>CM060938.1:808999085-810212001 GCA_030765085.1 Allium cepa
GTTTAACGGATCCTTAGAGGATGGTTATCTCAACATCCTTTGAGTTACTTGTATTTCTGTTGTTAGTTCACTTGAGTTGGATTTATTGATATAAGAATGTTAATCATGATTCGAGTGTTTTGTGTTTTGCTTTACGCTCGGGTCAGACTGAGTGATACAACTTTTGAGACTCACCTTCAGAGTTGGAGCTTTGCTTGAAGATCCAGCTATCTATTTCAATTCCAGTTATTCAGTTGATTTCAGTGATGTATTCAGCTTTGTACTTGATTATTGTATTGAACTTCTGTTGTACCTTATTTAACTCTGATGTATTTATATAGTAACTTCATGAACTACTATTTCTTTGTTTCCGCTACATTATATTACTCTGTGTCTGTGATTCTGTGATTATTTATTTACTGTATATGTTGAGTTTTGCCAAATATAAACTAACAATCTGGTATTTTGAGCAATTCAAATATGGCATGTGTAGATATGAATGGTTGAAAATATCATGCTGTTACATTATTTGTATTTTTTATGTATTTAGAATTCCCTATTGATACCATGGCGTCCCATGTTCCAACCAGAATTTATAAATTTCTCAACAGACAAGTTTAACACAATATAAAACATTTTTATAACACTAATAAATACGCACTCTAGTATATATATATATATATATATATATATATTCTCAACTCATAATAGGGCATTCCATTACCTCATCTCTTAATGAGTTTACCCCCAATAGACGAAGGTATCTCTAAACCAAGGCTTTGGTACCTACAGAGACGACCCTCCATTTTGGATAATTTAAGTCGATAAGAAAACACACATGTCTAGGTCAAACAGTCCAAAAGATAGATAATCAATGCGCTTAATAAAGAAAATAAGAAGAAGAGAACAACAATCAGAATGTCATAGTGGGAGGACAATATAATAATCACATAAACAGTTGATGAAGCTTTTTTATGATATAAATTTTTAACATTCATTTTACAACATAATCCGAGTATGATAAAAAAACAAACCAAATAATGCAGCAGAATAATACTAATAAATATGATCACCAATCTCCATCTTAATCCTCAAGGAATAACGTCTTCAAACACTGAAATGCTAAGGGTAACCCGAACATAACGGAAAAACAAAGCACTCGAACTAGAACTAAAAATTCTTATGTAAGTTAAATCCATATCATGTGAAATATGAGTGCAAATAACTTAAGAGATGTTACGAGATTTCCCTCTCCTAAGGATCCGTTAAACTATTTATATATATATATATATATATATAGTAAGATACACTATATATGCAGTGTCTATCAATAAAGTAAAGTATTAAAATAGCGTTAAGGCTTTACATTGATCCCCCTTGACATATTTCTATGAAGATAGCCTATGCAGTTCCTTAACACAATGAGTAACATTGGTAGCCGGTTATTCACCTATAGGTACCGTAATAAAACAAATTAGTTTAATACTCACGTTTTTCTCAAGTTAAGGCTTCAGGCAAGGATGGAAGAAAAAACTAAGATGAGGGTAGGACTGTAGAAAAAATGGAAAATTGAAACGCATGATTCATAAAAGAAAGCTTTTGAATTTGTAAAAATGAGTGCATTGAATTTGCAATCTCATGTTAAAATGACTCAGGGAAAGGAAGATTTGAAATGGAGATGTGAACATAGGAAATGACATAGGAATTGAGATGGCGAAAGAAAGCACAAAAATTAAGGAACAAGTTTAAAAACGTGAACAATTTAATTGTAAGAATATAACTTCGGTAAAGAGCAATTTGAACTAAATGAAAATGATGTGTTAGGAGAAACAAAATGCAAATGAAGAAATTAAGTGGAATGTTATTTAATAATAAGGAAATGATGGTGGAGGGATAAAAATGAATGTCACATTTTGTTTCAAAAACTTCAGGCATTATTAATGCATAGAGAAATGTACGAAGGAATGGAAAAGTTTGTAAACAAAAATAAAGTGAAATTTTGTACAACTGAAAATGAGGAGACAAGAATTAGAAACGCCCTTTTTTGACACAAAATATGCGTTCTTTTATTAAATGTATTAATTGCAATTAATGTTTTCGTTCCTTTACATTGATTACTATTGGTTACAAAGTAAAATTTCAAAACAGAAAAACTAAAATGGATGACAATAGAACAATTTTTTTCTTTAGTCATTAAAACATGTTTATAAACTTGTTGTTTATACACCACAGTAATAAATAACTTAAATAAATGATTTTTCTATTCTTGTAATCAATCTATGTGCTAAAACATAGTTTAAATTGTCATATGTTTCTTCCTTTTATCAAATTATTCTATTCTTTACATTAATGAAATTAAACTTATATTCACAAATGAAACATTCATTTATTTGATAAAAATGTTTTTTTCATTATATCAAACTTTTCTTTTTATTCTCACAAAACATAAGCAACTTTTATTTACACCTATTAATATATAAATTAGTGTCATCTCTCCTATTAATTGAAATTATTCAATTACATTAGTTTCAATTGATTACAAAGGATAATTTTGAAATGGACTAAATAAATGTAATGAGAATAGAACAATTGTTTCTTATCTAACAGTAATTTGAACATATTTATACACTATTGGATACAAACAGGAGTTATACATTTCTTATTAAACAATAACTTCGCATCTCTATAATCAGCTATAACATATTTCAAATAAATAAACATAAGAAACATATATTATTCTTTATTAACATTTATTATTCTGATCAATTGGAAATTTACATTTAGACTATTATTAATTTCATTTAAACCAATGTCATTAAAATACACACTAACATATGTTGTCATTCTTACCTTATTGCAAACATGTCATTAATAGAAATTTAAATAAGCGCATAACTTTTATTATAATTTAATTTGTACCAAAAAAATATTAACATTTTTATTCTAATAATTTTATTCAAGAATATTATTTAATTTAAGATTTTTAAATAGTTAAAAATACGGGTCGTTATAGTGCTTTACAAAGAAAAAGTGTACACATTATTCCATATATTAACTAAAACTAGTGCAGGAATTTTTTTTAACAAGATACAGTAAAAATTGTACCAGGAGATAAAATAAGGAAAGAAGTAATGTATTCACTCAAAAATCTTATACAAAACCCCTGATACACTAGTGAGTGATAAATACTTACTTTAAATAAAGCACTTACACATCGCACATGCATTTTTATTCTAAGTTGTTTCATTTATTTCTTATTCTTCTTCCAAAGCATGTCACTTTATGCTCTTCTCATTCTTCGCTTCAATGCTCATTCTCAAACTTGTTCAACCTTGCTCTTGTTGAATAGGACTCTCCTCATTTTCACCTTGTTTTGGCTAGGTTTGGAACATTTGAGGCATTCGCTAGTTGTTTGAAGGCTGCTCGATAGCTTCAGATATGGGTTCTTATTGTCGTTGCAAAAGGACTTGTAGTCCAAATTCCTCGAAGATACGTTCCTTACATCTTATGTCTCCTTTTTATTTTAGTTTGTTTGAGTATTTTCTTACAATCTTGTATGAATACAAAGTTGAATTTTTTTCGATATTTGGTGTAACAACCCACTTTTCCATACAATTTAAACCGACAATAAACCACACATGTCCTGCCCAAATCGAACGAATAGTTAAGGGAAAAAATAAGAAAGAAGACAGAAGAACTAAACAACACAGAATCTCACAGCGGAATGAAAATTTTATAATATATAACAATCCTTTACATAAAAACAAACCTGTAATATAAGTATATACAGACAGAAATCAGCGTACACTAACCTATTTCGGCATTGATAGTAATAATAACCTGTCATCACAAATTGTTGAACAATATACAATAATGAAAGCCATGGAAATATAATCATATACGTGAATACATCTCCGGCCTCCAGCTCCTCTTTTGAAGCTCCAAATATCCATCTAAACCTGGAAAATATGCTCGGTCTGAACCGAGCATATGGGAAAAACTACGTCCAAGTCAGTCTGGCTAAACCAGTGTGAGAAACACAATCAACTTGATTCTTAAAGTTTAACAAACCTTTCAAAACAAAGGTATTTCGTAAGACCTTACCACAAATAAACATGGACAGGTTTTTCCTTACGATAACCAAAACTCCTTTATAGAAAATCATTTGATATTATAATGGTGTCTAATCGCCAAAATAATAATAACAAGTAGTTGCGATGCATGTGTTGTGTACATCACGACGATACTAGCTATAAAATAAAATTCCAATATGGCTTGTTCGCTAATTATGTAAGATTTCCACGGAGGTGCCCTCGATATCTCGAGAATGGTTCTCTTGTACAAGGATCAGAGCTATCCTTTCAAGGGTCAGTACTTGTCTAGACGAAGTACATACGAAATACATAACTGGCCACCTAGGCCAAGTGCATCGCTCCCAGCATGCATAAAATAAACGATAGGGAATTTCTAGAAAGAGATTCGACTACACCCTTATGGGTTAGCTAGGCCCCTGGTCTATGCATTCTATCTTTGCTTTTAGTCATTTCCGCTGATGAGGCCACGTTCGACATTCCAGCTTACGCACCGTCTCCAAAATAAATTATGGAATCCCACATGGACTCTCACACCTTAACAGGTCACAGAATCACACCTGAATTCCACACCTCAATAGATCTTAGAATCTCACACAGATCCCCACACTCCAATGAGTCATGGGACCACATATGGACTACAACATCTCAAAATATAACGCATCTCCTCCGTTTAACCTATATGGTTTTGGAGTAGGTTATGGGTTTCGAGTCGTCTCTTACGAGTACACCCTCTATTTCCTGGGTGCTCCAAAAACAGTTCGTCGTCTTTTCGGAATGCTCAATATCGGTTCTTTACAAAATAATCTGACAATACATAAGATAAAGGATCACCCCCTAACAATTTAAGTAGACGAATCTCCTTATCATTTGTCCTAGAAGATCCACAAGTTTATACGTATAGTACAGCAACCCGATGGTAATCATGCCATATAATTCTCGCATTTCTCCTAGATATTTCCAAAGTTAAAATCTTTCGGTGTTAAGTAGGGAATAATTTTGTACCATCAAAATTAAGAAGGATTACATATTTAGGTCAAGATTTGATAGTCGGATATTTAATTATCAAATAAACAAACATTCGACCAAAGATTACATTTCCTACTGAAAATCACTAAGCCTCATTAAATTTGATTTTAACAAATTAAATCTTCTTATCAAAACTAACATATACTTATCTCACCGGGATAAGTATATTCATAAATCATTCCTTTAAAAATACTTAGAATATTTTAAAATAGATATTGGAACATTTGGTATTGACCATGGATCACAGCTCAATGGTTATGTCTCTATCCCAGAAAAACCAAACTTAACTTAGACAATCACTACTTCCCAATTTCTACCATGCAATCAATCATACATCGCAGTTTGTACAATGGTTACATCGCTATCCCAGCGAAAACATAACAAACTGTAAGTAATCTCTGCCCCTCGAATTTCGCTATGAAAAAATATACCGTTACTCCCCGAAAATCTTTTATTTTAGCAATTATCTCAAAATAATACTTATAAAGTTTCTATAATAATTTCCAAGTTTACTATATAATATATTATTTTAAAAAAACAACATTAATATTTGAACAAATTACCCTTGAAAAAATAATATTTTAATACTGATTAATTCTTAAATAATAATTGACAAAAAAAATCAAATCATCATAAGATAATTTAATTAATAATTAAAATATAATTTTAAATGTTTTAAATATTAAATAACTTTGAAAATAATAATTAAATACTTTTGAATAATTTATAGGAACCATAAATAATTAACTTTAAATCATTATCAAATAATTATTAATTATCATTAAAATGTCATTAATAATTATTGATCATTCTTAAAACAACTTTGGTTCAAAAATCAGTTTCCAAATTTGGAAAGAGGCTTAGTAACTCCAATGGTTCTTAATCAAGTCACCATTAATTGCAATAACTATCTGAGTTATAATCACAGTATTTACATAACATCAAATATGTAAATTAAACTCACCATTCATAATTAATAGTTAATACCAAACTTATCTAATACTAACCAATTGGGATGTAACTAAGTGTCCACACTAATGTAATAGCATAACGAGGTTTCCTAAATAAATGTCCAAATTAACTTATATAATAAATAATAGCAGAACGGTGATTTATTCTGCTAAACAGGGTCCAGTTAATTTAATTAGCGGAACAATGATTTATTTCCGCTAAAAATGTCCAATAAACCACATTCAATTCAATTTAACTCAACAGTATTATTTGGCAACTTAATGGCATAGACAAAGGATTATTGAAATCAATATCATAATAAAAGCCACAACATAGATCATTAACTACAACTAACGTTTAATAATTAATATTAAATCAGTTTACAAATCAAAACTGAATTGTTTTCAATTAACTGAGTCAAGTTATATTTAAATCCAGATTACTTGTCAAACAAAGAAATTTACAAAACTATTTATTCTTAAATAATTAAAATTTAACCATCCATTTAATAACTAATTTATTAATTAACATATAATTAAAAATTAAGAAATTTACGTATTTATTTACTTCAAATATCATAATCATTCAATTTTCACATTGCAGAAATCTTGACAATATTAGTTCAGATAAAAATACACGGCGATAGGATTCCAATGCAATTATCTACGCGTCGGTTGGATTTTAAACGAAAGAGAAATAATGTTATAAGTTTATAGATTATTAACTATAAAAATCAATTTAAATTTTCTCTTTTTTTCAAAAAGAAAATGACCCAGCCTACTCGATCAACCTGACCCATCCCAATACAAACCCATTCCCAAACCTTTCTCTCTTCCTCCCAGGTTTCCTTTCCTCCCCTCTCTCTTATGCTCAACTGCATGAAAATATGCATGCATGTGTGCACGTACAAGCCAACTCCGATCATCCAACATCGCTGTCGACCGTCTTCATGTGTCACCCACGATCGAAGCAACTTCCTGCTCACTTGAAAAATGTGGCAACTCTCCAGATCGAAGTTTCGAACCTCCAACCCAAAACCCAGAACAAACCGAAGCCCTTCAAACGCCTGACCACGACCACCCATCCCACCATCCATCACCAGAATTTACCCCGAGCTCCGCCGCAACCTCCGCCACCTATTCTCCCTAGTGTGCATGCCTATCTTGCCCTCTCGTCAACGTTATTTCCACAAACCCAAACCTTTACCCAAGCCCACTTTAAACCTTCATACGAGCTCGAATCGCCTATCCACACCACAAAAAATCCTCGTGCCATTTTTCTCGAATGCGCCATCACCCAACGCTCCTCCACACCCAACTTCGAGGCACGACATCAACCACGATGCCAGAATTTGCCAAAATCCTCAATTCCAGTCAACTGCCAAACTCTCCCTCCACATTCCATTAAAAATTACCAAACCACTTCCAAAAATCATAATTTACAATAGCGATCACGACTATGTGATCCATTCATTAAATTGTAAAGGTTGAATCAAGACCATTTATGACCCACTCACTGTTACGTTAGGTTTTCTTCCTCTCTGCCTGATGAAATCGAATGAAACAAATTTTAAAATGTTCTATATTAAAAAACAACCAACTTTTGTTCTGGAATCAGGCCTTAAAACTAAATGGATGATGAGATGCTGATTTTTAAAATGAAAGATTAGCTATTTTTAAACAAAAACAATGAATAGAGAAGCTTAAGTGGAAGATAAATAGTGCTTGGTGGACATACCATGTCGAATACACTCATACATACAAATATACTCACAACAGATACATATCTACATGAATATCTTAATGATTCATCATTAATCATAGTTATATATATATATATATATATGAAATAACAAGTTAACAAGCTTAATCGTTTTACTCACTTGTCTATAAAATAGACGAACTACTGTGTTTAATCTCCTCCTCCAAGCCTTTAAACAACTCAATCCTTTTTCTTTTATCACCATGATAGATCTCTTTTATTTATAATGGTTAATTCTTTTTTATTATATAAACAACATGGACATATATAGAGGAAAGAAGTGCATAAGGCAAGCAATAGGTTGCCTGGAGTACTTAAATAAGGTGGCTGAGATTCATGTACAGGCTTCATTATTTCATTTTTTTTCCAACTACGGCATGCTTGACTTTTTTTCTCTTTCCAAATTTGTGGCTAATTTGATCCTTGCATGCCTTGATTTGATCTTTCATGGTGATTTGATTTTTTTTCATACTCGATTTAATGTTTGTTATCATGAAGCTTCATATGTATATATACACCTATATATATGGATATATACATTCAAATATACATATTTTAACATACACATATTTACATATTCACTATTTTATTTACACATACAAATATATATATACACACTTATATATATTTTGTCATCATAAGTCTGAAATAGTGGAGTGTGTGTGTGTATATATATATATATATATATTTATCATTTTCAGCCATTGGCATTTTAAAATTTAGTATGGTCTCCAAAATTTATAGATTTAGATATTTCCAATATCAAAAAATTTATCTATTCGACTTATAAAAATTAATAATTCAATATTTTTGAAATTAGTTAATTATACTAATAACAGATGGCTAAAAATCCAGGTCGTTACATTTGGATTCCTTTTTAAATCCTTGAATTTAGTTCACATCACCCATGCCATATTAAGTTTGTTAAGATAATAACGATTATATGGTTTACTATTTTGGACCTAGAATTATTTGATCAAATATTTAAGTTACTGACAATTAGGTCTCTCGGTTGAAGTTTACATTTGTTGATTTGCCATAGATTGTTGAATAAGTAGACCAAAAGATAGGTAGTATATGTTTCATTTCATAAAGGCATAAATTTCACATAAAATCCATCGGTTGATCCGTTGTAGCATCTTATCTCTCTTGTTTAGTTTATTCAATCTGACTAATAAAGTATATAAAGACAAGTTTGGTGCACGTTTGTTGTTCCACTTATGTTTACATCATTCGAACTCACTGTATTTTACCATTATGCTTTCCATGTTGATTTGGACGAGAAGAAACCATCTGCATTTAGAATCCAATACCAATGATCTATATTTGCATCCATTCAATTTGGGTGTTGTTTATTTGATGACATATGTAGGTAGATAAGTAAGAATAGAGAACTCTCCATGTGACGCCCCACCTCTATACCCACGCTAGCCAAGGACACTACAGGGTAATGCCGTCAACTAACACGGAGAATAAGGCTGGTTAGGAGCGACCATCTATAGCCTTGCTCTAACTATCTATTGAATACATCGACAATAATCATACTAACATGTCGACATACCCAATGAATACTTAAAACAAAACCATAGGTGGTTGGAGGATCTATCAGAATAGAATATAACAACTCAAATGTAATATACATCACAGAACAGTACATCATCATATACACATATACATATACATAACAGAGTATACTAACTAATACATGCCAAGTGGTATAGCAAACCACAATATACAGATGAGTCAAAAGAATACATATCAGAGTTACAACATAATAGGATTACACAAAAAGCTATGACAAAAAGAAGCTAGCGGAGTAGTCCATGCGGAAGCAAAATAGGCTAAGTCCAAAAGCACCTAACCTGAAACAACTCGGTCTGACCCGAGTATAAAATACATGGATCAGTCTAGCTAAACAAATCAGTTAGATAAACTGAATAACAATAAACCTGCAAGGTCACAAAGTATATCGAATATCTCTAAAAGAGATAACACAATCATCAACAAAAGATGAATCATATAGAACAAGCCTCATATCATCGGCAACATATAGAAACAAAGGATAAGAATATCCCAAAGCAAACCAAAAGGCAATAACAAATACCAATAAGGTATACAGGTTCCACAAGGTAAATGCTATGCATCATGTGGCTCATAATGACCAACATCGAAGGCGATACCTAGGGAATATACATATGAATGAAACATCAGAAAATTTACTCGAGCTCGGTACTGTACAAACAAGGATCCATGAGCCCGAAGACTCCAAACCCAATATCACACATGCGTCTCATAACGACCAACATCGGAAGCGATACTAAAGGGCAACCCAATATCACCCATGCGGCTCATAACGACCAACATCGGAAGCGATACTAAAGGGCAACAAACCCGAAGGCACATACCCGAAGGCAACAAACCGTAGTGGTGAAGGTCAGAGACCCAGTACTGGACACCACCAACTGGCGGAATGTGTCATAACTCCCAAAAAGGAATCCGAAAAGTGGTAACGTGAGTCCCATAACCACTCGTTCTCACTAAACGGTTTACTATCCGTTAGTTAATTTCACACTCAAAGCGGTACAAAGTTCACCTCATATCCTCAGTAAACCAAACCCGAAGGTCAAAACGATCAATTGAATAGGTCGGGGATTAATCGGAAAGATAAACGCACAGATTCATGGTCCGTGTTTTGCCCAACCATTTAATCACCCTTCCACTTCGCTCGAAGTGCGAAATTGTGCGTGTTTTAAATAGAATTTATAAATTGGAGAAACGAGCTTTTAAATGTGATTCGAGGGATTATTTTTATAAAACCCGTGGATGAAGTCAAAAATAAGTTATCAAAGTCAAAGAGGCAATAACAACCACTAAGAACCAACATGAATCGAAAAAATCCGAAAAACCAATCAAAACGAACATAAATAGGCAAAACAGGAGCAGGTCAGTCGACTGAAATCCCTGTCCAGTCGACTGAAAATTGTCCAGAAAAATTTTGGGCTTCAGCTCAGTCGACTGAACAGAGAATCCAGTCAACTGAACCCAATTTCCTGCATTTCCTACTTATAACAAATGAAGTGCAAACTCTCCCAACTTTCAACCGGACGAGCTCGGACGCTAGGGGTTTACGCCTAACGGCTACCCGGCCCTATAAGCACTTCAATGCATCACCAAAACATGATCAAAACATCATGGTTAGGATCTCTAAATAATTGAACCCAAAACACTAAAAATTTGGGTATTCACTAATTCAATCCAAACTAAAAGCAAGTGCATATGAACAAGGGCTAGGAATTCATACCCAACCTTAATGAAATCAAGAGAAGTAGATGTGAGTTCAAAACTCACCTTTAACCCGAAACAAAGAAGATGAAGGAGCTAAAACCCAAGAAGAAGACCACCAATCACTACTACAACCCGACAAGCTTCAATCTAAGAATAAAACAAATATTTCCCAATTTAGGTTTAGGAAATTTTCTGAAATTGAAGAGGAGAAGAGATAGAGGAGATGAAGAGTAGCTTACCTATGTCTTCTCTATGAATTTGGAGCAAGAATTTGGAGTTTGCAAATGGATTTAGGGCTTGCAATTTCTATTTCTCTTTCCCTTCCACCATTTTCAGTTTTAAGCTTAAGTTTTAAGAAATGGAATAAGTGAATGAGAGGAGAGGGCTGAGTTAGGGTTAATTAGATAGTTAGTGGGCTGAACCCATACCCACAACCCAATAGAAAAAGGGTCAAAATTTCACAAACTCCAAACATATCAAAGATTATACTCAAAAAGATTGCAAACGCCATTTTGGAACCAATGGAGGTAGTTTCGAGTTCCAATTCGGCCATTTGCAGAAAGTAGCTTTTCGGACCAAAAATCTGACTAACGACGTTATATTTAAATAAAACATTTAAATATATAATCGTTAAACATGCGGGTTGTTACACTCCATGCATTATTTTGTATTGGAAAGGATACATTCTTGTTGGGGCCACCTACGACTATCATTGGTTCCCACCCACTTTCTCCACAAGTGTACTCCATCTAACCAGGGTTCAAACCACATATTGTATTTTCACCATTTGAAATTTTATTCCCAGTTAATCCTTTGCATCATTATCTTATTTTATGTTTTATTTTCGAATTGTATACTCCAAAACTCCAATCAACTACGATATTTATTTCATCTTCTTACAAAAATATCCATTTGAAATTTTGTCCCAATTAATCCTTGCCCGTACCCCCTACTAATTTTTTTCTAAAACATTTACTTAAGGAATTTTGTGTGATATACTTGCCGCAAATGATAGGAGTTAATCATGCTAATTACACCGGTAAGAATTTGGTAGATATGCATCCAAAGGAAATTATAGTATGTGTGATAGAATTAACTAGCTCTATTCTACCACTTACACTTAGAAGCCTATTAAACTACTATCTAATTTTTAATTTATTTTATCTACCAGTTGCTCAAAATCTCTACCTTTTAACTTGCAGCTAAATAACGAGATACCCAAATTGAAGGAACTCAATCCGTTTAACAGTAGGTGAAAATGATAGATTTCGAATAATTTCCCTTTTTGGACCATGGTAGGGCTATGAAGTCTAATGATTTTCAATAGATCCAATCTAGTTATTATTTATAAAAGCATATTTTATTAATGTCTTCATATCCATATTAATTAAATTTATGTTAGTTAATTGTGAATTTTTAAAGGATATAAAAATATCAAATATATCCATATTTTAAAATATGTGACAAACATGCGAAACATATAGAGAGCGTACTTTTTTTTTGAAATGGTACTTTATATACAACAAATCATTGGGATAACATATCCCATGTCAATAAACGTTCGAGAGCGTACTTGTTTGGTGTTCAAAGATGAGAACAAACATGAAATTAGATCAAATATTAATACATATATTTCTAAAAGGAAAGAAAGAAAACGGGCATCAATTGATTGATTCCACCTTTCTCTTTTTGCAAATAATTGATTGATACTACATTCAATCAATTTATATAGGTATATTCGCAACGAGTGAAATGAATAAATTTAGAAAAAAATCCTATTCGGATCTTATTGGGCTATGATGTTTATTATCCAGCATTTGATCCAATCCAGTATCAAATAAAATCATATTTGTTAAAGATTATTTCATATTAATTAATTCGATTGAATTGTTATTTGATTATGTCATATATAAATTTATAACATCACATGATAACATAAAGATATATAAGCATGTGTATGATTATACATACACATGGATAATGGGATTTATATCCATTGTATATACATATACATACATACATACATATATATATATATATCACTTTTACATATGCATGTAATAATTTCTCAAGTATATCGAGAATATAAATGTTAAGTGTATACATCCATTTAATTATACAACAATATATATTGTTTGTATACACGCATTAACGATACTATATATATAGTTTAGATACACGCATACATATGTAATATATGATTTCACTTGTGTATTTATACATATGTGTGATTTTGAAACAAATCTATATAGTTAAAAGAAGATACATACACAAATAAAAATGAGGGCTTGGTGTCAAAGGGAATAGGAAATAAGTAAGTACTAGATCTTGATCTAATCAATTGATTTCCCAAAGAAAAGTGGAGATGGTAATATATTTAAATAATTCCACATTTCTCTTTTTAAAGTTTTCAATTAAATCTTGATCCAATCTCCAAAGAAAGGTAATTACATAGTTATTCATAATCAAATTTTAGCAATAGAATTTAAATTCTGAAGAAATACATAAATACATAAAAATAAAATCACTTTTAATAAATTATCATAATGAAGATTATAATAAGAGTTGCTTAATCAAAACTTCCCTATGTATATATGTGCACATTTTTAATCAAAATAAACTAAAATTTAAATTTCGATTATATTTAATTGAAAAATAAAAACATTAAATTATTTTGTTTGAAATAGGCCTATCAATGGATGTCCGAAATATCTGAAATCCATTTACATCCATATCCGAAAAGCGGATAAATATCCCATATCTAAGAAAACGGATACAGATACAAAGGTATTCGCATCCAAAAATTATCCATTCGGTTTTCATCAAGATTATAGTTAACATTTTGTATATTTTAGTACAACAATAGACATAAGTTTATTTTTTATATTATGTAATAGTTTGTATTATTTGAATTTAACGCATATCGATTATTCAAAACTATTTATTATCATTATATTTGCTTATTTTTCACACTTTTATAATAAATGGGATTGAAAAACATTTATGCTAAATCAAAATTTTCTATTTATATTTATCGATCATTGGCATATAGGATAATTAACTGATATCCATCCGTACCGCGGATGCAAATTTGCGAAAATGATTTTGGACATAGATGCAAACATGATATTTTTCTTATCCAAAGTATCCATTTACAAATCTAGCTTGAAAAAAATTATTTAAATTTATATTCATATTCTGCAGCATATATATTAATGCGTCACTGCAAGTTGATTATTATTGGGTTGTACTTATTCTAGTTGTAAGCTCGTGATTGTGGGAGATTTAACTTTAGGTTTTTTTATTTTTTTTCCTTTTATGTAAGCCATTGGAAGAAGGCTCTTTTTCTCCACTTTTCTTATTTTCATAGCGGTTGCTATTCCAGGGTTTTTACACACTTTCTGCATTACGTAAAATTCAAATATTTGACTTAACCAAAAAACATATTCAAGATGTTTCAAAGTTTCAACAATACAAAGATGCTTATGTAAAATTCAAATATTTGAATATGAAATTCAACATTTTAAATAAATAAAATATATGGAATATACATATGTATTTGCATATATATTGCAACCAAACAAATATACGTCAATAATCTTTTCTTTTATATATGTATAAAGAATTGGTTTCATGTTTTATAAATGATAATATGCAAATAATTTTTAATAAAATATAATAAGTGACAATAGAATTTTTAATATACGTGAATTTTAGGTCAAGGTTGAACATCAAGATTGAAAATATTAAAACAAATTGAACCTATAGTGATCTTGCCTTTTGAAATACTTTGATTTGCAAATTGTATCCTAGAACGTTTGATTCGCCTTCGATCTCACTAGAATCGAATGAACCACTTTTATTTTATTTTGTTGGATGTCATTTGGGGTGAAAATACTTCCATCATGGGATAAAGAAGGGAAGGTGGAGGCCATGAAAGGGAATGAAGAAAGAGGACAGATTTAATGAACGAATTAACGAGGAAGAATTGTTTTATGGAGAGAATAAAAACCTTTCACACACTCTCATTTAAAATCTTCCACTTTAATTCCTAAAACACATCTAAATAAATATTTAGATCATTTTTTTCTTTCTTACGGCACCCAAGATCTTGTCCCATGTAGACCAAAAATTTCCAAGGCTTATTTTATTAAATAAATGTATTTAAATCTTATTTAAATGTATATCTATATCGTTTATCGACAGGCTTATATAACATTTATGTACACACCAAATAATTACTAACAACCTGTAAATATCAAATAAATTAATAATTAATATTTCTTAATTATTAAGTAATTAAATTAATTTATAACACTTTATAAACTAGTTAACTAATTAGTTTTACGAAGAATTTACAAATGTATTTGTGTCATTCAAAGGCATGAATTCATTTAGCGACTAATATTGGACAATTCAGATATTAATGTTCACACGTCACCTTAGCTAGTGATGTGACATTTTTTTCGAATTCATCATTCATAGATCTTTTCAATAAATTCATATTTTACATTATCTTAAGTGGTGTCACTTAGTAAAGATAATTCAAACATGTTCTTTCATCAAAACTATCACTTTTGATAGAGTTAAGGGTATGTCATGGAGGCAATTATGTAATTTGTTACATATATCTAACTCCGTGGCTAATCTTCTTTTTAAAATAAAATATGTTCCTTTCTACCATATACTTGTTATATAGTGATATAACTAATTAAGTCGTTAATTTAAAGTATATAAACGAAAAATCATTAAATGGTATGTTGTGTAATAGTAATTACAAAGTGTTGTAATCATGAGAATTTTATTACAATGAAAATAACATGTTGTTTTAAATATTCCTAGTCAAGATCATACTTTCCAAACTTTATTGCGTAGATATTCCACAATTCAAACCATACTTAGGTAGAAAAACACAAAGTGGTGTTCACTTTTCACTATTACAGGAAGTCTTATCTAGTATTTTACCCTTCGAATTCAAACATGATTAAAAGGTCACTGAATTTCCATACTATTTCCTCTCTCTAACCTCAAATATACAAATGCTTCTGAACTTTATAATCAATTTAGTCCTTATAGGCTGTGCTATCGTATTTTTAAACTTTAATTTAATTCTTCTTTTTAAGTTTAAGTGGTAGTCATACCTTTAGTCTACCTTTTAAACCAAATCCTTTGATTTTTAACGTTCACTTCATAAAACTAATAAATTTATAAAACTATAAATCCTTCCATTCATTTTAACAATCGTCTCCTTTTTACAAAGATCATTGCAATTTTCTTTTATTTAAATTATCAAAAACAGTTTAGCTTTACATAACAAAATGTACATAAAACATATCACTCTAAAATTTTCCTTTATAAATAAGAAATTTTCACAAAGTGTATTTCAAAAGAAAATGTGATAATTTAACTTATTGTGACGACCCATATTTCAGAAGGTTTAAATCGACAATAATCCACACATGTCCAATTCAAACAATCTAGAACATAGATAATCAATGGAGTTAATTAAGAAAAATAAGGAAAGAAGAAGAAAACAAACACAGAATCTCGCAGCGGAACGATAAAATATAATAATCAAATAAATAGTTCATGAAGCTGTTTACTATACATTTGATTATAATCTATATAATATTTATCAGAGTTATATATATACAATAAAACTAATAAAATAATGCAGCGGAACAAACTATGATGGAACAATACTAGTAATAATATACTGAATCTTCATCTTCGTCCTCCAAAGAATAATCTTCGATAAGCTGAAAACTCAGGGGTTACCCAAGCGTAATGAAAAGACAAAACACTCGAGTTGGGACTAGAATATTCTTATATAAGTAAAATCAATATCGCATATAACACGAGTGTAATAGCGTCAGAGATGTTTATGGAATTTCACATCTCCTATTCAATGTACAATGTGAGTGCAATAACTCAAGAGATGTTACGAGATTTTCCATCTCTTAAGGATCTGTCAAAATATTTATATGTAGTAGAATACGCTACATATATAATGTCTAATCAATAAATAAATATTTTTCTTAGTGTTAAGGCTTTACATTAATCCCACTTAACGTGTTTTTAAGCATTGTCGTACAGTTTGAATATAAAACCCCAGTAAATTGTCTGTAGATAGGGGTGTGCCGTGATACGACAACACTAAACCAAAATCTTAGGGGTCTCGTATAGGGATAAAAGTATGACAAGGCACGTGAGGCAATGCCAAGGTAGGATATTACCAGTTCGGGTCGTAGGGCTAGTGGTAACGCATCATAGCCATGACCGCCCACAATGTCCAACCTCCATATCGAGCCAAAGGGAGGTAATCCCAAATCAAGGTGCACCAATCAAAACCAACAACAAGAGTAATAATATGGACCGAGTCCAAAAAATGGAAGAACGGATGTCCACTCGGGGTAATTTGCCCACTTGGCCCTGTCAAGCCATCCTGTTTTAGCCATTTTAAATTAGCATAAGTGTCGAGGTCTATCCATCATCGTTCTCTTTCTCCAGATCCAACAAACGACGCCAAATCCAACTACTTCTTTTTGGAGTCTCCTCCGCGTACATAGTTGTTAAAGTGGTTCAAATATTGATAGAGAGTATGCCAATAAGAGGCCCCGGTCTCTTTAACAACCAAACGTCGTTTTACACACCGGTTGGTTCTCTTACATTTCTAAAACAGTTCGTACATGGTATCAAAAATATCATATTCTCTACAAAAATCAAATCCATTTCAAAATCATCATATTTACTCAAAATATACCATTTCATTTCAAAATCGTTTTCTCCTTAGTATCCCGGTTTTAGTTCTAAAAATTATTTCACGTTTCTATGTGGGTTATAACTTCATTCAACCCAATTCGTATTTGAATCCCTGATTTAAAATAAACATTCCACCCTTGACCAGTTTGAATTTTTGAAAAATAGTTTGAATAGTCTTAAAATAGTTTAAATAATTAAAATAGTTAAAAATAGTTTACAAAATAGTCAAAAATAGTTTAAATGGTTAAAATAATTTAATAGAAAATAGTTTAAGTATTGAAATGGTTTATATAGCAAAATCGTTTGGAAAATCCAAAATAATTTGAATATTTTAAAAGATAGATTTAAATAGTTAATGCCAAAATAATCTATGGAAAATAATTTCAAAATCAAACTGATTCAATTTCTAAATTTTCCAATTCAAATCACATTTAAATTTCCATTTCGATTTAATCGATCTAATTCCGATTTCAAATCGAATTTTACTTCGATTCCAAATTAATTTCGATGTCAATTTCAAATTAAATTGAATTCCAATTTCAAATTAATTTCAATGACAATTCCAAAATAATTTCAATTTCAAATTTCGAACCGTTTCAATTTTTATCAATTCCGAGTTCGATTTTCAAAAACATCAATTCAAAACACTTAAATCAATTTACTTTCACTGCCCAATTTGAAATCCAAATCCTCAAATATAATTCAATTCTGAGCTTAATTTCGAAATAGTTCGATTTCCTTTAATTCGATTTTCATTTTCTTAAAACCAAATCATTAAAATAAATTTCAAATCAAAAAAAAATAAAAATCGTTAAATTTTACCAATCTTGTGTTCGTATATAATTTTCTATCCTATAACCATGTGATTAGTTATTTCAATTAAATTTCAGAGATAAATATATATCATTTCAATCCAAAATAAATGTCATAGGTATATATCGTTTCAATCTATTTCTTAATTTATTTGAAATAATTCAATTTACAGTTGACATACTGTAAATAATATACAGGATAATAGCAAGATATATTAAAACATCCAAATCATCCAAAACAACCAATAGCATCCATCGCAGTTAATCATCCAAATAGTCAATATAATTCACAACAATTTCACAACTATTAATATCGGGTATTTTACTGGCAATTAAATTCCAAATTAAAATTTAACTGTCAATTTTAAGTTTTTTAACAGTAAATTCAAATGGAAATTTAGATGATAATTAAATTTATCAAACAGCAATCAATAAATTTATTTTACTTCATACTTTCAAATTTAACTAGCATAAAAATATTCTAGTACTTGTGAGCATTATAAAACATTCACCTTGAGTTTTCAACTTTAAATCAAATCGAAAGACGTTCGATTTAACCTAAAATTCTAGTTAGCTCCAATCATCTCCAAATTAGTTCTAGAATGTAATGCTCGTCGCCACGAATCCATCGCCATTTGTTTCATCCAATTTCAACCTCGTATGAATGAGATACACATTTTTAAAGTTGCATGAATTAAATTATAGTTTAATTTATAAATTAATTTAATAAATAACCTTAACTAATCTAAGCCGTTGATTTCCTAGAATAGAATCTAGACCGCACCCTTTCCCCATTTCTTCTCCCATACGAACGCGACGTAGGTCGAGAATAACCCAAGAACGACGAACGTTGACCCTTCCTCCTCCTCACCACAGTCTATCAGAACCTCAACAGACATCGCCTCCATGTGCACCAGACTCCACTTCACCATCGCCACCCACACGACCCCATTACGTTGTGCCCATGACGAGAAAACATCCACAAACTGAACGACGAAGGCGGCCATGTTCCGACGCCTACGACGAACTTCAGGCGATCTCCGCCGTTAGATGTATAGATCTCAATGTGTTGGTTCCTCTTTGCTGTTGACGTCGTAGTCTATAGGGGAATGGATGAGAAGATATTCGAGGGGAAAGGAGATGGTTTCCTAGCTGTTTATACATTAGTGGCGGCTAGGCTAAGGAAACCCTAGGGTTGTCTTGAACATGAAGGGTATGGTGCTATATTTATAGGCAATATAGGTAACTATACCCCCGAATATTTTTCGAACTCCACACGAAGCATGCCGTCTGGCGTTTATAATGTTTTACCCTATCCTGAACATAGTGGAACATGTTTCGAGGCCTAATTCAAGCGTATGTGGAAGATAGCTTTTCTAATCAAATTAAAACATTAAATTTTTAAACATCAAAATCAACGCGTTTATATCCCGTATGACCAAACGGTAACTCCAAACACTACAAATTTGAAATCCGATAATAATACACTATTACGGATCCAGTGGAACAAGTTTCGTTAAATTCTACGGCTGTGCCCCAGAAAGCTATTTTAACGTGTTGATTAAATCGACAGAATTACTTGAAATTCCTATTTTAAAAACTTACTAACTCCATTATAATTCAAATAGAATTTATATTCGCATTATAAACCTTTTCGATTCATATTAAGTATCAAATTCAATCATTCACACCATTCCTAATATTGAATTTCAATATTAAATTAATATATAAAATCCCAACTTTTAATTTATCGACTTTTAATTCCATTCAGAGGTCCACTGTCATCATTCCAATTCAAATAGAGTTTAAATCAACTTTAGAAATCATTTTTCTCACATTTAACACTAGATTTACATATTTATCCAATTTCAAATATTTAATTTACTATTCACCAAATCCATTTGATCACTATATTCGAAATTTTAAGCCATTTCACTAATTCAACCCAAAATATCCATATTCAAAATCAATTATGTTTTCAAATTCAACATTTAAAAATAAATTAAACATTTAAATTAAATGACCAAACTTCAGGGTCGTTACATTCCTCCCCCCTTAAAAGAATTTCATCCCTGAAATTGTTAAGGAGGAAAATGCTCCAAACCAATCTCTTTTTTTAAAAAACCCATTTGGTTAAAATCATGTTATTTCCATTTCCTAAGTATTTTAAACTCACCGAAATCCATTAATTCCTATTTATTAATCAAATCCCATTAGTTCAAGTTATAATTTCAAATAAAATTTTAGCTAACAAAAATTTTCCAAAATTTTTCTAACACCTAAATTTCTGAAATTTTTTGGCAGTCTCCTTTGTACGGAGAGCCTTTTGCAATATGACAAATATAATAATAATGATATCATCGACCTATATGGTCGGAAACACAATATATATCAATATTTATCTCATTTTTGCTTTTAAATGCGTAAGCGTACCTTATTAACTTCATTAAGTGAGTTCGCTCAATTTATATGCAATTACGCAACCAAAATCTATCCAAACAGCTCCATGTACCTGTACTTACTCAAATGAAGCACATAAGTTCCATAACCATGAATTTTTTTTATAACATTACACCCATTTAACCAATCTAAGTACAAGTTTCATGAAGCAAATATGTCACGCCATGTATTTTAGAATGCATATACAATTATAGGGTTCAAACATTCAATTTTACATTTTCAAATTGATTTTCATACCATTTATTCAGTTACAAATTGATTCACTATCAAATCATTCGCATTCCATTCCTATCCACATTCATTATATTCAAATCCATTTTATTAATATCGAAGTCATTCCATATAAATCGATTCTCGAATAACTCACCTCAGCTTCATGCTCTTGCATTCATTTTAATTTCACTTCAACTTATATTACATCTTTTCATTCACCTTCATTTAATTCACAAAGCGTTATTCACTTCATTTTACAGTGAATGACATTTCATTCAATGCTAATTTATTTGTAAACCATTCATAAAATTATTTCTAAGGTTTATTATAAACACTGCATACCGCTACTTAAGTTCATACCAAATCTTATCCAATCCATACTACAAAATCAAATTTCATTCATTTACTCTTAAATTCATTTCTTGTTATTAAATGCTTCACCATTTTAACTTGGTCATACCTTTTCTCACTTTTTTAGTTTAATGAGTTATACAATTTATTTATTCACAATCCCCTAAATTTTCACTTAAGTTTACTCACATTCTATATTTATAACATATAGTTATATAATCACTTCACAATTCATGCTTATATTCAATTTACTCAATTCCAATTCACACTCCATTTATAATTCAAATTTTTGAGTTTCCATTCCTTTACCATAATATCAAACCATCTTCATTTTGGTTTTACCATTGCATCTCTCAATTCATAAGTTCAAGAACTTTTTTCCTTAAAATCTCACATTGCCTACTTGACTCCATTCACATCCTATAATCATAACTCTGGATTATATATATATATATATATATATATATATATATATCACTTTATAGCTTAAGTGTATCAATTCCAATCAATAATCATAACTTACAGTTATATAATCATTTTACATTTCAACTTTATATTCCATTCAAATCCAATTCAATTTTATTTAACTTGTCTTAGGTTAAATTCAACTCATATTATTCATTTTAACTTACTCAGGTTAATCTTAAATTCCTGGATTAAAATTCACACTTTCCTTTCTTATTTATATCAACTCCAAATTATAATTTTAATAACTGAATTTCTATCGACTTCACAAATTATTTAGATGGAAATCCTAGAATTTAATTACCCGATTTTATTTCAAATCATTTTGAAATCATGCATATACATATATCCACTTTTGTATATCAAATTATACTTTCGGAATTTTAAAACACTTTGTTTTTTCCCAAAACAATCCCCTTTTGAAATTTCTAAAACAAAATTTGTTTACCAGACAAATTCAAACAAATATTCATAGCTAATCACTACGGTAGCAATCCATCACTTAGAAGCACGAAAATGAACACTGATGATGCAGCCATGATTTCTAGAATTATTTTCCAACGAATGAAGTGAGTTCAGTGCTTTCTTGCTTCCAAAACCCATTTTAAAACCATTTTTATTCAAAAATATCTCCAAAATAATACTCCATTATTCTTCACAAACCACTTTGGGAAAACATTTTTGAAATCTCCAAGATTTAAAAATTCCCAATGCTTAGTTCAAATTCATTTAAAATATTATCCAAAATTTCTGGGATTTAAATTTTGGTTTGAATCCACTTTTGGTTACAACTCATATGTATAATCATACCTATACAATTTCTATTTGGTAATATACACCATTTCAATATTTATAATCTTGTTTGATCGTAATATTAACAACGAAACAGTCCAATTATGCTATAATAATTTCATGAAATTATGTCATTGTTCCCTTTATAAAAAAATATAGTTTAGGTAAAATTATTTCATTTACCCTCTTCAAACAATATTGTGTCAGTTTACCTTGTTTAAGAGTTTAGAAACCCTTATCGATATGGTTGTACTTCCTATACTGAACAGAATTCATAAACACTCAACTGGCAAGTCAACATAATATAAAACATTTTATATTCACTAACAAGCATGCGCTCATATCTATTAATACGCTCAAACTCATTTTAGGCTACTATTGACCCTATCTCTAATGAGTAAATCCTCACCAAAGCTTAGGTTTCCAAAGCTCTGGTACCAATTGTGACGACCCACATTTCGGAATATTTAAATCGACAATAATCCACACAAGTCCAATTCAAACAATCCAACATATAGATAATCAATGGGGTTAATTAAGAAAAATAAGTAAAGAAGAAAAAAAACAAACACAAAATCTCGCAGCGGAACGATAAAATATAATAATCAAATAAACATTTCATGAAGCTGTTTACTATACATTCGATTATATATATACAACATTTATCAGATATATGTATATATATACATCGGGGATAAATAATCAATGCAGCAGAATAACATGATGCAGAGAATAATAATAATAATATACCAAATCTTCCTCTTCGACTTCTGGAAAAACAATCTCCAATGTGCTAAAAAGCTCAGGGCTGACCCAAACGTAATGAAAAGACAAAACACTCAAGTCAGGACTAAAATATTCTTATGTAAGCCAAATCAATATCACATATAACATGAGTGTAATACCATCAGAGATGTTTATGGGATTTCATATCTCTTATCCAGTGTACAACGTGCGTGCAATAACTCAAGAGATGTTACGGAATTTTCCATCTCTTAAGGATCCATCAAAATATCTATATGTAGTAGAATACGCTACATATATAATGTCTAATCAATAAAATAAATATTTTATAATGACCTGTAAAAAAAATTGATGTTTAAAATGAATTAAATTAATAAGATTTTAATTTAAATTAAGAAAGAAATAAAAATCTTATTAATTTATATGGGAGTGTTGAATTTGTGATTTATCGAATAAAAAGATTAACTAGAAGAGAATTCAAATTTATATAATAATGGGAAGTGTAAATTTGTTGCATTTGGGTATAAAATTAAAATATAAGTAAATAAAAGTAGGCATTAAATTTACAGATGGAATAATACGTTGATTAATGGTAACTGTATGTAAATTTAGGTATTTATGTTAAAGGCAGTTGATGAATAACCAATTTAATGAAATTCAGATTAATTGAAACGACTGTAGGTTATAATTGATTGTACATAGGAATATGTGGAAATAAATTGAATATATGAATTTATTTATGTGCGCATTAATTTATAACGGGATAAAACGTAAATTAAGGTAATAAGGATGATGCAGCTTGATAAGTATTCATAATGTTTATGTTGATGATAAACGTTACTTTAATGATTGTAATATGAAATAACGGAAGTGTGAATGGAAATTAATAGAAGCGTAAAATTATTTTAAGAGTAATTGTTGGATTGGGAAATAAGTTCAAATTAGGTTAATTGAGAAATTAATACGTAAAGTATTGTAAAGTAATTAATAGAATGTAAATTCAATGTTGTAAATTTAATAGAATGTAAAGTACTAAAGAAAAACCTAAATTAATGTGTTCAATTTGATAGATGTACACATTTAAAATTGTAATATTCATTCAAATCTAAAATGTAAATAGGCGTATATTAATGCAATGAAATAAAATTTGCGTTATATATTGAATTATGGTAGTTATTACACAATAAGTGGAAATAATATAGTTGAAACGAAAAATATCATTGTAATGAAACGTAACCAAACGTTAAATATGTTTGTTGAATAATAAGAAGGTGAATCGAGATTTATTTATTTGAATGTAAAAATTTAGGTAATTGGGTTTATTGCAATTTAATGGAATAAAATCTCTGATTTTGCGGTAAATGAAATCAATATGAGATGTAAGAATATTAAGGTAATAGTTTATAAATCCAATGTTGAATTTATCCTTTGATAAGGATGAATTAAATAATAGAATGGAATAAATTTGGGCATATATGGAATAATATCGGGGTTGATAAGTAACGAATTTATATAGGCAATGGAAAGCAAATAGGTGACTATTAATATAGGTTATTTATTTAATGTGTAAATAAACTTTGGTAATCAATGACAATAAATCTATAACGACCCGTAAATTTCGTGGATTTAAATTTGGTTGAATTAATGAGTTTGTAATTAAATTTAGTAGGAAAAAATAAACTTTATAAACAAATATTGAAATGAACGCTAAAATAAAATATATAATTTATGATTTAAAACCTATTACTAACAATTTGAAAAAAGTTCAATAAATGAAATGGGGTAAATATTATACCTGGATATAAAATTCATTAAAAGGAAATCAATTAATATGTTAATGTAAATTAAGATAATATTGGAATAAATGATGATTCCAGTCATACTTGTAAGCAGTTAATATAAGTTGCATGTTGAAAGGGTTGACTGAATTGGGAATTTAAAATTTAATTTAAATGAACAAATAAAGGTTTATAATAACAAAAAGATAATTTCAACGAACCCCCTTTTTTCATCATGGCTGCTCCCGCCCTTGCCCCCTCCCTCTCCCCATCTTTTCAAACTGTCCTTCTTCCTGTTCACCCCATACTTTCTCCTATTCACTCACCTTCTTCCCGTCCCTGTCATCTGCCAACTTCTCCTCCAGCTTTACCTCCCCCTGTTCCCCCGCCTTTTGCTTCTTCCTCCTCTCAACCATCTGTTAAAACTTTCTCATGGTCCTCTCTTTTCAAGGCCAAACACCGTAATGTTGGGCAATATTCGCCTGTGGATCTTCCCCTTGTTTTTGATGGTCATGCTCTTGTTCCTCCAGATGTGGTTATTAAGGCTGGTACTGAAATTTGGAGTGAATGGTTGGTGGGTTCTTTCTTGATAAACCTATGTCTTATCTTATTGTTATCAACCATCTGAAGAAATTGTGGAAGTTAAAGGGGGAGTTCGTGGTTAAATCTGATGGAATTTTGTTCCTGTTCAATCTGTCTTGTGCTGAGGACAGAAGGAGAATTTTGGAAGCTGACCCTATCTTCCTTAGGAACAAAATATTCATAGTTAAAGCATGGGATCCATCTATTGGTAATAGTTGCAGTACCATCAGATCCGTTCCTGTATGGCTTAAACTCTCCAACATTCCCATCTATGCTTGGTCACATATTGGTATCAATTGGCTAGCTTCCAGAATTGGAAGGCTTTTATGCATGGACTCGTCCACTGAGAAGCTTGAGAGGATTGGTTTTGCGAAATGTTTGGTTGATGTATCTCCTAATCGAAAATTAGTTGATGAGTTCCCTGTCAAACTACTTGATGGTTCTTCTCAGATAGTCAAAGTCAGTTATTTGTGGAGGCCCGACATATGTAATGAACGTAAGGAGTTTGGTCATTTGGACATTTCATGCCTGAAATGTCATGCTGATAATGTTAAAAGTAATGATGATGCTAAACTAAAGAGTTTTAATCAGGAATTAGCTAAACCAGATATTGGAGTAGGCATAGCTCATAAGAGAGGTAAATAAGTCTGGCAGAAAGTAGCAAAAAGGAAAAACATTTCCAAAGAACTTCCCTCTCGTGAAATAACTGATTTGAATGTTAACAAGTTTTTAGTTGCTGATCATGAAATAACTATTGTTGAGCAAATACAAAAAGGAACTGTGAGTCCTGATGTTTTTGATGTAAATGTAAATAATCCACAAAATTGTATAGCAGACAAGGAGCAAGATGTTCAACTTTCCAACAATAGATGTGGAGTGTTAAATGGGTTGAATGATGATGCTCGAGAAGGGAATGAAGTAAATAGTGGGAAGGATCATGTTGAAGAGGTAATTACTCTTGTTGAGGAGGTGGTCTATGATGAGCAGATACATAGTTCAGTTAAAGGAAATAAGAACGTTGAAACTGATGCTGTATATCCTTTAGGCACTGTCCTTAATGATACCAATGATATGTGCAGTATTTCATTTGTACATGGAATTCACTCTATGCCTGCTGAAGTTGGCTCCCACTTGATTTCTCATCAACCTGAATATAGCCTGAATAATCAAGAAACTGTTGTTACAATCAATAACCCCATTCCCTCTTCTGAAGACAATTACCAACCCCTCCCTGAAATTGATCCTGATGTGCTTTTTTGCATATCTTTGCAAAGGCAGATAACTGATTTAGTTATCTCAATGAAATCTTCTTCTCTTCCTCAATCAAAACCATCCCCTTCTTTATCTTTGATCACAAATCAAACAACTCCTAGTCAATCTTATGTTTTCACTGGAACAATTCCTGGGTGGAAATCACCACCCTTGTCTCCATGTGAGGATGTGCAAAATGACCATGTCCCTTGCTCAAATGCCGACTTCAGGAATAAAAGAAAATCTTTGAAACAAAACCACGTCCCATCCAGAACAGAATCTCCTATCACAAGGAGCATGAAAGAACTTTCTCACCAATCATTAGTTTAATAATGTCGCATAACATTGGTGCTTGGAATATTAGAGGTTGTCACAACTTCGTTAAGTTGGACCATGTCAAGCATTTAATCTCTGCACATCATTTGTCAATTTTTGTTATACTTGAAACTAAATTAAATCTTCCCCTAACTATTTCTGCTGCAAAGTATGTCAACCCTTCCTGGTCTCTGACGCATAACCTTAATGAAGCTAGCTATGGTCGTATTATGGTGCTTCATAATCCTTTTGTCCTTTCACTTGAACTTCTTCATGCTTCTTCTCAGATTATGCATTTTCATGCCAAGTATCAGTATCCTCCATCCTCCTTTTATATCTCTTTTGTGTATACATCTAACTCTCAAGTCACAAGACAATCTCTCTTCAACTTGATACATGCCTTAAGACAAGAATCACATCCTTGGATAATTGTTGGCGACTTCAATTGCTGTCTTGCCTTGTCTGACAAGCAAGGTGGTCGACCTCTCATGCTAAAGGATATTTATCCCCTGAACAGTGCAATTTTTGATTCATCACTCATTCCAATTCATAGGGAAGGTGCTCTCTTTTCTTGGAACAATCGTTCCAGAAGTGGAGTTAGGACATTTTCCAACATTGAACACTCCTTCTCCAATTTCAAAGCCTTAGCTACTTAGCCTGAGCTATCCACCTTTCTTCCACCTTCAATCCGGTCTGATCACTCTCCACTTATCACATCCACTGGAAGGAAGCTCCATGATGTCAAAAGAGGATTTAAATTTTATAATTCATGGTTCCTTGATCCTGAATTTATTACTATAATACAAACTGTTTGGGCTAATCATCTTTTTGGAAACCCTATGTATATTTTTTGCAGGAAACTAAGGGCTATTAAGGATGCCTTAAGAGTTTGGGCTAAGCACAAGTTTGGTAATGGCAACCTCAGATCCACTACACTCAAGGAACAGCACAGAGAAGCTCAGGAGATGATGATGGCACATCCTGATATTGCTGATCTTGCTTCCAAGGAAGCTGCCCTATTCCATGAGCTTAATCATGCTTTGGATTTTGAAAGTGATATGAAAAAGCAACAGTCAAGAATTAAGTGGGCTTCTGATGGAGACAGGAACACAAAATTTTTCCATGCTTCCCTTAAGGCTAGGCAATCAAATAACAATTTATTTTCCATACATGATGATGAGGGGAACTTGCATTCTTCTCCTGAGACAGTGATCAGAGCTTTTCATCAGCATTTTTCTCGACTGCTGGGAAATGATAAAAACTTTATTCCTTAATTGGATGAGCTTTCTTCTATTTCTTTGCCTAAAGTGAATAGTGGTGAAGCTGCTTTGCTTGTGGTAAAAGTTACTGACCATGAAATTAAGAATACTCTCTTTTCTATGAACAAGAATTCGAGTGGAGGTCCTGATGGTTTCAATGTTCAGTTTTTCATTTCTTCTTGGGATATAGTTTGTGTGCAATTCTGCAAGGCTATTCACAACTTTTTCGACAAGTTCAAGCTTCTTAAATCTGTTAATGCTACGAATTTAGTTTTAATTCCCAAGTGCTTGCATCCAACAAATGTAACATCCTTCAGACCAATCTCCTGTTGTAATGTTGTTTACAAGTATATTTCAAAGATCATTGCCACACGACTTGTTCCTGTGCTTGGGAGAATTATTTCCAAAAATCAAGTTGCCTTTCTTCCTAATAGGAACATCCTTGATAATGTCATGCTTGCTCATGAACTATTAAAAGGATACAGCAGTGCTAATGCCACTCAAGGAGCAATGTTAAAGCTTGATCTCAAGAAGGCGTATGATAGCATTCAGTGGTCTTCTGTTGTCAGAATTATGTCCCTTATGGGGTTTCCTAAAGTATTTGTTGCTTGGATCTATCAATGCATTTCCACTCCATCTTTCTCTTTGATCTTGAATGGAGCAAATTCTGGTTTCTTTGCTTCCAAGCAAGGGATTAGGCAGGGCGACCCGCTTTCCTCCTATGTTTTCATTTTGGTTATGGAAGTTTTTACATGCTATATTAGGCCTTTATATCTGTCCAGGCAAATTCATTTTCATTCCAAGTGCAAAGACATTCAGTTAACATCTCTTCTATTCGCTGATGACATCATGTTATTCACAAAGCCTAATATTCAGTCAATTGAAACCATTGGATGTGCTCTTCATAGCTTCTATTTGATGACAGGACTTGAATTAAATCTTCAAAAATCTAGTATTTTATTTGCTGGAGTATCTTCTGTACAAAGGCAAATTCTATCCTCGTGTATTGGGATGCAAATCATGCATCATGATATGACTTACCTTGGTTTGCCTCTTTGTACTTCTAGGGTGTCTCTATCTGATTGCCTACCTCTATTTCTCAAAATAACTTCTACCATGGAGAGGTGGTCTACTAGATTTTTGTCACAAGCAAGCAGGCTCGTTCTCATAAAATCTGTGTGTTTTTCTATGATGATCTACTGGGCTAGGGCATTCATCCTACCATCTAAGCTATTGAATATGGTCAGGTCTGCTATGTTTAGATTCTTCTAGTTTGGTTCCATACATGCTAAGAAGATTTTTCCTTGTTCATTCTCAGCTTTTGAGAAGCCATTTAGCAAAGGTGGACTAGGCATCACCAACATTTTAGTTTGGAATAGGGATGCATACAGCATTCACTTCAATGCTCTTATGAATAGGAAGGACTCACTTTGGATTTGTTGGACTCTTCTGCATAATATTGGTTCTAAGAATTTTTGGCAGATGGATGTTCCTCAATCTTGCAGTTGGATATGGAGGAGCATTTTGAATTTGAGAGATTTTTTTAAGCCTTTTATCCAAATTCAACTCTCTGTTACGAGTGATTGCGGTTTCTGGCATGATCCTTGGATTTGCAGAGGTGTCATTCTTGATTGCATTTTCGATTCTCAACAGAAATTCCAATCTGGTGTTGGCAGAAATGCCAAAGTTGTTGATCATATTTTGGATGGTAAACTGATTCTTCCTTATTGCAGCAATCAAACTGTTAGGTCCCTTTGGAACCAATTAGCATGTCACAGGTATGACTTTCATGATCAGGAAGTAGTGCTTTGGAATGGCAGACCCCACTCAATAGGCTGTGTTTATGAATCTCTTCTTGGTATTGGAAATATGCCTGGTTGCAAATGGTATAGGGCAACTTGCAATGATATATCTCCTTGTAGTGACAATTTGTTGTACTAGAAGGTTGTGAATAATGCACTGCTAACTAGGAATAAGCTAATTGATTATGGTATGGCTGTTCCTTCAAACTGTAACTTGTGCAATGCTTATGATGAATCTGCACAGCATATTTACTTCGAATGTCCCTTAGTTATCAAACTTTGGAGTGAGATGTTGTGTAAGTTTGGGATGGCTGCTGTTCCTCAATTTTCCTCTGAGCAGTGGTCTATGATTTGGACTGCTACCAAGTGGAATTATGTGAGAAAAATTTCCTTTTTCTTCATTTTAAAAAAAACTGATGAGACTTGTGTGGAGTGAAAGGAATAAAAGGGTATTTGAAGGACACCACAGGTCTGAACTTGTTCTCTGGGTTGTTCTTAAGCATGAAATATTAAGTGGAATGAGAGCTAGTAAGCATGATTTTACTGAAGATCAGATTGAGCCATGGGTTCCGTAGCTCCTCTTCTTTTCCTTGTTTTTTTGGTCTGTTCCTTTTTTCTTTTTCTTTGTATTCTCCTCTTCTTTTTAATAAAGCTGGTAGGGGTCCAGTTTACAACCCCGCTTACTCTGCAAAAAAAAAAGGTTTATAATAACGGAAATTTAGGTAATAAGTTTTGAACGAGTTGATAAATAATAACCAAATTAAGGGAATAGTATTAATGTAAATAAAGTTGAAACAAAGTGGATATAGAGAAATAAATGTAAGCATTTAAAAAATTTAATTAATGTGGATTTCAATAAATGGTAATTGAATAAAAGTCAATTTATCTAAGTAATCATATCACTTGTTGGAAAGTAATACGTAATTGATTGAATATGATATCGAAATATAAAATTTGTGTATACACGGGATTTTTAACGGTGATTGTTAAGTAATAAACCTATAAAGACATGTAAAGGAAATAGGTAACAATCTATAAGTTATTTATTTTATTTAGTATGATGAATAAGGGTTGGAATTCAATATACAATTAAAGGAGAGTAGGTAGTACGTTATTAGGAAATAAATTTAAAGGTAGGATAAAAACTATTATAAAGTTCCTAATAAATTGGACAATAAATTTATTTGTAGTAACGTTCATTTAAATGTTGAGTAATTATAATGTCGTTATTAACAATAAGCGTTACTTTAATAATTATGATTAATTGAGAAATTAATACGGGAAGTAGGTAAAGTAATAACTAAGGAAGTAATACGTTATAAATAAATACAACCTAAACTTAAGTGTAAGTAAAACGGTTGAAATTGAATCTAATCCATTTAATTTGGAAACTTGTGAAGCCCCACCTCTATACCCACGCTAGCCAAGAACACTACGGTGTAGTGCTGTCGACTAGCACGGAGAATAAGGCTGTTGAGGAGCGACCATCCGTGTAATTGCCTTGTGCGAGCACCGATATGTCAGATAGTAAAAATGTGCATTCTATTTCAGGAGGAAAATCCGACATGCCGATGCAAACTCAAAGCTACTACACAGTGGCTATAATAGTCTAGGACAAAAGTATAAAATAATAACACAGATAATATGAATGTTGAACATAGATGAAACAGAAAATCTCATATATATATATATATATATAATAACTGATGTCAGTTACAATACATTTACACGGTACATGTGATACAACTACAACAGTCGACTCAGGAAGTTATATATATAAGTACATTATCGACTAATATACATGAATACATATCTTCCAATACAATAACACAGACTACTACAAATGACGCCGACAACTCCAAAAGATATGAAAGGACTTCATAGCTCAAGCAGCATCCCAAAGCAGAATATCTACAACCTGAAATAACTCGGGTCTGACCCGAGTATTACATTCAAAAGAAAATAATACCCGGGTCAGTCTAATTCAAACTCAGTTATTAGTGCACAGAAGCAATAATAATTAAATAACGAATAGATGAAAATCACAATAAATCTCGTCTATCCAATCACTAATAAGGATGAATTGGACAAAGGAAACAATCAAGTAATTGGAAACATCAATTAAAACGTCAACTCGAGTAGGGCTGCAGTATACGCAAGCGTGTACTGCCACGCCACTACAACATATGGAATACGAAATAGTTCCATAAATCAAAAGAAAAAGAAATAACAATAAAACCAATACCGTGTAGCTGCAGTTCACGCTTGCGTGCACTGCCTTGCCACTACAGTGATGACGTACCCAATGAATACCGTGTGGCTGCAGTTCACGCTTGCGTGCACTGCCTTGCCACAACAGTGATGATATACCCAATGAAAATTCACACGCATCGCTGTGAGTGTCATAAGGGCAAGTGTCGATTATATTGTAGAGACAAGATGCGAGGTCAAGCCCAATAAATTTTAGGCTCAACACAAGCACCCAGGCTGCACATTCTTGTGCTAGCCGAAGTGAAAGACTACAACTCCAAACCCATGTGCAAATTGAATTAGGCAGAGACAAGTGATGGTATACAAGAGAAAGATTCAAAACAGTAAATGCATACACCAATGAAACAGTGCAAGTATCATAAACAAAGTCGAAGTCAACTAGGCCTAACAACATGTAACAGCAGTTACAAATGACTCAGGCCATTGCACAGAAGCATCAACAACTACAGATGCAATTATAATGCAACAGGGGACATGGTCAAGACAGCAAGTATTGATGGTATGAAAATATAAGATGAATAACTTAAGTGAAATTGAGAATATCACATTTTAACATACAGTGAAAAGTTCAATATCATTGCACATAACAGATACATATGTACTCAAGTGGACTGCAAACCTAAAGAGGTCGAAACTGTTGCAACTTGATGATATCAAGCCATGACAAAATCAAATGAATGCAAACTGCCTTACAAATACTCAACACTTCATAAAACAGGTAAGCAAACTATCTCAAATGGTCATGACAGCTGCCATAAATGATCAAACGTGGTGTGAACTCAAAACTGCATGTAATCAATCTGCAATGGTCCCAAAGACACAAGTGAACAACATGAAGTCTGTGTGCCTCAAAGGTCAGAGGTCATGAAAAATGCAGACGGCGCCTAATTAAGTTCACACGAACGCAATGCATCAGTGAAACAAGTTCAAGAAGGGTGGCAACAAGTTCGAACTAAGTCAAAGCAATGTTCGACAAGGTCGAGTACTGACATCAATGATGCAACATTATTAATATGTATCAATATGCTCAAGGGAAGTCAACAACATCTGGAGTGAATACAAGTAAATGCAAACACAACATAGCAGTATGGAAGTGAGACTGCAAACTAGTAAAAATGTAGATGCAGTGAAAGCAACAGGATGGAAGCAGTGTGCCAACTACAGGTCAAAACAGATTATAGTGCAACAAAAACTCAAGTGGATATGCAATGTAAATCTGACTCGAAGCTACAGTGAATGGCATGTAACCTGATATACATACAGACACGGCAACACTACAGGTCAGAAATAATGGCCGAAGTAAGTATACAAAGGTGATGCACAATTTGACAAATGCAAACACTACGAATCTGACTACAAGATGATCCAAACGAGGCACAGTGCACAGAGTATAGGCAAGGTAAAACATGCCAGAGAATTCAAGTAGCAGTCTTGGCAAAAATCAAAGTAAGGTATAACCGAAGTCAAATGGAATCAACAGTAGCAAGTTTTAACATGAAGGTTGAAATCAAACAGAAAGCAAGTCGATAAAGCTACGGAGATAAACATCAAAATGGCCAAAATCGAACAAGTCAAGTCATAATCAAAATCAGTCAATTGGTAAAATCAAGTCAAAGACGAGACAAAGAAATCAGAATAAGCAACCGAATTCAACTGATTCGAATTAGATGTGAGAATTCACTCACCTTGTCGACGAATTGAAGGAGCAGCCGATTGTCGAAGCAAGCAACGCGAGCACCACAAGAGACGAGCAACGATCGAGTAACGTCGGCCACCACAATTCCAAGCCCTAATTTGGAGAAGAGGACGAACGAGACCGCCTCCATTTTATTTTCTTCGTGAGCTAGGTTTTTCAAATGAACGAAAAAAAGAAGGGGACGGGTCGAATTGAGTTAAAAAGGGGAACGGGTTATTCACTTTGCAAATTTCATGGCCACAATTAAAATACGGGCCACTACTAAATTTTCAAAGCCCACAATTCCTTTTAACAATTATAAAAGAATTTTTTAATTCAAATTTAAAAACTTCAATTGGTAATTAGCGAAAATATTAATCGTTTAATATTGATTATTAATTGGTGCGAAAAACCGGGTTGTTACAAAACTTATTAAAATAAATTGGATTCAATTTATAATAAAGGGGTATTTTAAGAAATTGAAATAAATTCCATAATGGATGAACTAAGTTACTTTAAATTGAGATGGGAATTGGTTTAAAGAATTTTAAATTTATAGTAAATCAAGATGATGAAGTTTATGAATTATAAAATTTGAACCTTTAATAGTGAGTTAATTTATTTAATTTATAATAGTTGGATTTATTGCCAATAAATGAAATCAAATATTTAATTATTACGTTAAATTAAAATTTTAGTTGAAAATTGGGAAATATTTATGTAATAATTTTAAATCCAATGGTAAACCCTTCTATTTGAAATTAATGAATGGCATAATTATGGGTAAATTCAATTTAATGGAAATTTTGAAAATTTATCTATAATTTTGAATTTTGTGAAATTGAAGATTTCTATTGATTAATCCTTAATAAATTGAATTTTAAAAAAAATTAAATTATTGTAAATGTTTGAAAATTATAAGGTGATAAAGATTGCAAAGTTCAGAACTTTTAACGCGAAATTGATTTAATTTATTTATTTTAAATTTATTTAATTAATATAAAAATTGCCATTTTGGACACTGAATCGGATTTCGATGAAACAAGTTTGATCGGATCCGTAACGGTGAATTATAATAGTGTTTCAAGTTTCGTAGCGGTCGGACTTGTCGTTTGATCGTACGGACTCAAAACGCCTTGAAATTTATGCAATTTAAATCAATTGAAATCAATTTGGAAAATTTGAATTTAGCATAACTTCTTCGTACGATGGAATTTGGACGTGAAATTTTTTCCATCGCGTTTAAAATATTTTTAAACATATATTTTGATATATGGGTTGACCCTTTTCCGTTCCGGAATCGAAACGGGCTTTTCGGGTCAATTATCGTTCAAAACCCAAATCCAACCTAGCCCATTCTTTCTATTCTGTTTGCCTATATATATATGGTTATAAACCCTAGATCATTTCTTATTCCTCATTCTGAACGTATGCTCTTCCTCATTCCACCTCAAACCCTAATCTTCCCAATCCAATTTCAATTTCAAAAAAAAAATTGCAGATCTGCAGCAACTTCTGGTCGCGCTTCGAGTTTCAGAGGCAAAAACGCTGCATCTACTTCGGGTTAGGAAGAAATTTACTTGGGTCGCTCCGGGTCGTTTTGGCAAAAACTCCAAGAAAGCACCGGGGAATTGAGGCGGTGGACCGAAGTTGAACCTGAAGTCGACTCAGGGCTAGAATTTTCCAATCTTCTAATTTTCCTAACTTTTTCATACGAGCTCCTTTCACGCGCGATTTTTTTGTTAGGATCGTAATTTAATTCCGGATCTGTTGACGCTGGTTTGAACGAATTCTGAGACCGTCGAATTTTTGGGTTTAAATCGAATTTAAATTCGATTTAAATCCCAAAGGTGAGTGTTTTAACCCACTCACAACTTCTAAATTTTCTTATGTTTGCTAAATTGATTTATGATACGAGTAGAAATTTATTTATGACTATTTGACATGTTTTAAACATCATCTCAGTTAAATCGCTTTTTTTAATTAAACTATTAACTAATTTTATTATTGCATATAAATTTGACAGTTAAAATTTATTTATTTGCATATAAACTGCTAGTTAAACAGTTATTAAATTTATTACTGAATATAAACTGTTAGTTAATACCTGTTATTTATTACCTGTATATTTTATATGCTCTATATCGATGTTTGTTTAAATTGGATGATGATTATAATAAATAGTTGATGATTGATATTTGGATGAATGGATGCTATATTTTATATTGTATAAACTGCAAGTTGTTATGCATTTTCATTTCATTCGGGATTGCGGTTTGAAATGATATATAACCGTAATTTTTATTTTTTTAAATTTCGGATTGAAATGATAAATATCCGTATCACTTGACCATAGGATAGAAAATTATATACAGGCACCACGGTATATATATAAAAAAAATTTGAAATGATTTTCTATGGTTTGGATAAGATACGGTTAATAAATATAAATTTTGATATTATATAAAATCTTATTTTATATATACATCTATAGTTAAAGTATTTAATTTTAGCTATGTATGAATTTGTTAAATAAAATAAATTAGTTGAATAATGGAGTTTGAATATTTTATATTATATGGTTAAGTACATGTTAAGATATTGAAATTATATAAGGTTTTAGATGATTTAAATCAATTAAGATTAGGAGTTTAAATGAAAATTTTATTTGGAATTGAGCTTAATTGAGAATTTAACTTCATAAGTTGATGTAAAATTTATTAACTTGAAGTTTTAAAAAAAAGGGTATGATATTTATAACTGAATTTTTATTCAAGGTGAATTAAATGAATATTTCTAGTACAAATAAATTAAAGGAAATTTTTTTGTTAAAAGTAATTTGAGTTTTATTTAAATGATTTCGGATTTATTATGCAAATATTTCAAACTAAACAAATAGGACTTTAAATTGTTGAATAGAAATTTGCAACCTTAGTCCCAATTGTTTAATATTCAAAGTTTGAAATATATTGAAACTGAAGTGGTTATTGAAACTGAAAGCGATTTTGAAATTTATGGATTTTGACTTAATTTTTTAATAAAATAAATTGTAAGTCGCGGAAATTATTTTATTTTATAAAGTAATTTTAAATGCAAACTATTTTATTCTATATACCGTTTGAATATCCAAACCATCCAAGTTTTAGAAGTTATGGTTTAAAGCTATGAAATTTCGAAGTATTATAGTTTGAAAGTTATAATTCAATGTTTGGTTTCCAATTATTATAAATTTTAAAGCAATATGATTTTTGAAAATAAATATATTTGAAATAAAATGATATTATATTAATTTGGGGTACACAAAAATAATATCAAATGAGTTTGTTTTGGAATGGAAAGGATATCGTATTTATACGGTTTTGAAATAGATATTTTATTCTGTTTTTGAAAGTAAAATTATTTTTAAATGACCGCGGTGTTATAATAATATTTAGTTGTTAAAGAGACCGGGATCGAAAGCTGTCATACACTCTGCTAACCCCGAAAACAACTTTAACAACCATGTACGCGGTGGAGATTCCAGAATGAAGTAGGATGGTGGCGGCGTTTCCCTGTAAGGTAAATACGTGGACCCAACTCCCGAGAATTGGCATAAGGTGGCTAAAACAGGAGCGATTGACGGGTTAATAAGGTAGCACCTTTGATCGGACACTTCCCTTCGATACTACACTCTGACTTTGGTTTGATTCGGTGGCCACCTTCACTTTTGATTTCTTTGATTTGGGGGAGTTTGTTCGAGGTGAGCTGTAGCTGTGCGCTACGCGTTACGACCGACCCGGAAGCGTAATTGGTATATCTACCCTGGCATTGCCTAGTTGTGCCGTGTCACCTACCCTATCGCGCCTTGTACGAATTTGGTTTTCTCCCGTAGCCCGTGTGGTATCCTCTGGTGGTTTCCCGATCAGGAGGGACTATGTTATTGGATGGACTACTGGGACTATTATTGTGTTAAGGAGGAGACTGGGTAACTCCTTAACGCTATTTAAAAGTAAGTTTATTTTACAATTAGACACTATTATACTAGCGAAATATACTACATAGTAAATAGTTTAACGGATCCTTAAGAGATGTGAATCACGAGCAACTTTTAAGTTACTGCACTCATATTTATTTCTTTTAATTTAACTTACATAAGATCTTTTAGTTCTGACTCGAGTGTTTTGTCTTTTCAATTCGCTCGGGTCAGTCCGAGCGTTTCAGGATCGAAGATTTTAGCTCTGGAGGGCGAAGACGAAGATTTCTATTATTATTATATATTATAATCCACTACACTCATATGGTTCCGCTGCATTGTTATATGGTATGTGTAACTCTAATGTATGTTGTATAAGTATAATCTAATATTTTAAACAGCTTTATAAACTGTATATTTGATTATTATATTTTATCCTTCCGCTATGAGATTCTGTTTTCTTTCTCTTTTTTTTCTGATTTACCCCATAACAATCCTCCCTTTCGTATGGTTCTAATTGGCACGTGTGTCGATTCAAATCATGCGAAAAGGGGGGAGGTTACAAAATCCAAATTTAACGTTTTGTTAATGTTAAATTTAAGAAATGTCAATTTTATTCAAAATATGAATTGGTTGATTTAAAGAATGGAAACCAAGATTCAATAGTTGGATTAATTGTAAGTAAATGAAATTGGATACAGCTAAATAGTACGTTATTTGAAGTGAAGATGGGATAGGATAAAATTTATGTAATATTTTTGAATCCAATAGTAAACCCATCTATTTGACAATAATGAATGTAATAATTATTGGTAATTTTATGTATAATTTTAAAATTTAATGAAATTTGAAGTTAACATTGAAGTTTTTAAATTTATCCACTTTACAGTTACATCTGAATTTGCGTAAAATCATTTTAAATGATTGGAAAATTTAAATGATAAGAATTGGTATTTATCGAATTTAGATTGAAAATATGATTAAATTGACTAAATTTTATTTATTTAATTAATATAAAAATAGCCATTTTGGCCACTGACTCGGATTCCGACGAAACTAGTTTCATCGGATCCGTAACGGTGAATTATTGTAGGATTTCAAGTTTCGTAGCAATCGGACTTGTCGTTTGGTCGTACGGACTTGAAACGCCTTGAAATCGATAAATTGAAATCAATTTAAAAATATTGTTTTTAGCATAACTTCTTCATAGGGTGCAATCTGAACCTGAAACCTTTTCATTGCGTTTAAAATATTTTAAAACATCTATTTTGATATACGGGTTAATCAAATTTCGTTCCGGAGTCGGAACGGGTTTTTTGGGCCACTTTGTCGTTAGCGCGTATATCTATCAACCTGATCCATCTATTTTATTTCAATTTTGCCTATAAATATCCGGCTATAAACCCTAGCCTCCCTATTTCTCATTTGTCTATATGTATATTCCAACTATCTCTCCTTCTCAATGGCAGACAAACAAATCCTAGATCCAACTACAGTTCCAACCCAAATCCAAAGCATAAATTTCAAACCCCGTAGAAAAATTCGGGAAAAATATATATTGAAGCTCTCGACGGGCGCAACCTAAATCTACAATTCGTTTTCAATCTGGGATTTCATGTTGCCAAGATTGGATAATTAAGCTCCGGCTGTCCATTGTATGGCTTCTCGATTCGACGATGGATCGTCATCCTTGCGACGATTAGGAGGTGCTGGCTTATAGAGGAGGGTGAGCAAGGCACATCGGTACGGTTGGCATGGTTTGTAGGTGACGCAGTTTACCGAAATCGGTGGAAATAGGGAACTGCGGCAAGTGGACGGCGAGGACGTCGCGAGTGACGTGGCAGAGGTCATGGTGGTCAGATTTGCATGCTGGGTGAGACGGCGATGTCGGATGGTGGTGGATGTCAACGTAGCGACGACGAAAATTGGCGACTTGGTGGCGGCTTCATTAGGGTTTTGCTCGATATTTGTTATAGTGTGAGGAAGAAGGCTTCTGCCGTGGCCCTGCGTGTGTACGTGTGTTCCCTCGTTTTATTTATTTAAATTTGAATTCAAATGTTCTGATATCAATAACTTCTATGTACAAGGTCGTATTCACACACGGTTTCTTCCACTAGGTTCGTACTGGAATTCCGGACCTTTTGGCACTGGTTTGGACGGATTTGAAGATGGTGCAAATTTTGGGCTTAAATTGGATATGGATTCAATTTAAATTCAAAAGGTTAGTGTTTTAACCCACTCACAACTTCTAAATTTCTTATGTTTGTTAGATTGATATATGGTGTGATTTAAAATTTATTTAGGGTTGTTTGGCATATTTTAATCATCATCTTAGTTAATTTCATTTATTTAAATTAAATTGCTATTTAATTTATTCATTACATTTAAACTGCCAGTTAATTATTATTTATTGCATATAAACTACCAGTTAAAAAATTATAATTTATTTTTGAATATAAACTGCTAGTTGATACCTGTTGTTTATCACCTGTTATATATTGATGTATGGTTTGAATTTTTATGATGATTGTGATAAATGGTTGATGGTCGATATTGGATGAATGGATGTTGTATTCTATATTGCTATAAACTGCAAGTTATTATGCATTTTCATTTCATTCGGGATTGCGGTTTGAAATGATATATAACCGTAATTTTTATTTTTAAATTGCGGATTGAAATGATAAATATCTGTATCACTTGACCACAGGATAGAAAATTTTATACAGACACCGTCGGTCTATATATATATATTGAAAATGATTTCTATGGTTTGGGATATGATATGGTTAAATAAATATCAAATTTTTATTTATATAAATATTATTTTATATATACATATATAGTTAAATTTTTGAATTTAAGCTATGTATAAATTTGTTAAATAAAATAAATAAGTTGAATAATGGAGTTTGATTATTTTATATTATATGGTTAAGTACATGTTAAGATATTGAATATGTATATGTAGAGTTTTAATGATTTAAATCAATTAAGATCAGAAGTTAAATTGGAAATCTATTTGGAATTGAGTTTTTTAAGAATTAAACTCCATAAGTTGATGTAGAATTTATTAACTTGAAATGTCAAAAGGTACGATATTTATAACTAAATTTTTATTCGAGATGAATTAAATGAATATTTTTAGTATAAATAAATTGGAGGAAATATTTAGCTACAGGTAATTTGAGTTGTATTTAAATGATTATGGTTTTATTATGCAAATATTTCAAACTAAATAATAGGACTTTTAATGGTTGAATACAAATTTCCAACCTTAGTTTCTAATTGTTTAATACTGAAGGTTTGAAATATATTGAACTGAAGTGATTTATTGAAACTGAAAGTGAATTTAAATTTATGGATTTAGACTTAATTTAAAGAGAATAGAATTCTAAAGTCGTGGAATTTTTTTTTACTTTATAAAGTAATTTTAAATTCAAACCATTTCATTTTATGTACTGTTGAATTTCCAAACCATTTGAATCCAAAGTTATAGTTTTAAGGCTATTGATTTCCAAGTATTATGTTTTGAAGAGCTATAATTCAAATGTATGGTTTCGAGACATTATAAATTTTAAAGTGACATGGTCCTAGAAAAAGGACATATTTGAAATGATATCGTATTGATTTGGTTTTAAAAAAAAGAAAATGATATCGTATTTAAATGGTTTTGAAAAGGGATATTATTCTGGTTTTAAAGTATAAATATTTTAAAATGACTGCAGTGTTATAATAACGATTGGTTTTGTTGAAGAGACCGGGATCGGAAGTTGTCATACTCTCTGCCAACTCCGAAAACCATTTTAACAACCGTGGACGCGGTGGAGATTCCAGAATGAAGTAGGATGGTGGCGGTGTTTCCTTTGAGGTAAATACATGGACCCAACTCCCGTGAGTTGGTATAAGGTGGCTAAAACAGGAGAGATTGACGGGTTAATTGAGGTAGCACCTTTGATCGGACACATCCCTTCGATATTATACTTTGACTTTTGGATTGATTCGGTGGCCACTTTTGATTTTTTTTATTTGGGGGTTTGGCTCGAGGTGGGCGGTAGTTGCAGCTATGCGTTACCACCGACCCGGAAGCGTAATTGGTATATCTACCCTGACATTGCCTAGTTGTGTCGTGTCACCTACCCTATCGCACCTTGTACGATTTTGGTTTTCTCCCGTAGCCCGTGTGGTCCTCTGGTGGCTTCCCGATCAGGAGAGACTATGATATTGGATGGACTATTGGGACTATTACATGTTAAGGTGGAAAATGTAAAGCCTTAATGCTATTTAAAAGTAAGTTTATTTTACAATAGACATTATTATAATAGCGAAATATTACTACATAGTAAATAATTTAACGGATCCTTAGGAGATGTGAATCCCGAGCATCTCTTAAGTTACTGCACTCATATTTATTTCTGTTGATTTAACTTACATAAGATCTTTTAGTTCTGACTCGAGTGTTTTGTCTTTTCAATTCGCTCGGGTCAGTCCGAGCGTTTTAGGATTTGAAGACTTTATTTCCGAAGGACGAAGACGGAGATTTCATTTTTATTATTATTATATATTATATGGTTCCACTACACACTATATTCCGCTGCATTGATATTTATTGGTATGTGAACTCTGATATTTATTGTAAAAAGAAGAATCAAATGTTTTGTAAACAGTTTTATGAACTGTATATTAATTATTATATTTTATCCTTCTGCTGTGAGATTCTGTTTCGTTTTTTTCTTTTCTTTCTTCTCTGTTTTCTTATTTACCCCATAACAATCCGCCATTTTGTATGTTTTAAGTCTGACGTGTGTGGTTTATCGTCGATCCAAAGCGTGCGAAAAGGCGGGATGATACATCTGCTATCAGAGCTTTGGTTTAGCGATAAACCTTAGCTTTGTAGGGTCTGACTCTTTATTAATAAGGTAGTAATACCCTATGGGCGTCGCTGAGTGTATATATATGAGAGAGCGTATTTGTAGTGTTATAAAAAAGTTTTAATATTTTGTTAATATATTCCGTTTTGTATTTATAAATTCTGGTTGGTGCATGGGACGTTATGCCATCAATAGGGATTTCTAAACACTTAATAGGACAGACCGACATAATATTTGGTTTTAATATAGGTGAATGAAATAATTTTTCCTATTATATTTTCTATATAAAAAATCAATTTTTAAATGATATATATATATATATACACACACTTGGTTGCAATATATTGGTTGTTAGGTAATGAAATTTATAAATAACAGTGAAATAAGATTGAAAACAAAATAAATCAAATTGGAAATTTTAGAATTTAAGTTCCGGGGTTTTGAAAATTTTCTTTCAAATGATTTTGGAATATGATAATAATATTTAAGAAGTATTTTCTGATATAAGTATTTCAATAATTTGAAAGAAATGTTTTCAAAAGAAATTTTGGAAAGATAAAGTTGTACTCCCCTCTTTGTCGTTGGAAAATAATTTCGGTGATGAGTGCATGCATCATCGACATTCATTTTCGAGTTTCGAAGTGGGAAGGCCACTGTAGTAGTTCACTGCAGATTAGTTTTGAAGAAAAATAAAAAGAAAATGAAAAAAATTATTATTTTAATTATAGTTAGATATATAAGTTAAAGTATGAACCTTTATCTATTAATTTTTAAATGATTTGAAATTAAACCCGGTATTTGAATTCTTAAGTTTCCGTTATTTTACAGTTTCAATTAATGTGGTAAAATGGAAGTTAATTAATAAATGGAGCCTTTAATTAAAATAAGAGATTTAATGATAGGTTATGAATGAAATTAAATGAAATTTGAAATTGTAGCCTATGAAATAAAAGATATAATTACTGAACATTAATTAATTAAAAGAATTGAGGAAACTTGTATAACTTTCAATTACATTCTTAAAAAGCATATTTATAACTTACCAAATATTAAAAGTTGAAATGTTAATAAGAAAATGTAATAGATATTATACAAGTAATAAATTTGAGGTAATGAAAGTAATTAATGAAATTCCTTAGTAAACAAGAATTTGATATTGTAATATTATAATCTTAAGTGTAATTGAAAAGACTACTAATTGAAATAGAAAGGTAAGTATTATAAATGAAAGTAAATAAATGAAATTAAGTAGTATAAATGAAAGATAATAAACGTAAGTAAATGATTGAAGCTATTTTTTAATAAAATAAGCAGAAAGATGAATACTGCAAATAAATGAAAAAAAAGGATAACTATATGTATAAACAAGAAGTCAAACAACAATAGTATGAAATGAAATTGACAAGAATAAACTTAGTTTATTGTTTGGATTTGTTGTTTGTTTGATTTATGGTTGTTTGGGTAAGGATACTTTAAAATTGTTTGGATGCATGAATAATCTATTTAGTTTCACCTAAGACTATTGAGTGAAGGGTACACTTAATAGTTATTTTCCATTCCGTACAATTTAAAGTTTGAACCCAGACAACTATTTGTTTTGTTGGATATGAATGAATGATTGATTTGGGTTGATTTTATGTGATGGTTGTATGACTTGTTGCAAGAGATTGTTGTTGTATTGATTTGGTTGTTTATAATTGAAACCGCTTTAAATATTTCACTCTATATAATTGTTAACCCTTTTGGATTATACAAGTGAAATGCAGGTTTTTGAAGCAATTCCTACTGCTTTTGGTTCCATAAAATAAGCGTTAATTGCCCGACTAATAGGTACGTTTTCGGATTACGTTTTATTGCGCTATTACATTGTTTCCCGTGTTGGGATATATATTATTTTGGAAAATATATATTGTATATTGTTATTTTGATATTATATTTTCTCCAAAGCCTTCACATACAAAGGAGACTCTGCCAAAATTTTCCGTAAATTTTTGGACTTAGAAAATATTTTGAAAATGTTTTCCAAACTTTATTAGTTGAAGTATAAAAAGATTTAATGGTTATAAATTGGTATATTTTATTTGGTAAATATATTTGTTTATTTATAAATTCAATATTTTAAAATAAGATATATTGATTTCTTAATCTTTATTCTCCCTTCTTTTTCCTTTTCGGAGACGAAAAGTTTTGAGTGGGGGAGAGTGTAACGACCCTAAAAAAATTCGATGTTTAAAATGAATTAAATCAATAAGATTTTAGTTTAAATTTAGAAAGAAATAAAAATCTTATTAATTTATATGGGAGTGTTGAATTTGTGATTTACTGAATAAAAAGATTAACTAGAAGAGAATTCAAATTTATATAATAATGGAAAGTGTAAAATTTTTGCATTTGGGTATAAAATTAAAATATAAGTAAATAAAAGTAGGCATTAAATTTACAGATGGAATAATATGTTGATTAATGGTAACTGTATGTAAATTTAGGTATTTATGTTAAAGGCAGTTGATGAATAACCAATTTAATGCAGTTCAAATTAATTGAAACGACTGTAGGTTATAATTGATTGTACATAGGAATATTTGGAAATAAATTGAATATATGAATTTATTTATGTGCGCATTAATTTATAACGGGATAAAACGTAACTTAAGATAATAAGGATGATGCAGGTTGATAAGTATTCATAATGTTCGTGTTGATAAACGTTACTTTAATGATTGTAATATGAAATAATGGAAGTGTGAATGGAAATTAATAGAAGCATAAATTTATTTTAAGTAGTAATTGTTGGATTGGGAAATAAGTTTAAATTAGGTTAATTGAGAAATTAATACGTAAAGTATTGTAAAGTAATTAATAGAATGTAAATTCAATGTTGTAAATTTAATAGAATATAAAGTACTTAAGAAAAACCTAAATTAATGTGTTCAATTTGATAGAAGTACACATTTAAAATTGTAATATTCATTCAAATCTAAAATATAAATAGGCGTACATTAATGCAATGAAATAAAATTTGCGTTATATATTGAATTATGGTAGTTATTGCACAATAAGTGGAAATAAAATAGTTAATACGGATAAAAGTGAAACCGAAAATATCAGTGTAATGAAACGTAACCAAAACGTTAAATATATTTATTGAATAATAAGAAGGAGAATCGAGATTTATTTATTTGAATGTAAAAATTTAGGTAATTGGGTTTATTGCAATTTAATGGAATAAAATCTCTGATTTTGCGGTAATTGAAATCAATATGAGATGTAAGAATATTAAGGTAATAGTTTATAAATCCAATGTTAAATTTATCCTTTGATAAGGATGAATTAAATAATAGAATGGAATAAATTTGGGCATATATGGAATAATATCGGGGTTAATAAGTAACGAATTTATAAAGGCAATGGAAAGCAAATAGGTGACTATTAATATAGGTTATTTATTTAATGTGTAAATAAACTTTGGTAATCAATGACAATAAATCCAAATTTAACGTTTTGTTAATGTAAAATTTAAGAAATGTTAATTTTATTCAAAATATGAATTGGTTGATTTAAAGAATGGAAACCAAGATTTTTTTTTAAATGAAATTAAAAGTTCAATAATTGGATTAATTGTAAGTAAATGAAATTGGATATAGCTAAATAATACGTTATTTGAAGTGAAGATGGGATCGGATAAAATTTATGTAATATTTTTGAATCCAATAGTAAACCCATCTATTTGACAATATTGAATGTAATAATTATTGGTAATTTATGTATAATTTTAAAATTTAATGAAATTGGAAGTTAACACTGAAGTTTTTAAATTTATCCACTTTACAGTTACATCTGAATTTGCGTTAAATCATTGGAAAATTTAAATGATAAGAATTGGTATTTATCGAATTTAGATTGAAAATTTGATTAAATCGACTAAATTTTATTTAATTAATTAATATAAAAATAGCCATTTTGGCCACTGACTCGGATTTCGACGAAACTAGTTTAATCGGATCCGTAACAGTGAATTATTATAGGATTTCAAGTTTCGTAGCGATCGGACTTGTCGTTTGATCGTACGGACTCGAAACGCCTTGAAATCGATAAACTGAAATCAACTAAAATTAATTTGAAAATATTGTTTTTAGCATAACTTCTTCGTATGGGACAATTTGAACCTGAAACCTTTTCCATTGCATTTAAAATATTTTAAAACATCTATTTTGATATATGGGTTAACCAAATTTCGTTTCGGAGTCATAACAGGCTTTTTGGGCCACTTTGTCGTTAGCGCGTATATCTATCAACCCGATCCATCTATTTTATTTCAATTTTGCCTATAAATATCTGGCTATAAACCCTAGCCTCCTTATTTCTCATTTGTTTGTACGTATATTCCAACTATCTCTCCTCCTCAATGGCAGACAAACAAATCCTAGATCGAACTACAGTTCCAAACCAAATCCAAATCATAAATTTCAAACCCCTCAGAAAAATTCGGGAAAAATATATATTGAAGCTCTCAACGGGCGCAACCTAAATCTACAATTTGTTTTTCAATCTGGGATTTCGTGTGTTGCCAAGATTGAATGATTAAGCTCCGGCCGTCCATTGTATGGTATCTCGATTCGACGGTGGAACGTCATCCTTGCGACGATCAGGAGGTGCTGGCTTGTAGAGGAGGGTGAGCAAGGCACATCGGTACGGTTGGCATGGTTTGTAGGTGACGCAGTTTACCGAAATCGGTGGAAATAGGGCACGGCGGGAAGTGGAGGGCGAGGACGTCACGAGTGACGTGGCAGAGGTCGTGGTGGCCGGATTTGCATGCTGGGTGAGGCGGCGATGTCGGATGGTGGTGGATGTCAACGTAACGACGACGAAAATTGGCGACTTAGTGGAGGCTTCATTAGGGTTTTGCGCGATATTTGCTGTAGCGTGAGGAAGAAGGCTTGTGACGTGGCCCTGCGTGTGTACGTGTGTTCCCTCGTTTTTTTATTTATTTAAATTTGAATTCAAATGTTCTGATAGCAATAACTTTTACGTACAAGGTCGTATTCACGTGCAGTTTCTTCCGCCAGGTTCGTATTGGAATTCCGGACCTTTTGGTGCTGGTTTGGACGGATTTGGAGACGGTGCAAATTTTGGGTTTAAATTGGATATAGATTCAATTTAAATTCAAAAAGGTGAGTGTTTTAACCCATTCACAACTTCTAAAATTTCTTATGTTTGTTAGATTGATATATGGTGTGATTTAAAATTTATTTAGGGTTGTTTAGCATATTTTAATCATCATCTTAGTTAATTTCATTTATTTAAATTAAATTTCTATTTAATTTATTCATTACATTTAAACTGCCAGTTAAGTTGTTATTTATTGCATATAAACTACCAGTTAAACAGTTATAATTTATTTTTGAATATAAACGGATAGTTGATACATGTTGTTTATCACCTGTTATATATGTATGGTTTGAATTTTTATGATGATTGTGATAAATCGTTGATGGTCGATATTGGATGAATGGATGCTATATTCTATATTGCTATAAACTGCAAGTTATTATGCATTTTCATTTCATTTGGGATTGCGGTTTGAAATGATATATAACCATAATTTTTATTTTTAAATTGCGGATTGAAATGACAAAAATCCATATCACTTGATCATAGGATAGAAAATTTTATACAGACATTGTCGGTCTATATATATATATATATATATATATATATATATATATATATATTGAAAATGATTTCTATGGTTTGGGATAGGATACGGTTAAATAAATATCAAATTCTTATTTATATAAATATTATTTTATATATACATATATAGTTAAATTTTTGAATTTAAGCTACGTATAAATTTGTTAAATAAAATAAATAAGTTGAATAATGGAGTTTGATTATTTTATATTATAAGGTTAAGTACATGTTAAGATATTGAATATGTGTATATAGAGTTTTAATGATTTAAATCAATTAAGATCGGAAGTTAAATTGGAAATCTATTTGGAATTGAGTTTTTTAAGAATTAAACTCCATAAGTTGATGTAGAATTTATTAACTTGAAATGTTAAAAGGTATGATATTTATAACTGAATTTCTATTCGAGACTAATTAAATGGATATTTCTAGTATAAATAAATTGGAGGAAATATTTAGTTATAGGTAATTTGATATTTATTCAAATGATTATGGTATTATTATGCAAATATTTCAAACTAAATAATAGGACTTTTAATGGTTGAATACAAATTTCCAACCTTAGTTTCTAATTGTTTAATACTCAAGGTTTGAAATATATTGAACTGAAATGGTTTATTGAAACTAAAAGTGAGTTTAAAATTTATGGATTTAGACTTAATTTAAAGAGAATAAAATTCTAAAGTCATGGAATTTTTTTTTACTTCGTAAAGTAATTTTAGATTTAAACCATTTTATTTTATGTACTGTTGAATATCCAAACCATTTAAGTTCAAAGTTATGGTTTTAAGGCTATGGATTTCCAAGTATTATGTTTTGAAGAGCTATAATTCAAATGTATGGTTTCGAGACATTATAAATTTTAAAGTGATATGGTTTTAGAAAAAGGATATATTTGAAATGATATCATATTGATTTGATTTTAAAAAAAAAAGAAAATGATATCGTATTTATATGGTTTTGAAAAAGGATATTATACTGGTTTTCAAGTATAAATATTTTAAAATGACCGTGGTGTTATAATAACGATTGGTTGTTGAAGAGATCGGGATCGGAAGTTGTCATACTCTCTGCCAACTCCGAAAACCACTTTAACAACCGTTATGCGGTGGAGATTCCAGAATGAAGTAAGATGGTGGCGGCGTTTTCTTTGAGGTAAATACATGGACCCAACTCCCGTGAGTTGGCATAAGGTGGCTAAAAAAGGAGCGATTGACGGGTTAATTGAAGTAGCACCTTTGATCGGACACATCCCTTCGATATTATACTTTGACTTTTGGATTGATTCGGTGGCCACATTTGATTTTTTTATTTGGGGGTGTGGCTCGAGGTGGGCGGTAGCTGCGGCTACGCGTTACCACCAACCCGGAAGCGTAATTGGTATATCTACCATGGCATTGCCTAGTTGTGCCATGTCACCTACCCTATCGCGCCTTGTACGTATTTGGTTTTCTCCCGTAGCCGGTGTGGCATCCTCTGGTAGCTTCCGATCAGGAGGGACTATGATATTGGATGGACTATTGGGACTATTACGTATTATGGTGGAAAATGTAAAGCCTTAATGCTATTTAAAAGTAAGTTTATTTTACAATAGACATTATTATAATAGCGAAATATTACTACATAGTAAATAGTTTAATGGATCCTTAGGAGATGTGAATCCCGAGCATCTCTTAAGTTACTGCACTCATATTTATTTCTGTTGATTTAACTTACATAAGATCTTTCAGTTCTGACTCGAGTGTTTTGTCTTTTCAATTCGCTCAGGTCAGTCCGAGCGTTTCAGGATTTGAAGACTTTATTTCTGAAGGATAAAGACGGAGATTTCATCATTGCTATTATATATTATATGGTTCCACTACACACTGTATTCCGCTGCATTGATATTTACTGGTATGTGAACTCTGATATTTATTGTAAAAAGAAGAATCAAATGTTTTGTAAGCAGTTTTATTAACTGTATATTGATTATTATATTTTATCCTTCCGCTGTGAGATTCTGTTTCGTTTTTTTATTTTCTTTCTTCTCTGTTTTCTTATTTACCCCATAACAATCCCCCCTTTTGTATGTTTTAAGTCTGACGTGTGTGGTTTATCGTCGATCTAAAGCATGTGAAAAGGCGGGACGTTACATATAATTCTTAGTGTTAAGCCTTTACATTAATCCTCCTTAACGCGTTTTTAAGCATTGTCGTACAATTTGCATATAAAACACCAGTAAACCATCGCTGGATATGGATCCGCCGTGATACGACAACACTAAACCAAAATCATAGGGGTCTCGTATAGGGATAAAAGTATGACAAGAAATGTGGGGCAATGCACAAGGTTGGATATTTCCAGTTCAGGTCGCAGGGCTAGTGGTAACGCATTATAGCCATGACCGCCCACCACGTCCATCCATCCCATATCGAGCCAAAGGGAGGCTATACCAAATCAAGGTGCACCAATCGAAACCAACAACAAGAGTAATAATATGGACCGAGTCCAAGAAAATAGAAGAACGGATGTTCGCTCAGGGTAATTAGCCCACTTGGCCCTGTCAAGCCATCCTGTTTTAGTCATTTTAAATTGGCAAAAGTGTCGGGGTCTATCCATCATCATTCTCTTTCTTCAGATCCAGCAAACAATGCCAAATCCAACCACTTCATTCTGGAGTCTCCTCCGCGTACACAGTTGTTAAAGCGGTGCCATGCCAATACAAGGCCTCGGTCTCTTTAACAACCAAACGTCGTTTTACACACCGGTTGGTTCTCTTACATTTCTAAAACAGTTCGTACTTGATATCAAAATATCATATTCTATTCAAAAATCATATCCATTTCAAAATCATCATATTTACTCAAAATATACCATTTCATTTCAAAAAAAATTCGCCTTAATATCTCGGTTTCAGTTCCAAAAACTGTATCAAATTTCCATGTGGGTTATAACTTCATTCAACCCAATTCGTACTTAAATCCATGATTTAAAATAAACATTCCACCCTTGACCAGTTTGAATTTTTGAAAAATAGTTTGTATAGTTTTAAATAGTTTAAATAATTAAAATAGTTTAAATGGTTAAATTAGTTAAAAATAGTTTAAATGGTTAAATAATTTAATATAAATAGTTTATGTATTAAAATGGTTTATATAGCGAAATCAGTTGGAAAATCCAAAATAATTTGAATATTTAAAAAGATAAAGTTAAATAGTTTATGTCAAAATATTTTATCGAAAATAGTTTCAAAGTCAAACCGATTAAATTTCCAAATTTTCCAATTCAAATCACCTTATAATTTCCATTTCAATTTAATCGATCCAATTCGATTTCAAGTCAAATTTTACTTTGATTCCAAATTAATTTCGATGTCAATTTCAAATTAATTTCAATTTCAATTTCAAATTAATTTCAATTACATTTCTAAAATAATTTCAATTTCAAATTTTGAAGTATTTCGATTTTTATCAATTCGGGGTTCCATTTTCAAAAACATCAATTCAAAACACTTAAATCAATTTACTTTCACTAGCCAGTTTGAAATTCAAATCCTCAAATATAATTCAATTCCGAGCTTAATTCTGAAATAGTTTATTTTCTATAAATTAAGTTCTTATTTTCTTAAAATCAAATCATTGAAATAAATTTCAAATCAATTTTTTTAAATCATTTAATTTAACCAATCCGATGTTCGTATATAATTTTCTATCCTATGGCCAAGTGATCAGTTATTTTAATTTAATTTAAGGGATGGATATATATCATTTCAATCCAAAATAAATGTCATAGGTATACATCATTTCAACCTATTTCTTAATTTATTCGAAATAATTCAATATACAGTTGATATACTGTAAATAATATACAAAATGATAGCAGGATATATCAAAATAAATAAACACCCAAATCATCCAAAACAACCAATAGCATCCATCGCAGTCAATCATCCAAACAGTCAATATAATTCACAACAATTTCATAGCTATTAATATCGTGTGTTTTACTGGCAATTAAATTCCAAATTCAAATTTAACTGTCAATTTTAATTTTTTAACAGTCAATTCAAATACAATTTAGATGACAATTAAATTTTTCAAACATCAATCATAAATTTATTTCACTTCATAATTTCAAATTTAACTAGCATAAAAATATTCTAGTACTTATAAGCGTTATAAAACACTCACCTTGAGTTTTCAATTTTAAATCAAATTGAACGACGTTCGATTTAACCTAAAATTTTAGTTAGCTCCAATCATCTCCAAATCAACTCTAGAATGTAGTGCTCGTTGCCATAATTCCATTGCCGTCTGTTTCGTCCAATTTCAACCTCGTATGAATAAGATACGTATTTTTAAAGTTTACATGAATTAAATTATAGTTTGATTTATAAATTAATTTAATAAATAAACTTAACTAATCTCAGCTGTTGATTTCCTGGAATTGAATCTAGGCCACACCCCTTTCCTCCGTTCTTCTCCCTTACGAACGCGACCCAGGTCGAGAATAACCCAAGAACGACGAACGTTGACCCTTCCTCCTCCTCGCCACAGTCGATCAGAACCTCACCAAACATCGCCTCCATATGCGCCAGACTCCACTCCACCATCGCCACCCATGCGGCCCCACCAGCTGTGCCCACGACGAGTAAACATCCACAAACTGAACGACGAAGGCGGCCATATTTCGGTGCCTACGACGAACTTCATGCGATCTCCACCATTAGATTTATAGATCTCAATGTGTTCTTCCTCTTCGCTGTTGACGTCGTGGCTATAGGGGCGTGGGATGAGGAGATATTCGAGGGGAAAGGAGATGGTCTCCTAGCCGTTCTAATATTAGTGGCAGCTAGGCTAAGGAAACCCTAGGGTTGTCTCAAACATGAAGGGCATGGTCCTATATTTATAGGCAATATAAATAACTATAACCCCGAATATTTCCGAACTCCAAACGAAGCGTGTCGTCTGGCGTTTATTATGTTTTACCCCTATTTTGAACACAATTGAACATGTTTCGACCCTATTCCGAACACAATGGAACATGTTTCGAGACCTAATTCGATCGTACGTGGAAGATAGCTTTTCGAATCGAATTAATATATTAAAAATTAATTTCAACGCGTTTATATCCCATACGACAAAACAGTAACTCCAAACGCTATAAAATTTGATAACAAAAGACTATTACGAATCCAATGGAACTAGTTTCATTGAATTCCGAAACTGTGCCCCGGAAGGCTATTTTAACGTGTCGATTAAATCTAGCAATTTTCAAAATCGACGGAATTACTTGAAATTCCAATTTTAAAAACTCACTAACTCCATTATGATTCAAATAGAATTTATATTCGTATTATAAACCTTTTAGATTCATATTAATTCTCAAATCAATCATTCTCATTATTCCCAATATTGAATTTCACTATTAAATTAATATATAAAATCCCAACCTTTAATTTATCGACTTTTAATTCCATTCAAAGGTCCACTATCATCACTCTAATTCAAATAGAGTTTAAATCAACTTTAGAAATCATTTGCATTCACATTTAACACCAGATTTATATATTTATCCAATTTCAAATATTTAATTTACTATTCTCCAAATCCATTTAATCGCTATATTCGATATTTTAAACCATTTCACCAATTCAACCCAAAATCCCTATATTCGAAATCAATCATGTTTTCAAATTTAACATTTAAAAATAAATTAAATGTTTAAATAAAATGACTAAAATTCTGGGTCGTTGCACTTATTATATTTTTTACTTTAAAATATTACTAAAACGTTTATAAAAGACATTTTCAAGTATTACCATTCTTATTTATAAAAGAGGTTCAAAAGCCGAGTCTTGCATAATTCTCGATTTTTTTCAAAAGTTTTATTTTTAAAACAAAGTATGCCTGAAAAGTAAGTGCAACAGTGCGCCCAAAAAACAAAAGTTTTAAAACAGTTGTTGAAAATTGCTTTTTGTCAAATTCTTTTTCTTTTGCTTTTTAAACAAATTCCACAAAGTTTTCTGGTCATTTTGTAGAAAACCATAAAACAGCTTATTTTTATTTTTAAAAATATCAAACAGCTACTATTTCTAACTTTTAGAAAACATCTCCATTGCTTTATCACTTAAATTGGAGTAGATAAAAGTAACATAATCTATGTAAGCCCAATTATACCTCATAATGCTTTAATTACGTAAGATTTTGGTCCTTCATTCACATTATATCCAAGATCCAATTATTTAAACAATTTCAAATATTAAATTTAACAATTTAATTATCAAATAAATCGCTATATTTGAAATATAAATTATTTAACTTAGAAAATTTACTTCCAAATATTTAAAATTCAATTAAATATTCCTGATTCGAATGGTTGAAATTCCAAGTCGTTAGATAATTTATGGAAATTAAACGGAAATTGCTCCAAAAATGAGATATAGAAATTCATATTATATGGGCAACCTAATTCATAACTCAGTTATAAATCTGAAATATATTTACACTTTACCAACTTCTTCAGGTAGAGGTTTGGGACTAACTTCAAATTTCCAGATCAGGTTATACGTACTATTTCTATTTTATTCATATCCTAAAAAAAACCGCAGTCTATCCAACCTTGGTCATGATCTGTATATACTCCATAAAATTGTATAAAATCATAACTTTAACACATAAAATAAAATATCTTCAGACAAATTAACTTATCAAAAAATAAGCATTTATTACCCCATTTATTGCAATACATAAAACATAAAGTATTAGATTCAATAACTCCATTTTTGAAAATTTAAACTTAAAAAATCTTTTGTCAGAGATTCAAAATTCCTTTATTCCCAAACAGGAATAATATAATATCCATATCTAAAACTTTCCTTATCAAAACTTTTTCTCTTAAAAGTTATCCTTTCTAATTTATGGCATTCAAAATTTTCTTGGTTTTTCAAAAAGAAAATTATGAAAAACTTTCACTTTCAATAGCTTACTAAAATAAGGATTTACTCATCTTGGAAAATATATTTTTTACATAAAAGATTTAACACTTAATTGTCTTTCCAAAATAATGTGTTAGATCATTTTTGTTTCAAAGAGTGTTCTTGGTGTAGGAATTATCATTTACAAAATAGTGGATTTTTCTCAATTGTCGTTTCAAAATAAAAATTATTTCCTTCTACAGAATACAATAATATTTGTTATCTTATCACTCAAATATATTGTTATTTGATGAAATATATCTCGTAACTTTGCTCAAAAACTCTCAAATTCTATTGCAACACTTTTTCTCTATCAACTCTAATATTATTATTATTCAAATATTTTATATTCAAATCAAGAAAAACATATAAAATTCTCATCTTTACATAAATGCTTCTCCTTCTACAAAAACATCTAATTTATTTACCAATCATCATTTAGATCCAACCAATGGTCAAAAATACCTTTTATAATAGAAGTAATTCACATAGTAAATGGAGTCTTCTTCCCTGGCGATTAAATTGAGTTGGTCCTTTTCTGTCTGATTTTGTCTCGTCTACGGCCATGAAAGGAAAAGAAAACGCTATCGATGCCAGATCTCAATCATTCTATTTCTTATTTTAGTGCCCTCTTCTCTATCGCTCCTTCGTTGTCCAGTGTGGTTGGGCCAGTTGCAGCCACTTCTTTTTCTGTTCCTATTATTGCGCCTCCATCGCCAAAAATTGTTATTGTCGATCCGATTTCTTCGCTTCTAAATGAAATTAACTCGCTTCTATGCTCTTCGTCGGTGCTTGGTAGCCCTTTGAAATCAAGTGAGAATCCTCTGTCTCCATTTTTAGCCGCTGCCTGTCATAATTCTTGGTCGTGTGATGATATTTATTTGCCTGTTGAGGAAGAATTGGGTATTATTGATTCTGAATTTAATGAAATTAGGGCAGGTGATGTTGTTTTGTCTATGGCAGTCGATGATTAGAATGATCTTGTTGGTTTGACTATGGCTGTCGCTTCTGGAGATGGTAGTGTCTCTGTTGTTGTGGCAACGGGGTTCAATTCTACTGATGTTTGCCAGTCTCGTGTCAGCCCACCAACTGCTCGTGAAAATGCCCAGCGTAAATTCCTTTATCCCAGTATTCTTCCTTGCAGTTCTAAGTCTATTTCTCTGGTTGCTTCTCCACCTGGGGTTGTCCCAAAGTGGATGTCTTTGTTCGCGAAGTTGCCAAATAATGTGGGGGTGCATTCTCTTCGTTCCTTTGATACGGTTGAGATAGATGGTGTCATGATCCCTCCAGCAGAGGTGATTGAGGCTGGTGTTGTTTATTGGAAGGAATATTTGGTGGGATTTTTCTTAAACTCCAATCCAGCCTATCAGCTTGTTAAGGCACGATGCAACCAGATATGGAAGCCTAAAGGTGGTTCAACAGTTCATTTCGATAATGCAATGTTCTACTTTAAATTCATGCATAGTGACGAAAGACAATGTAGGCCAGTCCTATTCTTATTAAGGGGAAACCATTTATTGTTACCATCTGAAGATCTATTCATTCTGTCAGTGCTTTTGGCATATTTCTTATGCTTGTCCTAAATCTGTCATTGTTGTCCTTGTTCCATTATCCTCTCGAGTTTCTCTCCCTCGACCTCCTGCCAGGAAGTAGGTTCGGAAGGTTACTCCTCCCCCTACTTTACCACCTTCGGTTGTTACTTCTTCTGATATTACTTCATCCTTTACTTCTGTTGGTGCAGCCATGGCAGAGCCAGAATCTTCTTTGTTGATCGATGGTGTTGGTTATGCTGGTGTTGCACCTGTTGCTCCTTTTGATGCGGCCCAAGCTGAGCCTGATACTGATTCTATTTATCTTAATGCTCTTATAGGGGTGGCCCTGGTGGAGCATGGAACTTCTATGTTGTCTGATTCCATTATTTGGAATTTTGAGGAGCGGGCCTGGATACATGTTCCTTTTGAAATGAGGTACTCGCCTAAGTTTAACACTTATTATGATTTTATCAGTGAAGTGAAGGGAGAAAATTGTTGTATTATATACCATACTCAGTGTGAGGGTTTGTCCCGTACTAGGGTTGGTGACATAGGTGAAGAGAACAAAAGTAAGTTTTATGACGTCGGTTGGGATATGAAGTTTATTTACTCTCCTACGTCTGAAGGCTATGATCCGAAGCTGGCTACTCTTTTCTCTGGTTAAGTTCATGTTATCGGCTTGTCTATTGATGGTGGCAGTGGCAATCCCTCCTTAGAGGGTGTGTAGTCCTATTAGTTAGTAGATTAGGCACTTTTACCTAGCTCATGGGCTTTATTTTCTTTGTGGTTTAGGATCCTTTTTTAACATTTAGCGGCTCTGTGCATGTGCAGAACACCTGTTTCTCCATTTATACATACAGTGGCACGGCCCACTATAAAGCCATCTAGTTTTGCTAAAAAAATACCTTTTATACCTTTGTATGATAGAAAAATAATTGGAGTAGACAAAGAAAATGCAATAGACCAGAATTTCAGTAAATCGATGTTTGGAATATTTAATTGATTTAAATGTTGAAAAGTTATTTTTGTAAGTTAAAAACTTGAATTTCAAATATAACGATTTATTAGATAATTAATCATTAAATTTAATATTGGGATTGTCTAACTAATTAAATCTTGAATTCTATGTGAATGAAAATGGTTTGGAAATCTTATTTAAACAATTTAAAATAATTAGAATGGTAATACTAAACTTTTGAATTGAATATAAAAATGATTTATTTGGTTTTGTAATAAATCATTTTAATTAACATATAAAAAAATAGCCTTTTTGGAACTGTCTCGAAATTGGACGAAACCAATTTCATTGGATTCGTAATAGTATATTATTGTATGATAATGAATTTTGTGGCGATCAGATATATCATTTGGTCATGCGAAATCGGAACGCTTATAAATAATTTCATAAATTAATATAATAACTGGGTTTGAAAAGCTATCTTCTACATAAGATCCAATTATGGGACCATGTCCATTGCGTTCAGAATAAGGGTATAACATATAAAACGCCGAGCGGCATATCTCGTTTGGAGTGTGAATTTTTTGTACATTTTGTAATTTGATATTTTAATTTGAATATATATGTGTGTGTGTGTGTATTATATTATAATTACCATACTCTCCCATACCTACTCTACAACTGCCATTCCTCTTCACTATGTTACCCATGCTTTTCCCTCCCTTTTAAAATTATGCAGTAAACAAGAAAATGAAGTTTTCAAAACTTCAAAATTTTAAATCTTGAAATATAAGCAATCAAAAATCATTAAATAAATTTAGTTGAGCTCCTATAAGCTTGGTCTTCGATTTGGTGTGGAAATTGTAGATCACGGCATCATTGAGGAGTCGATGGTGAAGGGTTTTGGGTTTTGTCAATTTGGATTTGGGTTTTCTGATTATAGGAGCATTGATGGTCATAGGAGGCATGGTATTCGAATTCATGGCGTAGTTTAGCACCTAAGGTTGGGTTTCTAGGTGTCACGGTTCACTGTAGGGGAGGCTGTCTTCCGCGTATGGCTGTGAGATGGATTGGAGTCGCGATTTAGAGGGGGCGATTGAGTGGGTGCTTGATAGGTCACCTTGATGGAGATTGCGAAAGGGAGTTTGTCGGCGGCGACGGTTTCGAGTTTCGTGGAGGAACGAGCTGATGAGAGGCGAGGGAACCATCAACAGTGGTGGTTGGTCTCAGGATAGTTGGGCGGCAATTCAAAATTGGGGAAGGAAGGGGTAGGGGCATTATTGTAATTATTAAGAATATTATGTTATTAGTTCAATAATTATAATTTAAATATCGATAGCTTAAAATTTTAATAATTTTATCATACGAGGTCCAATCAAGGCGAGGATTTTTGTGTTTTACTCAATGATGAAAGCTCTGTAATGGAGCTGGTTTGGCCAAATTTGGAGATAGTTGAAATTTGGGCTAAATTCGGACGTCGTTCGATTTTAGTTCTAAACCGGAACGTCTCAACGACAACAGAATTAATACTGGGTTAAACTCACATTTTTGGTTAACTATTATGATATATATAGTTGAGAAAAATTGTTGAATGATTGTTGGATGATTTACTGGATTTATTAGTTGGTTTGGATATATTCCCGCCCCTACTGTAGATGAGACCCTATTACGTTTCCCTATAAGAGAGGATGACCCTTGTATACGAATCCCGCCTCGAAGCGGTTGATTTATATTATTTGGTTATATACTTTATGGTTATAGGAGGATAGGTTGGAGGGATCCAACTGGATTCCTTACCATGGTTGAATTCGTTTACATACATATATGTGTGTATGTGTGTATATGTATGTGTGTATGCGTGCTGATATTTGTGAACTGTGTTGTAGGGGGATAGGTTGGAGGGATCCAACGGGATTCCTCGTCTTTATTAAAATGTTTTCAATAATATTCCTGTTGTATGATTGTTATCAAATATGTTTGTTAAATCTATGGGATATGACATTGTTATACGTTCAACTCAAACCCAGTAGTGGTAGAAAGTTAATATTGATACTGGTTAAGCGTTTATTAGCTATTGGCCTCAAATTAGCATTCTAAAAATACTATAAATGTCCAATTAATTGGGAATGGGTTTTGACATAAGAAATGATTTTAAATTCGAAATTTGGTTTAAGAAATATTTTGTTTTGAGGGACTTAATTTCTATTTTTATTTCAACCAAATTTTCTATCTTTTTCCAAGTTAATTATTTATGTTTATATTAATTTAAAGTTATTTATTTTTATTTCAATATTGTTTTTAAAGGTTATTTATTTTTATTTAATATCATTCTAAAAGTTATTAATTTATATATATATATATATATATATATATTACTTCAAGCTTATTTATCAATCTTTAAATATTTTGAAAAGTTAATTATTTAAAATTATTAACATGGTTTGAAATTAACAATAATGATTATTAATATTTTGGAAATTTATTATTTTTATTTGTAATAATGGTAAGATTAATGATTGTTTTTTATAATGTTTTGAATTATTAATTTTTATTTTTAAGATGTTTCAAAGTTAATAATTATTATTGATAATGTTTGCTATTAATAAGTACTATTATATAATAGTGTTTTAAGGTTAATGATTAGTTTTTATTTATAATGTTTTTGGGATTCATAAATAGAGTTTTATAAACGGACTTGCATTTTTAAGGGAAGTTGATAAATGGTTTGAAGACTAAAGGGGGTTATTTACAAGGTGAAAGAGTTTTATAAAGGTTAGATATTTATAAACGAATTTTGGAAATGGGTTTATAGATTTATAAGAAGAGCTTTATAAATAGATGTATAGACTTATACATAGTTCATATATGATTTGGAATTATGAAAGAGTTTATAATTAGAAATGGAGGTTGGTTTTATAGGGGTTCTATAAAGAGTTTTATAAATGGCTTCAGAAATTGATGAATTTTTTTATATAAATGGTTTTGGAGATTCATAAGGAATTTATAAATGATTTTTAAATTGTATAGGAAAGGAATCTACCTAAGTTTTGGTGACTATAATTATATTGTTAAGATAAGTATATAGATATTTTTCTACGTATTGAAAATATGGGAAATTTGCGGGTATATCTTTGTAAAGGTATTTATATATAGATATTTACAATGTGATTTCCACTAATGAGAAGATTAATTTAAGGGGCTAGTGTTCCCTTCCATGCTTAACCAATGTTGGTTTTTCCTTATGGAATTGAATCCCTGATTGAATGCTTGTTATTCGTTATTAAATACCCAACTACCGAATTTAGACCCATAGCATAACTTTCGAAATATCTAGGAGAAACACGTGAGTTATACGGCATTGTCATCTTCGATGATACTGTACTATGCATATAAATCTCATTTCGTTTTCTTAGGGAAAACGATAAGGAAGTCCATTCATTAATGGATAGGAGGCGATCTCTACTCTTATTTTTGACTCTTCATTTCCTAAAGAACCAGGGTTGAGTTTACCAAAAACTATTGAAAGTTGTTTTCAAGAGACCAGGATCAGATATGTTACCTGAAACCCACTTTGACCCAACTTAAGCATTGTGAAGTGAAAACATCATCAAGATGATGGAATTGAAGATGGAACTCCTAAGCATTTCGTTCAGTCCTATAACGAACTTGTAAGGATGAATGTTAGTATTGCATTATTGCCTAGGGGAAGTATCGACGTTTCAAGTGGGAAGTGCTATACAAAAGGTAAAACATAGCCTCAAGACTCGTCAATCGAGAATGAATAAAATAAAGGAGATGCAGCAGGGCTAGGTGGTTCGCTCCCAAGTAGGGTATGATCATCCATATCTAGAGTTAATATTATCTCTTATTTGTATGCTTCAGGACCCAATAATGGAGCAGTGATCATATTCGGCACTATCCAGTAAGTGATAGGCTAGTTCTATGTTGGCAGGGGATCCAGATGAGATCCTCGGTGTTATTTTATCTAGAGATGCAGCATGACGGGTGGTACCCCAGGAGACCAATCATTGTATGGAATCCATTCTCCAATAAGCATCATAAGGACCTAGTTGTGCCTAAGTATGCTGAAATGTGAGATGCATGCATTTCGGCTATATTCATATTTTAATTTGACCCCTAGACATTATTATAATGTAAATGGAATTTCTATATAAATGTTTTGGTTACTGTAAGGTAAAATCCTGTCCTTGTTTACATGCGGTGTGGTCTTATGAGATACTCTTAATTTTCAAAAAAATTTATAACTTTAAAATCCAGTTGGGTGTGTTTTCTAACGCTGGTTTTCTAGACAGACTCGAGTGTTATTTTATTATAATGCTCGGGTCAGACCGAGAATATTACAGATTTAGTTGGATATTTTGGAGCTTCAGGGACGAGTTAGAGGCCCAGAGATATATTCACGTACATGGTTATTTTTTCGCTATATTCATTGTCGCATTTATCAGTAATTATAAGGACGGGATGTTATAACTGTCCGGGCAAAAATAGGTTAGTGTATTCTGAGTAATGTCTTTATATACATATATTGCAGTTTCTTTTTGTGTAAAGATTTATTGTGTATTATAGATTCTTCGTTCACCTATGAGATTCTATGGTTTTTAGTTTTCTTCTTATCTTCTTCCTTCTTGCTTTTTCCCCACAATCGGATTTTCTGGCGTTCGATTGCTCAGCACGCAATACAGTGGACGTATTAATGTCGATTTTCAAGTATCGAAAATCTTGGTTGTTACATTTGGTATCTGAGCTGAAGGTTAGGCAAAAATCTTAGCTTTAGTGAGGATTACTCATTAGAGATAGGGTCAGTAGCACCCTAGGAGGAGTTTGAGTTTATATATATGAGCGCGTATTTGTAAGTGATATAAAAATGTTTTATATTGTGTTGATTGATTTGTTGAATGGCTTATGGATTATGGTCAATACTAGTAATTAACTTTATTAATAAGGATATCTAGACACTGGGATAGAGCAATTCGATATAATATTGTTTATAAATTGGGTAAATAAAATAATTTTACCATGATTATATTTTATATATAAAGGAATAATTTTGTTTTAAAAAAATTATAGTATATGGTGTGCTTGTTTGTTAGAGAGTGATAATGTTTGATTATTATCATTTGTTGTTTGCTTTTTGTGTTCTAACAAAAGTTGTTATTATAATATAAAGAAAGGTAAACAATTAGGGAATGGTTTTATATAACTATAGTGAAATTATATATATGGGTAATTCATAAATGTGAATTGTAAATAAAATGGATTTAAAGGCTAAGAAATTGGTAATTTAAAATACCGTTGATTTTGGAAATTGTTTTCAAAGTTTTGGAAGAGTAAAAATAATATTGTTTGGAAAATGTTTTTGAATGGAGATATTTTAAAATGGAATTTAAAACAGATATAAAGCACTGAACTCACTTCCATTGCTGGAAAATAATTTCGATAATGACTGCAGCATCATCGATATTCATTTTCGGTTTCCAACAGAAAAATTGCTGCCATTGAAATTTTGTTTTGGTAAAACTAGTTTAGATTATAAAATTCAAAAGTATGATTTGGAATATAAAGGAATTATTTGTATTATTGTTTTAAAATAATTTGAAATAAGGACAGGGTGTTTAAACTCTGATAATTTTCATTAAGTGTTTTATGAAAATATGAGAAAATGAGTTTGGTAACTTATAAATTTTGAGAAGTAGTAAACAAAAAAAATTAAAATTGTTGAATATGAATGTTGAGAAAAGGAAATTCAAAATGAAGATTTAACTTAAGTAAAAAGAAATGATTTTTGGAAATGTAATTGAATGTGATTTGAAATTAATTAATAAACGAACTTGTTAAATAAATTAGTGAACTGAATTGGTTTTGAAATGTTAGTTGATGGAACTGAATATTGAAAATTGAAAATGGATTGAGTTACATGAAATTGAATTTGATTGAAAATGGATATGGACTTATGTTGTGAAGTGGTAATAAACATGAGAAGAGTTGTATAAAATGTCTATAAACTTAAGTAAAATTTTATGAAATGATTCATAAATGAATTTAGTATAGAGTGAAATGTTGTTACACATAAAGTTTAATGGAACGGTTCTTCAATGATGTTATTATTGAAAGAAATATACTAAGTAATAAGTGAATGTGAACAAAGCAATGTGAATAATGATTTTAAATGAATGTAAATAAAAGAGTCTGAATAATGAGAAACCAACTAAAATGAATATGTAAGTTGTACGTATATTATTTTATTCGCATAATGGTTTGATCCAGATTCGAGTACATGATTTCGAGATTATTTACATTAGTCTGAGTTGGTATTTTTCACTCGATTCTCGAGGACAAACACTGGGTATGGATTTTTGATTGACTCTGATATTCTCTATCACAGCACACGGCTAAGTAATGAGACTGAAGGTTTCTAATCAAGGGATCGAATCTGAGTCTGCACTAGAGTGGTCGTGTGAACAATACTACTTCGGAAGTGAAATTGTGTGATCGAGCGAGCGATCAGATTTGATATTGCATGTGGAGGATATATGTACATCGTACGAGCTTTAAATGTTGACATTGGAAATGTAAATTAATATGGTTATGAATTATATAATTGGATATCATTGGTAAATAAGACGCAGGTATATAAACGCCAAAGCTAGCTGGATGCCTGTGATTTCATAAGTAAATTTTGGTTGCCGGACAAAAATTTACATGTTAATATTGTTGTTTGATTTGATGGTTTTGTGGTTGAGCCATTTGGTTTTAGTTCTCTTTTGTTGATGTGGGCCATATAGGTAGTTTGTAGTCATCTAGATCGAGCAGCGCAAAGGAGATGTTGGTGAAATTTTCCGAGAATTTAAGACATTAGAAAATCTTTGAGAAATTTTGAAAAGTTTTGATAACTAAAATTTGATGTTTATGTTATAACTTGAAATGTTAGTAACTATGAATGAATTTAAAGAGAAAAATTGATAACAAGATTTCAACAAATTGATTTTCAGAAATTAAAGGCTTAAAAGTATTAAAAAAGATATTTCAACAAATTGATTTTTAAAATTTAGTGGTTTGGGGCGTTTTTCTTACCTTGGAAATTTCGAGGACGAAAGAAGAAGGGAGGAAGAATATAATGACCCAGAATTTTTGTAAATTGATATTTGGAATATTTAACTGATTTAAATATTGAAAAGTTAATTTTATAAGTTAAATAACTTGAAATTCAAATATAATGATTTATTTGATAATTAAATTGTCAAATTTAATATTAGGATTATTTAAATAATTAAATCTTGAATTCTTTGTAGATGAAAATGAGTTGGAAATCTTATTTAAACAATTTAAAAAAATAAGAATGATAATACTTGTGACGACCCGCCTTTCTATCCATAGAAAGACGTATCATCAATAAGAAAAGAAAGAGATAGATATAGAAAAGATAGAAAGAAAGAATAACAACATCAAAATCTCACAGCGGAAACGGAACAAAATATAATACATCACATAACAATTACATAGTTTTACATATATCAGAGTTACACAACATCATACAACAAGACAGTCATATATACATCTACCACTACATACATTCCAAAATACAACATACATCAACTTACACAGCGGAACTAGATAGATTATACATCTGGACTCCTGCTCCAAGCTCCTCCAGAACTCAACAATCCAAAACCTATAACTTGGCTACTTATAAAAATTTGAGTACCCAAGAGTTTATGAAAACAGAAATAAACTCCGGGTCAGACATGGGTCTGGTATGAGTAAAAGGTTTAAAGTTGTTTAACTTTGAAAACATTTGAAAATAAAGGTATCACGTAAGACTTCCCACACATAAATACGGGTAAGTTTTTACCTTACGCTAACGAAAACAATTTAATAGGAAATCCAGTGACATTATAATAGTGTCTAGGGTTTTCAAGTAAAATACAGAAATAGCTGAAATGCTTACATCTCACATTCCAACATAGTTGGGCACAATCAAACGTACGACTCTTATTGGAGATTGGATTCCATACAATGGCAGGGCTACTGGGGTACCGTCCGTCACAGTACGGGGCCTTGATCACCGTACCGAGGATCACTCCCGACCCCTTACAACACAAGGCCGAAACCATTCCTTACTAAACAGCTCCAAACAAGATAACCCCACGGTTGTAACTAGCAACCGCCCACATAGCCGAAATAAAAGGGACATCTAGACAGGGTATATCTCGTCCTGCTTGGGTGCTACCACCTAACCTTGCTGCACATCCCCTGTTTTAGCCATTCCCGGTTGATGAGGCTTGAGGCTGCGATTACCTTTATAGAACATATCTCTTATAATGCTCATCGTCCACCTGACGATGTTCTAAAAGCATTCAATCCATACAAGTTTGTTCTGCGTTCGAACGAAACCGAAGGCATTATCTCGTTACACTCATTTTGGAATCACTCTCAGTTAACAACAATAATCCTGGCATTCTGAAACACCATCTCGATCTTCACTTGAAATGCCACGACCTGATGTTTAATTTGGATCAATGTGGTTTACGGATAATCGTAATTGACACCAGATCCGGTCTCATCGAAATCCAAGCGCCATTTTAAAGGTCAAGTTGTTTAATAGTTTAAATAGTTTAATTCAACACTTTTAATTCACATAACATTTATCACAGATAAATCATTCATAATCATCATAGATATATCAAGGCATATCACATAATGTCACCAAATAAATATCACAAAATCAGATATTCTACTTATACAAACATAAGCAAGCATCTTTAACTCTTATTATAATTAATTCAATTTAAATTAATTATTTGAGAATAAATAATTTAATCTGTTTAATAAATCATTAATAAATAACTATTCCATTTCAAACTATTTATTTAATTAATTACTTCTTAATCAATTTATTAAATCTTAATTACTTAATCAATTTCCCCTTTATTATTAATTAATAACCTTAATTTAATTAATAAAACTTAATTTCAAATTAATTAACCCTTAATTATTTATTAAATTAACTACTAATTATAAATTAATTAACTTTAGTTATCTAATTAACAATTCTTAATTACAAATTACTTAGACACTTAATTATTAATTAACCAATCTTTAATTACAATTATAAATCCCCAATTACTTAGTTAATTACAATTATAAATTAATTGTTCTTAATTACTTTCCAAAACAATTGATTAATAATTATTTATCTTAACTAACATTTAAAAATCTTCCTTAAACTTTGAAAATCAAATTATTACTAACTAAGAAAACCTTCAATGTTAATAAATTTAAACTTATCTTAAATTAACTACTTAATTAAAGTATTAATTAAGATTTTAGAAAGCATTGTTAAGTATTTATTTAAATAATTAAAACTTATAATAAATTTCTTTTTTAACTTAAAAGAGTCAAACATTGATTACTTCATTTATACCAAAATTTGTTTAACATTATTAAGTTTAAATTTATAAAGCTTAACCCCCTTTGAAACAAATCCCAAGAATGCCTAGGTTTTACTCGAGTAGACACTCGAGTTTCTCACCATTCCACCCGAGTCGTCTCTCATTCCCCACGTACTTTTCTTCTTCCTCTCTTTTTTTTAAGGTTAAACTGCTGTTAGGAAACTCTCTCTCGTGCGCTCAGGTTATAACCCGAAGCAATCCATTCATATACTCGAGTAACAACTCGAATCGGTCACCACTCATCAACACTGACACCATAACTACGCCATACACGTGCACGGCGTCTAAGCGTAGCTCCGGCGAACCCCACTATCTTAGGAAAGTCGCAAATCACCCCTATATATGAAATCAAAACTCGATTCGACACCAAAAATTTCAAATCGAAATTAAGCATTTCGTACGAAAAACTACACTCGACCCATCCAACAAAATCACCTCGCCGTAGTTGCTCAGACTATCGAAGACGCTCCAATTCCGTCCACACTACGTCAACCCCCTATACTACCATCCCCTTTAATACCATGCAACTCAATGCATCAGAGGTGACGAAATCACCTCATTTCCAAACCACATCAAAGCTCGAGCAAAAACCCTAACTGGCCTCGTCCCTTCAATTCGTGCAATAGAAAAAATATTCAACAATTTTCTCGAAATCATCGATATTCAACCTTGCTTTAAGCAAAAGCTTAACGTTCAAAATTGGTTCGATCATCAGAAAATGGTTTAAATGCATAATCTGTTCAACTATGAACTGCTCGTGGCATGTACAACTAAAAATCACCATATTAGTTTTAAAAATCTTATCTTTAGCTGTTAATTCAAGTTATACAAACGAATCGATGTTTTAAATTATTTGAATTTATCATATATTTGTCTTTTTACTGTAAAACTGGATTTACATAATCAGTTCTCATTATCATGAAGAAAACAAATTCTTATGTCATAATTTAAATTTAAACAAACTTGCTTTGTTGATACTTTAAGCCTAACAAAGGTTGGATGATAATATTTTGAATCCTGATTAGATATTTGACTCTGTAACATCAAACAGAGAAGACCAGTATGTTTAATTTTCACAGAACAAACTTACATATATAGCACAGAACTATATTCAAAACCAAAGCACATACAAGCCATATTATCAATGAATCACCTGTACTGTTTTTAATTAAACTTAAAACTTTAAAATCTATGTTTATTCACCTGAAAAGTTTGTGAACAGAGAACACTTCCTGTTTTCGAAAAATGTAGTTTGAATCTGCCTTTGAATCCTATTTTGTTTATGTTGAATTGAATTTGAGTTTTGAAAAAATGAAGATTCTTCTTATTTTATTCTTTTGGTTTTGCTTAGTTTTTTATGAACGAACTGGAATAGAAAGATACACACATATATATAGAAAGATACACACATATATATAGAAGAAATGATTTTGTATAGGGAAGGTATTTTCTGGTTTAGTGTTTTCTTTTGTTTTGATCAGATTTTTTTCTGAAATGAAAAGATTTTTAAATACTTGAAATGACTTAATTTTGGCTGAGATAATAGCATTTAATGTAATGGTTTCCTTCTAAGTTTACAAACTTATCCTCTTTGATTTTTGTATGAAGATATTTTATTTTATTATCTCTTGCTTGCATAATTCATATACATACATTTTGTCTGGCTTTATTTTATACACTTGTCCTTACAATTTTTAACTTATGTTGCATGCACACCATAATCACTTAATTCTTGTTTTTATTTTTATTTCTATTTTAACTATCAACATTTAATTTATATTCACATGTTTTATACTTATATTTTATACTTATATTTAATATTGATAGGATTGATTTTATTTTAAACATTATTATCCATATATATATTTATGCCAAATGTTAATAAGGTAGAGCATTTTAATTCAATTATATAAGATAGAATTTATTGTAAATATTTTTAAGAGATTTTATTTTAAATTTCCAAATCAAAGTTTCCTAATACATATGTATATAAAAAAATGGAAAAAACTCCAAAAACTTATTTATTTTAAAATGACAAGTTTACATTATATTTAATTAGATTAAATATTTATTAAAATAATATTGCCAAAATCCTGGGTCGTCACATTCCTCCACCCTTAAAAGAATTTCGTCCCCGAAATTTAAAACAAAAGATAATTCAAAAGCTTTTATATCATCCATTCAAACATACATATCATTCATACATCAAAATCAACCAAATAGTTTATCCTAACAAACATCTCTAGCTATCCGGACACAAATCCGAATAGGCTTTCCTAAAACTATCCAGAGTTTTCCAGGTACAATCTTTGGGATCCTCGCTTCACTGCACTTTGACGAGCCTCACTACTTTGCTCCTGAGTTGCCTCTCGTCTTGATCGACAATCCGAACTGGATTCCTAGCCACGGTCAAATTTGGCTCGACCTCTAAATCTTCCTGGACACTGGTTCCACAATTAGTTATGGATCATGAACAAACTTCCTTAGATGGGATACATGAAGTACATTATCAATTCCAGACATCCATTCTGGCCATTCAATTCTGTAAGGTACAGCATCAATCCTTTCCAGCACTTGGAATGGTCCAATATATTTCGGGGCAAGTTTTTCCGTCTTTCCGAATCTAATAGCACCTTTGATCAGGGAAATTTTGACAAAGACTAAATCCCCGATCTCAAATTCCAGTTGTCTTCGCCTTTTATCTGCATACTTCCTTTGACGATCCTGAGCAGCTTTCATCCTTTTCTTGATAAGCTCAACTTTCGCAGAAGCTTCACGAATCAAATCTAGTCCAAGCACAAGACGATCTTTCGACTCTATCCAACAGGATGGGGATCTACACGGTCTTCCATATAGAGCTTCATTTGGAGCCATCTTAATACTCGCCTGGTAACTGTTATTGTATGAGAATTCTACCAGATGAAGATGGTCTTCCCACGATCCACCAAAATCCAAAACACTAGCTTGCAGCATATCCTCTAGAATACGATTCAACCTCTCGTCTGTCCGTCTGTCTGAGGATGATAGGCTATACTTAATTTCAAACTTGTTCCCATAGCTGATTGCAGAGCCTCCCAGAATTTGCTGGTGAAGACAGGATCATGATCACTTACTATACTGACAGGAACACCATGCAATCTGACTCTCTCTCTCAAGAAAATCTCTGCTAGAGAAGCTGCAGTACGAGTTGCCTTAACCGGTATAAAATGGGCGCTCTTAGTTAGACGATCTACAATCATCCATATTCCTTCGTTTCCTTTCTTGGTTCTAGGCAAACCGTCGATGAAATCCATCGAAATCATCTCCTATTTCCATTCTGGGACTTCCAAAGGCTGCAACAAACCTGTCGTCTTCTGTTGATCTCCTTTAACCTGCTGACAGATAGCACAACTATTAACAAAAGCAGCTACATATCTCTTCATGCTCAGCCACTACAAAGCTCTTCTCATATCTTTATATATCTTAGATATTCCTGGGTGGATATTCAATCTGGAGCGATGACACTCAGATAAGACTTCTTGCCTCAGTTCATCTATATTAGGTACACACAAACGACCATTAATCCTCAAAACACCTTGATCGTCCACCTTGAAATCCGAATATCGACCATCCTTGGTTCCAAGAATTAGTTCCTCAAAAGATCTATCCCCATTTTCTTGCTTATGATTCTTTCCTGGAGAGACGGAACAACTTGCAAAAGAGAAAAACTGCATTCCTGTTAAGAGCATCGGCCACAACATTCGCCCTTCCCAGGGTATACAGAATATCCAAATCATATGATGCCAGAAACTCGACCCATCGATGTTGCCTCAAATTAAGATCCTTTTGAGAGAAAAGATACTTCAATGTTTTGTGATCCATGAATAACTCAAACTTCTCTCCTAAAAGATAGTGTCTCCGGATATTCAAAGCAAAAACAATGGCTAACAACTCAAGATCGTGTGTAGCATAGTTCCTTTCATGTGGCTTTAATTGCCGACTTACATACGCAATAACTCTTCCATTCTGCATCAGAACTGCTCCCAGTCCAACTATACAAGCATCTGTATAAACTTAAAATTTGCTTTTCCCATCCGGAATAGCTAGCACAGGTGCACTGGTTAGCCTCGTCATCAACTCTCGGAAAGCCTCTTCACACTGTGGTGTCCATTTGAATTTAGCTCCCTTGTCAGCTTAGTCAGATGCGAAGAAATCTTGGAGTAGTTCTTGATTAACTTTCTATAGTAGCCAGCTAATCCCAGAAAACTGCGAACTTCAGTCGGTGTCTTCGGTTGCTTCCATTCCAGAATAGTCTCAACCTTCATTGGATCTAAAGAAATACCTTCTCTAGAAACAATGTGCCCCAAAAATTTGACTTCCGATTTCCAAAAATGTCACTTAGAGAACTTTGCCTTCAAAACATGTCTCCTCGGTGTCTCTAACACTATTCTCGAATGCTGCTTGTGCTCTTCTTCAGACTTAGAATAGACCAGAATATCATCGATGAACACCAGAATAAACTTATTCAATACATCCCGGAAGACTCGATTCATCTAGTTGACAAAGTAAGCAGGAGCGTTGGTTAACCCGAAAGGCATAACCAACCATTCATAGAAATAATTTGGTCCCCTAAATACAGTCAAGGGAATACTGTCCTCAGCTACCCTTAACTGATGGAAACCTAAAGCTAAATCAAGTTGAGAAAAGACAGAAGCTCCACGCAGCTGGTCAAAAATATCATCAATACGAGGAAGAGGATATTAATTTCGAATGGTCACTTTGTTCAATTCTCTGTAGTCTACACAGAACCTTAGCGATCCATCCAACTTAGTGACAAACACCGCAAGAGAACCCCAACAAGAAAAACTGGGCCTAATCAATCCCTTCTCCAAAAGATCCCGAGTCTGCTTAACTAACTCCTCCCTCTCCCTACGAGCCATCCTCCTACTACGCTGAATCACTGGTACTGCTCCTGGAATCAAATCAATGCGAAACTCTATCTCTCGGTGTGGAGGCAAACACTTGACTTCCTCGAATACATCAGGGAAATCTTGGACCACATCGATATCTTTAACCATCTCTTGAGAAATCTCAACTCCATGTAAAAGACTACTCAAGTGAATTCTAGAATTATCACACACTACTCTAGCAATCCTACCCAGATCGGTTTCCAACAAAACTGTTCTCTCATCACAATTCAGAACGGCCTTATACTTATCGAGCAAATCCACCCCAATATAAGGTCAAACCCCTTAAAATTCAACACATAAGGGTCACAAGTAAAACTATGGGACAGATAGGAAATCCTCAAGTCCTTACAGATCATATCTAATTTGGTTACCCCTCCTATAGGATTAGACACAAAGATGGGACGGTCAACAGTACTAGGGTTAAGAAAGAACTTCTCTACAGATTCCAGCGAAATAAAACTCAAAGAAGCACCCGAATCAAACAAAATTTTAATATACTTGCCATCTAAAAGTAATATACCTTTCAATACTCCCTTGCCTTTAGATGAAGTAGATGGTGCACCTTCCAAAGCAAATACCTTATTTTGCTGAGCTTTATGAAGTAGCGGGCAATCCTTGATCATATGTCCTGGTTAGTGGCAATTGAAGCATAGAGATCTCTGAACCAAAGCCGAACTCGGTTCACTCTGATGTGACTACTGCTGCTGTTGCTGAAATCCTTTCCCGGGACACCTATTCGCCAAGTGACCTTCTTGTTGACATATAAAGCATTTGCGAGATCCGTTGTTGCTTCCAGTCTTCTTCTTGTTCTGCTTCCTTCAATTGGGATTGAACTTCCTCTTATTTGGATTAGCAAAATTCCCTCTCGATGTTGCAACTGGTGCCACTGATCTCTTGTTCATCAAATCCTCATATCTCAGAGCCATATCAATCAACTCAACAAAAGATCCTTTCAAATGCGCCGTCATCTTTTCATGAAATTCTGGCCTCAATTCTTGCATAAACATTTCGTTCTTTTTGAGGGGAGTGTCAATGAGTCCCGGTCCATAACAAGAAAGTTCATTGAATTTGGTCTCATACTCAGATATAGACATGCTACCCTGCTTCAAATTCAAAAAATCCCGGTACAGACGAGTTTTCCCTACTGTTGGCATGAATTTCTCCTCGAACAACTCCTTAAATCTTTCCCAAGAAATGTCGTCTTTAGAGATGTTTGCTACCGTTGCATCCCACCAGGCTGCAGCGCCTTCCTGCAACTGCCATGAAGCCATTTTCCTTTTCCGCTCATCAAACAACTTCGTACTCTTAAAGATGCGCTCACAAGAGCGTAGCCAAGCTTGGACCTCAATTATAGTCTCTGATCCTTTAAATGGTTTACCTCCAAGGTTGATAGAGTCCTTGCATAAAGCGGTAAAACTAACTTGAGGCAGTACTGGATCTACGGCCTCACAAGCAGCTTGACTTCGTCTATTATCAGTCGAGGTACTGCCCCTACCTCTGCCTCTTCTTCCAGAACTCATGTTGGCCACCTGGACAGGTAACTCAACGAATTTAGATAGGTATAAAGTTATATAAAAATATAAATACGCACTCTCAAGATAGATACTATTCCAGAGCTTAGGTATTATCTCAATCTGGCTCTGATACCAACTGTGACGACCCGCCTTTCTATCCACAGAAAGACGTATCATCAATAAGAAAAGAAAGAGATAGAAATGGAAAAGATAGAAAGAAAGAATAACAACATCAGTATCTCATAGCGAAAACGGAACAAAATATAATACTTCACACAACTATTACATAGTTTTACATATATCAGAGTTACACAACATCATACAACAAGACAATCATATATAGATCTTCCATTACATACATCCCAAATACAACATACATCAACTAACACAGCGGAACTAGATAGATATATACGTCTGGACTCCTGCTCCAAGCTCCTCCAGAACTCAACAATCCAAAACCTATCACTTGGCTACTCATAAAAATTTGAGTACCCAAGAGTTTATAAAAACAGAAATAAACTCCGGGTAAGACATGGGTCTGGTATGAGTAAACGGTTTAAAGTTGTTTAACTTTGAAAACATTTAAAAATTAAGGTATCATGTAAGACTTCCCACACATAAATACGGGTAAGTTTTTACCTTACGCTAACTAAAACAATTTAATAGGAAATCCAGTGATATTATTATAGTGTCTAGGGTTTTAAAGTAAAATACAGAAATAGCTGAAATGCTTACATCTCACATTCCAACATAGTTGGGCACAAGCAAAACGTACGACGCTTATTAAAGATTGGATTTCATACAATGGCAGGGCTACTGGGGTACCGTCCGTCACAGTACAGGGTATAGATCACCGTACCGAGGATCACTCCCGACCCCCTGCAACACAAGGCTGGAACCATCCCTTACTGAACAGTTTCGAACAAGATAACCCGACGGTTATAGCTAGCAACCGCCCATACAGCCGAAATAGAAGGGACATCTAGATAGGGGTATATCTCGTCCTACTTGGGTGCTACCCACCTAACCTTGCTGCACATCCCCTGTTTTAGCCATTCCCGATTGATGAGGCTTGAGGCTGCGATTACCTTTATAGACCATATCTCTTAGAATGCTCATCATCCACCTGACGATGTTCTGAAAGCATTCTATCCATACAAGTTCATTCTGGGTTAGAACGAAACCGAAGGCATTATCTCGTTACACTCATTTTGGAATCACCCTTAGAGTTAACGATAATAATCCTTGCATTCTGAAACACCATCTCGATCTTCACTTGAAATGTCACGACCTGACGTTTAATTTGGATCGATGTGGTTTTCAGATAATCGTAATTGACACCCGATCCCGGTCTCATCGAAATCCAAACGCCATTTTAAAGGTCAAGTTGTTTAATAGTTTAAACAGTTTAATTCAACACTTTGAATTCACATAACATTTATCATAGATAAAAAATACATAATCATCGTAGATATATCACCGAATATCACCAAATAAATATCACAAAATCAGATATTCTACTTATACAAACATCCATAAGCAAGCATCTTTAACTCTTATTATAATTAATTCACTTTAAATTAATTATGTGATAATAAATCATTTAATTCGGTTTAATAAATCATTAATTAATTAACTATTCCATTTCAAACTATTTAATTAATTAATTACTTCTTAATCAATTTATTAAATCTTAATTACTTAATTAATTTCCCCTTAATTATTAATTAATAACCTTAATTGTTAATTAATAAAACTTAATTTCAAATTAATTAACCCATGATTATTTATTAAATTAACTACTAATTATAAATTAATTAACTTTAATTATCTAATTAACAATTCTTAATTACAAATTAATTAGACACTTTATTATTAATTAACCAATCATTAATTACAATTATAAATCCCTAACTACTTAGTTAATTACAATTATAAATTAATCATTCTTAATTACTTTCCAAAACAATTGATTAATAATTATTTATCTTAACTAACATTTAAAAATCTTCCTTAAACTTTGAAAATCAAATTATTACTAACTAAGAAAACCTTCAATGCTAATTAAATTTAAACTTATCTTAAATTAACTACTTAATTAAAGTATTAATTAAGATTTTAGAAAACATTGTTAAGTATTTACTTAAATAATTAAAACTTATAATAAATTTCTTTTTTAACTTAAAAGAGTCAAACATTGATTACTTCATTTATACCAAAATTTGTTTAACATTATTAACTTTAAATTTATAAAGCTTAACCTCCTTTGAAACAAATCCCAAGAATGCCTAGGTTTTACTCGAGTAGACACTCGAGTTTCTCACCATTCCACCCGAGTCATCTCTCATTCCCCACGTTCTTTTCTTTTTCCTCTCTTTTTTTAAGGTTAAACTGCTGTTAGGAAACTCTCTCCCGTGCGCTCAGGTTATAACTCGAAGCAATCCATTCATATACTCGAGTAACAACTCGAATCGCTCACCACTCATCAGCACTGACACCATAACTACGCCGTACACATGCACGGCGTCTCACCGTAGCTCCGACGAACCCCACTATCTCAGGCAAGTCGCAAATCACCCCTGTATACAAAATCAAAACTCGATTCGACACCAAAAATTTCAAATCGAAATGAAGCATTTCATACGAAAAACTGCACTCGACCCATCCAACAAAATCACCTCGCCGCAGTTGCTCAGACCACCCGAGACGCTCTAATTCCGTCCACACCGCGTCAACCCCCTATACTACCATCCCCTTTAATACCACGCAACTCGATGCATCAGAAGTGACAAAATCACCTCGTTTCCAAACCACATCAAAGCTCGAGCAAAAACCCTAATCTGGCCTCGTCTCTTCAATTCGTGCAATAGAAAAATTATTCAACAATTTTCTCAAAATCATCGATGTTCAAACTTGCTTCAAGCAAAATCTTAACATTCAAAATTGGTTCGATCATCAGAAATGGTTTAAATGCATAATCTGTTCAACTGTGAACTGCTCGTGGCATACACAATTAAAAATCACCATATTAGTTTTAAAAATCCTATCTTTAGCTGTTAATTCAAGTTATATAAACGAATCGATGTTTTAAATTATTTGAATTTATCATATATTTGTCATTTTACTGTAAAACTGGATTTACAGAATCAATTCTTCATTATCATGCAGAAAACAAATTCTTATGCCATAATTTAAATTTAAACAAACTTGCTTTGTTGATACTTTAAGCCTAACAAAGGTTGGATGATAATATTTTGAATCTTGATTAAATATTTGACTCTGTAACATCAAACAGAGAAGACCGGTACGTTTAATTTTTCACAAAACAAACTTATATATATAACACAGAACTATATTCAAAAATAAAGCATATACAAACCATATTATCAATGAATCACCTGTACTGTTTTTAATTAAACTTAAAACTTTAAAATCTATGATTACTCACCTGAAAAGTTTGTGAACAGAGAGCACTTCCTGTATTGAAAACTGCAGTTTGAATCTGCCTTTGAATCATGTTTTGTTTATGTTGAATTGAATTTGAGTTTTGAAAAAATGAAGATGCTTCTTATTTTATTCTTCTGGTTTGCTAAGTTTTTGATGAACGGACTGGAATAGAAAGATACACACATATATATAGAAGAAATTATTTTGTACAGGGAAGCTATTATTTGGTTTAGTGTTTTCTTTTGTTTTGATCGGATTTTTTTTTCTGAAATGAAAAGATTTATAAATACTTGAAATGACTTTATTTTGGCTGAGATGATAGCATTTAATATAATGGTTTCCTTCTAAGTTTACAAACTTATCCTCTTTGATTTTTGTATGAAGATATTTTGTTTTATTATCTCTTGCTTGCATAATTCATATACATACATTTTGTCTGGTTTTATTTTTATACTTGTCCTTACAATTTTTAACTTATGTTGCATGCACACCACAATCACTTAATTCTTGTTTTTATTTTTATTTATATTTCAACTATCAACATTTAATTTATATTCATATGTTTTATACTTATATTTAATATTGATAGGATTGATTTTATTTTAAACATTATTATCCATATATACATTTATACCAAATGTTAATAAGGTAGAGCATTTTCATTCAATTATATAAGATAGATTTTATTGTAAATATTTTTAAGAGATTTTATTTTAAATTTCCAAATCAAAATTTCCTTTTCAAAATACATATGTATATAAATAAATGGCAAATATTCCCAAAGACTTATTCATTTTAAAATGATAAGTTTACATTATATTTAATTTGATTAAATATTTATTAAAATAATATTGCCAAATCTTGGGTCGTCACAATACTGAACTTTTGATTTGGATATAAAAATGATTTATTTGGTTTTGTAATAAATCATTTTAATTAACATATAAAAAATAGCCTTTCAGGTCACTATCTCGGAATTGGACGAAACCAGTTTCAATGGATTCATAACGGTATATTATTATATATTAACGAATTTCATAGTGATCGAACTTATCATTTGGTCGTACAAAATCAAAACGTTTATAAATTAATTTTAGAAATTAAAATAATAACTGGGTTTCAAATGCTATCTTCTGCATATGATCGAGTTTAGGCTCGGGACTAGTTCCATTGCGTTCGGATAACGTATAGAACGTCAAGCAGCATGTCTCGTTTAGAGTTTGAAACTTTTGGACATTTTATAATTCAATGTTTTAAATTAAAAAAAAATATACGAACTATTTTATAATTACCATACCCTCTGTAATGGCCTATGTTTCTGTACCCTTAGAATTAACAATAAACCACACATGTTCAACTCAAATTGCATGAATAAGCGGATCGTTTAGGGTAAAAAGAAAATAAAGATAGAATAGAATCTCATACGAATGAAATAACATATATTATTTCAATATTAATAATATTAACATTGGAAAATTTTAAAATACAATATTAGAGTCTAACCAAGATTCATCTTAGACAGTTATAAAACTTTGCCCTTACAAATGATGACAAACAACAAAGCAAATGCAATCGATGTAGTGGATAATAGAGTACGTGCATACGATGATGAAGATCTCTAGCATTCCTCTGGAAACTCCAGCCGTCTTCAACTAAACCTGAACTACTCGCATCTGACCCGAGTATTAAAAATACCCGGATCAGGCTTGATAAACCAGCATGAGATACTCGAAATTTAAAATGACTATGTTATCAAAATCTTTGAAAAAAAGGGTATCTCATAAGACCACGCCCATACATAAATACGAACCGATTTTTACCTTATGATAAGCAAAAAACTTCTATTACCAAAATATTTTGATATTATCTTTAATGACATTCTTTTGAAAACAATTTTCAAATAAACTTATTCAAACATGGTATCAATACACGGACTAAGTCTAAGTTAATATATCAGAACTAGGTCAATGGAATATACTGAACGGAATATAAGATACCAGAAGGGGTAGCTAAAATGTTTGCAAGTCATTACAGCTAATTTTGGACTACAATCAAAATCGTAAAGCTCATGTTGGAATTGGGTTTTCCAACAGGATAGGAAACTAGTGGAAAGATCAATCTGTATCCATGGATTACGTCCAAGACTCAGACGCCGTTATACAACAACACATATGGCTAAAAAAGGAATACAATCTACGAATAACATCCAAGGACTCAGACATCACGCAACCCCGCCATAAGTCCCAGACGTATCTAATACCTATGGCTTAGAACATCTGATAAACCAAATCACTACTATCTGAAATGCGAGCATACATCTGACTATATTGTATCCAATTATAACCGGGGTGTGAGGCTCGTGAGGCGATAATACCTTTCACATATCACATATCACATCTCTGAATGCCACAATGTCATTCCTTAATCACATAACTGATTTCTACAAATGTATAACTCCTGAGCTCATACGTCTCAGGAAAGGGTGTTAAGCTAAGATAAGTTGCCTTCTTCGCCACCAAGCAGATGATACATTGATAGAGATCAATTAATATGATCAGAAATTCAATATCGGACGTTTATCCGTACAATTTCGTTCTAGGAATAAACGAAACCGAAGGCACTCTCCTACTACCACTATTAGCGAGTAGTCCTTGGAATCTGAAAAATCTCCACAACGAGGAGACCACTACTATAAATAACTCTATAATGGGAGCAAATCAGAGCATGTTAACAGGCAGTCCTCACACTATGAAGATCCTCGATCCTCAATAATCGTCATCTTCAACATATCTTCACTTTAGAATGTATACATTAGTTCGAAGTGGTTTTCAGATATGAATCACCCAAATCCGACCCTGTTTCCTTTGAAGCTAATTATCGATTTAAAAGATGTCAAGTTCATATGTGGATGTCAATCATCAATCCATTACTTCATCTTTTATTTAAATCAAATATCTTTCTTAGTTATATTCTTTTCAATTTATCCCATTTTCATTTCAAGAGTATATGGAATCATTAAGCCTTGTTTGGTTTATTTTAACCTTTCTTAAATCATGGAATAATTCCAAATCATTTGCTCTTTACTTTGGAAATTTTTTAAAAATCATTATTAAATCTTAATCAAAGATTTCCTTTTGTTTAGAGTAATTCTAAGTTAATTCATTCTTTTTCTTTGGATAATATTTCAAATTTCCTCACTTAACACTCGATCCAAATTCCTTAACTTTTAGGCCGGTCAAAAATAATGTTATTTAAGACATTGTTTACTGTAAACCCTAAAATAAATCTTAGCAACCATTATTGAGTAAATAGGATCATAGAAATCATTTTAATTTTGCTCAATATCAATTTTCGTATTCAACAAGTGCTATGGGCGGAATAACGGTGAAATCACCTTTTAAATTCAACGAATAAGACGAGTTCCCTCTTTGGAATTTAATACCAAGTATAAGAATATTATCTCTATGCAATCCAAGTTGTAGTTTATTCATTTTGGAGATTGCTTAAATTTTGGACAATACTAATCTTCTTTAATTTTGGAAAACTTAATGCATCATTTAGAGCATCTAGGCTTTCCTTCGATATGTTCCGCTCCTCACCTAAAAAGAGAAAAAGAATGCCAGGTAAGTTTAGGGCACTAGTTGCTCCATCCCTAAACTTAGTTAAACACCTTGTTTTATATTCCCAGATCTCAAAAGCGGGACAAATGTACTAGTCGTTTCCGCATACTCAGTTATTAGCATTATTTTGGAATTGATTATAATATTCCAAATTATCATTTAAACGCTTAATTTTCCTTTTAAAAACAATTATAATCAATTCTAAGAAAAAATTGTTATGTTTAAACCTTCCTTTAAAAAGTCGTAGAAATGGTAGCAGAAAAGTGCTGCGGAAAGTGCTTTATAAGCTTATTTGATTTAAATAACTTTTTAACATTTGAAAATTCATATTTTTCCACTTCAAATCTCTTATAAATAATTTAAATAGTTTTATCAAATTTATTTCATATTTTTTAATCATTTAAAAATATCATTTATAAAAAAATCTTGTTTTGGATTTCGAACTACAAAACCACGATGTTTTTAGAAAATTGTTTTTGACATATTTCAAAACCTACTTAATGAAATCTTAATTTTCTTCCTTTGTTTGGAAATTATTATCATTATGAACCAAAGAATTTTTATTTCGAAGAAATCCGACTTATAAATAATTCTCTTCGTTAATTTGAAGTTACGGATCGAAATTTACGAACTACCGCTACGCGACGAGCTCGATTTTGACCAATTTTGTGAATTGCTTCGAAACTTGTCCAAAACAATCCAAATTTGTTTTAAACCATATTTAGACTATTTTAACATATTTAAAACAATATTTTTATCATTACAAACTCATTTTTCATTTCATTTCATATAATATTATATTTTTATAATATCATTTTCAATCTTTTTAGGTATGTTCAAATCATTAAGAGGCTAAATAATTTCCATACACCCATTTATATGGATTTAATTCATTTAATTAACTATGCTTTCTAACCATTTCTCTTATCATTTATCAAACCAAGTTATCATCCATATCACAAACATATAATCAACCATGATATCAACCAAATTATCATCCATTAATCATCCAACATATACCAAACTTTTCATGTAATTAACTTGAAATATTTAGAAATTAGTAACTTTAAATATGAGTACTCACCTTTAGCCAAATCGTTTAACTTCCTACCAACATTCGTTTAATCCAACACTTAACTAAATTATCTTAACTTCACCAAACCATCACATAAACAACTCCACCTTACTTTCTAATGCTTGGCCATCACTTCACTTCCACTTGCTCTCGACCACAAGTCTTTCCCTCTTCTTTGCTCTTGGCTAAACCTTCCAACAACACCCATAGGGCTTGGCCTCCCCTTGATCCTCTTCTTCCTCCATCATTTCTTCACTTCTTAGATGTTAAATCATGTTTTGATGATATTCTAAGGTCTTTGGTAAAGTTTGGTGGAGTTTTGACTTTGTTTGATATGGTTTGAAAAAGTTAGTAAGGAAATGAAAGAGAAGAAGCCATTAAAGCTTTAAGGAAGAATAAGAAGAGGAGAGAAAGGTTTGTGTGAGAATGGAAGAAGTATGCATGGTTATTTATAAGAAAAAGTTTAAAATAAAATATTATGTAAAATGTCCAAAATACCCTCACTTACATTTTAAGCAAAGTAACACTTACCATCACCATTTCAAATCATGCTTTATGTCACTTTCACTTAAGGAGTAAGAAAAGTAATGTAATAATTATGATTCGTTTGATTTGACATGTTTTGGAATTTTTGGCTTACCTTTGCTTAATGAAATTCTTGAATTTTCTAAGTATATTTAGTAGAAGTACACTTGAGTGACTTAATTAATACTTATACTACTTGAATATATGTTCATATATAAGAAAATAAAGGTGCAATAACGTTGTGACAACTTTTAATCGACAAAACATTGATTTTCGACCAAATGTTTTATGTTCACATTTTGACGTTTTAGTTAATAATTTATTTATGTAAACCAAATTTAAAAATAAATTTATATATTTCATTTTAAAAATATAAACACTCATAAGTAAATTAAAATAATTTATTTAACCATTAAAACTTACTTTTCAAAATAAGCATTTTGTCACTTTTTTCGATATAGGCAAATATTACTACTTTTGTGTATACTTCTCTTTTCAAATCCTATCTAATATTGTTTGAATCATATAACCTTACCTAATTTATATTAAAATCGCTTAAAATAGTATATTTTAAAGTGGCCAAATTCTGGGTCGTTACACTCTCCTAACCTACCCCTTACCTGCCATTCCTCTTTAGGGTGTTGCCCTTTCTTTTCCCCCTTTAAAAATCATTCTGTAAAAATGGAAATGAAGTTTAAAAACTTTAGAATTTAAATCTTGAAACGTAAGCAACCAAAAATCATGAAATAAATTTAGTTGAGCTCGTATAAGCTTGGTAGTCGATTTGGTGCAGAAATTGTAGGTCGCGGCATCATTGAGGAGATCGACAGTGAAGGGATTTAGGTTTGTCAACTAGGGTCTGGGTTTTGTATTTATAAGAGCATTGATGGTCGAAGGGGATGTGGTATTTGGGTTCATGGCCAATTTTAGCACCTAGGGTTGGATTTCTGGAGGTCGCAGTTCATAGTTGGGGAGGCTGACTTTGACGTACGGCTGCGAGATGGATAGGAGTCACGATTTAGAGGGGGCAATCAAGTGGGTGCATGACAGGTCACCATGATTAAGATTGCGATGCGGAGTTGTTCGGGGGCGATGGTTTCAAGTTTCATGGAGGAATGAGCCGATGAGAGATGAGGGAAGCATTGACAATGGTGGTTGGTCTTAGGAAAGTTGGGTGACAATTCAAAATTGGGGAAGGAAGGGGTAGGGGCATTGTTGTAATTATTAAGAATAATATGTTATTAGTTTAATAATTATAAATCTAATTATTGATAACTCAAAAATTATATAACTCTCTCATATGAGGTCCAATCGAGATGCGGATTTTTGTGTTGCGCTCGTAACGACTAAAGTTTCACAATGGAGCTGGTTTGGAAAAATTTGGAGACAGTTAAAATTTAGGCTAAAATCGAACGTCGTTCGATTTTAGTTCCAAACCGGAACGCCTCAATGGAAATAATAATCATGGTGAGTTAAATTCACCTTTTTGGTTAACTAGTATTATATATAGTTGATAAAAATTGTTGATTTATTATTGGATGATTTACTGTATTTATAAGCTAGTTTGGATATATTACCTCTGGAGGGGAAGAGACCCTATTACGTTCCCGTGCAAGAGCGGATGACCCTTTATATACTAATCCTACATTAAAGCAGTTGATTTATATTATTTGATTATATATTGTATGTGTTACAGGGGGGCAAGTTGGAGGGATCCAACAGGATTCCTCGTCACTATTGATTTCATTTATACATGTGTATGTGCGTGTTTGTTTGTGTGCTGGTATATGTGAATTTTGTTGCAGGGGGACTGGTTGGAGGATCCAACTGGATTCCTCGCCTTTATTGAAATGTTTCAATATTCTTATTGTATGATTTTTATCAAATCTATTTGTTAAATATATGGGGTATGACATTGTTTTATGTTCAACTCGAATCCAGTATTGACAAAAATCAATATTGACATTAGTTAAGCGTTTGTTAGCTGGTATTCTAAAAATACTATAAATTGCCAATTGAGTTGGAAATGGGTTTTGACATACAAAATGACTAATCCGAAATTGGGTTTCAAAAATATTTTGTTTTAAGGGACTAAATTTCCATTTTTATTTCAACCAAATTTTTATCTTTTTCCCAGTTATTTGATTATATATTTTTAGAGTTATTCATTTTAATTTTAATATTATTTTTAAAGGTTATTCATTTTCATTTAATATCATTTTAAAAGTTATTAATTTATATTTATATTACTTCAAGGTTATTTATCAATGTTTTAAATATTTTGAAAAGTTAATTACTTAAAATTATTAATTTGGTCTGAAATTCTTAATAATGATTATTAATAATATTTGGAAAATTAATTATCTTTATTTATAATAGTGGTAAGATTAATGATTGTTTTATTTTATAATGTTTTCAATTATTGAGTTATATTTTTAAGGTCTTTCCAAGTTATTAATTATTATTTATAATGTTTGTTATTAATAATTACTATTATATAATTGTAATGACCTGATATTTTCAACCATTCGCATCCACACATGCCGGACTTGAATTGCTCAAAATATCATATTGTTAATTTATATTTGGCAAACTCAACATATATAGTAATAAATCAATCACAAAATCACAGACACGGAGTAATATAAAAATAAGCAGCGGAATAGCTAAATAGTTGTTCATGAAGCTACTATATAAACAGCAGAGTTTGAAATAAAATACAGCAGAAGATCTCAAATAAAGTGAAGTCTCGAATATAACAGATGACATCTCTAAACAAATCAACTGGAAACCTGAAAGCTGAGTAGATGCAGATGGATCTCCAAGTAAAGCTCCAACTCCAAAGGTGAGCCTCAAATATTGTGACACTCGGTCTAACCCGAGCGTAGAGCAAAACACAAAACACTCGAGTCAGGACAAACATTCTTATATCAATAAATCCAACTCAAGTGAAATATCAATTGAAATACAAGTAACATAAAGGATGTTTGGGATAACCATCCTCTAAGGATCTGTGGAACTATCTACTATATAGTAATATACGCTATTATAATATGTCTATAGTAAAGTAAACTATTAAAATAACGTTAATGCGTTACCAATATCCCCCTTTACACGTTTTTATAATGCCATAGTCTATACAGATATTGTAAACTCCACCCGCGGATGGGCTATCAGGGAGCCTCCATAGGTATGACACAAAACAAACTCGTAGAAGGCGTGATAGGGCATGCGACAATGCACTCGAGGCAATGCCAGGGTAGATATGCCGTTTGCGGATCCTAACCGGTGGTAACGCATAACAGCTACTACCGCCCACGTCATGAAACACTCCCAAATCAAATCAAGGGTGCACCCAATCACATCACAAAAGCAATAGAATGGTATCGAAGAAACGTGTCTGATAGGAGGAATGACCTCACTTGGCCCGGCGTGGCTCCTGTTTTAGCCGCATCAAACCGACTCACGGGAGTCAGGGCTACGTGAATACCATATGGAATCGTCACCAAACCATCCTACTTTGGAATCTCCACCACGTACATAGTTGTCAAAGTGGTTTTCGGCATTGGCAGAGAGCATGACAATATCTGATCCCGGTCTCTTTAACAACCAATCGTTATTATAACATCATGGTCATTTCAAAATAGTTTATACTTCAAAATCAAAAATATCATTTTCCATTTAAAAACCATATTAATACAATACCAATTCTATTTCAAATATATCTATTTCCCAAAATCAGCACTTCAAAGTTATAACATTTTCGAAACCAAATACTTGAATTTATAACGCTTTGGAAATCATAACACTTTGAAACCATAACACTTTGAAATCATAATACTTTCCCTTAAACAGTTTAGGTATTAATAATAGTATATATAATAAAATAGTTTATATAAAATAGTTATAAGTTAAAATAGTTTATATTAAAATAATTAGTATAAAATAGTTAAAATAGTTTTATATTAAAATTATTTATAATAAAATAGTTTATATTAAAATAATTTATAAAGTAAAATAAAAGAATAGTTTTAAATATAATTTAAAAATGCTTTATATAATAAATTAGCTTTCTCAAATTTCACAAATCGATTCAAATTAACTCAAACTCCAAAATTCAAATTAAATTTCAATTCATCAATTTTTAATTCAATTCAGTCTCTCAATAAACCATTTCAAATTAAATCGATTTCAAGTACAGATTTGAACCATCAAATAAACCATTTATTTTTTTCAGTATATTTCAAAACTTCAAATATTCCACAAATTCAAATCTACATTTGATAATTTCATATATCTCTTTATTTTAACTTCATTATTATGTAGTTTTGAAATATTCACTCAATAAATCCAATATCATTTAAATAAACCTTAAACTTCCAAATTTTAAATAAAATTAAAATATACCATTTCAATTTATGTAAATTTTAAATATTCCTTTAAATCGCTTTTAATCAAATTCAAGTTATAAAATCGTATCTTTAAAATCTCAAATTTAATAAATTTCAAATCAACCTATTTAAGCATAATTCTTAAATAAATATAATTTCAAACCAATTTCTATTATAAACTTTATATTTTAAAATAAAATTCCAAAATTCATTTATAAGCATATAATTTTCAAAACATATAAAATTTTAAAATCTAAATTTTAAACCCTTATAAATAACATATATATATATAATATCTTAAAATCAATTGTTTATTAAAACCAAAATATTCATTTTTAAAACCTTGGCAATCTTTTTAACATATATATATATATATAGAGACTAACCGTGTCTGTATATAGTTTTCTATCCTATGGTCAAGTGATACGGATATTTATCATTTCAATCCGCAACTTAAATATATATACCAGTATATATCGTTTCAACCCACAAACCCAAATTCAATTCAAATGAAAATCGCTTGGGTTTATCATTTCAACCCATAATGATTTTCTCCTATTCTACAGATCGTTTGGGTATGTATCATTTCAACCCATAGGGAATTCTATACTAACAAGGTACTTGCAGAGTGATAACAAATATGATAATAACATAACAGGCATATATCATCAATAACAATATAATATAAACAACAGGATATGGTGTCATATCCTACAGATGAACAGTTATAGATAATAGCATATATAACAATTTAAATAACTACAGCAGCATATTTCAATTGTCGTTTCAAATTGAAATCAAATTTAACAAATATAAGAACGTTAATCGTGAGTCATTGCCCACCTTTCGAGGCTAGAGGAATTTGACAACCTGACAAGATACAAATTAAATCGTGAACCGGCGATCGACCAGTCCAACGGCAAATCTCAAAGCGAAGCAAATGGAATCGAGATCGATGAGACAAAGCTGAGGAATTGAAATCGATGAAAACAAATCAAAAATCAGCTGGATATAACTGAAACGAGATGCATAATATATATAACCGAAATTTTAAATTTAGAAATACACATTTTTAAAATAGAATCTCAATATGATATATTGAAACATAATATACTAACAAACAGAACATATATATTACATTACACAATCATTATTAAATTCAAAGCTCATATATTTTAAATCAAACATATACTTCTTATACTATTATACATATATGTACACTTACAGTTGAACTGTTTTATCCATATACCTAAAACATAACAAACTAATATTACTTTATATATACTGTAATACCAGTATATATATATATAAAAATAAGTTTAAAAGCATAACAAATCAATTACAGGATATATATATATATATAACTTAAACCAACTCATATAAACAAATATATGGACTAATATGAACTTAAATATGTAAATGAACTTATATATATAACCACAGAATGAATATACACTTATAAAACCGATATAAAATAAACTTAATAACTTATTGTAACTACACAATAGCAGTATATATAACTATATATATTAAAACTCTATGCACAGCTACACAACAGAACACTATATTATAGTATATATAAAGAAAACAAAAGCAGGTATGTATACTTAAAGACAGGACCTACTTTGTATATATACTATATATCAAACTACTAACATAACCTGAAAAGCCGAACACATATATCCTTTATTGCAAAGTCTAATGTATAACTATATATACTTATATATAAATTATATATTTTTAACAATATTTATTTTAAAACAATACAAACTTACTTTATTAATATCAATATTTAATTTAAATCTATATACAAAAATAATACCTATATGTGTATACTTAAGAATCAAAACATATATACGTATGTTTTAAGCATCAATACTATCACAATATATATATATAAGCTAACCTACTATAACAACAGATGGGTTATATATAACTAAGAAAAGCTTATATACACAAACCTGTTTATATATATCTATTACAATTTAGGTTCGCTAGCTCGAGACAATGGAGAGAAAGGAGGTGACATAGCAAAGTTTGGGGAGTGCAACACGGGGTGTAGGGCTGGTACGGTGTTCGGCCAGTCTATGGCGATGGTGTTGGGTGTTTCGGCTGCGCCTGGGCGAGGTAAATGGAATGTTGGAGGGGACGATAATGAGGTGATGGCGCAAGGCAGAGGGAGGCCGAGGGGAAAAAGGTTGTTGTGCGATATGAGGTAGAGGGAGGCTGTTGAGGCTAGCATGGTATCGGTTGTGGTCAGGGAGGAGGGGAGGAAAAGCTTGTGGCCTTGGCGCTGTTGAGCTCGATAGAGAAAATGATGAGTGGAAGAGATAGGGGTAGGGGAAGAAGACGTTTGGCAAAAATGGACGAACAGTATTCAAATATTATGTAGCCTTGTTTAAATGAAGAATGAACAGTTATTTAAAGCAATATTGAACCGTTATACCAATTTCAAACAATGAACAGTGGAGAAATGAAGAGTCCTAGAATAAACGTACAGACAAATAATGAATTGAAATGGCCATTGATTCAGCAAAAATTGTTAAAGCAATTTATTATATTGCTTGGGCTGCACGTTTAGATCTAAAAAGCAAAGGAAATTGAAAAGCCACAAATTTGGTACCGTTACAACGGACCGTTATCATCGTTTCCATCGCGTACCGTACCTCAAAATACAGAAATAAATATACTGCGGAAATCAGCACGACGAGGTGAACAGAATGGTACACAAGTATCAGCGATAGGACAATCCTATCAAAAGTTGATACTCGGTACCGTAAAATGCTGCTAAAATGCCGAAAATAAGATGGACGGAGCAATAGCAGTCCAAATTTGGAGAAACGAAATATGATGCCTCATTCAGAAGATGGTTTACGAATTTTCTATTTAAAAATATTCAGGTTTGGAAAACAATTTATTATCATCAAATGTTAACTGATTTAAATTGAAATAAAATTCCACAATAAAATAAACTTCCATATTTTCAAAAAAAAATTACCGGTTGCTAAGTTAAAATAGACGTATTCCAAATATCAAATTTTTATTTCCAAATTCAACAATTTAAAATTTCCCAAAAATTCAGTTAATTACGTTATTAAAACCGTTAAAATTTTACGGGTTGTTACACTCTCCCCCACTCAAAACTTTTCATCCCCGAAAAAGAACGAGGTAGGAGAATAGAAACAACTAGAAAGAAAAATAGATGGAAAGACAACAATACACAATTAATTTAAACCATAAAAACTTTATTTATTTTAAAATTGGTTTATATTCAATTAATTGATTCCAATTCATTTTATTTAATCCATCAAATTTATTGTGTTCACATTTAATTGATTTCATTTTCATATATTTTCATTCAAATTATTTGTTTCCCTTTTGTTAACGTTTATTGCACACTTTCACAACAAAATTTGTTTTGTTAAATCTATTTGTTCAATTATAGTAAATTCTACCTTAACATTTACTTTTAACTATTCAAAACCATATAGATTTCAATTTTAAATAAACTAATATTCAACAATTTGGTTTAATCTATTTTATTCAACTAATAAATAGTCATTCAATTTAAAATTGATTTTCTTCCATTTTATCAACATTTCTTTCAAACAATTTCATTTTTTAAGTTGACTCGTTTATGTTATCCATTTATCTTCAGCTATGTTGATTCAACAAAATTTCAAGTTCACTATTCTTAAGTTCATATTTACCTACTTAAATAGTCTTCCTTTTTATTAATTTAACTTCCTTCACTCAAAATATTTTACAACATATATTAAGTGTATAAATTTGTTATCACCATATAATTCAACGAATTAATTCCCTTTTTTATTGTCCAATTCATTATTAAATTTATTACCTATAAATTCTCTTAACAAAATATCATTTTTCATATCCTATTACCGATCCTAGACTTATTATCCAATTACATTCTAACTACATTTAAACTTTTCTAGGTAAATTATATTAATGTTTCAGAGTGTAATTAACCACTATACAAATTTACCTTTTCCAACATTTATATTAGCCAAATTTTATTTTGAACAATTTTATTATGAAGTTTCTCTTGTGTAACCTCAATTAAATATTTACTCTAACATTTTAACTTTTTGAATAATTTAGGCAAGTTATATATATTAGAATGAAATTTAGTATCATAAAAATAAGTTTGTTCAATTTTATTATTTCAAGTTGGCTTAATTGCATTTATTTTTTAGATATTCAAACTTAAGATTCAACTTCCCGGTTTTAGTTCAAACTATTTTGAAATAATTATTATACATATATATTATATAAATCAAATTACATTCAAGAATTTCAAATTAAAAATCCATTTTCCAGAAAGTGTAGCAAAGCTACGAACTCCTTTCTCCACTTTGAAACTCGAAAATGAATGTCAATGATGCTGTAGTCATCACGGAAATTATTTTCTAGCAACAAATAAAGAGAGTATAGACTTAATTCCTTTAAAAAAATTCTTTTGAAACGATTTCTATTCGAAAATACTTTTAAATAATAATACTTTTCAAAAACCAAACTTTGAAATGTATCGGGAATTTAATCCTCAAACCTTATTTTAAATTGATTTCACTTTCAAATCTAATTTATAAACCATGCTTTAAAATTTCATTTCCCTATAATATACAATAATAGTCAAGGTTTAGAAATGTTAATAAAACAATAAACGATAATCTAGTATTATCATTTCTAACAACCAATTCATTCAACAATTTAATTATAGAAAATTATACTTTTATATATAATATAGTCATACACAAAATTATTATCTTTTACCAACTTCAAAATAGTATTGTGTCAGTATGCTCTGTTTCAAGTGTTTTGGAATTTCTATCGATAGCGTGGGCCAGACGAATTGATCGAAATCCCAAATCAACCTCAACAACTCAAACAACACGATATAAAACATTTTATATAAATTACAAATACACTCCCTCACTCGACCATACAAAATGGATTTCAAAGCAAAGATAGGGATTCAAATACAAGGGGACTCTAATCAAAAGAGTTCTAACTAGAAGATAGGCTCAAAACGAAGATTAGATGATTAAATTACAAAATAGAAAGATGGATAGACTTACCAAAATCACGGGTGACCTTAACCGGGTCAACCGTGACTTCAAAAATAAGATCGATGCAGAATTCTAAGGTAATTGACATCTGATCTTAGGAGATAGAATTCAGGCATTGCAAGAGATAGCAGCATCTAAACCGTCGATACCGAAATCTTCGATGAGTCGATATCTGTTGTAAAGGAGTTTTACCCCTTTACGAATCATTCTAAGATTGGCGGAGCCGCCAATTCATTATTGATATCAACCAAAGTGGAGTTATGGGATACTCCATAATCAAGAAGAATACGAATAGGGAGAGACTAGAATGGATTTCATAACAAGGTAGGGTGCCAAAGTTCGAAAGAAATCCAAATCAAAGAGGGAGAAATTCAAGCTCGAATGAAGGTGATTCCGTAGTTAATTTACTACATATGCTAAGTTTTGCCTAAAACTATAGCTCTGATACCAACTGTAACGACCTGATATTTTCAACCATTCGCATCCACACATGCTCGACTTGAATTGCTCAAAATATCATATTGTTAATTTATATATGGAAAAACTCTGCATATACAGTAAATAAATCAATCATAAAATCACAGACACAGAGTAATATAAAAATAAGCAGCGGAATAGATAAATAGTAGTTCATGAAGCTACTATATAAACAACAGAGTTTGAAATAAAATACAACAGAAAATCTCAAATACAGTGAAATCTCGAATATAACAGATGACATCTCTGAACAAATCAACTGGAAACCTAAAAGCTGAATAGATGCGGATGGATCTCCAAGTGAAGCTCCAACTCCAAAGATGAGCCTTAAATGTTGTGACACTCAGTCTGACCCGAGCGTAAAGCAAAAACACAAAACACTCAAGTCAGAATTAACATTCTTATATCAATAAATCCAACTCAAGTAAAATATCAACTGAAATATAAGTAACTTAAAGGACGTTTGGGGTAACTATACTCTAAGGACCATGGAACCATCTACTATGTAGTAATATACGCTATTATAATATGTCTATAGTAAAAACAACGTTAAGGAGTTACCCATATCCCCCTTAACACATTTTTATAATGTCGTAATCTATACAAATACTGTAAACTCCACCCGCGGGTAGGCTATCAGGGAGCACTCCATGGGTACGACACAAAACAAACTCGTAGAAGGCGTGATAGGGCATGCGACAAGGCATCGAGGCAATGCCAAAGTAGATATACCGTTTGCGGATCCGGACTGGTGGTAACGCATAGCAGCTACTACCGCCCACCTCGTGACACACTCCTAAATCAAATCAAGCGTGCACCCAATCACATCACAAAAGCAATAGAATGGTAACGAAGAAAAGTGTGTGATAGGAGGAATGACCTCACTTGGCCCGACGTGGCTCCTGTTTTAGCCGCATCAAGCTGACTCACAGGAGTTAGGGCTACGTAAATACCATATAGATTCATCACCAAACCATCCTACTTCATTCTGGAATCTCCACCACGTACATAGTTGTCAAAGTGGTTTTCGGTATTGGCAGAGAGTATGACAATGTCCAATCCCAAAGTCTCTTTAACAACCAATCGTTATTATAACATCGTGGTCATTTCAAAATAGTTTATACTTCAAAATCAAAAATATCATTTTCCATTTCAAAACCATATCGATACAATACCAATTCCATTTCAAATATATCTATTTCCCAAAATCAGCACTTCAAAGTTATAACATTTTCGAAACCAAATACTTGAATTTATAACACTTTGGAAATCATAACACATTGAAATCATAATACATTCATTTAAACAGTTTAGATATTAATAATAGTATATATATATATTAAAATAGTTTATAAATTAAAATACTTAGAAGTTAAAATAGTTTATATTAAAATAATTAGTATAAAATAGTTAAAATAGTTTTATATTAAAATGATTTATAATAATATTGTTTATATTAAAATAATTTATAAAGTAAAATAAATGAACAGTTTTAAATATAATTTAAAAACACTTTATATAATAAAATAGCTTCCTCAAATTTCACAAATCGATTCAAATTAACTCAAACTCAAAAATTCAAATTAAATCTCAATTCATCATTTTTTATTTCAATTCAGTCTTTCAATAAACCATTTCAAATTAAATCGATTTCAAGTACAGATTTGAACCACCAAATAAACCATTTTTTTTCAAAAAATTGAAAAACTTTAAATATTCCACAAATTCAAAACAACATTTGATAATTTCATATATCTCTTTATTTTAACCTCATTATTATTTAGTTTTGAAATATTCACTTAATAAATCCAATATCAATTAAATAAACCTTAAACTTCCAAATTTTAAATAAAATTATAATATACCGTTTCAATTTATGTAAATTTGAAATATTCATTTAAATCGCTTTTAATCAAATTCAAGTTATAAAATCATATCTTTAAAATCTCAAATTTAATATATTTCAAATCAACCTACTTAAGTATAATTCTTAAATAAATATAATTTCAAACCAATTTCTGTTATAAACTTTATGTTTGAAGTAAAATTTCAAAATTCATTTGTAACCATACAATTTTCAAAACATATAAATTTTCAAAATCTAAATTTTAAACCCTTACAAATAACATATATATATATATATAATATCTTAAAATCAATTAGTTATTAAAACCAAAATATTCAATTTTAAAACCTTGGCAATCATTTTAAAATATATATAAAGACCAATGGTGTCTGTATATAATTTTCTATCCTATGGTCAAGTGATATGGATATTTATCATTTCAATCTGCAGTTTAAATATATATACGGGTAGATATCATTTCAACCCGCAATCCCAAATTCAATTCAAATGAAAATCGCTTGGGTTTATCATTTCAACCCATAACGATTTTCTCCTATTCTACAGATCATTCGGGTATATATCATTTCAACCCATAGGGAAGTCTATAATAACAGGGTACTTGTAGAGTGATAACAGATATGATAATAACATAACAGGCATGTATCATCGATAACAATATAATATAAACAACAGGATATGGTGTCATATCCCACAGGTCAACAACTACAAATAATAGCATATATAACAATTCAAATAACTACAACGGTATATTTCAATTGTCGTTTCAAATTGAAATCAAATTTAATAAATATAAGAACGTTAATCGTGAGTGATTGCTCACCTTTCGAGGCTAGAGGAATTTGACAACCTGACAAGATATGAATTAAGTCGTGAACCGGCCGATCAACCAGTCCAACGACAAATCTCAAAGAGAAGTAAATGGAATCGAGATCGATGAGACAAAGCTAAGGAATTGAAATCGATGAAAACAAATCAAAAATTAGCTGGATATAACTGAAACGAGATGCATAATATATATAAACAAAATTTCGAATTTAGAAATATACATTTTTAAAATAGAATCTCCATATGATATATTTAAACATAATATATTAACAAACAAAACATATATATTACATTACACAACTATTATTAAATTCAAAGCACATATATTTTAAATCGAACATATACTTCTTATACTAGTATACATATATGTACACTTACAGTCGAACTGTTTTATCCATATACCTAAAACATAACAAACTAATATAACTTTATATATATTGTAATACCAATATATATACATAAGTTTAAAACCGTAACAAATCAATTATAGGATAAATATATATACACACTTAAACCAATTCATATAAACAAATATATGGACTAATATGAACTTAAATATGTAAATGAACTTATATATAACCACAGAATGAATATACACTTATAAAATCAATATAAAATAAACTTAATAACTTACTCTAACTACACAATAGCAGTATACATAACTATATATATTAAAACTCTATGCACAGCTACACAACAGAACACTATATTATAGTATATATAAAGAAAATGAAAGCAGGTATATATACTTAAAGACAGGACCTACTTTGTGTGTGTGTGTATATATATATATAAACTACTGACATAACCTGAAAACCGAACACATGTATCCTTTTTCTGCAAAGTCTAATATATAACTATATATACTTATATATAAATTATATATTTTTAACAATATTTATATACTTATATATAAATTATATATTTTTAACAATATTTATTTTAAAACAATACAAACTTACTTTATTAATATCAATAATTAATTTAAATCTATATACAGAAATAAAACCTATATGTATATACTTAAGAATCAAAACATATATACGTATGTTTTAAACATCAATACTATCACAATATATATATAAGCTAACCTAATATAACAATAGATATGTTATATACAACTAGAAAATCTTATATGAAATAAAACCTATATGTATATACTTAAGAATCAAAACATATATACGTATGTTTTAAACATCAATACTATCACAATATATATATATATATAAGCTAACCTAATATAACAACAGATACGTTATATACAACTAAGAAAAGCTTATATACACAAACCTATTTATATATATATATATCTATTACAATTTGGGTAGGTTAGCTCGAGACAATGGAGAGAAAGGAGGTGACATAGCAAAATTTGGGGAGTGCAACACGAGGTGCAGGGCAAGAATGGTGTTTGGCCAGTTTGTGGCGATGGTGATGGGTGTCTCAGCTGTGCCTGGGAGAGCCAAATGGAATATTGGATGGGACGGCAATGAGATGGTGGCGCAAGGCAGAGGGAGGCCGAGGGGAAAAAGGCTGCTGTGCGATATGGGGTAGAGGGAGGCTGTCGAGGCTAGCATGGTATCGGTTGTGGTCAGGGAGGACGGGAGGAAAAGCTTGTGGCCTTAGCGTTGTTGAGCTCGGCAGAGAAAATGATGAGTGGAAGAGAGACGAGGCAGCGGGTGGAGGAACATGGTCAAGAGATAGGGGTAGGGGAAGAAGATGTTTGGAAAAAATGGACGAACGGTATTCAAATATTATGGAGCCTTGTTCAAATGAAGAATGAACAGTTATTTAAAGCAATATTGAACTGTTATAGTAATTTCTGACAATGAACAGTGGAGAAATGAAGAGTCCTAGAATAAACGTATAGGCAAATAATAAATTAAAATGGCCATTGATTCAGCAAAAATTATTAAAGCAATTTATTATATTGCTTGGGCTGCACGTTTGGTACCGTTACAACGAACCATTATCATCCTTTTCGTCGCGTACCGAACCTCAAAATATAGAAATAATATACTGTGGAAATCAGCACGATGAGGTGAACAGAATGGTACACATATATCAGCGATAGTACAATCCTATCAAAAATCGATACTCGGTACCGTAAAATGCTGCTAAAATGCCGAAAATAAGATGGACGAAGCAACAGCAATCCAAATTTGGAGAAACGAAATATGACACCTCACTCAGAAGACGGTTTACGAATTTTTCATATAAAAATATTCAGGTTTGTAAAACATTTTATTATCATCAAATGTTAACTGATTTAAATTGAAATAAAATTACACAACAAAATAAACTTCCATATTTTCAAATAAAAATTTACAGGCTGCTAAGTTAAAACAGACGTATTCCAAATATTAAATTTTTATTTCCAAATTCAACTATTTAAAATTTCCCAAAAATTCAGTTAATTACGTTATCAAAACCGTTAAAATTTTACTGGTTGTTACAATAATAGTGTTTTAAGGTAAATGATTATGATTTATTTATAATGTTTTCGAGATTCATAAATAAAGTTTTATAAACGGGCTTTTATTTTTATAGGAAGTTTATAAAATGGTTTGAAGACTTAAGGAAGGTTATTTACACGGTGAAAGAGTTTAACAAACGACTAGATATTTATAAACAAATTTTGGAGATGGGTTTATAGATTTATAAGAAGAGTTTTGTAAATAGTTATATAGATTTATAAACAGTTTATAAATGCCTTAGAATTTATAAAAGAGTTTATAATTGGAAATGGAGGTGGTTTATGTGGGTTCTATATAGAGTTATATAAATGATTTCAGAAATTAATAAAATAATTTTTATAAATGGTTTTAGTGATTTATAAGGAATTTATAAATAATTTTTAGATTGTATAGGAAATGAATCTTTCTCAGTTTGATGAATATATCTATAGTGTCAAGATAAATATATTTTCTAAGTATTGAAAATATGGGAATTTTGTGGGTATATCTTTGTAAAGGTATTTATGTACTAATATTTACGAAGTGATTTCCATTAATGAGAAGATTAATTTAAGAGGCTAGTGTTTGCTAAGGTGCTTAACCAATTTTGGTTTTTCTCTATGGAATTAAATCCCTAATTGAATGTTTGTTATTCGATGGTTAAATAATCGATTGTCGAATTTGGACCCAGAACGTAACTTTGGAATATTAAGGAGAAACACGTGTGTTATATGACACAGTCGTCTTCGATGATGTGGTACTATGCATATAAATCTTGTTTCGTCCTCCTAGAGCAAATGATAAGGAAATCCGTCCACTAACGGATAGGAGGCGATCTCCGCTCTTGTTTTTTACAGCTTATTTCCTAAAGAACCGGGTTGATTTTACCAGAAATTATCGAATGTTGTTTTGAAGAAACTAGGATCGAATATGTTACCCAAAAACCACTTCGATCCAACTTAAGCACTACAAGGTGAAGGCATTTTAAAAATGACAGAAATAAAGATGGAGTTCTCAAGTGTTTCGTACGGGCGGCACCCAAGTAGTCCAGTCATTGTTTGGAATCCATCCAACAAGCGTTGTACGGACCTAGTCTTGCCCAACTATGCTAAAATGTGAGATGCAAGCATTTTAGCTATATTCTATTTTACTTTGACCCTTTGACATTATTATAATATAAGTGGATTCTCCATAGAAAATGTTTTGGTTATTATTGGACCTTTAACGACCCAGATTTCCGATCCCGAAAATTCTAGATAGTTAGGGAAAAGAAGAAAAGAGATAGAAGAAGAAGAAGAAGAAACAAACAAACGAAACACCAAAACACAGATTCTCACGTTCGCAGCGGATCAAAATATAATAACAAATAATAGCATTTTTATAAGAAAGCGGTAATTATAACTTTACATACAATCCATCAGAGTTACAACATATACACAAACACTATACAGATACAATCACCATGTCCTAGACAAATTACAATATATTACAGTGGAATACACTCCATACGTTCCTGCCATCCAGCTCATCTCTTGAGCTCTAGAACGTCCTTACCTGAAAAGCTGTAATACTCGGTCTGACCCGAGCATTACATCAAAGTAACACCCGCGTCAGGCCGGAAACCAGCATGAGTAAACCCATCTAACATGAAATACTAAGTTATAAAACTTATTTAAAATCCGGAGTAACTCGTACCTTACTACGAGTTCTTAACTTGCCATAGTCACATACACATCTTACATCATATCTAAGCATTAATACTCAGGTCTAATAACCAAATTTACATCATTTATTTCATTCCAACCTATTTATCCCAAAGTTAAATTCATAAAGAGTTATTGTAGATTTTCAAATTGAAGTGGTTTCGAGTATTTTGTTGATACCCGACCCCGGTCTCTTCGAATCCAATATTATCTTAAAAACAAAGCTGTTTAAGTATAAACAATTCCATATATATATATCCAGAATTACATATTTACTTGGCAATTCGTTTCAGATAGATAATCTATATTCAAACACCATATCTCATAACATCACAATTACACACCAGGAATAACCAATAACCCAAGACATTCAATATCATTTAATCATATATAAGCAAGATTAATTGGTCACACCATTTCTGCTAAACTAAATTAATTACTTCAATCATCTTTAATCTAGGTTGCTTGATCATTAATTAATTATAACCCAATTAATTAATCATCCTTATCTATTCCTTAATTGCATTAAGTAATTAACCTTTAATTCTTATTAGTCAATTAATTACATTGATCCTTAATTAATTACTTTAATTGATTATTCTATAATCATTTACATTGATTAATTATCCTTTAATTAATCATACTCATTAATTAACTAATCCTCAATTAATTCAATCCTTTAATTAATTACACTAAGTAATTAATCCTTAATTACTTCATTAAGTAATTAAATAAATCACATTTAGTAATTACCTCTTTAATCACCCTCCTTAATGAATGTCATTAAGCAGTTATCCTTTAATTATTATGAATCAATTTCATTAAGTGATCAATCTTAATTAATCATCTTTAAATAATTACTTTAATTAATCGATCACATTAATAAGTCAATCCTTCAAATTGATTACACAAATTACTTAATTAATTAATCTCTAATCATTAATTAATAATCTCTAATTACAATTTAATTTATCTTTAATTAATTAACTTATAACCTTTAATTACAAATTAGTTAATCCTTAATCATTAATTAATTAAATAAATTAGTTACTCTTTCATTACCTCATTAATTATCAAAACTTTAATTAGAAAATCATTTCCTTTATTAAATACCAAATCACATATTTGGTTTAAACATTTATCGACCACTTAAAAAAAATTAGTTTTTAAATAAATTGGAGATTAACTTACAAATTTTAGTTAACAAACTTATAATTCATAATCACATATTGAAGGAAACAATTGCTATATATATAAGAATTTTATTTAAGGAAAGTTTAACTAAATTTCTTTTTAAAATTTCAAAACTTTGCTTTTCAAAAACGTTTAAAAAACATGTGTAACAACCCGCATATTTATCGAGGTTACATTTAAATATTTTTATTTAATATTAAATCGTTAATCGGATTTTGGTCCCAAAAACTACTTTTTGCAAACGGTCAAATTAGGACTCGAGACCACTTCCATTGAGTTCGAAATGTCGTTTACAACTTTTTAAGTATAAACATCGATAGGTTTGGAGTTAGTGAAATTTCACTAACTTTTCCCGCTTTGGACTTTGGGTTAGTTTAGCCTATTAAGCCCAAGTTCCAACCCTCTTCTCCTCACTCTTCATAAATTTCCTAACTAACTCAAGCTTTAGCATTAATGGTGAAGAGAATGGGAAATTAAAACTCCAAGCTCAAATTCAATTGCAACTCCATCATTCAACTCCAAATTCAAGTAGAAGATATTGGATTCAAGCTTTGGATTGCTTCTCCTTGCTTTCAAGCTTCATCTTCATAAAATTTTAGTGCAAAGGTGAGATTTTTATCTCACAATTCTAGTCTATAACTATATTGGACTGTTGGGAATGATTCCCTATCACTTTAGCATGCATATTTGCTTTTGGTTTGGATTGGATTGGCGAAAAACTCCGATTTTTGGTGTTTGGGAGAAATTTCTGCATTTAGGTCGTTCTGGCCGTTTTTAGCTCGCTCTGAGTTAGGTCGTGTGGACCTTAGGTCGTAGGTCGCGTACGAGTTAACCCCTAGGTCGTTCTGGCCATTTTTAGGTCGTTCGGAGTTAAGTCGTTCGTCCATGGGTCGTGAGTCGTTCACGAGTTAACTTTAGGTCGTTCTGGGAGAATTGGCACTTCGAAATTAGGTCGCTCACGAGTTAAGTCGTTAGGTCGCTCGCGAGTTAGTACCATAGGTCGCAGGGCTTTAGGTCATTCTGGAAGTATTGGCACTTCGGAGTTAGGTCGCTCGCGAGTTAAGCCTTAAGTCGTAGGTCGCTCACGAGTTAGGCCTTAAGCCGTAGGTCGCTCGCGAGTTAAGCTTTAAGTCTTAGGTCGTTTCCGACCTATAATCTCCAGGCAAACGTTAAGTCGGCCTGCTTTATCTCGTAGGTCGTCTCCGACCTAAGCTCCAGATAAGTCGTTCGAGTTAGGTCGTTGGACCATTTACCTTAGGTCGCTCGACTCTGTTAAGTCGTAGGTCGTTAGACCTTAGGTCGCTCGACTCTGTTAAGTCGTAGGTCGTTAGACCTTAGGTCGTTCGCCTTCCTTAAGTCGCTCGACCCCTCCACACTAGGTCGCTCGGCTTGCTTGAGTCGTAGGTCGTTGGACCTTAAGTCGCTTGCCTCCCTTAACTCCAGTTAGGTCGCTCGGCCATTGTGTTAGGCCGCGTGAACCCTTAGGTCGTTAGACCTCATTTTGCTTTAGGTCGTAGGCCGCTTGTCTTCACTTAGGTCGTACCGTTTTGGACGGGGCGCTGCCCCCTGGACCCCCGCGACCTGACCGGGCAGGTCGAACCCCGTAAGCGGTGGCGTTGCCCCCGCACCCCCACCTTGGGGGGTTGCCACCCCCCCCGGACCCCCCCTCCGTAGGGGATCTTATCTGAAAAATATTGAGCTGATTTCCTTGGATTTTATTCGCATCTCCGTATGCGATCTTTGTGACTGATTGTTTCTACACTTGCTTATGTGTTTTGTCACTTTATAATATAAAGGTTTCAATACTAGTAGTAAATATCAAAACTCTTTTAACAAACAATTTCAACTCTATTTTTAATAACAAAGCTCTTTTCTTAAACCGTTTTCCAATCTATTAGTATATACAAGCCTTTACCTCACTCGGATGAGAAATCTAATTAAACGACTTAGTAAAACAAGTGGTATGAAACGCTTGCGTTCACTTCGTCGGTTAATTCTTGGACTTGTTCGATTGAACCTCTTATGACAATTTTATTAGTGAAGATTTACAGTTTGTTCGTAAATATTTAAGTTAAGCAAGTGGTTATGGGACATGAAGCTAAACTTCTATATTTACTAGCTTAGTGTAATTGACACTTCTCGTTGATCTTGATGATCGCTTTATGAATTAGACTAGCAATTGCGCGATGTCTCTTTCATTGCAAGGTTAGACTAGACACCACTTGTGTGATTCCATTCACACATACCTTTCTGCTTTTTGGTTAGTCTTGACCTCATTCTGTGTGATTCCACTCACACATGTGGGGTAGCTCCCCATGGTCTTCGGACCGTCATGTGAAAGGCCTCTTTCCCTTTTTATGATTTCTGGATTTCTCGTGTTGATTTCTGGAATTTATGTCATTGACTTGTTATGAGTACAAGTTTAGGGTATGATGCCCCCTTCGAATCTTTGAGAAGATTCTTGTGATATTGATTATCTCTTATTGATTGATCTTCTGTTGATCATTATTTACATACTTATAGTGGTATGTCGTTATGGATGTTTATGTTTATGCCATATCTTTTATGTTATATCATGTCATCTGATATTTATAGCTAGACTGATCCGTTTATTATTTTCTTAAATAATACTCGGATCAGACCGAGATGTTACAGGTGCTTCTGCTTGACTTCTTCCCAGGGATTCATCACTCTGACTTTTGGCTAACTGTTTAGATTAGCAGTTTTTGTTGTATACACTTGAGATATAGACTCATAGTTGTATTCTTTTGTATAGCACGTGTTGCTATTCTTTTGTATTATCGTGGATCTTATTGACCACTACTCTGATGTACACTTTCATGTGTTAGTTATATATTCATATCTTCTTCCGCCTTTGTGATATGGATATCTGTGACTGATTTGTGATATGATTATTTCTATGTTTGTTTCCGAAGATTATTTATAGCCACCGTGTGATAAGCAATTACATGGATGGTCGCTCCTCAACAGCCTTATTCTCCGTGCTAGTTGACAGCACTTCTCCGGAGTGTTCTTGGCTAGCGTGGGTATAGAGGTGGGGTGTCACAGCTTGGTATCAGAGCCAAACTTCGGAACAATGTAGAATAACTTAACAAGGATCATCGTCCTAGGTCTATCTTAGGAGTCATACCATAGGATTAATTTGAGTCTTCGTACCGACTCATCCTATTTCCTTTATGATTCCTTGTTTTATCTATCAAGATTGCTTGATGTTCATTGGTAAATAACCTTCTTCCTTCTCTTCTTTCTTTCTTTAAGGAAGAGAATGTCTAGACCAGGCCGTCCCAGAACTGGATCATCTGGTGCTGCTCCTCCGGATGGAGTTTTTATGACTGCTCAACAGCTTCTTGATTTAGTAACTAATGCTCAAGCAGCTGGAGCTAACCCGGAACCTACTCACCCAAAGTCGGGATTTGCACGCTTGTGCAGTGATTACACCAACTTGGGTGGGAAGCCCTTCAAAGGTTCGGAAAATATCATCGAGGTCCAGGCTTGGTTAAAATCATGCGACCGAATCTTTTCTCGCATGAATCTTATCGATCTCCACCGCGTTCAGGTGGCTTCCAGCATGCTCCAAGAGAGAGCATTGGACTGGTACGAACTCCTTATTTCAGAAATTAATGAAGCGGATCTCACCTGGGAGCAATTTCAGGGACGCTTCGAGTTAAAGTTTGTACCAGAAGCTGGGAAAGTAAGCTTGGCTCGACGTTTTATAGACCTTGTTCAAGGTCAATCCTCTGTGACTGATTACGTCGCAGCCTTCGAGTCGCTTTCCAAATATGGGGTTGAATACATCAACACCCCATTGAAGAAGAACCAGAGGTTCGTTTATGGCTTAAATAAGAGTCTTAAGAAGCCATTGCTCCTGAAACTAGAAGTCGCATTTGATCAACTCGTCGATATCGTTCTTCGTCTTGAAGAGGCTGATAGAGAGAGTGATGTTGAAGTGGAAGGCGCTAAACCAAACTTCAACAACAAGAAGAGGCCAAACAAATTCAAGGGTCCTTATCCCAACAAAAAGGGTAAGCAGGCAACCCCTGTGGCAAAGTATCCTTCTCCTAGTGGTGCGAGTTGCTTCAACTGTGGGTCTGGGGATCATTATGCGAATAAGTGCTCTAAGCCCAAATCTTGTCGCTATTGTAAGAGCCCAGATCACTTTATACATCAATGCCTCAAACGTAAAAGCAGGAATGAGGGAAAGTTAAATGTGGCTCAAGCCCCTGGCAACACATCTCGTGGCCAAGGTATTTCTCATTCCATTCTTGATGGTATTATTTTATTTCATGATCAACCTATTAGAGTTCTCTTTGATACGGGTGCATCCCATTCCTTTATATCAAAGGAACTGGTAGACACTTTTTCCTTAAGTGTTACTGCATTGATGACTTCTTTAAAAATTGCGAATCCTGTTGGTGGATCCGCAACTCTTAGTTTGCTTTGTAAAGATGTGGAGATTATTTTATGTGATTTTTCTTTCCTAGCCGATTTGCATGTCATGCGTTACTTAGGCTTTGGAATAATTTTGGGAATGGATTGGCTTAACCGTTATCAAGCCCATATCCTATGTCCTGAGCGGACTATTTATCTCCGACATCCACAATCTGTTAAACATATTTCTGTTAATCTTAAAGATTCAGAATCATGTTTGGTGGCATCTTTATATTCTTTAAATCCTCGTGATAACGATGATGATGATGAAGATGATATTATTTCTTGTATTCATGTTGTTCGTGAATTTTCCGACATATTCGAGCCCGTTTTAGGTTTACCACCTAAACGAGCAATTGAGTTAAGAATTAATCTTGTTTCTGGAGCTCAACCTATTACTCGTCCTCCTTATCGCATGTCCAATAAGGAAAATGAGGAGATGCGTAAACAATTATCTGAGTTGGAGACGAGGCAATTTATTCGCTCTAGTTCCTCGCCTTGGGGAGCTTCGGCTATTTTCGTAAAGAAATCCGATGGTACTCTGAGGCTCTGCGTTGATTATCGCAAGCTTAACGATCTTACTATTAAAAATAAATATCCTTTACCTCGGATTGATGATCTATTCGATCAGCTTAGTGGTGCTAAGGTCTTTTCACAATTGGACTTGGCTACCGGTTTCCATCAGCTTCGTATCGCTGAGGATAGCATTCCGTTGACATCATTCCGTACTCGATATGGATCTTATGAATGGCTTGTTATGCCATTTGGGTTAACGAATGCTCCAGCTTATTTCGTTGACCTCATGAATCGAGTTTTCAAAGATTTCCTCGATCGGTTTGTTCTCATATTCATTGATGATATTCTTGTGTATTCAAAAACCGAGGAGGAACATGAGAAACATCTTCGGATTGTATTGGAAACACTTAGGAGTAATCAATTAAAGGCGAAATTTTCTAAATGCCACTTTTGGCAATCTCGTGTGAAGTTTCTCGGTCATATTATTTCCGAATCCGGGATATCTGTGGATCCTTCAAAGATTGAAGCGATTCAAGATTGGAAGAGACCGGAGAGTGTGACAGAGATTCGTAGTTTTCTCGGATTGGCGGGCTATTACCGTCGTTTTATTAAAGACTTTTCTAAGATTGTCGTGCCTCTTACTGGCTTGACTAAGAAGGGAGTTAAATACATTTGGTCGGACAAATGTGAAGCCTCTTTTCAGAAATTGAAAGAACTCCTTTCCGATGCTCCTATTCTTGTTATTCCCGAGGGGAATCAAGATTTTGTTGTTTATACCGATGCTAGTCACGTTGGTTTGGGTGCCGTTCTTATGCAAAAAGAACGTGTTGTTGCTTATGCTTCTAGGCAATTGAAGCCGGCCGAGACTAGATATGCCACACATGATCTAGAGCTCGCGGCTATTGTTTTCGCCCTTCGAATGTGGCGTCATTATCTATTGGGAGAGAAATTTATTCTTTACACGGATCATAAGTCTTTGAAATATTTATTTTCTCAAAAAGAACTTAATTTACGTCAACAGCGTTGGCTCGAGTTCCTTGCACCTTATGATCTTGATATTCTTTATACCCCCGGTAAGGGTAATCGTGTCGCCGATGCTCTTAGCCGTAAGCAACAAGCAGTTGTTTCTATGATGATATCCGAATGGAACGATCTCGAGATCTTATCCACTTGTGAGATTCGAGAGCGCGTATCCGATTTATGCTCATCGCTTGTTTTATGTAGCCTTGAGGCTCATCCTTCTCTTTTAGACCGCATTCTTGAAGCTCAAGGGCTAGATTCTGAATTGGCTCTTCTTGGCAAAAATGTTAAGGATAAAATTGATATTGAAGGTTTGAAAGACTATGATATTGATTCTCGTGGCGGCATTCGAAAATTTGGTAGACTTATCGTACCAAATATTGGAGATCTTCGTAAAGATATTTTAGAAGATTCCCATTGTTCTAAATTCACCATTCATCCCGGTAGTAGTAAAATGTACGCTGATATGAAGCGACTTTATTATTGGGAGGGAATGAAATCTGATATTGCTAACTTTGTTAAGTGTTGCATGGCTTGCCAACTTGTCAAGGCCGAACATCAAAGGCCTGGTGGGTTATTGCAACCTTTAGAAATTCCGATTTGGAAGTGGGATCAAATTTCCATGGACTTTATAGATGGCCTTCCCCGTTCTCGTTCGGGTCATGATAGCTTATGGGTGATTGTTGATAGACTTACTAAATCCGCCCATTTTATTCCGGTTCGGTCTAACCGAACCGTTCCTCTTTTGGCCAAACTATTTGTCAAGGAAATTGTAAAATTGCATGGAGTTCCTACTTCTATTGTTAGCGATCGTGATCCATTGTTTACTAGTGGATTTTGGAAGAGTCTTCAAAAAGCTTTAGGAACGAAGCTTAATTTTAGCACCGCTTATCACCCCCAGTCCGATGGACAAACCGAGCGTGTGAATCAAACTCTTGAAGATCTTCTTCGTGCTTGTGTGCTTGATTTTGGTGGAAGTTGGGAAGATCATATTTCACTTGTTGAATTTTCCTATAATAATAGCTTCCAATCTAGTATTGGTATGGCACCTTTCGAGGCACTCTACGGAAGGCCATGCCGATCTCCTTCTTGTTGGCTTGAGGCCGGTGAGAAGCTGGTTTTAGGTCCAGACTTTATTCGTGATTCCATGGAAAAGATTGAACTTATTCGACATAGGATGAAAGAAGCCCAGAGTAGACAAAAATCCTATGCCGATAATCGAAGAAGGAAATTAGAATTTTCTGTTGGGGATCCTGTTTTTATTCGTGTTTCACCTATGAAGGGTGTTGTACGTTTCAGTCGATCGGGGAAGTTAGCGCCTCGATATATTGGGCCATTTCCTATCACTGAACGTATTGGTTCCATGGCTTATCGCCTTGCATTGCCGGCTCAGTTTTCTGCTATACATGATGTATTTCACGTTTCTCAATTACGGAAATGCCTTCGGGATTCCAATTCTATTCTTGAGCCTGCTGTTGTGGAAGAAATTGAAGTTTCGCCGAATTTAACTTATGAGCAGCATCCTATTCGAATTATAGCTTCTGAGGTTAAACGACTTCGAAATAAAGATGTTCCACTTGTAAAGGTTCAATGGTCCTCAAATCCTAAGGATTGTTCTTGGGAATCCAGAGAATTCATCGAGCGTACACATCCGGACTTGCTTACTCCTGCCCTTTGAGGTGAACTTCTTATTTCAAATTTCTCTTGTGTTAATATGCTTTTATGGTTGTTACTTTTTATTTCCACCTTATATATATATTGCGAGGACGCAATTTCTTTAAGGAGGGGAGTCTGTAACAACCCGCATATTTATCGAGTTTACATTTAAATATTTTTATTTTAATATTAAATCGTTAATCGGATTTTGGTCCCAAAAACTACTTTTTGCAAACGGTCAAATTAGGACTCGAGACCACTTCCATTGAGTTCGAAATGTCGTTTACAACTTTTTAAGTATAAACATCGATAGGTTTGGAGTTAGTGAAATTTCACTAACTTTTCCCGCTTTGGACTTTGGGTTAGTTTAGCCTATTAAGACCAAGTTCCAACCCTCTTCTCCTCACTCTTCATAAATTTCCTAACTAACTCAAGCTTTAGCATTAATGGTGAAGAGAATGGGAAATTAAAACTCCAAGCTCAAATTCAATTGCAACTCCATCATTCAACTCCAAATTCAAGTAGAAGATATTGGATTCAAGCTTTGGATTGCTTCTCCTTGCTTTCAAGCTTCATCTTCATAAAATTTTAGTGCAAAGGTGAGATTTTTATCTCACAATTCTAGTCTATAACTATATTGGACTGTTGGGAATGATTCCCTATCACTTTAGCATGCATATTTTCTTTTGGTTTGGATTGGATTGGCGAAAAACTCCGATTTTTGGTGTTTGGGAGAAATTTCTGCATTTAGGTCGTTCTGGCCGTTTTTAGCTCGCTCGGAGTTAGGTCGTGTGGACCTTAGGTCGTAGGTCGCGTACGAGTTAACCCCTAGGTCGTTCTGGCCATTTTTAGGTCGTTCGGAGTTAAGTCGTTCGTCCGTGGGTCGTGAGTCGTTCACGAGTTAACTTTAGGTCGTTCTGGGAGAATTGGCACTTCGGAATTAGGTCGCTCACGAGTTAAGTCGTTAGGTCGCTCGCGAGTTAGTACCATAGGTCGCAGGGCTTTAGGTCATTCTGGAAGTATTGGCACTTCGGAGTTAGGTCGCTCGCGAGTTAAGCCTTAAGTCGTAGGTCGCTCACGAGTTAGGCCTTAAGCCGTAGGTCGCTCGCGAGTTAAGCTTTAAGTCTTAGGTCGTTTCCGACCTATAATCTCCAGGCAAACGTTAAGTCGGCCTGCTTTATCTCGTAGGTCGTCTCCGACCTAAGCTCCAGATAAGTCGTTCGAGTTAGGTCGTTGGACCATTTACCTTAGGTCGCTCGACTCTGTTAAGTCGTAGGTCGTTAGACCTTAGGTCGCTCGACTCTGTTAAGTCGTAGGTCGTTAGACCTTAGGTCGTTCGCCTTCCTTAAGTCGCTCGACCCCTCCACACTAGGTCGCTCGGCTTGCTTGAGTCGTAGGTCGTTGGACCTTAAGTCGCTTGCCTCCCTTAACTCCAGTTAGGTCGCTCGGCCATTGTGTTAGGCCGCGTGAACCCTTAGGTCGTTAGACCTCATTTTGCTTTAGGTCGTAGGCCGCTTGTCTTCACTTAGGTCGTACCGTTTTGGACGGGGCGCTGCCCCCTGGACCCCCGCGACCTGACCGGGCAGGTCGAACCCCGTAAGCGGTGGCGTTGCCCCCGCACCCCCACCTTGGGGGGTTGCCACCCCCCTGGACCCCCCCTCCGTAGGGGATCTTATCTGAAAAATATTGAGCTGATTTCCTTGGATTTTATTCGCATCTCCGTATGCGATCTTTGTGACTGATTGTTTCTACACTTGCTTATGTGTTTTGTCACTTTATAATATAAAGGTTTCAATACTAGTAGTAAATATCAAAACTCTTTTAACAAACAATTTCAACTCTATTTTTAATAACAAAGCTCTTTTCTTAAACCGTTTTCCAATCTATTAGTATATACAAGCCTTTACCTCACTCGGATGAGAAATCTAATTAAACGACTTAGTAAAACAAGTGGTATGAAACGCTTGCGTTCACTTCGTCGGTTAATTCTTGGACTTGTTCGATTGAACCTCTTATGACAATTTTATTAGTGAAGATTTACAGTTTTTTCGTAAATATTTAAGTTAAGCAAGTGGTTATGGGACATGAAGCTAAACTTCTATATTTACTAGCTTAGTGTAATTGACACTTCTCGTTGATCTTGATGATCGCTTTATGAATTAGACTAGCAATTGCGCGATGTCTCTTTCATTGCAAGGTTAGACTAGACACCACTTGTGTGATTCCATTCACACATACCTTTCTGCTTTTTGGTTAGTCTTGACCTCATTCTGTGTGATTCCACTCACACATGTGGGGTAGCTCCCCATGGTCTTCGGACCGTCATGTGATAGGCCTCTTTCCCTTTTTATGATTTCTGGATTTCTCGTGTTGATTTCTGGAATTTATGTCATTGACTTGTTATGAGTACAAGTTTAGGGTATGATGCCCCCTTCGAATCTTTGAGAAGATTCTTGTGATATTGATTATCTCTTATTGATTGATCTTCTGTTGATCATTATTTACATACTTATAGTGGTATGTCGTTATGGATGTTTATGTTTATGCCATATTTTTATGTTATATCATGTCATCTGATATTTATAGCTAGACTGATCCGTTTATTATTTTCTTAAATAATACTCGGATCAGACCGAGATGTTACAGGTGCTTCTGCTTGACTTCTTCCCAGGGATTCATCACTCTGACTTTTGGCTAACTGTTTAGATTAGCAGTTTTTGTTGTATACACTTGAGATATAGACTCATAGTTGTATTCTTTTGTATAGCACGTGTTGCTATTCTTTTGTATTATCGTGGATCTTATTGACCACTACTCTGGTGTACACTTTCATGTGTTAGTTATATATTCATATCTTCTTCCGCCTTTGTGATATGGATATCTGTGACTGATTTGTGATATGATTATTTCTATGTTTGTTTCCGAAGATTATTTATAGCCACCGTGTGATAAGCAATTACATGGATGGTCGCTCCTCAACAGCCTTATTCTCCGTGCTAGTTGACAGCACTTCTCCGGAGTGTTCTTGGCTAGCGTGGGTATAGAGGTGGGGCGTCACAACATGTTTAACAACTTTCTTATCTCCTGCTTCGGGTTCAACCCGACAATTACTCGAGTCCTACCTGAGATTTTATCTTCTTCCTACTTTTTTTTAAAAACATGGTTTTTAAATTTCAAACCGATATGATAAAACACTCGCGCGCGCACGAGAACCAACCCGAACTCATCATCTTCCTTCTCGAGCTTCGACCTGAGGAAAACTACGTCCCTAAATCAACACTGTGCACCAATACACTGACACGACGTGCACCCTCTCCGATCATCGGCGATGATCCAGTCCTCAAAATCACCTTGGACAAATCATCGATCATCTCTTCTTTCAAACCAAACTACCCCGATTCCATCATAAGCTCGAAATCAAAAGCAAGCATACCAGTTCAAACTGGAAATATTTCCCTTACCTTAAATTGCCTCACGATGATGAACCACCACGCCAACAACCATCGGATTTCACCTCAAGCTTCCATTCTCCCTCCTTCATCATCTCCCCCTAGGCCGATTGCTCCTTTTCCCTTGAGCAACTCGACATTCGCATCAACCCGACGCCCTTCCACCGGCAACACTAAAACCCTAGTTTCATCTCGGACAGTCAACTCTCCTACTAAAAAAATCGAACCCATTTTTCCAGAGCTCGCCACCCCTGGCAAAAAATCGACCCCCGTCATCCATTGGTTCGTCGGAAATTAGTGAAAAACAAATTTCCATTCAACATCTAAATTCCCACTTGATACTTCACGAAACAACTCAAAACTATAATAAAAAAACATAGATTTTAATGTCGAGTAAGATTATAAAATCAAAACAAAGAAATTAAACAATCGATTTTCTCAACTCTAATGGTTTTTACTGTTCTTGCTTGATTTCTGAAGTCTGCTTGTTAATTTTGCTCAAATATGATTTTAAAAATTAAAACAAGTAGATATAACCAACTTCCATCTAAAAATCATCACATAAATCTGTTTACATCAGGAGATATAAATTTCCTTGAATTTATTTATCCTGTTTTTAGTCTGTGTATACCAACAGAAGCACTCATATGGGTATTCACTGACATGCACACCAAAATTTTAATATATATACATATGATCATATAACAATCATGCAATCACTAATTTATTCAAGATCACTGCATGTGATAAGACTAATAACAGATTAACAGCTTGTTTACTCACCTGTAAAATGGTTTGAACAGAGCAAGTTTTTTTTTCTTTTTTTGTGAATAAAAATCTGAAAATTTGCTTTACAAACTGAAACTGAAACTTGATTCACTTGATATCGTCTGAAACTGGAAATTTGTCTTGCTCTTTAAATCAACTATGATGCTTTAGCTCAGTTTTACAAATTTCCAGGTTTTTTACCTTTGTTTTGATTTTGGTTTTTGGCTTGATTCTGATTTTTGATTTGAAGGAATTGCTTTGTATATATTGTTTGTAGTTTCTCAGGTGTAGGATTTTGAATAAAATTCTAAATGAAGGCCAGATGAAAGATAGTAGTGGAGGGATAGGTATATATAGCATGTTTCCATTTTATTTATATAGAAAAAGAAAATGATTTATGACATTTGTTAAAATTATCTTGCCATTTGTAATATGCATGTAACAATAGATTTACATTTGTAATTTAGCATATAAATAACTTACACTTGTAATTTTGAATATATATATATATATATATATATATATAACTCACATTTGTAATTTCATGTTTTAGTATGTTTATATATATACATATAATATTTTCCTCTTATTTATATTTATGCATATTTAAAGAAAGATGATTCAAAATCAAACTATCCACCAATAAACATATATATACAAACATTGGTTTATTACTAAATTAAATTCATATTAATTTGAAATTTTACATTATAACAGAAAACATATTCATTTGTTTTGAAAATATAAAATTTCCAAATTAAATAATTATAAAAGAAGATCATTAAACTGATATTGTCAATTATATCAGGAGATTATTAAATAAATATTTTCCAGATATGAATATTAATTATCAGATTTATTTGTTTCAACGAAAAAAAATCAGTATTTTAATAGTTAAAATCAGTATTTCTATTAATTAACTCAGTTAATTATCAATAAACAGATGCCAAAAATTCGGGTTATCATATTCCTCCCCCCTTTGAATCTTTTCGCCCCCGAAAAGAAATGAAGCCAGAATTTATTTAATACTTAAAATCAGATATATTATTCTTTGATCATTTTTAAAACAATTTTTAAAATCTATATAATATTACTAAAATAGTTTTTATAAAAATACTTTTATAACTTGATGTTTTAACAAGTCCATCCTTGTTCTCACAGAACTTCGGTCATACGTTGATCAGGCGTAGGACTGAAAATATATAAGTACTTAGCAGACCCATTTTCAACACCCGGTGAAAATACTTGAAAAATAATTTTATTGAAAATATAGAAAAAAAATTGAAAATAGAGGAAATATCTTTGATGAAAATGCTCTGGAAATCATCACCCCCATCTATGGTCGCAGTTAACCCGATGGTTACGTTGCCATCCAGGCAAAATCCATAAATAACTGTAGGCACTCCACGCCCCTCGATTACACCATGGAACCCACTACAGATCGCAACTACATCTGGGGTTACGTTGCTATCACAACAAAAACCCATATAACTGTAGGCATCAGCGCCTTCAAATTCCGCTGCCAAAAGAATGAAACTTCTCCACTCCACTCGACCATAGATCGCAGTCTACCGATGTTACGTTGCCTTCCCGGTAGAATCAAGCGTAGACTGTTGACAATCACCTCCACATGATTTCCGCTATGGTCCACAGTAGATTGCAACGACATCGAGTTACACTGTCGTTACAGCATAACCCAAATGCCTCTGTAGGCATTAGCGCCCTCCACTTTCGCTACCCAATAATCCTCAGGAACTTCAGTTTGTCCGGACTTCCTCATAGGATCCACTTTAGAGCCTCCCCCTTGGGGCTTAAGGTAGTACCAACCTATAATACTCCTGAGAAGTTCATTTTAAGGGAGCGCCTTTTTCTCCAGAGCCATTTTCAAAACACTTTATACTATACACATATAGTATCTTCCAAATCATACACCTAGTATGAATCTCATATAAATCTCCTTTCTCAAAATCGATTATCCCAAAATCGATAATTCTCAAACTAGGCTTTCCAAATTTCCAAAATTGATTTTTCTCCAAAAATCAAAAGCCTTTCCAAATCCATAGGTTCCAAAAACCTTTCCTCAAAATTATTCTCATAAGAACCTTTATATATATATATATATATATATATATAACTTTAAAAATCTTTGGATCACTTCATACTTGTATAAATTTCCTTTTTATACTTCAAATACTTTCAAAAACCTTTCCTTCTGGCTATAGATTCAACAAAGGGAGTTTTATCTTATATAAAAAAAATACATAACTTTGTTTATTCCAAATCAAATATTCAATTTTGATTACTCGTTACTTTTCTTCATAAAGTGAACCTTTAATCATATAAATATCCAATTTCCATTTTACTTCATGATATATTTCACAAAATATACTCTTCATTTCAAAAACAATTTTACATTTCTTATCCACAAATTTTTCAATATCAATTTCATTCAAATCCGTACGATGTACACATATCATTCGTATGCAATATCAATCTGATGGCTCACTTGATCACACAATTTCCCTTCCGGACTAGTATCGTCCGTCCGACTTCCTAGTGCGGACTCAGATCTGGTTTCTTGATCAGAAACCGTCATTCTCCTTGCAAAGCCATAACTATGATAGAGAATATCCAAAACCAATAAAAAATCCATATCCAGGTTGGCCATCGAAAATCGAGTGAAAAATCCCAATTCGAATGGATACACTATCTCGAAATTCTGTGCTCGAATCTGGATCAAATCACTATGCGAATAGAATAACATACATACATCCTACGTATCTATCTCCATTGATTATTAGCCAAATCAATCTCCTTTTCTATTCACATTGACTTTAATTTCTATCCATTTATTTGTATAGTTCATTTTATTCAATTCCCAATTTGAGATACACACACACACACATATATATATATCACTTAATTCTTATTCAATTTCAATATCCAACAACCAATTATTGCTTTATATATAAAATATAAGCTTTTATAAAAATCATTCATTAAAACCAATTTTAAAACCTTTATATAAGAAAATAACAAGTACACTCTCATATACACACACACACACTCGACTCATTGTAGGGTACTACTGACCCTATCCTTAATGAGTATTCCCCACCAGAGCCAACGTTCTCGCTTAACCTTCAGCTCTGATGCCAAATGTAACGACCTGGATTTTCGATCCCGAAAATTCCCAATAGTTAGGAAAAGAAGAAAAGAGATAGAAGAAGAAGAAGAAGAAACAGAAAAGGAAACACCAAAACACAGATTCTCAAATTCGCAGTGGATCAAAATATAATAACAAATAATTGCATTTTTATAAGAAAGTAGTAACTGTAAATTTACATACAATCCATCAGATTTACAACATATACACAAACACTAGACAGATACAATCAACATGTCGTAGACAAACTATAATATATTACAGTGGAATACACTCCATATGTTTCTGCCATCTAGCTCGCGTCCTGAGCTCCAGAACATCCTTACATGAAAAGCTGTAATACGCGGTCTGATGTGAGCATTATATCAAAGTAACACCCGGGTCAGGCTGGAAACCAACGTGAGTAAACCCATCTAACATGAAATACTAAGTTATAAAACTTATTTAAAATCCAGGGTAACTCGTACCTTACTGTGAGTTCTTAACTTGCCATAGTCACGTACACATCTTACACCAATCTAAGCATTCTTACTCAGGTTTAATAACCAAATTTACATCATTTATTTCATTCTAGCCTATTTATCCCAAAGTCAAATTCATAAAGAATTATTATAGATTTTCAAATCGAAGTGGTTTCGAGTATTTTGCTGATACCCGACCCCGGTCTCTTTGAATTCAATATTATCTTAAAAACAAAGCTGTTTAAGTATAAACAATTCTATATATATCCAGAATTACATATTTACTTAGCAATTCATTTCAGATAGATAATCTATATTCAAACACCATATCTCATAAAATCACAATTACACACCAGGAATAACCAATATCCCAAGACATTCAATATCATTTAATCATATATAAGCAAGATTAATTGGTCACACCATTTCTGCTTAACTAATTTAATTACTTCAGTCATCTTTAATCCAGCTTACTAGATGATTAATTAATTATAACCCAATTAATTAATCATCCTTATCTATTCCTTAATTAGATTAAGTAATTAACCTTTAATTCTTATTAGTCAATTAATTACATTGATCCTTAATTAATTACTTTAATTAATTATTCTATAATCATTTACATTGATTAATTATCCTTTAATTAATCATACTCATTAATTAACTAATCCTTGATTAATTTCCTTAATTAATTCAATCCTTTAACTAACTACACTAAGTAATTAATCCTCAATTACTTCATTAAGTAATTAAATAAATCATATTTAGTAATTACCCCTTTAATTACCCTCCTTAATGAATGTCATTAAGCAATTATCCTTTAATTATTATGAATCAATTTCATTAAGTGATCAATCTTAATTAATCATCTTTAAATTAATTACTTTAATTTATTGATCACATTAATAAGTCAATCCTTCAAATTGATTACACAAATTACTTAATTAATTAATCTCTAATCATTAATTAATATTCTCTAATTACAATTTAATTTATCTTTAATTAATTAACTTATAACCTTTAATTACAAATTAGTTAATCCTTAATCATTAATTAAATAAATAAATTAGTTACTCTTTCATTACCTCATTAATTATCAAAACTTTAATTAGAAAATCATTTCCTTTAGTAAATACCAAATCACATATTTGGTTTAAACATTTATCAACCACTTTAAAAATTTAGTTTTTAAATAACTTAAAGATTAACTTACAAATTTTAGTTAACATACTTATAATTCATAATCGCATATTGAAGGAAACAATTGCTTTATATATAAGAATTTTATTTAAGGAAAGTTTAACTAAATTTCTTTTTAAAATTTCAAAACTTGATACTTCACGAAAAACAACTCGAAACTATAACAAAAAAACATAGTTTTTAATGTCGAGTAAGATTATAAAATCAAAACAAAGAAATTAAACAATCGATTTTCCCAACTCTAATAGTTTTTATTGTTCTTGCTTGATTTCTGAAGTCTACTTGTTAATTTTTCTCAAATATGATTTTAAAAATTAAAACAAGAAGATATAACCAACTTCCATCTAAAAATCATCACATAAATCTGTTTACATCAGGGGATATATATTTCCTTGAATTTATTGATCCTATTTTTAGTCTGTATATACCAACAGAAGCATTCATATGGGTATTCACTGACATGAACACCAAAATTATTATATGTATATATATATACATATGATCATATAAAACAATCATGCAATCACTAATTTATTCAAGATCACTGCATGTAACAAGACTAAAAACAGATTAACGGCTTGTTTACTCACCTGTAAAATGGTTTGAACAGAGCAAGTTTCTTTTTTTTGTGAATAAAAGTCTGGAAGTTTGCTTTATCACTTGAGATCTTCTGAAACTGGAAATTTATCTTGCTCTTTAAATCAACTATGATGCTTTAGCTTAGTTTTACAAATTTCCAGGTTTTTTTACCTTTGTTCTGATTTTGGTTTTTCACATGATTCTGATTTTTGATTTGAAGGAATTGCTTTGTATATATTGTTTGTAGTTTCTCAGGTGTAGGATTTTGGATTAAATTCTAAATGAACGCCAAATGAAAGATAGTAGTGGAGGGATAGATATATATATAGCATGTTTCTATTTTATTTATATAAAAAAAGAAAATGATTTATGACACTTGTTAAAATTATCTTGCCATTTGTAATATGCATGTAACAATAGATTTACATTTGTAATTTAGCATATAAATAACTTACACTTGTAATTTTGAATATATATATATAACTCACATTTGTAATTTCATGTTTTAATATGTTTATATATATATAGTATTTTCCCTCTTATTTATATTTATGCATATTTATAGAAAGATGATTCAAAATCAAACTATCCACCAATAAACATATATATACATACACTGGTTTATTACTAAATTAAATTCATATTAATTTGAAATTTTACATTATAACAGAAAACATATTCATTTGTTTTGAAAATATAAATTTTTCCAAATTAAATAATTATAAAAGAAGATCATTAAACCGATATTGTCAATTATATGAGGAGATTATTAAATAAATATTTCCAGATATGAATATTAATTATCAGATTTATTTGTTTCGACTAAAAAAATTAGTATTTTAATAGTTAAAATCAGTATTTCTATTAATTAACCCAGTTAATTATCAATAAATAGATGCCCAAAAATTCAGGTTATCACAAAACCCATCCTTGTTTATATACATCGTGGTCTTACAAGATACTCTTGATTTTCAAAGTTTTTTTTTATAACTTTAAAATCCAATTGGGTGTATTTTCTCACGCTGGTTTTCCAAAATGACTCGAGTGTTATTTTATTATAATGATTGGGTCAGACCGAGCATATCACAGATTTAGTTGGATGTTTTGGAGCTTCAAAAGTCGAATTGGAGGCCCAGAGACGTATTCACGTACACGGTTATTTTTCCACCCTATTCATTGTTGTATTTATCAGCAATTGTAAGGATGGGTTGTTATAACTGTCCGGGTTAAAATAAGTTAGTATACTCTAATTGATGTCTGTATATACATATATTACAGTTTCTTCTTATGTAAATATTTATTTTATATTACAGATTATTTGTTCCGCTATGAGACTCTTGTTGTTTAGTTTTTCTCTTATCATCTTTCTTCTTTCGTTTTCCCCTACAATCGAGTTTTCCAACATTCGAATGCTCAACCCGCAATACAGTGGACGTATTAGTGCCTATTTTCGATGGTCGAAAATCTTGGTTGTTACCGATAACTTTTATCTTACTCTATTACTCCTTTCAATATTTCATCTATCAGAATTCAGAATTCTATTATTACCTAAATTCCAACCACTATTCTCTACATCACTTTATATAGGAATGTCCTCCGAACTATGCCGTCGGACATTCCTTTCTTTCTATTTTCTATTTCTCTATCCCAAAATAGGTGTTTTTTCTATCTATAAACCCTTAAAAAGTGTTCTAAAGAAAGAACTTTATGGTTTATAAACAAGGAAAAATAGAAGAATCAAAGAACCAAAAACTGAAATAATTAAATTAAAAAGGTTAACGAACAAAGACTATTAAGTCATTAATTTACAATTAAATCCATCCACCATTTTTTATTAAAGAAATTCACTGCTTTTAGAAAGTGCATTACCATTCCAAACTTTTCTAAAACTAATGGTAGTATATTTCCAAAGCTATCTAAAACCATATTTATATTTCCAAAAATTTCCAACTTATACGCCGCTAAGAAGTTGAAGAGGGAGAAAGTTTCAAATTTATTGCATAGGAATGTAACATAGAAAAATAGAAGAATACAAAAACAATGAATTTGAAAGCATTTCTTATCTAATCAAATTTTAAAATTAAGATGTCAATAGATAAAAACTTTTTTTCCAACTTCCCAAGTCACCAACATTTTAAATTAAAATCACCTACCAAAAATGTTTCACCACTTTTTTGAAATTTACAACCTCTTTCCAAACCTTTACAAAATAAGCAAGGCATAATTTAAAAGTCATCTAAAATCACTTTTATCAAAAATTTCTAACCGATAAGATTTTCGTTTCAAAATCTTTGAGTGGCACTTTCAAAATTTTCAAGGGTTTTCAAAGAAACCTGTTTATCAAATTATGTCCCAAAACGTAAGATTAAAATTTGTCCTTTCTTTTAAACCTTTGCACTCTAACCTTTAAAAATCTAATTTCCCCCTCGTTGTGATAAATTTATTCCTTATTATGGAAATATGCACCTTTCCTTAGTTTCGTATTTTATTAATACATAACACCTTCATTTATTTACCACCATAAATATTAATTGTCCTCATTAATTGTCAACCTAACGGATGTTTTCTTAAGGTCATTTATTTGCTACCAAAATTTTCATCTACATTTCATATCCCTCTTACTTTAATACTTATGGGGCATATACTGATAAGGAAGTCTAGGTCCAACAAAGAAGTATAAATTTAACTCTATTTATTTCCCAACTCATAGTTGCTTCGTTCACCTTTTCAAAATACGGTAGCAGCTGCTTCTATAATAAGAATTTATAGAGTGAAGCATAAATTCAAAAATTGTGTGTGTGTATATATATGTGTGTGTGTATGTATGTACGTATGTATAGTATGAGTTTTCGAAAAATATTTTGAAAAACCTTTTCAAAAATAACAAGTACGCCACTCATAAGCATTGTATACTTTCCCCGTTGAACGAGTAACCTAGACTCTGGTATCAAACATAACAATCCACCTCGAAACAGGCCTAAATTTTGACCTAGGAAAGACCCATCGAATCTAAGGTAAGATGTTGACAATAAAAAGAAATAACATTACAGAGCAATAACTAAACTTTCAAAACTCACAAAAATATAATAGAAATGTACATATTTATTTCAAAGGCATAAAATGTCATAATATAAAATTCCATAAAAGCTGTAACATAATATTCATTGCAAAAGCTGTCTAAATACATGGATACAAATAAAAGCAAGTAATAATAATAAATACTACCACAAGCTAAACTTCTCCATCTCTAAGCATCGTCACTGCCATCACTCTGTCCTTAACCTTATTGTAATGAGAAGGGGGTTAGAACAACAAGTGTTTGGTGAATAAAAAATCTAAAGTCTTACCTTTTTAGTACTTGGGCTGTATATTTCAAAATAAGAATATGTCTATGAACATAAAACCACTAAAATCATTTAATGCTTACCTACAAGGAAATGAGGTGGATCTAACCGCTTAATAGCTACCATTCCAGAAGGAGGTTTGCAAAATCTCATATCCTAATCATATGTCATAAATGGCTAATAATATGAGAGATGGTACTAAAACCACTTAATACCATTTATTGGAAAATAGGCAACTCTGGTCATTTAATACCTTAATTAAGGCAGACCCCATCATTTAATACACATTTCCAAGGCATGCTCCTCAAGTATATTATCTAGCTAACATTATATGCAATCTCATAGGCCAATTGATACTTCTAAGTGGAAAATAGGCAAAGTCTAGTAATTTATTACCTTAACTAAGGCGAACCTCATCAATTAAGACCTATTTCGAGTACAGATATGGATATGGTGTTATTCGTATCTAAAGTACCCATTTACAGGTCCTATTTGAAACATAAAATTATTAAAATTTATATTCATGTTCTACAACATATATACAAATGCATCGCTGCCAGTTGATTATCAATGGTTATACTTATTTACTCCATTTGTAAGCTCGTAATTATGAGAGATTTTGCTTTAGATTTTTGTTTTTTGTTTTTTCTTTTTTCTTTTATATAAGCTATTGGAAAAAGTCTATTTTTCTCTACTTTTCTTATTTTCACTGCGGTTACTATTTGATGGTTTTTATGCACTATCCCCATTGCGTGCATCTTAGCACATAGTTGATGTAGTGTTTTCCCCATGGATAGGTACCTTAAAACAAGAATTGACTTAACCAAAATGTATGATTCAAGATGTTTCAAAGTTTCAACAATACAAAGATGCTTATGTAAAATTCAAATATTTGAATATGAAATTCAAAATTCTAAATAAATCAAATTTGTGGAATATACATATGTATTTGCATATTTTATTGCAACCAAATAAATAGATGTCAACAATCTTTTCTCTTATACATATATATAAAGAATTGGTTTCATGTTTTACAAATGATAATACGTCAATAATTATTAATCAAATCTAATATATGGCAATAAAATATTTACGTATACATGAATTTTAGGTCAAGGTCGAATGTCACGATTGAATAATATAAAAAAATTTGAATCTGAAGTGATCTTGCCATTTGTAATGCTTTGATTTGCAAATTGTCTCCTAGAACGCTTGATTCACCCCCGATCTCACTAGAATCGAATAAACCACTTTTAATTTATTTTGTTGGATGTCATTTGGGATGAAAATACCTCCGTCATGGGATAAAAGGAGAAAAAGTGGAGGCCATGAAAGGGGATGAAGAAAGAGGAAAGATTTAATGAATTAATTAACGAGGAAGATTGTTTTTTGGAGACAATGAAAACTGTTCACATTCTCTCTTTTAAAATCTTCCACTTTAATTCCTAAAACACATCTAAATAAATATTTAGATCATTTTATTCTTTCTTATGGCCACCCATGATCTTGTCCCACATAGACCAAAAATTCCCGAGCCATATTCTAGTAAATAAATGTATTTAAAGCTAGTTTAAATATACATACATACATATATATATATATATAGTATATCGATACGCGTATATATAACATTTATTTACACACCAAATAATTACTAATAACGTGTAAAATATAAAATACATTAATAATTAATTTTTATTGAATGTTAAGTATTTAATTAATTTAATTAATTAATAACATTTTATAAACTAGTTAAATAATGTAGTTTTATAAAGAATTTAAAATTGTGGTTATGTGACTCAAAGTCGTGAATTCATTTAGCAATTAATATTAAACAATTTAGATATTAGTGTTCACACATCACATTAGCTAGTGATGTGACATTTTGATCAGTTTCATCGTTCATAGATCTTTTCAATAAAATCATATTCTATATTGTCTTAAGTAGTGTCATTTAGTAATGATAATGTACACATGTTCTTTTCATCAAAGATATCATTTTTGATAGAGTTAAGGGTATGCTCTAGGGCAATTATGTAATTCGTTATATATATCAAACTCTGTGGCTAATCTTGTTTAAAATGAAATGTGTTTTCTTTCTATCATGTACTTGTTATATAGCGATATAAATAATTAAGTAGTTAATTTAAAGTGTATATACAGATGGAAAATCATTAAATTATATGTTACAATAGTAATTACAAAGTGTTATAATCATGAGAATTTTATCACAATGAAAATAACATATTGTTTTAAATATTCCTAGTCAAGATCATACTTTTTAAGCTTTATTATGTAGAGATTCTACAATTCAAACAATACTTAGGTAAAAAAACACAAAGTGATGTTCACTTTTCACTATTGCAGGAAGTTTGATCTAGTATCCTATCCTTCCAACTCAAACATGGATTGAAAGGTCAATGAATCTCCATACTACTCCCTACCTCTATCCCAAATATATAAATGCTTCTGAACTTGATAATCAATTTAGTCCTTATAAGCTATGCTATCCTATTTATCTAACTCTAATTCAATTCTTCTTTTTAAGTTTAATTAATAGTCATACCTTTAATTTACCTTTTAAACAAAAACCTTTGATTTTTAACGTCATCTTCATAATACTAATAAGTTTCTAAAACTATAAAACCTTTCATTCATCTTAACAATTGTTTCCTTTTTACAAAGATCGTGACATTATTCTTTTATTTAAATTATCAAGAACAGTTTAGCCTAATTTAGCAAAATGTACATAAAACATATCTCTCTAAAATTTTCCTTTATAAGTAGGAAAATTTCACAAAGTGTGTTTTAAAAGAAAATGTGATGATTTAACTTATTATATTTTTTACTTTAAAATGTGACTGAAACGTTTATAAAAGACATTTTCAAATATTAACCATTTCTCATTTATAAAAGAGGTTCAAAAGCCTGGTCTTACATACTTCGATTTTTTTCAAAAGTTTCGTTTTTAAAAGCAAAGCACGCCTAAAGAGTAAGTGCAATAGTGCACCTAAAAAACAAAAGCTTTAAAGCGGTTGTTGAAAATTGGTTCCTGTCAAATTCATTTTCTTTTGCTTTTTAAATAAATTCCATAAAGTTTGTCTGATCATATTGTAGAAAACCATAAACCAACTTATTTTTCTTTTTTAAAATATTAGATATCTACTATTTCTAACTTTTAGAAAACATTTCCACCGCTTTATCACTTAAATCGGAGTAGATAAAAGCAACATAATCTGCATAAGCCCAATTATATCTAATAATGCTTTAATTGCATAAAATTTTCGTCCTTTTTTTCAGAGATAGTTAACTCAAATTTATCTTTCAACACAACGTTCAACTCCAATATAGAAACACTCTAGCTAAACAATTAAGTAAAAAGGAGCCTTTGCAACTTCTACTAATATAATGATAGGATTTCCATTTTAACTAACGAAATTTGCTCAAAGTTTGTGAAGTCCATCTTTCATGTTCCCTATTTCACCTTATCACATCTCATTTCAATTATATGGGTCTCATAGTACTAATCTTCTTCACTCACCCTTAAATTAAAGATTAACTTGCTACTGCTAGTTGCTATAGGAAACCTCTACTAGCATTTCTTTATGGAGTATATCGTAATAAATGTGAAGGGCTTATTTTTCATTTCAATTGTCTTATAACCTCAAAATTTACTCTAACCCACAATTATTTGCTTATATATGGGATAAGCCAACAACTTCCTTATTAGTCAAAATATATAGGGTGTTGAATATTAATATACATCTTAAAAAATTACAAATAGGCTACCTTAGTTTGATCTGACTCATTGTCTTCTCACATGCAGATACCTATGGAAGTGTATAGGGAAGTTCATGTCTGGAATCTTAGCTGCCTCATCTGAGCCATTCGAATCAAAATTACTCATTCTCACTATATATGATCATGAATTATTTCCAATTTTCTCATTTACGGTATTGGCAAGAATAAGTGATAACATTCTTTGTTGCTATACTTTCTATATAAAACCTTTGAAAAGCTTTTTATCTATACATATATATGCTTTTTGTAAACGCGTTTCGAAATATTTTTTGAAAATATTTTGGAAAACCCTTTTCTTTTTTAAAATATTTAAGTATGTTCTCTCAATATGTACCTGGCTCCTAAGAAATCTTAAGCCTGGGCTTCGATATCAGATGTGACAAGCCGCACCTTCCGACACATTGATCTAAATCCTAGTATGCCTTTTGGGCTCGCGTTGGTGCTAAGAAGTAAGAGCTATCGGGTTTTAGACATTACAATTAATAAGATTATAAGGATAAAATCTAAGGCATTCTACAACTTCAGATCTCACAGTGGAAGAAATAAAAATACAAGTATTGAAAAAAAGACATCTCAAGAAAACAATCTCCAAATACTTAATTCATATATATATAGTTCCAAAGTACAATATAAGTTTGATAGACATGTAATACAACAAATAACTATGTGACGAACAACGAAAAATAGCAGAACTCCAACGCTTGACTTCTTTCTCCACGTATCATGCCAAATCAACTACTGCCCTGTCATTTGGTAGTGGGGGAAAAATGAAAGGAGCAAGTCAAATATAAGTATGGTCACTGAGTACATCATTAATATATAGTGAGCACATGCAGTTAGTTTTAGTAATACTCTGTGTGATTTAGGATGTCCTACAAATGTTTGGGAATTGCTTATTTTATATTTTTAAGGGATTTATCTCAATGCACACCTACACTAGTTACTTGTATAGGCTCATATCTAAGGTCAAACAACTAATCGAACCTCTAGATAACTAATGATTGGCTAATAGCTATTGGAACTAATAACCATTCCCCGTATGAACCCTACTGTTTCCCACACTACGACTACATGTAATTATTCCAACATAGGATTCTCTACATTTTCTATCATGGGCTAAGTTTCCCACAACTATGACAACATGTAACTATTCCAACATAGGTTTCCCTATAATTTCGACCATAGGACCAAGTTTTTCAAAACTACTTGTGGGTTGAATATAATTATATTTGTTTATTAATTGAACACCCAATGGAAAATATTTACCAATACATGTGCTTAAGTAATCTTGAAGCGTACATATTATAGCAAATTTATGGAGAATAATGGATTTATACAAGAAAATTATTATTTAATGTCGACTATTCCTTTACTTAGTAGCATTATGTAATGACTCGAAAATTTAACGATTTAAATAACGTAATTAACTAAATTTTTCTAGAAAATAAACAACTAAAATTTTTGCAATGAAAATTTGATATTTGGTATGCGTCTATTTAAGCGTAGCAAGTGGCAGATTTTAATCAAAAAATATGTAAGTTTATTCAGTCATGAAATTTCAATTTCAATTTAAAATTAGTTAAAATTGATGGAAATGAAATATTTTTGAAATTTGAATATTTTATATATAAGATAAATGTAAATCATTTTCTAAGTGGGACGTCATATTTCGTTTTGCCAAATTTGGACTGCTCTAGCCCCGTTTATTTTATTTTCGGTTGTTTAGCAGTAGTTTCGGCAGCGAAAATGGAGTTTTGATAGGAGGGTTACGTATCTCATATTTGTGTACCATCTTGTTCGTCTCATCGCACTGAACTCCGCATTATATTCATTTGTGCATTTCGACGTCTGGTACGCGGTGAAATCTACAAAACAGATAGTCCTGTCGGTACCCATTTTTAGTCTTTTGGTTTCTCTGTGTTCATTCAATTGTCCACCGTGAGAAAGCAAATGGCCGTCAGCTATTAGTATCCTCTGAATTCAAGTATTGGCTTTTGCTATTCCCTATATTCAATATATATTTTCTGGTTCAATTTTCTCTGCTTCCTTCTCTTCGTTCTACTCTTCTTCTTATAATAAATAATAATAAAATTTCATATATATTAGTTGCATTCTTATTGGCTTTGAACTGCTTGTTTCCTTCTACCCGATCGCCTCTCCCTTCCCTCCTTCAGTCCACCTCCATCCCTCCGCAGCTCCAACCCCAAACCCGTCCCCTCGACCTTGACCGCCCTCCGCCTTTCTTGGCCCACCTTCCTTCTACCCATTCGACCACATCACGCATTGACCCTCCCCACAAGCCACCCACCTACCGCATTCTTACCTTCTCCAGCCGCTCTCAACTCATCGCCATTGAGCAGCTCTCTGCCTGCCACCCCTCTCCATTCCAGCTCTGCCATTTTCCACTACCATATGCTTCCCGCCGCTTACGAGGCACCCACGTGACTCAGCCATTCACTTGACAGCCCGACACCTCCTACTTTTCTCTGTCGACCACAACCTTCCCAAAACCCACGCCTCTGATTACCTCCACCTACTTCCTTACCTTCACCGTCAACCCCCTTCCTAGCACTCGACCACCCAATGCCCACAGCCGTGACCCATAACCCATCCTCCACAACCCACCTTCCATCTCCCTCTCCACAACTGCCCTATCCCCTGAACGCCACTGCCGGAGCCACCATCCCCAGCCTCGCTTTCCCCTTGACCCTCCATGCCTTGTGCCCATAGCCGAGCACCCAGTCCTCCTCCACGCAACCCCTTGAACTGGACGCCGTGCCACTTCCCCACCTGATAACCTGCTTCGACCAAACTCCATGCCACAGCAGCCTGTTCCACCGTCGAGCCCATCTTTTCCCATCCGTATCAGATCAGTCTTCCCATCTTTTGAAAAAAAAAAGTATATTTATATATATATATATATATATATATTTGATTCATCAATTTCAAGTTTTCATTCCTATCTTTGTCGTTGTCCAAAATCTGCATCTGAGTTGTCGTGTTTGTATCCATGTGCATGCCTGTGTCACTTTCCTCACCATCGTTGTTTCCATAGCCACAAAAGGTGAGGGATCACTCATGATTGACATTCTTATGTTTAGTAAATTAATTTCACATGAAATGATGATTTAGTACGTTGTAAAATTTGAATTGGTTAGTGAATATGATATGTTAATATTTAAAATTGTTTACTGATGACATATGACACCATAACATGTGTGTATATATATAATTTAAAGTGACAATTATGATCATATTTGCTATTGATATGCTATGTCATTTTATGCTATTATTTTATTGTTCTCACTCTGCAAGTTCCCTTAGTTTTAGGAAATCACTATGGGTTGAAATGATCCATACCTGAACGATCTTATAGATTAGGATAAAGCATCATGGGTTGAAATGACAAACCCAAGCGATTTTATTGATTTTGAATTTTGGGATTACGGGTTGAAATGATATATACCCGCAAATTTTAAATTATTGCGGGTTGAAATGATAAATATCTGTATCACTTGACCATATGATAAAAAGCTATATACGGACACCGTTAGTTTATTTTTAATCGATTTCCAAAAATTTGAAAATTATGTATTTTAATAAATATTGATTTTAAAATATAATATATAAAGATTTTATTTTAATATGTATTTTAAATTTTGAATATTAATTTTTAGATATAATATATAAAGGTTTATTTTAATATGTATGTAAATTTTAGATTTTTTTTTAAATTATATCTTTGAAAATTTTAAAATTAGAAATTAAGTTTTGAAAATGTAAATTATAAAATTTTACTTATAACTTTATTATTTTTGAAATATATAATATAATATTTAAAAATAAGATTTAATTTAATAAAATTAATATAATAAAATTTAATTGTAATTTAATTTAACTAATATATGTATAAAATATGTTTTAAATATTTATTTAGATTTATGTTAATATTTTAAAATAGATTTTTGTAATAACTTTAATATATATATAATAAGTTTAAATGTTTATTTAAAGTTTATATTAATGTTTTGAAAATAGTTTTTGTAATAACTTTAGTAAATTAAGGTTAGAAAGATAAATGAAATTAATTTGCAATTTAATTTGTTTAAGAATTGTATTTAAATAGGTTTTAACTTGAACTTATTGATTTTGAGGTTTTGAAAGGTATGATTTATAACTTGATTTGATTAAAGGTGATTAAATGAACATTTTCAAATTTAAAAAAAAAATTGAATATTTAATTTTGGTTTAAATTTGAATTTGAGATTTTATTTAAAAGTTTATAAAAGTGATTAAGTGAATATTTTCAGAATTAAATAAATTGAAGTTAGATATTTAATTTTTATTTTTATTTGAAGTCTGGAATTAGAGATTTTATTTAAATGTTTATAAAAGTGATTTTATAAAATGACCATGGTGTGAACTAAACGTTTGGTTGTTAAAGAGATCGGGATCGGATATTGTCATACTCTCTGCCAATACTGAAAACCACTTTAACAACAATGCACGTGGTGGAGATTCCAAAACAAAGAAGAATGGTTTGGCTAACGGTTTTATATCAGGTATGAACGCAGCCCCGACCCCCTCGGGTCAGCTTGATATGACTAAAACAGGAGCCACGCCAAAGTGAGGTCGCACCTCCGATCGAGCATGCTTCTTCGAACCATATCTATTAATTTGTGATTTGATTGGGTGCACTTTTGATTATGGGAGTGTGTCTCGAGGTAGGCGATAGTAGCTACTATGCATTACCACAGTCCGGATCCGCAAAACACTAGTATCCTACCTTGGGCGTTGCCTCACGTGCCTTGTCATATGCCTTATTGCGCCCATTACGACTATGGTTTGTATCGTACCTCTGGAGTGCTCACTGAATATCCCACTGGTTTGGTGGAGCTTACAGTATCTGTATAGATACGATATTTATATAAAATGTGTTACGGGGGATATGGGTAACGCCTTAATGCTATTTTGATATTTTACTTTACTGTAGACATTATCTATATAGCGTATTGTATTATGTATGTAGATAGTTTGACGGATCCTTAAGGATAGAATCCCAACATCCTTTAAGTTATATTGCATTTCACTTGGACATTTCACTTGAGTCGATTTACTTGCATAAGAATGTTAATTCTGACTTAAGTGTTTTGTTTTTTGCTTTATACTTGGGTCAGCCTGAGTGTCTCAACATTTGAGACTCACCTTTGGAGCTTGAAGCTTTGCTTGGAGATCTATCTTTTATCTATTCAGCTTTTAGTTATTTTAGTTATTTCCAGTTTTATGTTCTAACTTGTCATTTTCTTATGCAATGAGACTTCTATGTATTTGGGATTTCTATTGTATTTTATTTTAGACTCTGATGTTCTGTAGTAGCTTCATGAACTACTATTTATCTACTCTGCTGCTTATTATTGTATTACTCTGTGTCTGTGATTCCGTGATTGATTTATTTATGGTATATGCTAAGTTTTGCCAAATATAAATTAACAATCTATTGTTTTGAGCAATTCAAGTCTGACGTGTGTGGATTATTTGAATGGTTCCAAAAGACAGGCCATCGCAGTTGGTACCAGAGCCAGGTTTAGGCAAAACTTAGCATATGGAGTAAAAACTGATTAGAGATAGGGTAGTTAAACCCTAGAATGAGTAAAATTAATTACAGAATCATCTTTGTTCGAGCTTGAAATTCTTTGTTAGCATCCTCTTTGATTTGGATTTCTTTTGAATTTTGGAACTCTACCTTTGTTCTAAAACCCATTCTTGTCTTTTCCTATTCGTGTACTTCTTGATACTAAAGTGTCCCATAGCTTTATTTTTGTTGATCTCTGTTATAAATTTGAGCACATCTTGTTACCTTAATTGGCAACTTCATCCTGATATGTGACTAATTCCATCGGCGATCCCGCCAACCTTAGTATGATTTGTAAAGGGGTGAATTGAACTCCTTTACAACAGGTGTCGATTCATCAAAGGTTTCTATGTCCTCGATTCTGATGCATTTGATATCTAACTTGGGGTGATTGGTTAATGCGGTATGATGTTGTTATTTCTTGCAATGGCCAAACCATTTCTTTAGTAGACGGCCAGGGTAATTCTCTTGTGATTGAATGCCGAATGCCTCCGGGTTATGCATGTAGTTTTATCTTTTCGCTTGATTCTCAGCCTAGTGATCTTGACTCCACCTCTGTTGTCCAACTATTTCTAAATGTCTTCGGTGAAGTCACTTCTCTACCTCCTAAGTGGGAAACTGAATTCCGCTTCGATCTTATTCTTGGAGCTCGACCTGTTGTCCTTCCTCCCAGACAGATGGCACCCGGAGAGAAAGTCGAGTTAAGGAAGCAGATTGAAGACCTGTTCTCCAAGGTTTTGATTAGGTAGAGTTTTTTTGAATAGGGAGCAGTTGTGGTCTTTGTCATCAAATCTGATGGTTCTTTGAGGATGTGTGTTGATTGTAGAGAGCTGAAAGAGCTTACTCTTAAGAACATATATCATGTGCCTCGTATCAATGATACGTTCGATAGGCTCTACGGAGCTAAAGTATTATCTCAGTTTGATCTTGCTACCGTTTTTCACCATCTTCATGTAGCCAAGGAGAGCATTCCCAAGATAGCTTTCTGAACAGAGAATGATTTCTATAAACGGTTAGTCATGCTCTTTGGTTTAACCGATGCTCCTGCTTTCTTCGTCGATCTCATGAATCGCGTTTTCCACGATGTTCTCAACAAGTTTGTCCTGGTTTTCGTTGATGATATTCTCGTCACTTTTAAGTCAGAGAAGGAGCATGAATCTCATTTGAGCTATGTTCTCCAAACTCTTAGGAATCATCAATTGAAATCCAAATTTTTTAAATGCTATTTCTAGAGGGATGAATCCGAATACTTGGCATATTTGTTTCTGAAAATAGAGTCTCGGTTGACTCGGTTAAGGTCGCCGCGATTAATATAAGTCTATCCATCTTTTCTCTTTTGTAATTTAATTATATTATCTTCCTTTCAAGCCTACCTTCTTAGTTAGAATTCTCTTTGATTAGGGTCCCTCTAAATTTGAATCTCTATCATTGTTCTAAATCCATTCTTGAACCATCCTATACGGGAGCCTATTCATAACTGATATAAAAATGTTTTATATTGTGTTGTTTGAGTTGTTAAGTTTGAATTTTAGGTTCGATCAATTCATCTAGCTAACACTATCGATAGGAATTCCAAACCACTTGAATAGTGCGAACTGACACAATATTATTTTTGAAATTGTTAAATGAAATAATTTTATGTATGATTATATTTTATATTTAAAAGTATAATTTTTCGAAATTAGATAGTTAAATGAATTGGTTGTTAGCAATGATAGTACTAGATTATCATTTATTGTTTTGTCAACATTCCTAAACCATTACTATTGTTGCATGTTATAAGGAGATGAAATTTTTAGAACATGGTTTAAAAATCTGATTTGCAATGAAATGAATTTAGATTAAGGATTTGAGAATTTAATTTCTGTTGCTTTTCAATATTTGGTTTTCAAATTTTTGAAAAAATATATTATTATTTGAAAGTATTATCGAAAGGAAATTGTTTTCAAACAATTTTAAAAGAAGTAAGTCAGTACTCTCCTCTTATATCGCTGGGAAATAATTTCGATGATGGCTGCATCATCATCGACATTCATTTTTGAGTCTCAAAGTGGAGAGACCACTTAGTAGCTTTGCTACACTTTTGTTTTGGAAAATGAATTTGATTTGAATTTATTGAGTATGATTTGATGTATAATATATGTATGTATGTATTTATTTATTTATTTATTTCAAAATGGTTTGAAGTGAAATCGGGAATTTAACTCTTAAATTTTATGTTAAGTGATGTTTTTAATTATTGAAATGAAGCAAAAAAAGTTTGAATAATTAGAGTGTCTAAAATGAGAAATGAAAATGAAACAACTTGAAACAATTGAACTAGGATAAAATTAATTTGTATAATACTCAACTGTATTCTAAAACATATATAACTTACCTGAAATATTCAAAAAGTTAAAATGTAATGTGAATATGTAATTGAAGGTTATACAAGAGAAAACTTAAGTAATAAAAATTTTCAAACTAAATTTTTCTTAATAGAATGTTGTAAATAAAAGGTAACTTTGTATAGTGCTCAACTACATTCGGAACCATTAATAAAACTTACCTGGAAAAAGTTTGAATGTAATAAGAACATGTAATTGAATTATACAATATAAATGTAAGTAATAAGATGTCTAAAAATTAAATTTTGTTAAGGGAATTTATAAAAAAAATTGAGTGGTTATAGTAAATATTATACACTTAATCTATGTTGCAAGATATGTTGGTGAAATAAATTAATTGTTTGGAACTAATTAATTAATTAACTAATTGAAATAATAAAAAGAGATGAACAGGAAGATCTAGTCGTGATAATAGTGGCGCAATGGAAGTACATAGGTTGCTTTTTGCTAAATATCTTAATTGTTTGGCTATTTTGATTGGATGATTGATGTTTGGGTGTCTTTTTGTGATTACATTGATTGTTGATGCTTTGTTTGTGGATTCATTTTGAGTAGGTATTCATTAGAAACTATCACTTAAGTTAGTATCTCATATGAGTTTAAATGATTCAACCCTGGCGATGTCTTCGGTTGTGAAGTTGCCGCAAAAGATTACGAGAATTATTTTCATATAAAAAACTACACATTTTTATGTAAAATGCTTGCTTGTTTATTTTTATGGATAGACGATAAGCGATGTTTAATTTTTGTAAGTGGAGTATTTTTGATTGAACTTCCATAGATTGTTTATAATGTTTTAATACATGCAGCAAGCATACGTATTGATTAAAAATCTCTTTGGTTGTTGTGTGAATGTATATGGTTTGGGGAGGAGTTTTCATAAAATATTATGTTGTTCAAAGTATATTTACAAGTAAATATTTAAAGAAAATTTTGAAGCTGATTTTATGTTAATTTGTCCGTTGAGGGCTTTAAGAATTTTGATCGTCTGCCCAATGTTATCAATAGTAATTCCTAAACACTAGAATGATATAAATGGGAACAAAGTTTTGAACCTAACCAAGAACTCGCCTAATGTGATGCCCCACCTCTATACCCTCGCTAGCTAAGAACGCTACGAGGTAATGCCGTCAACTAGCGTGGAAAATAAGGCTATTGAAGAGCGACCATCCGTGTAATTGCTTTATGCGAGCAACGATATGTCAAATAGTACAAGAAGTCCGACACATCGATACAAACTCAAAGCTACTACACAATGGCTATATATAGACTTCGGAAACAAACATAGAAATAAACATAACACAAATCAGTCACAGATATCCATATCACAAAGGCGGAAAAAGATATGAATATAACACTAGGAAGTGTACATCAAAGTAGTGGTCAAACAAGATCCACAATATCACAAAAGAATGGTTACAAGTGCTAGACAAAAGAATATGTATACATCAAGGAGTTTATATCTCAAAGGTATACAACAAAATCTACTAATCTAAGTAGTTAGCCAAAAGCCAGGATGATAATCCCAGAAGTGAAGTCAAGCAGAAGCACCTGTAACATCTCGGTCTGACCCGATTATTATTTAATAAGAAAATAATAAACGGATCAGTCTAGCTAAAATATCAGGTAAAATGGTATAGAATAAGAGATATGACATAAACATAAGATAACCCTAAAGCCATACTATGAAAAAGTATGCAATTGAAAATCAACTACCAGAATCTTCTCAAAGATCAAAAGGAATGTCATACATTATATTATTATTCACCAAAACCATAAGTATTGACAATGATATCAATGCCAATCACAAAAGTCAATGACACAAAAAATTCACCAATGCACAAATATTGATAAAACTTATCAATGTAAATCACGAAAACTGGTGAAACACAAATTCTAGAAATCATCAATGGAATTCCAGAAATCACAAAAAGGGGAGGCCTATCACAAAACGGGGGCATGAAAGCTCACCAACACGTGTATCACAAACGGGACGCTATCCCATGGTCGCTAATCATAGAGCCGGTGCAACGACGTAGTACAACGGTACGCCCGAGGAACCAGAAACTCGTAAAAATTCGAAACAACAACATAGTACAATGGTACGCCCAAAGATCTGAACTCCATAAAAACGTGGGTCGCTAGCCCACAAAAATTGGGTCGAAACCCCAAGAAATAAATAGGTCGTCAGCCTATAATAAAAATGAGACGAAACTCAATAAAACGAGGTACCGTCCCCTACGTGGACAAAGAAACCTAGCATATCGCTAGTCATAATCACAAAAATGATCATCATCGATCATCAAGAAGTGTCAATTACAATAAGCTAGTAAATATATGAGCTTAGCCTCATGTCCCATAACCACTAGCTTAACTTAAATATTTACGAACAAATTGTAAATTTCCACTAGAAAATTGTCATAAGGAAGTTCAATCGAACAAGTCCAAGAATTAACCGATGAAGTAAATGCAAGCGTTTCATACCACTTATTTTACGAAGCCGTTTAATTAGATTTCTTGTACGAGTGAAGTAAAGGTTTGTATATTTTTAAAATAACAAATGACAAAAATGATCGTAGAAACGATCAATCACAGAAATTCACATACGAAGACGTGAATAAAATCCAAAGAATACGATTCCAAATTCATCAAAGTGGAAATAGCCTAGTTACTCAACACGGCACAACCAAACTGTCGAGCGACCTAAGGAGATGTGCGACCTATCATGGCCGAGCGACCTAACAGCAAGGTGGGACAAAAAGCATGGCGCGACCTAAGGAGCGCGACCTAAAATGGCAAGGCGCGACCTAGCAGTTGCGAGCTAACACGGAGTGACCCGGGGAGGTAAGCGACCTATAGGCATGCGCGACCAAATGAGGTAAGGATAGGCCGAGCGACCTAAGGGGTAAGGCCGAGCGACCAAAGGCGTGCGAGAGGGTCGAGCGACCCAGCGACCCAGGGAGTACAAGGCCGAGCAACGACCTAACGACCTATAGGGGGCGACCTAAATGCAAGCCGACCTAAGTGTGCCGAGTGACTAAACACATGGAATGACCTAACACGGCGCGACCTAGCATGGCGCGACTTAAAGAGCGTACGACCTAAGCAATAGAAGAAGGCCGAGAGGTTCGTGTGCAGGCCGAACGACCTAGGGAGCTACGACCTAAGGGGGGGAAGCCGAACGACCTAACTGCACGCGAGCTAACTGCAGGTCGAAAATTTGATGTGTGCAGGCTGAGCGACCTAAGGGTTTTAAAGCTCAAAACACACTCAATTTGCAACCGATCGAGCACGGACGCTAGGGGATTATGCCAATAGGCTACTTGGTCGTATTGGCTCCTCGATGCATCACCAAAAACGTGTTCAAACATCAAAGTTATGATTTTTAAAGATTTGAACCCAAAATACTAAAAATTGGGATTTTCACCAATTCAATCTAAATCAATAGAAAATGCATATGAATAAGTGTTAGGAATTCATACCTAACAATCAGAGATAGTTATAGACAAAGATGTGAGATAACAATCTCACCTTTTCACAAAATCAATGAAAAAGAAGCTTGAAAGCAAAGGAGAATCAACCCAAGAAGCTTGAGTCAATGTCTTCTCTTTGAATTTGGATTTGGATGTTGGATTTGCAAATGATCTTGAGCTTGGAGTTTTAATTTTCCATTCCTTCCTCCATTTTTGATGAATCTTGAGTGTTAGGAAATGAAAGTGAAAATTATGAACAGAAGGGGGTTGAGTTAGAATTAATAGTTTAGGCAAAAGGGCTAAACCAAACCCAAAAACCAAAGTGAAAAAGTAAAAAAATTCCACTAACTTCAAACATATCAAAATTTACACTCAAAAAGATCGCAAACGGTGTTTTGAACTCAATGGAAGCGGTTCCGAGTCCTAATTCGACCGTATGCAAAAAAGTACCTTTCTGGACTAAAATCCGACTAACGATAAAATATTTAAATAAAATATTTAAATATCAAATTGTAAAATATGCGGGTTGTTACAGACTCCCCTCCTTAAAGAAATTGTGTCCTCGCAATAATTAAGAAGAAAATATATAGTAACAACCATAAAAGCATATTCAACACAAAAGAAGTTTGAAATAAGAAGTTCACCTCAAAGAGCACGAGAAAGTAAGTCCGGATGTGTTCGCTCGATGAGTTCTATAGATTCCCAAGAGCAATCCATAGGATTTGAGGACCATTGGACTTTAACAAGTGGAACATCTTTATTTCGAAGGCGCTTGACCTCCGAAGTAATAATACGAATAAGATGTTGCTCATAAGTTAAATTAGGTGAAACTTCAATTTCTTCCACAACACTGGGCTTAAGAATAGAATCGAAATCTCGAAGGCACTTCCGTAATTGAGAAATGTGAAACACGTCATGAATAGCAGAAAATTGAGCCGGTAATAAAAGGCGATAAGCCACAGAACCAATACGTTCGGTGATAGGAAATGGCCCAATATATCGAGGCGCTAATTTTTCCGATCGACTGAAACGTACAACACCCTTCATAGGTGAAACATGAATAAACACAAGATCTCCCATAGAAAATTCTAATTTCCTTCTACGGTTATCGGCATAGGATTTTTGTCTACTCTGGGATTCTTTCATCCTATGATGAATAAGATCAATCTTCTCTGCAGAATCACGAATAAAATCTGGACCTAAAACCAGCTTCTCACCGGCCTCAAGCCAACAAGAAGGAGATCGGCATGGCCTTCCATAGAGTGCCTCGAAAGGTGCCATACCAATACTAGATTGGAAGCTATTATTATAGGAAAACTCAACAAGAGAGATATGATCTTCCCAACTTCCACCAAAATCAAGAACACATGTACGAAGAAGATCTTCAAGAGTTTGATTCACACGCTCGGTTTGTCCATCGGACTGGGGATGATAAGCGGTGCTAAAAGTAAGCTTCGTTCCCAAAGCTTTTTGAAGACTCTTCCAAAATCCACTAGTAAACAATGGATCACGATCACTAACAATAGAAGAAGGAACTCCATGCAATTTTACAATTTCTTTAATAAAGAGTTTGTCCAAGAAAGGAACGGTTTGATTGGACCGAACGGGTATAAAATGGGCGGATTTAGCAAGTCTATCGACCATCACCCATAAGCTATCATGACCCGAACGAGAACGGGGAAGGCCATTTATAAAATCCATGGAAATTTGATCTCACTTCCAAATTGGAATTTCTAAAGGTTGCAATAACCCACCGGGCCTTTGGTGTTCGGCCTTGACAAGTTGGCAAGTCATGCAACACTTAACAAAGTCAGCAATATCAGATTTCATTCCCTCCCAATAATAAAGTCGCTTCATATCCACGTACATTTTACTACTACCGGGATGAACGGTAAATTTAGAACGATGAGAATCTTCTAAAATGACTTTACGAAGATCATTAATATTTGGCATGATAAGTCTACCAAATTTTCGAATACCGCCACGAGAATCAATATCAAAGTCTTTAAAATTTTCAATATCAATTTTATCCCTAAAATTTTGGCCAAGAAGAGCCAATTCGGGATCTAGCTTTTGAGCTTCAAGAATGCGGTCTAAAAGAGAAGGATGAGCTTCAAGACTACATAAAGCAAGAGATGAACACAAATCGAAAAGCGATCTCGAATCTCATAAGTAGATAAAATCTCGAGATCATTCCATTCGGATATCATCATAGAAACAACCGCTTGTTGCTTACGACTAAGGGCATCGGCAACACGATTTCCCTTTCCGGGAGTATAAAGAATATCAAGATCATAAGGTGCAAGGAACTCGAGCCAACGTTGTTGGCGCAAATTAAGTTCCTTTTGGGAAAAAGATACTTCAAAGATTTATGACCGGTGTAAAGAATAAACTTTTCTCCCAAAAGATAATGACGCCAAATACGAAGGGCGAAAACAATAGCCGCGAGCTCTAAATCATGAGTGGCATATCGAGACTCGGCTGGCTTCAATTGCCTAGAAGCATAAGCAATAACACGTTCTTTTTGCATAAGAACGGCGCCCAAACCAACGCGACTAGCATCGGTGTAAACAAAAAAATCTTGATTCCCCTCGGGAATAACAAGAATAGGAGCATCGGAAAGAAGTTCTTTTAATTTCTGAAAAGAAGCTTCACATTTGTCCGACCAAATGTATTTAACTCCCTTCTTTGTCAAGCTAGTAAGAGGCATGGAAATTTTGGAAAAGTCCTTTATGAAATGGCGGTAATAACCTACCAATCCAAGAAAACTACGTATCTCTGTCACACTCTCCGGTCTCTTCCAATTTTGAATCGCTTCAATCTCTGAAGGATCCACGGAAATTCCGGATTCGGAAATAATATGACCGAGAAACTTCACACGAGATTGCCAAAAGTGGCATTTAGAAAATTTCGCTTTTAATTGATTGCTCCTAAGAGTTTCCAACACAATCTGAAGATGCTTTTCATGCTCCTCCTCGGTTTTAGCACAAGAATATCATCAATAAAGATGAGAACAAACCGATCGAGGAAGTCTTTGAAAACTCGATTCATGAGGTCAACGAAATAAGCCGGAGCATTCGTTAAACCAAATGGCATAACAAGCCATTCATAAGATCCATAACGAGTACGGAACGATGTCAAAGGAATGCTATCCTCTGCAATACGAAGCTGATGAAAACAGGTAGCTAAGTCTAATTGTGAAAAGACTTTAACACCACTAAGTTGATCGAATAGATCATCAATCCGGGGTAAAGGATATTTGTTCTTGACAGTAAGATCATTAAGCTTGCGGTGGTCAACGCAAAGCCTAAGTGTACCATCGGATTTCTTCACAAAAATAGCCGAAGCTCCCCAAGGCGAGGAACTAGAGCGAATAAATTGCTTCGTCTCCAATTCGGATAATTGCTTGCGCATCTCCTCATTTTCTTTATTGGACATACGATAAGGAGGACGAGTGATAGGTTGACCACCAGGGATGAGATTAATTCTGAACTCAATTGCTCGCTTAGGTGGTAATCCTGAAACGGGCTCAAATATGTCGGAAAATTCACGAACAACGTGAATAAGAGAAATAATATCTTCCTCATCATCATTATCGTCATCATGAGGATTTAAAGAATATAAAGATGCAACCAAGTTGGAATTCGAATCTTTAAGGTCAATAGAAATTTGCTTAACAGATTGAGGATGTCGAAGATAAATAGTCCGCTCAGGACATAGGATTTGGGCTTCATAGCGGCTAAGCCAATCCATTCCCAAAATCATTCCAAAGCCTAAGTAGCGCATGGCATGCAAATCGGCTCGGAAAGAAAAATCACACAAAATAATATCGACATCTTTACACAATAAACTGATTGTTGCGGATCCACCAACCGGATTCGCAATTCTCAAAGAAATCACTAAACACATAGCATCCAAAGAAAAAGTATCAACAAGTTCTTTTGATATAAAAGAATGGGATGCACCCGTATCAAAAAGAACTCGAACAGGATGATCATGAAATAAAATAATGCCATCAAGGATAGAATGAGAAATACTTTTACCACGAGATATGTTGCCAGGGGCTTGAGCAACATTAAGTTTTCCTTCCTTCCTGCCTTGAAGTTTGGGACAAGAAGATAAATAATGATCCAAACTTTTGCAATAGCGACAAAAGAGAGGTTTCGGACATCTATTGGCATAATGGTCTTTAGAACCACAATTGTAGCATTGCCCACCACTAGGGGCAGAAGCCTTTGCCACCGGAATTGCTTGCTTCCCTTTCTTGTTGGGATAAGACCCTTTGAACTTAATAGGAATTTTCTTATTGTTGTTGAATTTTGGTTTGGCACCCATAACATCAGCATCACTCTCTTTATCTGCCTCTTCAAGTCGAAGTGCGATATCAACAAGTTGATCAAAAGAAACTTCTAGCTTCAGAAGTAATGGCTTATTGAGATTTTTATTCAAGCCATAGACGAATCTCTTATTTTTCTTCAATGGGCTATTAATGTATTCAACCCCGTATTTAGAAAGAGATTCAAAAGACGCGACATAGTCTGTCATAGAGGATTCACCTTGAACAAGGTCAATGAAACGGCGAGCCAAAGTCACCTTCTCAGCTTCTGGCACAAATTTTAATTCGAAGCGTTCCCAGAATTTCTTCTAAGTAAGATCCGCTTCAACTATTTCAGAAACAAGAATCTCATACCAATCTAATGCTCTTTCTTGGAGCATACTGGAGGCCACTTGAACACGGTGAAGATCAATAAGATTCATGCGAGAAAAGATTCGATCGCACGATCTCATCCAAGCCTGGACTTCGATAATAGTTTCAGAACCTTTGAATGGCTTCCCACCCAGATTGGTAAAATCACTGCACAAACGTGCAAATCCAGACCTAGGGTGAGTAGACTCCGGATTAGATCCAGCTGGTTGAGCATTCCTTACTAGATCAAGAAGCTGCTGGGCAGACATAAATACTCCATCTTGGGGAGTAGCACGAGATTGACTGGCGCTGGGACGGCCAGGTCTAACCATTTCTCTTCCTTTTGAAAGAAAGAAAGGAGAAAGAAAAAGCTATTCACCAAATAAACATCAAGAAATCTTGATAGATAAAACAAGGAATCATAAGGAAAATAGGATGAATCAGCACGAAGACTCGAATTAAATCCTAAAGCACAATTCCTAAGATGGACTTAGGACGATGATCCTTGCTAGATTATTCTACATTGTTTCGAAGTTTGGCTCTGATACCAAGCTGTGACGCCCCACTTCTATACCCTCGCTAGCTAAGAACACTACGAGGTAATACCGTCAACTAGCATGGAGAATAAGGCTGTTGAGGAGCAACCATCCGTGTAATTGCTTTGTGCGAGCACCGATATGTCAAATAGTAAAAGAAGTCCGACACATCGATACAAACTCAAAGCTAATACACAGTGGATATATATAGACTTCGGAAACAAAGATAGAAATAAACATAACACAAATCAGTCACAGATATCCATATCACAAAGGCGGAAAAAGATATGAATATAACACTAGGAAGTGTACATTAAAGTAGTGGTCAAACAAGATCCACGATATCACAAAAGAATGGTTACAAGTGCTAAACAAAAGAATATGTATACATCAAGGAGTCTATATCTCAAAGGTATACAACAAAAAACTACTAATCTAAGTAGTTAGCCAAAAGTCAGGATGATATTCCCAGAAGTGAAGTCAAGCAGAAGCACCTGTAACATCTCGGTATGACCCGAGTATTATTTAATAAGAAATTAATAAATGGATCAGTCTAGCTATAAATATCAGGTAAAATGGTATAGAATAAGAGATATGACATAAACATAAGATAACGCTAAAGCCATACTATGAAAAGTATGCAATTGAAAATCAACTAGGGATTAATCAATATTACTAGAATCTTCTCAAAGATCAAAAGGAATGTCATACATTATATTATTATTCACGAAAACCATAAGTATTGACAATGATATCAATGCCAATCACAAAAGTCAGTGACATACAAAATTCACCAATGCATAAATATTGATAAAACTTATCAATGTAAATCACGAAAACTGGTGAAACACAAATTCTAGAAATCATCAATGGAAATCCAGAAATCACAAAAAGGGGGAGGCCTACCACAAAACGGGGGCATGAAAGCTCACCAACACGTGTATCACAAACGGGACGCTATCCCATGGTCGCTTACCATAGAGCCGGTGCAACGACGTAGTACAACAGTACGCCCGAGGAACCAGAAACTCGTAAAAATTCGAAACAACAACATAGTACAACGGTACGCCCGAAGATCCGAACTCCATAAAAACATGGGTCGCTAGCCCACAAAAATTGGGTCAAAACCCCAAGAAATAAATAGGTCATTAGCCTATAATAAAAATGATACGAAACTCAATAAAACGAGGTACCGTCCCCTACGTGGACAAAGAAACATAGCATATCGCTAGTCATAATAACAAAAATGATCATCATCGATCATCAAGAAGTGTCAATTACAATAAGCTAGTAAATATATGAGCTTAGCCTCATGTCCCATAACCACTAGCTTAACTTAAATATTTACGAACAAATTATAGATTTCCACTAGAAAATTGTCATAAGAGGTTCATTCGAACAAGTCCAAGAATTAACCGACGAAGTAAACGCAAGCGTATCATACCACTTGTTTTACGAAGCCGTTTAATTAGATTTCTCGTATGAGTGAAGTAAAGATTTGTATATTTTTAAAATGACAAATGGAAAAAATGATCATAGAAATGATCAATCACAGAAATTCACATACAAAGACGTGAATAAAGTCTAATGAATACGATTCCAAATTCATCAAAGTGGAAATAGCCTAGTGACTCAACATGGCACGACCAAACTGCCGAGCGACCTAAGGAGATGTGTGACCTATCATGGCCGAGCGACCTAACAGCAAGGTGGGACAAAAAGCATGGCGCGACCTAAGGAGCGCGACCTAAAATGGCACGACCTATACAAGGCGCGACCTAGCAGTTGCGAGCTAACACGGAGCGACCTAGGGAGGTAAGCGACCTATAGGCATGCGCGACCAAATGAGGTAAGGATAGGCCGAGCGACCTAAGGGGTAAGGCCGAGCGACCTAATGACCTATGGCGTGCGAAAGGATCGAGCGACCTAGCGACCCAGGGAGTACAAGGCCGAGCAACGACCTAACGACCTATAGGGGGCGACCTAAATGCAAGCCGACCTAAGTGTGTCGAGTGACTAAACACATGGAACGACCTAACACGGCGCGACCTAGCATAGCGCGACTTAAAGCGCGTACGACCTAAGAAATAGAAGAAGGCCGAGAGGTTCGTGTGCAGGCCGAACGACCTAGGGAGCTACGACCTAAAGGGGGGAAGCCGAACGGCCTAGGGACGAAACGACCTAACTGCGCGCGAGCTAACTGCAGGCCGAAAATTTGATGTGTGCAAGCTGAGCGACCTAAGGGTTTTGAAGCTCAAAACACACTCAATTTGCAACCGATCAAGCACGGACGCTAGGGAATTATGCCAATAGGCTACCGGTCGTATTGGCTCCTCGATGCATCACCAAAAACGTGTTCAAACATCAAAGTTAGGATTTTTAAAGATTTGAACCCAAAACACTAAAAATTTGGATTTTCACCAATTCAATCTAAATCAATAGCAAATGCATATGAATAAGTGTTAGGAATTCATACCTAACAATCAAATATAGTTATAGACAAAGATGTGAGATAAAAATCTCACCTTTTCACAAAATCAATGAAAGAGAAGCTTGAAAGCAAAGGAGAATCAACCCAAGAAGCTTGAATCAATGTCTTCTCTTTGAATTTGGATGTTGGATTTGCAAATGATCTTGAGCTTGGAGTTTTAATTTCCCATTCCTTCCTTCATTTTTGATGAAGCTTGAGTGTTAGGAAATGAAAGTGAAAATTATGAAGAGAAGGGGGTTGAGTTAGAATTAATAGTTTAGGCAAAAGGGCTAAACCAAACACAAAACCCAAAGTGAAAAAGTAACAAAATTCCACTAACTTCAAACATATCAAAGTTTACACTCAAAAAGATCGCAAACGGTGTTTTGAACTCAATGGGAGCGGTTCCGAGTCCTAATTCGACCGTATGCAAAAAAGTAACTTTCCGAACTAAAATCCGACTAACGATAAAATATTTAAATAAAATATTTAAATATCAAATCGTAAAATATGCGGGTTGTTACACCTAACCAAGTACATGGGATGAAAAGTGTGCATATTCTTTTGAGACCTTGAAGAGGTTGCTGACTAGTGCACCCATGTTAACGATTCGTGATGGATCGAAACCTTTCACTGTAAACACCGATGCATATGTTATGGAATTGGAAGCTATCCTTATGCAAGATGGGAAGGTAGTAGCATGTAACATCCCCTATCTTGAGGTCCAAAACTAAGCGCTACAGATGCTGCAGTCATCTATAATATAAACTTTCGGTGCAAAATACGGTAATGTTAATAATATCAGAAGCACATGAATATGAAATAAAATCGACATAGAATTGGTACATCTTTTCTGATTACATTTCAAATCAATATTTCATATTCAGTTACACAATCCTAAAAAAATTCCCACGTTTTGACCAAATATAATTATTACAAATTATGCCAAGAGCGACATATGAAGATGCCCCCTGAATAACTAGAGTATTAAATAGGCATATCAGGTTTAAATACATCACAGTGGAAATGAAATTAATTACTCCTATATAGCCAATTTTACCTCTTTGACATCTTCAGAAGCTTATTCGTCCAACCTGAAAAACCTTAACTCTCAATCTACTCTGAGCACCCGAGAGTTTAAGAGAAAAACATAAATTTTGAGTCAGACATAAAGCCTGGTGCAAATAATACTATTACATCTCGATTATCCGATACTAAATGAGAGAATGCTTAGCGGAACGAGTTTCCCCTCATTAAAATCCCTTTTAAAACATATCTTTTGCAAATCAAAATCCTACAAAACAGTAATAGCAATATCATATATGCACATAAATCAGGTAATCTATGGGCTATCTGTCCGAACAATGTAGTTTTGTTTGGCTAACTACTAACCATTGGCTGACTCGGGCCTACCAGACACAATAACTAATGTAATTTCTATTAGACACACTTCTGGATGATCCATTCTAAACTTATTTCTCCCAGGGTCAACTGATCCTAATAGTTTTGCGGGCTCACCAATAACCTATCTTTCTTTATATATTCCTTTTTGTGCGAAACATCATTTCAGTCCTACCTGTGACAAAGCCCTACACATTGGAATTTTGGACTTATATTAGCTAGGGGCTAATAGCTAATTTATAGGACGTGACCCTATACCAATCACATATGGCATCCTAATATCTAAGTCATTTACTTAGGGCTAACTACCCTATCAAATTTTCCTTGAAAACATTTCTTTCAGATTGATTTAACCCTTTAAATCATACTTTACCAAGAAAAATATACTCTTTGCTTTACTCAAATATCTTTAACATGATATATGCTTTACACAAAACAATGTCGATGAAAACCTAAATCAAAAGGGTTATCAATCCCTTTAAAACAAGTTAAACCCTTCTTTAACTTAGAAAACATTAGGTTTTAAATTCAAGATATCACGTTCGAAACCGTTATTTAAAAACTTTAAATAGTCCCTTTTGAATCCGTTGAAAGTATCCCTTTCAATATAGGTTGACTACCTTAGCTTGAAACACTAGGCTGAAAGGCCAAAACATACCTTTCGAAACCTTTAAATATAGACCTTTTGAAATCGTTGAAAGTGTCCCTTCGAAAGCTTTATAGAACCTTAGTCGTCCACTTTTCAAAACACTTTAAACTTGCCTTTTGAAAGCATTGAACCTTCCATTCGAATAATAAAAGTAAACCTTTCGAAAACATTGGGGAATCTCCCCTTCGAAACCTTCATTTTGTACAATTTGAAAGCATTAAAGTCCCTTACTCAAAACAAACCTTTAGAAAGCATTGGGTTCAAGTAGAAGTTTGTGGAACATAGCTTCGAAACCATTTAAAATCATTCCTTTTGAAACATTTGGGTTTAATTTTCAATATATCCAAGGGTCTTAAAAGAACCAGGGTGAAAGCATTATTCCTAAGTAAAATAAAGTGGGTGGTTTCGAAACCAACCCTTTCGAAAGCATGGAGAAGCAGCTTCAAAGTTTAAAGGCAAAACTACTGTTTCGAAAGCATTGATTCGAAGGTTGAATGCGGCAGCAAGGGTTTTGATCCCTTCAAAAGCTTGTTTTAAAAACAAAAGGCAGAAACCCATTCGAAAGCCCTTTCTTTATATAAACAGAAGCAAGTTGGTTAAGCCGGAAGCTCAAACCCCTTCGAAAGTTTTATTTATAACCAAAATAGTCCCAAGTTTCTACCCTTTCGAAAGCATGTTCTGACTCTATACCATCCGCCTTTCTCCACTCACTACGTACCAAGGCATTGATACCATGTGTACTGTTTCGACTTGGTTGGAGGTGGATGTATGGGGACAAAAGGTGGCTGCTATAAGTGGCGAAACGGTAATTCTTTACAAAACTGATTTTGAACCTTTTAAAGTGATATCTTTCCAACTAACTTGCCTTATTTATCAACATACAATTGGTTACCAATTCTTTTAAAAAATCATTTTCTAAAACCACTACCGAATACAAATTAAGTCCCATACCTTTAACTTTATATCTTTATTAAAACACTTTGGAAAATTCTCCAAAAATTCTCGTAAATCACTTTTGATATGTTTTCTAACATAATTAAATTTCTGACCTAAAGCTAACATATAATAGCCGAAAAATAATTTAAACCCAATTTAACCATTTTCTTTACTAGAAAATTCATAATAAATCCACAACAACTTAGAAAATTATGAAACTTGAAACTCAACTCCAAACTAATGTTTCTGACTTTATATCAAAAATGCAAGATATTTGGATGTCATTCAATAGGTTTTTCAAATCAAATCTTATCATAAAATCTATATGAAACAATATAAATCATCAACAAGCATACATATCCATTTAAACAATCAAATCATGGAATTTTACTTGCAAAATAAATTCGGATCTAATCTAGAAACCGAAAGCAATAAAAATGAAATGTAGTCTATTATTCACCTTAGCTTGATTGTTAAGAAGGTTGAGATTTGCTCTACAATTGATTTGATTAAGCATCCTACTTGAATCCTTGCTTATCTTCCTCTTGTTTTCTTCTAATTGTGGTCGGATAAAGTCTATGTTTAGTTTTTTTTATGAATGTTGTAATGTGAATGGGATAAGGGTTTGGGGTATAAGAATATTACCTATTCCTTTTTTTGCCCTTATCTTATTTCTTCTTACTTACTTCATTTTAATTCTCTTTGGCTTTAGATTAATTAGGCACAACAACCCTATGATGATACAAATCTCAACCCCTTAACCATTTATATTATTTCAATTAATTTATCTAATTAAATTTCCTGAATATTGTTAGTCAAAATAAGGGTCTCTATAAAGTGTATGCTAGTAGGCAATTGAAGGATCGTGAGAAAAGGTATCACACTCATGACTGAGAATTATTAGCGGTTGTTTTTGCTTTGAAGATATTTAAACACTATCTTTTGGAAGTGAAATTTGAGTTATTAACTGACCACAAATCCCCTTAAGTACATTTTTCTCAAAAAGTCTTGAATCTTAGACATCAGAGATGCATGTAGTTTATATGACTTTGAGATTCGGTATATCTCCAGCAAAGGGAATGTCATTGCCGACACCCTCGGTAGGAAGCATGCCACTCTAATGCTATATAAGGGTGATGACAGGTAGAGTTTCTCTTAAATTTTAATCTCCAGCCGCCAACAGTATTCACTCAAGGAAATCTGCCAATAACGGAAGTAAGGCCAGCGTTAGTGGATTGCATAGGGCTAGGCCAAAAGGAGGATGCGATGTTAGTGGAGATTCAACAAGCTTAGTAGAGGAGAGCATTTTTCCCATGACGGTAGATATGCTTTGGACCAAAGGGGATGGCTAAGGATATATGGACATCTGTGCGTCCTAATATTGGAAGACGTCTTGGAGGAAGTTTTCGCAGAATGACACCATTCTAAGATGACTATTCATTCCTAGAGGAGATAAACTGTATAAGGATATGAAAAGGATTTTCTGTGATGACCCACCTTTCTGCTTCCTGGGAACGACACTTAATACATCCTCGGTATTCATGTGTCGTTGCCCAAGCATCCGAAAGATAAGTTGTCATGGGGAAAAGTAAATAACATAAATAAAAGAATAGAAAAAATTTCACAATGGAACAGTTACATAGAATACAAAATGATATAGTACAAAAAATTATTCCTTATATGGAGTTATCATAGTTATACAAAAGAATTACACCTAATAGATTGGCAGTTATATATTCTGACTTTACATTTTCCAGATACTAGATATACCAACAATCATACGATGGAAATAAATAACTAGACAACTAAGGAGCTGCCTGCTCGATCATCGTCTTTATAGAGTTCCAAATAAAAAAATTGTTATTCTCAAACTACTCAAATATAACCAAGCATTTGAGAGTTTAGAGAAAATAAACAATTCGGATCATACAAAATGTCTGGCATAAGTAAAACTCGAAAACAAAAGGGAATGTATTTAACAATAATATGTGGGACTACACCGCTTACACAGAACGAGTTTTCTCCCACATAAACAACAACAAAATATAAGAATAGAAAAGAACAATAGGAAACAAATCCAAACATAGATGATGGGCGAAAATAGTATAAAGATTCAGACTTGAAAGAATGGAAATAGTCGAACAAAATCCAAAATGGATATAATGGATAAAACAAGATAACAGTCCAAACTTGGTAGAATGGACAAAGCCTATAATTAAACATTGTAAAGAGTGGTTGACTCTTTCCATTGCAATTACAGAAAAACAATTCGAATGTTGAATCAAATAAGGAAAGGAAAATTTTCTAGCAAATGACTAGGAGAGTGCATCCCCCTTAAAAGAAGTATATCTCTAGAAATATACTTGAAAACTGCAAGAACTCCAAGCCGGACTCCACCAATCCTCACTAAGAATCCAAGAATTTCACATCTAAATGCGCAAAACCAAATCCAATCTAGATGAGATGTGAGGAGAAACCCCACATAACTTGGCCTCCCCCCTCCAAAAAAACACACGCTTCGATTTAGTCCTTTCCGATAAAGGATAACAAAGCTCAACGAAGCAACAAATCATCTTAAAATGACGATAATAAAGAAGCTAAGGTAACATATAGCTGAGAAGCCAACTATTGAGGACATAAAATGATCGTACATGGAAATTAAGTCATGTATACTTACCACCATTCATCGAATTCAAACTTGCACTACTGCATGGTTAGCAATAATATCGGACAAGTCAAGGTAGTGTTACCTCAAAGTTATGTCTCACAATTATTCTTAACTTTCGAAATAGTGACAAGTCTATTTCTTTGATATTTAGTGCTAATTATACAAATAAATCTTTTCCATATAAGTGATTCACTTTATGGAAATTAATTCGTTTCCATAAATGAATCATACTTTTTCTTTTCAAAAAAACCAAATTCGTACTTGGCTTCACATTACAAATATAAGGTTTAAAACACTTTGATAAAAGAGTTTACTAACTTTGAAACATCTTTGTAAAAAGGATTTAACAACTTACAACATTCTTATTACATTTATTAATTAACCTTAAAACTTCATTAATTCGGTTGATTGATTGACTTCAATGGCATTTAATTCAAAAGAAGTTAATCGACTTTAAACACCATTAATTCAATTCATTAATAGCAATTAGTTATAATTAATTAAATAAACAAATAATTATCATTATTTAAAATGAATAACAAAGTCAAAGCATTCTTCTTACTTTGGTAAATTTACTTTGAAACTTCATTAATTAAGTTGGTAAATTAACCTCAAATGCCTTTAATTCAAAAGGGTAAATCACCTTTAAAATGTCATTAATTAAGTTAATTAATATTATTTAAATAAATAATTAAATATCATTATTTAAAAGTGATTAATTAATTTAAACTTTATTGAAGGAAAGATAACTAGGTTAAACAATTTATTAACATTTAAAAGCCATTATTTGAAAAAGATTAATTACTTTTAAAAACATCATTGGTTAAGTGATTAATTAACTTTAATCCATCATTATTGACTAATTAATTAACCTTAAACATTACTAAATAAAATGGTTAAATAATTTAAAACACCATTAACTAAGTAATTATCTAAATTTAAAACACATCATTAACTAAGTATTTAGTTAACCTTAATCCTTATTGATTGATTGATTAAATTATCGATATTAAAATAATTAATTACTTTTGAAAACATCATTAATCAAAAACTACCTTAACTTGTGAAACAATTCCAAGCATGATAATGAAACAAAATGGTTCCGATAAAATGTGATTTTCCCAAAGTGCCGATATAGTGACTACCGCTATACGGGCAGTTCGAAAAACTAGTTTATGTCATTTGCAATACAACCAAACATTGCATAGTAAGGGTATGAGCATATATACATGGTAATTAACAATGATACAACATGTAATGAGCATTTACTTACTAATTAGTTAACTTTAACAACCAATCAAACACGTTGCTAACTACTTGCTTAATAACTTTCCAAAACGACAACTTTTTGCAACATGAACCAAACCTACAACCAATACATCACCAATACATACGACAAGAGTTAAATAGCTACTAATCTGAATATGAGTAAGGTTTACAAACTTTGGTTTCGAGATATTGTTTTACTCACAAAAATGCAACCAAATGAAGTCGAATCGCTACACGATCTTGTAAACACTCGAGCTACACTTCCTAATCACCAAAGGTTCGATTTTTGGGTCATATATGGATTGTTTGGGTTTGGCCATGGGTTGTCATTGCTTGGCCTTGGCTCAAAATGAGGAGTTATGGGTCTTGTGTGAATGTAGAGTGAAGTAGAGAAGGAATAAGCTAATTTTAAGCAGATGGAAGTGAAAGAACAAGTGTTTATGCTATGAACTTCAATATTGAAGCCATGGAAATATAAATGAAGAAAATGAAGAGAGAAGCAGGAAATGAAGAAGGAGGATTTGTAAAGTGGAAACTATGAAGAGGTAGTGGCATTTATAAGCATAGAAAACTAAAGTTTACCAAAATACCCTTAATATAAAATAGTATAATCTCATGCATGCTACACCATGCCTCTCCCATCCCTAGCACACATTATCCCCCTCACTCCTACCTCGTTAAATCATGCTATTCCTTCTATGCATGTACTTAGGGTATGTAGATGATTTGTATACATATAAGTTTGTTTATATGTATAGATCTGTGTCTTTTATAACATAATATGTCACATCCATGCTTAAGTATTAATATGTATAGTTAATATATTTAAGTGTGCTTTATTATTACTAATCCTAACATATATAAATTTGTGTGTGTTGATACAAATGAACATGACATTTTCGATGACTTTTACGATGCTGAAAAATCATAGTTTCGGAAAATGTTTTTCGGGAACATTTTCTATTTTTATTTAAACTTACTATATTGGTAAATCAATTTTGAAATTGATTTTAACATTATTAATTATATTTAAAAGATGTTTATTTGGTTATTAAAATCCATTATTTAAATATTTAAAAATGATTTAAATGTTCAAATTCAAGTGATAAATTTACGGGTCATTAACCCCCTCCCTCCCCCTCCACAGCAAAAGAATTTCGTTCTCGAAATTATTACGAAGTGGAAGAAGTAATCACTAAATCAATTTACTTACGAAATGTAATAAAAATGTGCAACAAAATAATTCTTAGTAAATGTTATGCATCCAATATTTTTCAAAATACTTTCAAAAATCTTGAACTAAATGTCTGGGTATTGAATTCAAAAATATTTTCAAAATTTATTTTTGAGTTCTTCGATAGAGAAGCATTAAAAATGTCAAGGAGTGGTTCCTCTTAATAAAGCAAGGAAAAATCTAGAATTAAAACAATATGGAGCTTCCAGTGGTATTCGGTTCCACCTAAAACAGCAACTAGAGCAAAAAATCTATTTATTTCTCAAATTTTCCTAAAAATCACGTTTCAAAATCACCAGGATTTAGCCTTAATAATAACAGTCATAAACCTTGGTTTAAAAATTTTAACTTTATAAACTACGGTATATAAGATCACACAATCAATCAATCAAATTCCATAAGGAAAACTAACACTTAACATTATTTTAAAATATCAAATGATTAACAAACAAATCTTAGCTTACGTTCAAAACTTTCTTGATTATCTAAGAATATAAATAATTTCGTAAATGTATTATTTTGTTCGTCACCCTTTGGTTATTGCGCAGAGGATTACCTATGCTTCAGACAAAATTGAAAGTTACTCTCTAAAATTATTGGTTTGTTAACTAAACCAATATTTCTAAATGTCTTAAATTTGCGTTTTAGTATTTTTATTCAATACCAAAATCATTTATGAATTACTTCATAAATTTTCACCTAAGTTTAAAAATGTTTTATAAAGTTATTTCTTTATAAAACACCAAATAATAAGTTATTCTACTTTATTTACTTATATAATACTCTTTTATATCCTAAGAGTACATACAAATGTAAATTTTATTTTACTTTTCATAATTTAGGAAAAGATCTAATCAAAATTTGGGTCTTTTAAAACTGAGTCAACCTCTCGACCTCTTTAACTTTGTGTGTTAAAATGGATGATGTTTATGGGTTGACCCAAAACAACAAATAGTTTACACTACGTACAAGTTTCAAACAAAAGCTATGGTTTTAATAAAATAATGTCTATTAAAACCTTCCTACCTTTTCATCTTAAGGTTTTATAATGAATGATGTTTATGCACTAACCCAATAACATCGATTAATTTACACTACTTAGATGTTTATAAAATCTATGGTTTTGATAAAACAATGTTTTCGAAACCTTCCTATCCAATCTAACCTATTTAAATTAGTGTTAAATTATCCTTATCCAAGGGTAAAAATTTATTTATCAACACAATCTCTTATCGGAATTACTTTTTATTTTTAAATCAATTCACTACTAAAGGAACTTAAAGATCAAATTCCCAATTATAAATTTCAAAACTCATCTTTGAAAGCACACTAAATAATTTCTTTTATGAAATAAGTTCAAACAATTTGTTTACAAAAACTCACTTTGGGTTCATTCGGATTCTGACTCATTTCGATCGCACAATGATAAAGAGAATAATTTACTAAGTAATCCACAACGTTTGCTTTAACAATATCCGATCGTCACTTAGAAGATTGTGTAGATTACCCCAAAACTAACTGAAATGTTTTCCTCCAAATTATTCAAAGAAAAAGCATTCTACTTAAAAATTATTTTTCAAAATATTTATACTTTAGAAGTATTTCCAAATAATACCGCCATTACTTTTCTCAGAATCTTTTGAAATCATTTCAAACAATTCTGGGATTTAAATTTTCCAAAAACTATTTAAAATGTTATTTGAAAAGAAAAATTTATAATACTAATCATATTAAAACATGGGTAAAACCTTGGTTCCTAAAAATCCCAAAACAATGTACACTTAGCTTCATTATAAAAAAATTCTATTCAAAAATTCTCATTTAAAAACCATCATTAATAATTTAAAACAATATTTATTATCTCAAAGGATAATAAAACAATTTAAATACCTTTATAAAATTATTAAAACAATGCTAATCGTCCTAAGGGATGATTTATAATACTCTTTTATAAATCTGAAACAATATTAACTATCCCAAAAGATAATTAATCAAATTTACAATTTCCTTTAATAAACCAATCAACTATCTTTAATAAAACAGTTAATTACTTCCAAAACACTTCCATCAAATTAGTTAATTCATTAAACTCATTTATTAAATTAATTAACCAACTTAAAATATTATTTATTAAACTATTTATTAAATTCAAATAATCATTAGTTAAAGTGAATAATTAATCTAAAACATCATTAATCAAAATTACTAATAAATTTTAAATGCAATTAATTAAAACAATTAATTAAGTTCAAATAATCATTAATTAATTGGATTAATTAAATTCAAGCATGATTAGTTAATATAATAAATTAAGTACAAAACATCATTTGTTAAAAATGATTAATATACAAACATCATTAATTAAAATGATCAAACAAATTTCAAATACCATTAGTTAAAACAATTAATTAAATTTAAAACAATCATTAATTAAAATGATTAATTAAAGTTTAAAGTCATTAGTTAAAATGATTTAATTAAATTCGTATCTCATCAATCAAATAGATTAATTAATTTTAAGCATCATTAGTTAAAATGATCAATTAATTTAAAATATCATTAATCAAAATGATTAATGAACTTTAAATATCTACTTTTGTGAAGATACAAGCTCAAGCTCAAACACACATATAAGGGTTTAGGGGATGAAACTCAATAAGTGACGGTATAGCGGAAATTGCTACAACAACACTTAAATATTTTAATTGGAATATCAAGATTAATTTCTATTAAACATCCATTTCCAACCAGAAATTCAACCAAACAATCAACCAAACAATTAACTAACATCCAATCAATCAATAGTAGTTTATGGCATCACCTATATGACGTAGTAAATTTTGAATGTAATTAAACTCACATTTAAATAATTCTCCTTTATTATAACTAAATTTTCTTATATATCTATCCTCTAAATGCACTATCCCACCATTTAGATTATATTAAACAACTTTTTTTATTAAAAGTTTACTTTTAGCTTATCATTATTAAAATATGACTTTTAACTTAACCCCTTCACCAAACATCTTATAATCAAACTGTGAAACTTAATTCATAAGGGGTTCATTTCAAGGTTCCCAAATTCTTCTTTGCCCAATCTGTACCTTATGAAGGAAATTTTTTTATAAACTTATTCAACAATAGTTAATGCTCGAACTAGACAAGCATATCTAAACAAATCCTAAATGATAAAAAATATAATATTATCCTAATAATCAACTCATAAATATAGCTATATTAATTTTTGAAAATCACCTTTTTATATATAATATATTTCTAGGTAAAATTGTTTCATTTACCGTTTTAAAATAATATTGTATCAGTAGATATATTCAAGTATGTAGGCATCCCTATCAATAACGCTGATCAGAAGCATCGACCAGATTTTATATACCACTCAACCAACAAACAACACAATATAAAACATTTTTATTACATTAACAAATATGCACTCAATATATATTTATACTCTCAAACTTATCCTAGGATATTATTAATCCTATCCCTAGAGAGTTTACTCCACCAGGGCTTAGGGGTTCATCAAACCTGGTTCTGATACCATCTATGATGACCCACCTGTCTGACCCCTGGGAACGACACTTAATACATTCTTGGTATTCATGTGTCGTTGCCTAAACATCCGAAAGATAAGTTATCATGGGAAAAAGTAAATAACAGAAAGAACAGAATAGAAAAACCTTACAATGGAATTGTTATATATAATACAAAATGATATAGTACAAAAGGTCACTCCTTACATGGAGTTATCAAAGTTACACAAAAGTACTATACCTAAAAGATCGATAATTATACATTCCGACTTTACATTTTCTAGATACCAAATATACCAACTTAAACATACAGCAGAAATAAATAACTAGATAACTAAGGAACTACATACTAGATCACAGTCTTCAAAGAGCTCCAAAGAAAAAAAACCTGCTATTTTATGATTACTCAAACATAATAAAGTACTCGAGAATTTAGGAAAACAAAAAACTCGGGTCTGATAATATGTCGGGTATGAGTAAAACTCAAAAAGAAAATGGAATGTATTTGACAATAATATGTGGGACCACGTTGCTAATGGCGAAAGGATTTTCTCGCACATAAATAATAACCAAATTTAAAAGAACAATATGAAACAAATCCAAACAAAGATGATGAGAAAAAATAGTATAAAGATCCAGACTTGAAAGGATGGAAATAGTCTGAACAAAATCAAAAATGGACGGAATGGATAAAACAAGATAACAATCCAAACTTGATAGAATGGACAAAACCTATAATTAAACATCATAAAGAGTGGTTGACTCTTCCCGTTGCAATTACAAAAAAAATTCGAAGGTTAGAGTCAAATAGGGAAAGGACAATTTTCCAACAAATGACTAGGAGGGTGCATCCCCATTAAAAGAAGTATACCTTTAGAAATATAGTTGAAAACCCCGGGAACTCCAAGTCGAATCCCACCAATCCTTATTGAGAATCCGAGCATTTTACATCTAAATGTGTAAAACTGAATCCAATCTAGATGAGATGTAAAAATACCATAATGGGAGCAACTGCACATAACTTGACCGACAAAAACACGCGCTTTGGTTTAGTCATTTCTGACAAAGCATAACAAAGCTCAACAGAGCAACAAATCATCTTAGAATGACGATAATAAAGAAGATGAGGTAACCAATAGTTGAGAAGCCAACTATCGAGGATATAAAACGATCATATATGGAAACTAAGTTTTGTATACTTACCACCACTCATTGAGTTCAAACTTGCACTATTCCTTAACTAACAATAATACCGGACAAGTCAAGGTAGTGTTACCTTAAAGTCGTGTCCAGATTATTCTTAACTTTCAAAATAGCAACTAACCTACTTCTTCGATTTTAGAACTAATTATACAAATAAATCGTTTTCATATAAGTGATTCACTTTACGGAAAATAATTCATTTCCATAAACGAATCAAACCTTTTCTTTTAAAAAAACCCGAATTCGTATTTAGCTTCACATTACAAGTACTAGTTTTAAAACACTTTGTTAAAGAGTTTACTAAAAACATCTTTATAAAAAGGATTTAACAACTTAAAACATCCTTATTACATTTATTAATCAACTTTAAAACTTCATTAGTTCAGTTGATTGGCTTTTAATTCAAAAGAAGTTAATCACCTTCAAACACCATTAATTTAATTAATTAATAAAAATTAATTATAATTAAATAAATAATTAATTAATTATCACTATTTAAAATGAATAACAAAGTCAAATCATCCTTATTACTTTGGTAAATTCACTTTCAAACTTCATTAATTTAGTTGATAAATTAACTTCAAATGCCTTTAACTGAAAAGGGTAATTCACCTTTAAAAATATCATTAATTAATAATATTTAAATATGACTAATTTAATTGATTAATATATAATTAGATATCATTATTTAAAAGTGATTAAATAATTTAAACTTTATTTAAGGAAAGATTAATTAAGGTTAAACATATTTATTAACTTTTAAAAGTCATTAATTAAAATGGATTAATTAATTTTAAAAACATCATTACGTAAATGATTAATTATCTTTAATCCATCATTACTGACTAATTAATTAACCTTAAATATTACTAAATAAAACTATTAATTAATTTAAACCACCATTAACCGAGTAATTAGTTAAATTTAAAACACATCATTATCTAAGTAATTGGTTAACCTTAATCCTTATTGATTAATTAAATAATTAAATTAAACTATCATTATTAAAATGATTACTTACTTTTAAAAACATCATTAATTAAAAACTTGCTTAACTCGTAAAATAATTCTAAACACGATAATGAAATAAAATGGTTTCGATAAAATGTGATTTTCCGAAAGTGCCGATATAGCGACTATTGACATACAGGCAGTTCAAAAAACAAGTTTATTTTATTTTTAGTATAACCAAATATCACATAGCGAGGGTATGAGAATATATACATGGTAATTAACATGATACAATATGTAATGTTCATTTACTTACTAATTAGTTAACTTTAACTACCAATCAAACACACGCTAACTACTTGCTTATTAACTTTCCAAAACGACAACTTTTTGCAACATCAACTAAATCAAAAACCAATACATACAACAAGCATTAAATAGCTACTAATATGGACTTGAATATAGTTTACGAACTTTGCTTTTCAAAGTGGGGTTTTGTAATGACCCGCCTTTTTGGACAGTTTAAACCGACGATCAAATACACATGTCGATTCCAAACCATTCAAAAGGGAAGATGGTTATTGGGGTAAATAAGAAAAGAAGCGGAAAGAGAACTAAAAGAAAGGAAACAACACAGAATCTTGCAGCGGAACGATAAAATATAATAATCAAATAAACAGTTCATGAAGTTGTTTACTATACTTTGATCATTATTTATACAACATTTATCAGAGTTATACATATTCAACAGAACAAATAAAATAATGCAGCAGTAGCATGATGCAAGGGTAATAATAGTAATAGTATACCAAATCTTCGTCTTCGTCCTCCAGAATAGATCTTCAAAATCTGAAAACTCAGGTCTGACCCGAGCGAAATGAAAAGACAAAACACTCGAGTCAGGACTAAAATACCCTTATGAAAGTTAAATCAATCGTAAATAAATATAAGTGTAACGGCGTCGGAGATGTTTACGGGGTTTGACATCTCCTATCCAGTGTCAACATGTGTGCAATAACTCAAGAGATGTTATGGGATTTTCCATCTCTCAAGGATCCGTGAAACTATCTACTATGTAGTAATATACGCTAAGTAGATAATGCCTATCAGTAATATAAAGTATCAAAATAGCGTTAAGGCGTTACCATAATCCCCTTTAACACATTTTTATAATGCCATAGTCTATACAGCACCGTAAGCCCCACCGTAAACTGGTGGTTATCAGAGGGTACCCCATAGGTATAACACAAAGCATAACGTAGTGGTCGCGAATAGGATAATCAGTATGACAAGGTACATGAGGCGATACCAACTAGGATACTAGTAGTTGCGTGATCCGGACTGATGTTGGGCATAGCCAGCAGCCACCCCAACACCGCGAAACAACACTCCCAAATCAAGGGGTGCACCCAAATCGCATCACAAATGTAATAGATATGGTATCGAAGAAGTGTGTCCGCTAGAGGTGGCGAACCTCAATGGCCCGGCGCGGCTCCTGTTTTAGTCATGTCAGGGGTCATCCAATATCGTTCTCTTTCTTCAGTCAACGCGTTCACCAAACCATCCACTTCATTCTGGATCAACACTCCGCGTATAATAGTTATCAAAGTGGTTTTCGGTATCGACAGAGAGTATGTCCATATCCGATCCCGGTCTCTTTAATAACTACGTATTATTACACCGTTGGCTCTTTTACATTTCAAATCGATTCATAATTTATATCAAAATATCATATTCGCTTCAAAATCAATTCCATTACAAATATCATCGTATCTATCAAATGTAAGATTCCGTTTCAAAAATCATTTTTAGCATCAATATCTCATTTCGTTTTCAAAATCATTTCGAATTTCAATTTAGGTTGCAACTACATTTAACCCAATTCGTATTTAAATTCAAGATTTAAATATAAACATTTCACCTTATTGACCAGCTTAGGATTTTAGATAAACTACTTTTAAGTAGTTTAAAAGTAGTTTAAATAATTAAAATAGTTAAAATACTTTAAAATCTTAAAATGGATTTGAAATAGATAAATTTAGCTTAAAATAATTTAAACTGGGTTAAGTAGATTTAAAATAGATTAAAATAGTTAAGTATTCAAAATGGTTTATATAACCGAGTAATTTGGAAAACAAAATAAAACAGCTTCAAAATCAATCCATTTCAATTATAACTTCCCAATTCAAATCAATTTCAATTTCCATTCTACCGATTCAATTTCGATTTCAATTCAAATCAATGTCAACTTTGACTTCAAATTTATCCAATTTCATAATCACTTTCAATTAATTCAATTTCAATTTATATCGATTTGAAGCTTGATTTTCAAAATACCAATTTATACCACTTAACACAATTATGCGTCAATATTCAAATCTAAATCCAAATTTCAAATATGATTCAATTTCAAGCTCAATTTCAAAATATCTTTTTATATCGCTTTTACTTAGTAATGCTCAAAGCTCGAAGTAATGTTCAATCTTTAAACAAATAAATTTTCGAAATTCAATCATATCCAAATTTTAAATCTCAAAGTCTCAACTTAAATTATTTAACTAAATTCCTTTACCAAAATTTATTTCAACATTCCAAACTCAATTTTTCGATAAATTCGATTTCTATAAATTGATTTCTATTTATAACTTTTAAATCAAACATTTAGATAAATTTCAAATCGACGATTTCAAAATTTATAAATTTAGCCAATTCGGTGTCCGTATATAATTTTCTATCCTATGGACAAGTAGTTATTTATTTCAATTAAATGTCAGGGATGAATATATATCACTTAAACCAATCACAGTGTCATATGTATGCATAACAGTATATATAAGCAAATAAACATCCAAACATTTAAATATCAACCAATAACATCCATCAAAATACATCTTCCAATAGACAATACAATTCATGGCAATTTCATAGTTATCAATGTCAGGTAATTTAATCGCAAATCAATTTCAATTCCAATTTAACTGTCAATTTAATTTTTAACTGTTAATTCAAATGACAATCTATATGACAATTAAATTCTATCAACAACTACAATAAAATCATAACACTTCATAATATCTAATTTAACTAACATAAAGATATTTAGTACGTTGTGAGCGTTATAAAACACTCACATTGATTTTTACGATTTTAAATCAAATCGAACGGCGTTCGATTTAATCCAAAATTTTAATGAGCTCCAAACGATTCCAATCCAGTTCCATCGTGTAGAGCTCGTCCATACGATTCCAATGCAAAAAGTTTCGTCCGAATCCGACCTCGTATGAAAAAGATATCCAGTATATAAGTTCGTCGAAAATTTATTTATAAAACAATTTTAAATAGATATTAACTATTATCCATACCCAAGCAAAAGGCCCAGCCCGCTAACTCCATCTTCCCCAAAGCAAAACCTATAGCCATTTCCTGTGCACAACCCACCATTGCCGTGCACCATCCTTCACTGATACGGAGCTCCGGTACTCTGTACGACATGCCGTCTTCGCCAAACTACCTCTCTTCGAAGCCTCCATTACCTCGACCACAAATTAGCAAACTCGGCCACCCCCAGTGAAGTGCGACTTCGTGCCTAGCTGTACGTACGCGATCAGGTCGCCCCCCCAAGACGCGGTCGCTCCTTCCCAAACTCGGCTCCTAGGTGCTATTTTCGATGACGAACTCGAATCAAGGCTCCGTTTCGCGAATCGAAGCTTGCATCCTCAACAAATCCTAACCCTAGTTCACAACTCCCACGTCCATCTTCAGGAACCAAGGCCGCACCCAGCAACGAGCATACCAGGTTGTAGAGAATTCAAAAATAAGATTTTTAGAGGAAGTTTGGGAATTTTTCATCGAGTATAAGTGGAGAAATAAATTTTTGAAAGTTCCATTGTTGTTTTTCTTTCTTTGTGACTATGCCTGAGGATTAAAATGAAAGAGGGTTGCGTGATAAAGAGGGAAAAAGCACAATCACCTTGATTTGATTATAATACAGCGGGTGTGAATAAGATATACAGCTGTGATTGACTTAAAACAATTTAAAATATTATTTAATTTCAAATATCACATTTAAAGGTAGCTTAAAATTTTGAACTCCTATCTAGGCATGCCGGCAGGCGTTTCTAAGGTTTACCCTACGTTCCGAACACAATGAAACAGATTTCGGAAGCTAATTCGATCGTCTGTGCGCGTTACGGCAATAAACGATCAAATTTTAAATTAAATCGATTAAACCGATTTCTATGCGTTTTGGCTCGCCCCGGACAAACGGTAAATTCAATTGACACGAAATTTGAAATATTACAATAATATCACATTATGGATCCGATGAAACTGGTTTCGTCGAAATCCGAGACCGTTTGAAAAATGACTATTTTAACTCGCCAAATTAATTTAAAACAATTTCGATGCGTTTCGAGCTGCCACGGTCAACCGACAACTCCGATTGCTACGAAAATTGAAATCCGATAATAACTAACTATTACGGATCCAATGGAACTAGTTTCGTCCAATTCTGAGACTGTTCAAAAATTGGCTATTTTTCAGTCGCTAATTAAATATTAAAATATTCAATTTTCACAAATAAATTTTAGATTCAGTTTTAAAAGTTCTATAACATCACTATAACTCCAATATGATAAAATAAAATTTTACAAATCATTTTTAATCATATTAAACCCATTATTCAATTTATCCAATAAATTCCAATTTTAAAATCTTATTAACTCTATTAAAATCCAAATATAACTTACATTCACTTTGGAAATCAATTTGAATCATATTAAATCAAATTTCAATTATTCACTCTATTTTCATATATTAAATTTCAATATCAAATTAATCATATCAAATTCGAAATTTAATTTATTCAAACATTCGTAATATTAAATTTAACAAATTTAATTATTCTTAAATCGCTATCTTTTGAAATATTCAAAACGAACTTATAAGATTTAACCTTTGAAACGAATTAAAATTATAGAACAACTATTTCCATTATACGGTTATTCAATCCCCATTATTAAATTATTCAATAAATTCCATAAGTTTTAAATATTTAATTTAAACAATTTACCTGTTCAATATTCGATATTTGATTTGAATAGATTTTACTTATCAATCAATTACTCTATTATACCAAATGAATTCAACATTTATTATCCTATTCAACTATTGATTTCAAAGGCATTCACTAAGTAGCATTCATTTTCATTACTTGGATAATTATTGTTGCAATTCATTCCAATTATTATTATCCCAAATGACTTACAAATTTTTTTCTGACACTAAATCACGAAATCTTATTAAATTAGCTATTTTAATTTTCGAAAATTTACGGGTCGTTACAGGTTTTATTCACAAAAATGTAACCAAACAAAGTCGAATCGCTACACGACCTTGCCAACACTCAAACTACACTTCCTAATCACAAAAGCTCGAACTTTTGGTCCATACGTGGATTGTTTGGGTTTGACCATAGGCTATTATGGCTCAGCCTTGGCTCAAAATGAGGAGTTATGGGTTGTTTTTGAATGTAGAGTGAAGTAGAGAAGGAATAAGCTAGTTTTAAATGGATGGAAGTGGAAGAACAAGTGTTTTATGCCATGAACTTCAATATTGAAACCATGGGAATATAATAAAGAACATAAAGAGAGAAGTAGGAAATGAAGAAGGAGGATTTGTAAAGTGGAAATTATGAAGAGGTAATGGTATTTATAAGCATAGAAAACTAGAATTTACCAAAATACCCTTAGAATAAAATAATATCATCTCATGCATGCTACACCATACCACTTCCACCCCTAGCACATGTTACCCCCCCCCCCTCACTTCTACCTCCTTAAACCATGCTACTCATTCCATGTATATGTACTTAGGGTATGAATATGATTGTACACATATAAGTTTGTTTATATGTATATATATGCCTTTTATATGTATATATATGCCTTTTATAACATAATATGTCACATCAATGCTTAAATATTAATATGTATATATGTTAATATATTTAAGTTTGCTTTATTCTTACTAATCCTAACATATATAAATATGGGCATGTTGATAAAAATGTGCACGACGTTCTCGATGACCATTACGGTGCCAAAAAGTCGTAATTTAAAAAAAAACGTTTTTTCGGACAATTTTCTATTTTCATTTAAACTAACTACATTGGTAAACAAAATTTGAAAATGATTTTAACATCATTAATTATTGTTTAAAATATGTTTATTTGGCTATTAAAATCCATTATTTAAATATTTACAAATCAAATCCAAAGTTATAAATTTACGGGTCGTTACATTTTCTATTGGACCAGAATGAAGAGAAAGGTAGCAGAGTATGTCTTTAAGTGTTTAACATGCCAGGAGATTAAGGGGGAGAAAGGGAAGCCTGAAGGATCATTATTGCCACTGGAGGAACTAAGTTGGAAGTGGGAGCATATATTTATGGACTTTATAGCTGGGTTGCCTAGAAGTCAAAGAGTCAGTGAGGCTGTTTGAGTTATAGTGGACAAACTCACTAAAAGCACTCACTTTATTCCTGCTAGGAATAATTGGACTGCAGCATCTCCAACACCAATTTATGCTAAGAAAGTGGTGTGACTCCATGGAGTTCCAGTCAGTATGGTTAGTGATGGAGACCCCTTGTTCACTGATGATTTTTGGGGAGTTTGAAATCTGCTTTGGGGACGACTTTGAGTCTTAGCACCGTTGATCACTCCCCAATCGATAACAAAATGGAATGGGTTAACATAATTCTAGAAGACTTATTAAGAGCTTGCATCATGGATTTTAGAGGATCTTGGGAACATCACTTTCCTTTGGTAGAGTTCGCATACAATAATAGTTACTAAGCAACAATTTGCATGGCACTCTTTGAAGCCATATATAGAAGGTAGTGCAAGTTACCTAATTGTTGGTGGGGAACTACCAAAAAATTATACTTGGACCAAAATTGATCCATAAGACCTAAGGTAGAATTGTTTAGGCGGTAAAAAAGGCTACAAAGGACTGTCAAAAGTTCTACGCTGACAGGCAAAGAAGGAATTGAAGTTTTTTGTTGGAGATATGGTATTCGTCAAGGTTTTCCCTCTTAGGAAGGTTATGAGATTTGGTACATCTAGAAAGTTGGCACCTAGGTTCATTGGGCCTTTCCTAATTTTAGAGAGGGTGGGGAAAGTTGCTTATCGAATGGAACTTCCAGCTAAGCTGGCAGGAGTCCATGACATCTTTCATGTTTCACATTTGAGGAAATGTCTACACGATACTACTACTGTGGTAGAGCTTGATCAGTTAACAGATGTATAGTGGAACACGGTATTAAGAAGCTTTATTATAAGGAAATTAAGTTAGTCCAAGTTCGGTAGGGAGATACTCGGTAGAAAGAACACACGAAACTGAAGAAAAGATGAAGGCTTCTCATACCGAGCTTTTCTCTTGTAAATTTGCTCCCTAAATTTTGTAATCGTGGTTGCTAGATTGAATGGTAGGAGATGGTTGCCATACGTTTTATTTTATTTTATTTTTTCACTCATGTAACTTTCATCCATGCTAGGATTGAGCTCACCTATAATATATTGCATACATAATCACATTACATTTTTGGTTGAGTAGATGGCTGTCTAAATAACTTGGTTGCATGATATGGTTTTTGAGTGCCGTTACATTTTTTATCCTTGGGGATTTCGAGGTGAAGTCCATTTTAAGGAAGGGAGAATGTAATACCCCGTAAAATTTAATAAGTAACTAAATAGATAATATAAAGCTAAAAATGTAATTTTTTTTTAAACATCAAATTTGGTCATGGAAGTTGCACCATTACATCCATGGCGATTTTTTGATAAATTTTCATATGTAATATGTTGAAAATGGAGTTTAAACGAAGAAATTATGGACGTTTGAAAATTCCAAGTTTAAAATAATTTAAAACGAATTTTGAATTTAAATTTGGAGGAAATTCAAACTTTAAAATTTGAATTTTAATAGTGCCTTAGGCTAGAAGTAACATTAGGTATAACATTAATGTTAATAGTGATTAATAAATAATACGACTAATAAATCAGAAAATAATGAAAAGAAGATAACTCAGCTAAAACTATACGGGCTGGTCGACTGCCTCACCTGGGAGTCGATTACTAGCCATCGACTGCCTAAGAAACAGCGCTCGACCAGTTGGGATGTTGCAACGATGAAATGTCTTAACCTGATGGTCCGGATTCATTTATTTTAAATCTGACGGCACTAATTCCTTTCCACCTCTATAAATAGACCCACAGATCCCCTACTTTTCTTCACAAAATTTCGTAGCAACGGCGAAGCTCTGTTAAACTCTTTCCCCTTCGGTTTTCAGAAACGGTAAACTTTCTTGTAAGTATTTTAATTTGTAATCTCCAATTTAAATTAAATTGTCAATCCTTCTCCTCTCTATCTTCAGATTTCTAAAATTTAATCTATATATAATCTATTTGTTGTATATTAAAAGGGGGAAGATCTAATAGACAATTCTGAGTGATATAAATCAGATCCAATCTATAATTAAGGAATCTTCTATAAATGGAATTTTAATTTTTCCCATTCTAATTTCTATGGTATTTATTTGGATTTGATACATGCCTTGGGGAATTCTGTAAACCTTAAACCCTAAAATAATAAAACCGCAGAATTTCCATATGTAAATATAAATCTTTGGATATGTTGGAATTTTAATTGTTTTTATATTAACATATTAAAATTGAATTAATGTTAGGTAATCTATGGTCGATTCAACCTCTTTTCTTTTGTCTCCATTTGTAGTATTTAAAGGGTTCTAAAAGCAAACAAATTAGAAATAGTGTGCAAAGTATGAAATTGATTAGTTGTATTTTGCACTATGTATTTCTACCACTTAAGTAAATAAAGAATTCCTTTTTCACTCCGAAATTAATGTGTAAAGGTTGAATTGAAACATAGATGATCTAATTTGTGAGATCTGTTTCTCTAAATTAGAAAAGTGATTCTAGTAAATTAATATGGGACAAATTTATTGATACTCCATTATAATACAAGTAAATTTTAGTTTGGCTATAGGTTGCAGCTATTCTTATTTAGAATCTGAGACTTGTATGGAATTGATATTTCAAATTGTCTTGTAAGCAAATTATTAAAACGTAATGATTAGACCTTAAATTTTATGAGTATGTATATATAATATTAACGTATTGATTATCAAAGGTAATAATGTATTGATTGTAACGTAGTGAGTGTAATCATTATTATTGTTAGAATATTAGACAGTATTAATTTATAGGGAAGTAGCTAATGTAAATTAGGGAGTTAATCATTACTTAGAGGCGTAATGAGGGGTTACCTTATATGGCTTGAAACTATTAATTATGTAGGATAGTATATGTATACAGTAAGTATACATGAAGTATGACTAAGTTATACGGATGCAAGGTCGGTCCAAATTTACATAGAAGTCTACATAGTTAAATTTGAATACTAGCGTTGTGGTTTTGCGGACTGATGTGGGGCATCGCCTATAATAAATAACTAAAATAGACATGAGGTTAGTTCCAATTTTGTAAAGTAAATCTTCCTAGTCAATCTGCCTACCAGTACCTACAAATAGTCTAATTAATCTAAGATGTCGTGGTTGGATTATGAGTCTATGTTATTGATACGATAACTGAAATCTTTAGGAGGGATCCACTTCGAGATAGAGGTATTAAGTGGCTATTATAGAGTTTGTCTCTTTCCTTTAGGAGAAGTATTAAGTGACCTAATGAGATTTCTTACGATGTCGGTTAGTGAGAATCATGTAGGGATCCGCTTTAGGTCTTAAATGATGGGGACCTGCCTATTTTATGGGTATTAAATTGTCAGAGTCTATCGAATTTCTGTTAAAAAGGTATTAAGTAGGTATGGTGCTTTCTCTTAGGTCGTAAACGCTGGTTGTGTTAGAATTGTATGATCGAACTGGAAAAGCCTTTGGGCTTACAGTTGAAGTTATACATATGTGATGATTTAAATATGTAAGATATATTATTTATCCTGATAGTACTGTCCAAATTACTATTATGGTAAAACTTGAGATTTCTTTCGCCAGACTTTGTTGTTCTAACTCCCCATTTCAACAAAACAAGTTAGGGGAGACAGGAATTGCTTGGAAAAGAAAAGGTGGGGATGCTGATTATGGAAATTGTTTATCCGTTATCGTTTTCTTATGTTATTTTTCATGTTCCTAGATTTCAAACTATGTTATTGTTGATGTTGTTATTGCTATTACCATTTTGAAACTATGTACTGTGGAGTTTATGTTGGAGTATTATGAGACTTTGTGGTAATATTTCCATGTTCTGAAATGACTTTTATTTATGATGCATATTTTATTATTAAATTTCGTCCATTCTGCAATGAGATTCTGAAATTATAGACAGATAATTCTATATTACATATTGTTTAAATTTCACTAACCAACAGCTACTCTTTGAATGGTCCTAAGTTCCGTTGGCCTTTTTTGGGATGGGATTTAGGTCTGTTTTAGAGCGAGTTATTATAAAAATTTAATATGAAAGACGATAAGGGTATGAGTTGTTTTTGTTGACTTCCCTATAAGAAATTGCAAGGATGTAATTTTCTTAAGGGGGAAGTCTGTTATAGCCCTGCTTTCGATGTTGTATAAATAAATAAATTTAAATAAAATAGAAGTGTTCGAATTCGATTTATGATAGTTAATATTTGAAAATAAATTTTAATTAATTAATTTTTTAATAAAATCTTTTATTTGAATAAACTAAATAAAATTATGCAATTGTCAGTTTAAATATTTTGTAGAGCGAAATGTAAATTAAATTAAATTGGAAATTTAATTACAAATTAATGAGAGTAATTTAAATGTAAAGATGACTAAATATTTGGGCAAAGTAGAAAATTAAAATCTAGCCCAAAATAAACAAGCCCAAGCCTATTTTCATTCTCTCCATACTTTTGAAAACTCTCCCCGGTCCATGTATTAGCCAAACCCTATCCCTCTATTTAATATTTTGCCCTAGCTTTCCAAATTAGTGAAAATCAATTCACTTAAAAAGGATCATGCAAGGCGATCTAGGCATACATCTATGGTCGATGGAGGCACAAGGCTCGACAATGTCAGTGAATGACATAGCAAGGGAGGGAGGTCGTGGTTATTGCGATGACATGGAGCAGGGTGCGAGCGAGTTCGTCGTGGGTGTGGTTGCATACGATGTGACTTGAGGAAGTAAGGCATGATTTTTCTATGTGAAGTTGCTGGCAACGTAAGTGTAGGGTGGCGGAGCGGTTTAGAATGCATAGGTAGATGATTGGCTTAGAGTTGGTCGGCGATCGAAGTGAAGCAGGGTGGTGGTGAAGTATTGGAAGCGGTAATAGTGATTTCATGTTAGAGATGATGACTGTGCGTGTTTGCTTGCATCAATGGCTGAGGCAGCAAGGCTTTTGGTTGAGTGAATTCCTTCTTCGAACATCATTTGGTGAGTTAGTTTCTTAACTCACAACTATCATCTATTCTTATTTTGAATGCTTGTATCCACAATTATTGTTGATTAATTTGATAATGAATTCTTAGTTAATATAAATTAATGGGATGAACTGTTTGATGATTAATGGTTGAAGTAGTTAGAATTGGATGAAATTTAATGTTATTGAATGATATAGATAGAACTGTGTTGTGCTTTGGTTGAGTTATGTGGTGTGTGAATATTGGTTGATTTTGACGATGGAATTGATTGAACATAACACTTGAAATTGATCAAAAATGGAATGATATATTAAAAGATGAAGATTTGAAATAATAAATTATTTTGGTAATACATAATGGAATGATATTCTTATTTAATATTGAGATTATATGCGATTAGTGGAAAATTTCAAAGAGGAATGATTTTGGAAAAATATATAAGTGGAATAGTTTTGGGGATTTGGTGAATGTAAATTACTTTAAAAACGACGAACTTTGTAATTTTACTACATAAGTGAATTTCAAATATATATTTTTTTTAATTCACCGTTAGGTTTGAAAATGTTTAAAGGGGATTCGTAAATTGATATTTGAAAGTGTTGAATTAATTTAGCTGGATTCAATAGTTGGAAAGTGTAAAATAATATTTTAAAGTAATTGAAAGTTGAATGCAATTTATTTATTGAATGGACATTATCATTGAAAATACTTGTTACATATATATATATATATTGTTGAGTGAATTTTTGAAAGCAATATGTGTGTGTGTGTGTTGGATTATCAAAGTATTTTGGGGATATATTATATGAGGTAGAATTTGAGTTTGATGGATTACTTCTCAATATAATGGTTTTAAAGAGGTTTAGAATATAAATGATGAATTTAAATAATGATTTTGAAATTATATACTTGAGTTTGAAAATAATTATGGATTGAGAATATTCTTTTGATTTGAAGTTTTTAGAGGTATTTGAAAATGAAAACTTCTTCATAGCATTTCTATAATATATTATTACCGAAGTAGAAGCTTTAGACGAAAGTATTCTGGTGGTCTTAAATTATTGAAGGGTTCAAATATAATTTCTTTGAAATAAGTGCGTGACTTTATAATATAGGGTTTTGAGAAATAATATTTATTTTTAAAAAAAGAGAGAAATAAGTAAAGAGGTATTTATTAAATTAATTGTAGCGGTTTTATAAAAAGAAAAAGAGATGTTTATGGTTAAATTAAATTGAAGTGTTTTTACAAAAAAAATGAAGTGGAATATATTTAAATAAAACCATTCATCTCGTTAATCACTAATTGAAAAATATGTAGATGTGTGTATGGATGATTGCCGATTTGTTTGCTATGAATGAAATGAAGTTAAATTAACCATTGTGTTAAATTATAAAGTACTAAAATACCAAATAATAAATTGAAGAAAAAATTAAGCGAGAGAGAATTAATAAGTGAATTAGAGATTTGTTTAATGTTGTAATTGAGGATGTTGTGTATATAACAGTATTTCATCGGCGATATGGGACGTCCTTTTGGGGTATATTTATTTACCCAACACAAGTATAATGTCAGGTAATTCATTGAAGACTGAATATTTGATATTTTGATACTAGTGAATTATTCTATATATACACGAATATTAATCGATATTACTTGGATTTCTGACTTGACGTAGGAAGTAAATTATATTACTCCTTATTTTATTTTAAAACAGGAATAGGATTATCTTCGCTTTTGAGTGGATCGAGGTGTACAAAGTCCCTTATGTAGATATGATTGTGAAAAGTTTTGCTAGCTCCATCCTAGCTTGACCATCCTTAGAGTCGCTCCCCAATGGTTGTGGCGGCATGGCCGCCTTATCACATGATCTAAGTTTGTTGTACGGGGCAATGGGACGAATACAGAACGAATTGAGGTGGTTGATGATGGGAACCGAGGTACGATGAAATGAGGAAACAACGTGCGTTTATTATGCAGCTAAAGCCTGATAAGGGCGCTCACAAAAATTTATGAGTAGAATCTTCTTTTGCATCTAAGAAGTAGCAAGGCGTAGACTCGACTTCTGGCATTACCATTAACAATAGTTGTAGTTATAGCAATAGTAGAAAAAAATACAAATGAAGAATAAAATGAATAAATCTAATACTGTTATATAAATATGAATGGTTTAGTGTGTGATGTGTAGGATTTGCGATGTGCGATGTGCGATGTATGCGAATGCTTGATGCGTGTGGCATGTGATGCATGTGATGTGTGTTGTGTGTGATATGTGTAATGGATGTTGTGTGCGATGGATGTTCGATGTGTGTAGTGTGATGTGTGCGATGGATGTTTGATGTGTGTGGTTTGATGAGTGCGATGAATGGTTGATGTGCATTTTGTGATGTGTGTGTTAGCATTTGAGGTTTTATGAATATTTTAATGTATGACATATGTTATGATGTTCGATGTGTTATGGGCGTTTATTATTCCTTTGGTTAGAGTTCTTTATTATGCCATGTATATGTTATTCTTGAGATGTCATTTATGTACTCACCATTGAATCTAGACATAATCTAGTCCATTTATTATTTATATAATACTCGGATCAATCCGAGACATTTTAAGTTTAGGGACAAACAGACCACTCTGTGATTGATGGCTTAGTTAGAGGTTAGATATTAGAAGAATTAAGTACCATTTTGTATATTCAAAGCTACATGAGTCCATGTGATGTTGAGATGTATAAGCTGGGTATGTGTGTACATGTTGTTGGATTAGACGTATTGGATCTATCTTGTATATATATTTGAGATTTAGTAGGAGTTTGACTTATTTTTGTATTCCACTCAGACTTACGTAATGTATTATATTTGTATCGCTGTGTTGACGACTCTATGATCTATATTCTTTTATATTATGTATTTTTCTATCCTTGGGAACCATACGTGTTTACTACTTTATATCGAGGCTGTTTATGTCGGGGTGAAATTTTTTTTATATTATGTGATGTATTAAGTGTTGGTCCAAGTGAATATTCACGTGTATGTCACTCATATCGTCTCATTCTCCTTGTTACTTGACAACATTACTCAGTAATACTCTTGGGTAATATGTGTATAAAGGTAGAATGTTACAGTTCAGCATTTGGCGACCACCGTTGGTGGCACAACAACGATCGTCAAATGGCATAAATGGTAAGAGTTTGCTAGCAAAGTCCATCGAAGAAGGGTTTTCTATGGAAATATGTAAATCCTATGAATGCATTAACACATCATGCAAATAAAAGGGAAATCGACAACCAAAAATCATCGACACCGTCTTGATTTTTTTTGAATAAAGTGACATTCAAACAAAAGCCATAACATGGAAAATGTATTGATGGAAGTTGAGAGAGAATTATTCACAGATGATATGGTAAAACTTGGAGGAAAAGATCGAGTTTGTTGTTGAAAACAAGAAGCCTTGATAGTGCATATGCAAGGGCCTCATATCGACATGGTTAAGGACATCGCATTGATATACATCAAGGAAGAACTTGTTACTTTGAGTCTAATCATATGATAAGATCATTAAAGAATGGAAAACAAATGGCCTTTGAGAAAAATTTCATCTTTGTCACTACTGTTTAATATACTCGAAGTCCTCTAAGGCCATTAGAAATGTCATCTATATATGAATCCATGTAGTATTTCTTGGCGACTTTTGATTGCTGTTTCCAAAATAGGCAGTCTTATATTCATCTTTGATAAATTCCCTCAATTGTCCATCGTAAATCACCCGTTGGGTTATTCCTGCCGACACACTACCCTCATCCGTTTTATGTCTGTTTGACGTGTGATATGCACAGCAATCTCCTCCCATTCTCAGTTTAGGATCGCTTTTGGCATTATGAGAAATAGGTCAATCATCCTTCTCCTTCATAGTGGCATATATTCAAGAGAGTGGCTTATTCAGTGCGATATGACTAGCATTCAAATCTTCCTCCCACCTTGGCTTCTTATGACTACAACATTGTTGAATTTCCTTGTTTCCTTCTTGATTTAAGCCTTCTTCCTAGCATGATACGTTTCATCCATCCGGATAAATTTGTCGATTAGGAAATGGAAGTCCTACAAGTCTTTGCACCCATGGATGTAAAGCTCTCGCCATAATGGAGTTTGCTCAATTAACCTCGAATGCACAACTAGGGCTGTCAACGGATACTTTCGGATATGGATCGTGCTATATTCGTATCCGAAATCATATTCGAATATCGGATATCTGTATCCGCTTAATTTTCGAATATCGAATATCCGTATCCGCTTAATTTTAGGATACGGACGAATATCAGATATTTATCTGCTCCACCCATAATCAATAAATATAAAAGTATAAATAAAAAGGTTTGGATCAACTTGCAACGGTTTTTGTACTAATGTTCATAAAAAACAAGAAATAAAAAATGTGATGATAAAACATTGTTTTATACTAATATCCATATGTGTATCCAAAAATATTAAAAAATTAAACACTAAAACTGACCGTTTTCACAAAATATGAGCATAAAGCCATATTGTAGTAACATCCAATGGTTAGGAAATAGTTGAAAAATCATACATTAACTAAATATAAATTTAATTAAATATATATATGCATCAGTTAATCAGACGAATATTTTTTGGATACGAATACCACAATAACCATATCCGTACCCGGAAAGCTTTACAGATATCGGAAATCCGTATCCACTTTTCAGATAACGGATATTTTTCATATTTTCGGATACAGATTCAGACGGATATCGGATTTTTCAAGTACTCACTGACAGCCCTATGCACAACTACTAATTTGTCTCTGTCAATCATGTTCTTTGACTTTAAAGCTTCTGTATTGAATCTTTCGAGATAATCACCTAGCAACTCCCCAAGTCTTTGCTTGATATTAGCCACTATAGTGTAATCAATGGTTGGGTCTTTGCAGATGCAAAATTGTGCTGAGACCTCGTAAGAAAATTGCTTCCATGAATAAGGTCCGGTCCCTGTATTGCCAATACCACTTGGTTGTCACTCCTTGGAACGTGGTTGGAAATAGTCTACAGCAAATTGCTCCTGATGCATTATACATATCCATTTGACCTCCATAATAGACGGTCGTCTGGATCGATCGTTCCACTATATTTAATAGTTGGAATCTTGATATAAGATGGGATTTTCTTGCTCATAATCTTGTCGATAAAAGGAGCAACTCGTTGATTATCATTAGCCTGATTATCTAAAGTCCTATAACTCTTGAGGTTGAGCATGCCCTTTGCTACCTTTTTTGCCAGGTCTCTCAAGTAAGACCCATCATTTTGGCAATTGCTCCTCTCTGGTTTATATCTCTTAAAAGTCGAAATCCCAGACTACTCTCCAATTTTCTTCTTCATTCTTCTCTAATAGTCCGCCTTAGCTTGTTTATCATTCACCTTTTTTTACAGAGCTTGAGTAAGCTTGCTTTTGCTTTTACTTCCGAGCAGGGAAGCATTTAAGTTTCTCCTTGGAGATTCCACCTCATCTCTACTTGTGAGTTTGGTATTCTTAGAAGATTTCTAAGCGAACACCGCTTCTAATAGCCCTTTCATATCCAGCGATTATTGTTCTAACCATTTGGTTTTTACCCCGTTGTTAGCTGGTTGTTCTTGTGCAAACTGCTGTCGCAATTCAGCATTTCCAAAGTTGAAATTTGGGATAGTGTTCTCCTCCATAATTGTTGTTTGCGCAACTTCCTGGTTCACAATGTTAATTCATTTTGCTTTTGCCATTCCTAAAAGAAAAATATAATTAGTGTGAGAGGGAAGTTAACCACAAGGTCAGAGGTTCAAGCCCTCCTTCTAGCGCTAAAAATGTTAGACCAGAAAATAGTATAACACCTTAGATTCCAAATGTAATAAATTATTCCTTGATTTGAATATATACGAAGTCATTATAAGTTAATCTTAACGAATTGTCCAGCACATATGCGAAGACCTAGTTAAGAAAAGATTGACCATGCCGATGTGATTAGTGCATATGCAAGGACCTTATATTAATGTGGTTGAGGACATTACATTGCTACGATGATACATCAAGATATAACTTGTTTCTTTGAGACAAATCATATAATAGGATCATTAAAGAATGGAAGATAAATGGCCTTTGAGGAAAAATTCATTATCGTCACTATTGTTTAATATACTCAAAGTCCTCTAAGGCCATTAGAAGTGTCATCTATATATGAATCCATGTTGGCCTTTAGATAAGAAAATCCAAAGGGCTCATACTATGCAATATAGGCAAAAAAAATAAGTCTCGATGTCATGCTATTGTCCATTATGTATGACATTAGGCTAGGCATTTTGTCTTTATGTTCAAAGTCCATAGTTCATATAAATATGCATATGGAAACTCATCATAATCCAAGGACATTTCGACTACGTTCATGTCAATTTAGTCATAACAAATTTATATCATGCAAGGCCAAGTGAATAATGTTTAGTAAAGTCGTAATCAAAGTCAATATGCAAGGCTAAGTTCATGTTCATTCAACTCAAATATGATTTTAGCCAAATTAAATTATCTCCAATTCGATTTAGGGTTATAATACTTAATGTGAGAAGAGAGAGAGAGAGAGAGAGAGAGAGAGAGAGATGAAAAATCAACTCTTAAAATGACACCCTTAGGTTTGTATTGATAGCGGAAAGGGACCCCATCCTTGCATCTAACATCTTCGATCGGGTGGACATCGGCGGCCATCGACTTCGGCGGTGTTATTTATGCTTTAATATTATGGAAGTGGCATTGCCTCACTTTAACGTCCTCGATGTTGTTGATCATCGCTAGTTTAAATAGGGTATAATCGAAGCGTTACGGACTGTGTTGCCGCCTCTATGCAACGCAAGGTTCCTCACACGGGTTGGTGATACTATCATTGATGTCCTTCAAGCAATAATAAGGTCTTTGAGGACATCGACTATTCTTACCATCGACATCGCTTTGGTTGAATGCGGTATTCCCTTTAAGCAATGTAGTACTTCAGCAGTGAAGAGCAGCATGTCGATGAGCTTGCTTGGTTACGACGATTGAATGATGGTGCTTCTAATGTCTTCGAAGTGCTTGTAGGAAGGGTTGCTTCCATGGTGTTGGTAGTCTGTCGATGAGGTGCCTCCTCGATATCAGTTTGTCATCGATGCTTAGCACCTTCGAAGTCATTTAAGTATGGTGTCGGTGAGGGATGGTGGGATTTGGGTCGAAGTCCTTCCCAACCTTGCAAGCATGCGATATGACTAGCCGGTCTTTGGGGGTTTAGTGCAGTGTAAAAAGGGGCAATGATATATATTAATAAAGATGGACCACAACGAACTGGTGAAGTGCGATGTGATATTTTATCGAGGAGACACATTTTTAGCCTTCGAAGAAATGTGTTATTGACAGAGTGAAAAAGTGCGAAGAGACTCCCTCGAAGAGATATGTTGCTTTATTCTTCAATTCAGTACTCGGTAGCCTTAATCCCTTTTATGATGCTATTACTTAAAACATTTCTTCCAATGCTTAAATTATATGGATAACAATATAGATGAAGGGAAACAAGTGAATTGCTAGATTTACCACGTATAGAGAGATCTGAACTATCTAGGTATAACCAATGCATTAGTCAAATCATCACGTCGAAATACGTCTGGTCTTTACGACGTTTGAGAAAACAAATCGCTTCCATCAATCGTTCAATGACACATGTCATAGCATTTTACGTGGCATTAAATGCATGAATGACAAGTCTCCCCCCCACACATGGTCCATGGCTTAAAGGGTAAAATATAGCTCGTATTTCTCGTAATAGAGAAGAATAACCCAACCATAATGTTCCATCACTTCACCCAGTCCAACTCTGGTGGCAATAATTGGCCTATACATCGCACTTATCCAGAATGTGGCCAGCCTTCAAGGAATACCTTACTCTGGTGGCAATAATATAGCTCTCCAAGGAATACCTTACTCTGGTGGCAATAATATAGCTCTCTAAGGAATACCTTACTTGCTTCAACAAGACTAATGGGCCAGCCTTCACTGAAGGCACCGGGCGGTAAGGCTATGGCAAGTTGTCCTAAAAGGTCGGGGACCACTAGCAGTTAGTTTCCTCAATCGGAAGGCTACTAAACGACCCCCTCATTTCTCTACGTCCTCGTTTCGGTCTTCCCTCATATGCGAGTTCCTCTAGCTACGTCAACTATGTCCACAAGCATTGAACTAGTTCGGCCTATGAGAAGCTCCGCATGTACTGCCCCTCTCAAAAGAATGGCATCAATTGACCTTGTTCACCTGACAAAAGCGATATTGTGCAGTAACACTCTCACGTCCTTTGCTACTTCTAGAGTATCTCTATTGCAGCCACTCCCCAATCTCAAGGCATCTTCCATGCTTCAAACATTCCCATCGCTTGACCCGCTAACTATCTTCGTCTGCATCATGTAGCCACCTAGCATCCTAGCTAGCGTATGTGTCAATAACATACCTTTATCAGCGGCCCAGAACGTCTCTAGGGTTTATTCAATGCAATGTCAGGCATCCAAGCATTAGTTTCGGTTACTATAAATAACCATGCATTGTCACTTCAAAAGAGTTAAGCAACACTATCTTTCAAGTATCTTTGTATTATCATTATCTTGTAATCCAGTCTTTTTTAATAAAAGTGAAAGTAATAAGAAACTTCTCATAGTAGACGTAAATCATCATTGATCGAACCACTCTATACTCTTGTTCCTTTACTTTTTCGCATACTAGTATCTCTTCAATTTTCATTTTTAACTAAAGTATCAGTAACCAGTCTCTCGCTAATATCGCTTCTCAAACGTATTCTTGAGGTTGGATAAAATTCTAGTTAACACTAATTAAACATATCTATGGATGAATAATACACTTACCATATATATATATATATGTCAGTTATATATGTCGAGTTAGTCCACTATAATATATTATACCACTACCAATCGGTCTAAATGCGACTCATCTAAAATCTTCCTACAACAAAGACTTATCAATTGAGTAGATATACAGGTCATCAACATAATGACAAGAAATAACATCTCGGTGACAACAATTATTTGCAATCAAATACCTTGTCTTACCTCTAATATTTGATTCACCAATAGGCACATATATAAAGGTTAGTTAACATTTCTATCTTCCTAGCCTACCATCAAACTGATTAAATCATCATATTACCTGTCAACTGTAATGAACATTTAGATGGACGGCTTCTCTCTCTCTAATCCTTGTACAAATTACAAGTAGATCTTGATACTATAATAACCAAGTGCAGTCATGTCGAAACATCTAATAATCTCCAATTCACTTATCATTGCACTTTGCAAATCATCAATGTTAAGTATCACATCATACTGCATCATAATATAGCACGTCCTAACATCACCGCATGATTTGCATGATGCACCTTAAATCGTTTATGTATCCCTTCAGGGTCGAGGTTCAAACTGGCCCCAAAATAGGCATTTAGACATATGATCATATAATTCGAACCTATGGTTTGAGCATCGGATGTTTGCCTTGTAGGTCCGATGTTTTGCTGCCTCAAAAATTAATTCTACGACCACCCAATCGATTGAACATGGGTTCACTTGTTTGAGCACTTAAATTCAAACAACGGTGGAATAGAAATTAAGATGTTTGAAATTCTTTAAATTACACTATAAAGTTGCATGTATCTACCATCATTATCAATGTTGATTGATTCCAAGCAAACATCTGTTTAGCATTATATTTCAATTTCTTACCGCTTGTCTTGTTAGGCACTAAGTATTTGTACTAATTTTCATTTAAACCACGTATATACTTAATTATATATTTGTAGATACAATTTAGCTCTTTATATGATCATTTTACAATTCTTATATCATTTATATTTTGTGGTCAATCATGTTAATGCTTCGATTACAATCTTAACTTCTTCAAACTATATTCTCACTTCTTTTATCTTTATAATCTCACTACATGATCATTAATAAATAGTTACTACTCTAATTTTCATATTAACTGAGCTTACTAATGACACTTTCATATTTATTCATCATCATTATCATGTTATATGGGATCAATCAACCATTAATTCATAACCTTAGCCACTGCCTATTCATCTTATGCAATTACATAGTGCAAGGTTTCAATTCATCTCTAATGGTTAATTTCACACTTTCTAATAACAACATAAATGCCAATCTCCCAATTCAGGTATCTTATAACATCTAACATACTAAACAAGGCCACCAACATGACTTAGGTTATAATCAATAGATTAGGGGCGTATATAACATTATATATCTTAATTAATAATTTCATAATCACCAATTACCATAAAAAGTCTCGATATTGGAACGAATAACTTTTTTCTCCACTGTCCAAAAATGCCTTAGGCTCCTATCTCCATAAATCGAGCTAAAATTATACATTCTTGTAGCTCTCTTCACGTTGATAATTTTAGCTCCAAAAAAGTATTTAATTGGATGAAGTATTGTTCTTAGAATTTGAGATATAGTTTTAGTAAATTGGGTTTGTATGTTTCTTTTAAGATGAGGAAGAAGAAGAACGAGGTATTATTATTCTAGTCAATTTTAAAAAGCGAATGATCACTTCTTTTTATGTTTTGGCAACAACAAGCCTTAGGATCCCAACTTAGACCAAATCAAACCTCAATACTAATTCAGACATAACTTCTAAGTCCTTAGTCCGATTAAAATGTTCTTATAATGAAACTTAATCAGGAAAATCTAGTTTTCGCAATGGAACGAGCTCATTATCTGTAAATACTACAATTTGTCATTTTTATGTAAAATCATCAAATTAATTTTTGTTAAACCGTTAATAATTTACGAGGTGTTACAGAAGGTTTTTCAAGCTACCAGTCAAGGAGCATTATACAGTAAGAGCCTGTTTCACACGGAGAGAACGATATAATCAAAAATGAGAGCTCGTAGGCGATTACTTTGTGAACACATGAGTGACGAGCTTTATATACCAGGAACAGAGAAACACGAAGGAGTCCTCGCCATTGGCATACGTAATCTCGCGGATCATTTTTACGAATACCTCTGTCAACCCATCTCCTTAGGTTTTAAGGTGAAGGTAACGTCATGGTTAAGGATTGAATGGTCTTCGTCGGGTTTTAAAGTCATGTCTCCATGTGATGCAAGCATGAGATGTGGATGCAAAGACAATGTTGGATTCGTCTGAAGATGGGGGTTTCCGACGATGATCTCTTTTTATCCTCAGTTGACTTTATCTCGTATATGTTCATGAATCTTTTCATATGTCGTTGCTTGCTCTTTTACCTGCACAATTAGCTCTTATGTCAGGCAGCACATGCTCTTTCTGTAGGCAAAAGTTCGTAAATACCCTTTTCAAAAAGAAAAGAATTACAACACTTGGATCCGGCCCATTTATTTGGATCTTCGTCTACCGAGTACCGATCCAAATACAAACTGCTCCTAACAAATAAACAAACGTTCAACTAAAATAAACTCATGGAATCAGAAACCCCACTCCAATCCGCGCCAACTCCCGTCACCGACGACGACGAAAACATCTCCGACTCTTCTACCCCCGTCGACGCCAGCAACACCTTCATCAACGGCGACGGTACCCCCACCGCCACATCCATTCCTATTCCCTCATCGCAGCAGCCCCAAATCGGCAAAAAATCGAAGAAAAAAAACCCTAACAGTGTGTGGACCAAACCAACCTCCCGCAAAAAGCCCAAAAAAAACAACCAAATCGACTCATCTGCCGCCGCAGCCTCCTCCACACCCTCCGCCATCTCCCAGCCAAAGGTCCTCACCCCACTCCCCCGACTTCCGCCCTTCTCCTACGACGACGCCCCACACCTTCCCGTTCTCCTTTCCCGCGTTCACAAAGCCGACAAGATTGAACTTTCCGATTCACGTCTCTCCGCCTCCTCTTGTAAAGGTTACCGTACAGTTCGCACCACTCGTGGAGTAATTTCTGGTGCATGGTACTTCGAGATTAAAATTGTGCATCTTGGTCCCACGGGACATGCGAGGCTAGGTTTTATCATGGAGAAAGGAGACTTGCAGGCGCCAGTTGGTTATGATAGGTTTGGGTATGGGTATAGGGATGTGGATGGGAGCAAGGTGCATAAGGGGGTGAGGGAGGTGTATGGGGCTGAGGGGTTCGGAGAAGGGGATGTGGTCGGATTCTATATTAACCTGCCTGATGGAGATAGTTTTTATGAAAAGGATAATGAGATGGTTTGGTATAAAGGGCAAAGGTTCATGTGTAGTGGTGAGAAAGATGAGAAGGCAAAAGTTGTGCCTGGTAAGATTTCTGAAAATTTTGATTTTTAACATTTACTGTATTTATATTTGCAAATCAGTTGCAATATTTGAAGTTGTATACAGATTTGAAATACTATGTTGCATGGTCATAAACATAGTGCCAGTGTGTTATACTTAGATTGGCTATTTTGAGATATTTTTGTACTCCATGTTCCAAGCCTAAGACAGCAATATTTTAATGAAGCCAGGGTTCGTTATCCAAACTGGTGGCATTTTTATTTGTCTATGGCGCTAAAAACATTTGGTCGGTTGCTTGCACTTTGATTGAATATGTCATCTCCTTCCATTTTCTTCCCACCTTAAATTTGTTAACTTCAAATTCTATCTGTCCTTTTCACACATATTAGGCTTCATATTGGTTGATTGTCAATGTTCTCTTTACGATATTAAGGCAGGGAACATATGATGGTTGTGCTATAGAGTAAGGCTGTATTTCATTTTGAAGTAATATTTTCTTGTTTTATGTTTTTTTAATCATAAAATGGACATTTAAGCCATGGATGTAAATTTAAAGTTATTGCATTTAGCAACTAAACTAAAGCTAATCAAACAACCAAACCATTTAGCTATATGAAGTGAGTGTACGATTTCATTTTTGTCAAATATCATGTTCTTGGATTATAAAATTTTCAATATGCGTCCGCTGTCTTCTCAATTCAGCATCCAATTTTATCAAAAACTAAACAAAAACTAGGGCAATGCATATTAAAATGTGATGATTTTACGACTTAAATTAAAAGAAAGTATCATCCATACTTAAATCCTTGAAACTACGCATTCCATCTATACAATCAATGTTTATTGTTATCAATAATTACATATATGAAAACGTGTTTCATACTAATATCTACTGCCGACTGTAGCGATCATTGCAAAAATCTCATTGGATTGTTTGTTTTCTTGATGTTGAGTTTGCTAGTTCGTTGAACTAATTTATTGAAATCATGGCACTAAACAAATTTGTTGGTTTTTATAGACCTAGACAAATTCGTACAATATATAGGTGATTTTTTTAATGAAAATAATTTGCTAAGGGGGCTGTTAACGAATAAATTCATCAACACCCGAAAGAAAAACAAGTTGATCAGAGGGTAGCCTCTTAGAGGCTAGTTGACGTCGTCGAAGTCGTAGGTTAGGACGTGCATAGTTCTATGTACATTGTAATTCTTTGTTCAATCGTCAAGATCAGAGTTATGCAAGCTTGTATTGGCTCGAAGTCAAAGTCAGAAATGCAATTAGAGAACACACTCGAAGTCAGGTATGCTATACAAGTTCCAGTTCGAAGTCAGGTATGCCATGCGAAATGAGTTCGAAGTCAAGTATATTAGGCAGTTCGACATCAATTTTGTTCTGCAAATTCCGAATCCAAGTATGTCAACGTGCTAAGTCGTGGAAATATGGAATTCATAGTTCAAATCAAGTCAATAAGGCTATGTCCTTGTTTCATTTCCAAATCTTTATGTACAATGGTTCAAGTGTTACAATAGGCAAAGTCCCCAATTTAATTTAGGGTTTACAAAGTTTAAAAAGTAAGAAACGAGGAGAGAATATTTGGCCTCCAAAATGGTACCCCTAGGTCCGCATTTATAGGGGTAGAGCAGCTCCACTTCGCCTTCAACGTCTTCAACAAGTTTGCTTCTGTGTGCTCCAATAACATCTTCGGCATCGATGTCCTTGAGCCTGGATGAATAGCGACATCGACAGTGTTGATGACTTCTCTCATCTTCATTAGTTAAGGCGAAGTAGGACTTCGACCTAATCCTTTAGAGATATGCGACAATAGCTTTGACGGCAACATCCCTTGGTGGCAATGACCTTGATGAAGAGTGGTATCATCGTTGAGTAGTATAGATTCGAAGTGGCGTCAAACATTGTCGAAGAGGAGCGACGTGTTACTGAGTGTTGCCATAAAGGGAATGCCTTCGTATTGCATAGTGTCGAAGTCGATAACTTCAGTGACCTTTGACGTCATTGGTGTCTTCGACGATAGTAGATGAGTAATGGTGATGCTGAACATAATGAAGAGCAGCATTGTCCTATATTCCTTTGATGTCGAAGACCCTTAGCGCCATTGTCGAGTGGTGTCTTCGAAGTGCTGAGATATGCGGTGCTGAGAGAACTCGGCATTAATGAAGCGCGCTATGTCACTTCGACTCTCATTGATTGCTTCGGAGATATCGATGGTGTCCTCCATCAACATCGCTTCACATTGACATGCGATGTCCTTCAAGTGTCGAAGTGCAATGTTGAGCTAAGTCCCTTAGCAACGAAAAGCTGCATCTTACGTCCTCGACGTCAATCCATCTCATCGGTCATATGTCTTTGAGTGTGACGAAGAGGGTGTTGAACAACTTCGACGTCGTTATTTCTTCCATTACCGGCGATGTTTGTCTCTTTTGCACATCTTCGAAATTGATAAGATGCGGTATTAGTTAAGTATTCACCATTCCTAATTTTGATCTTATGTAGTGATGTTCGAATGACGACGTCGACAATATGGATGAAGTGCGACATGGAAGAATATCTTCAGCATGGTCTTATGGTCTTCGACACTGACGAGGTCCTAGATGTTAACATCTACATTTTCCTTCAATGCTATCTTATCACTTAGAACTTTAGGCTTTGATGTTATTCCTCGCTTCCTTGACTCTTATCTTCTTTGTTTATAACCCATGACAACAATCAGGATTACATTTGCCTTCTTGTGTAAAAGAAGCCTTTTACTCTTTATGGTAAAACCATGAATTTCTCTTTCTTGCTTTTGCCTAACCTTTTAGATCCATCCAATCTGATGGTGCTCTTCTTTCTCCTGCGACTTGAACTCAAATAAAGGAAGTTTCCAAAATATCGGGTTCACTTTACAACTTTCATACTCCCGGGTTAATGCTAACATGTGACTTAATATTAACATACTTTTTCTTTATGGTGTAATTCATATGGTATTTGGTATCAATCTACTCATTTGACATAGTTTTACTGGTGTAATATTATATTTAAGGCGCCCTATGTTAACCATCATTAAAGCTTAAGTTTTTCCCTACAAACTCTACATTAGTTATCCAATAGTCATTGACTTGTTGTAAGTTTGTTTTTGGACTTTTAGACTTTTATATATATCAGGTAAATCACATATGCGCTCTCAATAATGAGTATTTAAATTCAGACTAATATCATTTGGTAGACGGACAAAGGCCAGACAAGGAGTTTTAATAAACTACTTCATTGGTTGTTGGAGATTGGCTCTTAATATTAGGTTACCTGTAAACTTTTGAATTAAATTACTTTGTCATTCAACCTCTTACTCTTGCTTTCTCATCGTAACTTTTATCTTCAAACTTGAAACTTGCTTTAGTGATGGGTTAGTGATTTAAATATTAATGATTCACTTGATAAAAATTAAAAATTAAAAGAACATCGGGTACTAATTTTAAATGAAAGGTTAGGAAATTATGTGATAGCAAAGAAGTTATATCTTTTGATGACAAGTAATTCCTAAATTTCTTCTTCTGGTAATAAGAAGTTTAGAATATCATTGGGTAATAAGAGGGTTAGAAGTCTAATTAGTAAACAAGAGACCCATAATTCCAACCAATGATAAGAAGATTGGAAATCCATTTGATAACATGAAGGCCAAAAATCCATCCGATAATTGTAAGAAGATCAGAATCCATCTAGCAATAACAGAATATAAATCCATCTGATAATAGGAAGACCAAAAATCTATCCGACAATAATAGAACAGAAATCCATCTGGTAATAAGAAGACTAGAAATTCATAAAGAAATCAAAAATCAAATAAAAAATCCAAAAAACAAATCGAAAGAAAATAATCAGAAAGAAAAACAAAAATCTATTTGTTAAGAAAATCAGAATTTTAATAAAAAATTCATCAGAGTTCTATCTTAGAATAAGAAATCTTGGTAATAAGAGGTCTAGAATCTTTTCTGACAATAAGAAGACCAGAAACACATATGATAACTAGTGTGTAACCCGTGCGTTGCACACGGTAATGTTGTAAAAGAAATTGTCAAATATACATAGTTAAATAGTTGACGTACAATGTAATATGCTAATGTTAAACATATATTTTTTGAATTTAGCATGTTAAAATGTTATGTTTTCATAGTAAAATATATTCAAAAATTATTTTTGAATAGTTAAAAATAATCATATATTCATTATTTTCATATTCTAAACTATTTAGAATGATAGATTTTGTTTCAAATTAGTTTTATGATAATATTTCTAAAGTTTAAGGAAATTATATGTTAAACATATTATTTTATTGATTTATACATTTAAAAAATGTGTGTATATATATATACTATTGTTATTTTCAAAATTTTCTATTTTAAAATATTTTCTGTAATTTTAAAATAAGTGTAATTTATATTTTGAAATTAACAAATTATACGTTAAATATGACTGATATACTTATACATTTAAACAATTTTTAGGGTTTACGTATACAATAAATTTCAAAGAAAAATATAGATGTAATATGTTCGTTTTTGAAGTAATATTGAGTAAATTCATGATCCTGTGTGTTTTGATGCGCACCCGCACCCGCACATGTGCATGATGATGAGTTTTAGATGTCAAATTGCAAATCTGTATTGATAAGAATTTTAAATGTAACATGAGATATTAAGGGAAAAACTATTTTTTTAATTTACTAAAATTGTGGATAATAATAATAATAATAAAGTATAGAATGTATCCCATGCATTGCACGCGCTAATTTTGTAAAAATATAGTACTCATACTTTAAATGTTGTTAAAATAAAATTTTGTTATGCAATGTTCGATATATCAATCATAAATTAAACGTTTTATTATTGTTTATACATATAATTTTTGTTAAGTGATTCAGATATTTTTATATTTGAAAGAAATATTTACCATGTGTTACCACTAATGCGGTATATAAATTGAAATTGTCATTTTGTTTATAAATTATCAAAGAATTTAATGAGTATTAATTACTTGAATTTATTTATATAGTACAGATTTATAGTGTTTGGTTAATTTAAGTACATAGATTTGAATGTAAAATAAGAAAAGAAAATTGATGAAAACTTTGTAAATGACTGTAGAAATTATAAAATCCCGGTATATATGAATATAAAATCATGGAAAAAATTAACATAATATTTTGAATAACTATAAAATGATAATTTATATGGATTGAAAAAAAAACGAAGAGAATTAATGAGTAGGGGTGAAAATTTTATAATTATTATGATGATTTGTGATCTTTAAACTTCAATCATTTAACTAATAATTTATTACAATAAATAATTATACATTCAAGTTGTTCGTATTGTTTTTATGTGATCCATATGTATACTATTTTGTTACAATGAGCGTGATATTTTATTGGCATGGTTATCTATATTATTTATTAGATAAATTAATAAATAATGGTTAATTAATTTTTTTAAAATAATTTATAATGAACTTATTTAATTGATTTAAATATACAGATTTAAATGTAAATTGTACGTGAAAATTGAGGACTTTGAAAATAATTGTAGAAAGCAGAAAGTGTGGATTTTTGAATGTAAAACAATAGTGTAAAATTAATAAAATCTTATAAAAAATTCAAAACTAATTAATTGTATTAGGTCTTTAAATAAAATTTTAATAAATATCTAGAGAAAATCAAGGAGAGGTGAGAGAAATGCTAGAATTAACGTGAGAGCTAGAATTTCTTCTGCTTTACTATTATTTAATAGATAAGAGAATACTAGAAATCCATCCGACGATAAGAAGTCCAAAAGCTCGTGTAGAAATTTATAAAGAAACCAGAAATCCAACAAGAAGTCCAATAAACTAACCAAATAAAACAACAAACCAGGAAACCAAAAATCCATCAAAAATTCAATCAAAAATTCATCAGAATGCTATTGTTATCCACTTAACAATAAGAAACTCAAATCCATTTGAAGCAATAGAAGACTAGAAAATCATCTAGTAATAACAACTTGAGCAAGCTTAAAGCAAAAAATTCATAAATCATATTTCAAATAACAACAAAGATTCCCGTTGCTCAAAGAAATGCCTCTTATTAGGAGATATGCAGTTGTTAGAGTGTTTATTAATTTATTATTAATATATTATATTATATTGGAGTCAAGTAGTTCTGTTCAACCATTCAACAAGTAGTTCCGTTCGATTGTCCAGCTATTAATCCGTTTTAGCCATTCAACAGGTAGTTCCGTTCGGTTGTATGGCCGTTCAGCGGACCCAATTAATTTATTAACATATATAATATGGACCTTTTGAAGGTACCTTATATCCAGGTCTAATCTAGTCATATTAGAGGTCTGGTACTATCTATGATCGGAAGAAAGCTATCGAGGACTTGCTCTTTGATTGATTTCTTTTGCTAATCCGCTAGCTTTCAGACTTCTTCATACTTTTTATCTGTCTCTTTCCAGGTCTCGGATACCTCCTTTTCTCTTTAATTTGTCTTGGGTTTTGGTTCTGCTTTATGTTGGGGGCATCTTTATCCTTTCTGTTTAAGCCACTTTTAGGTCTTTGATCTTTCTTTAAGTTGTGGACAACTTCGACCTTCCCATTGTTGATTTCGGGCAATCTTTATCCTTTACACTTGCCTCTTTTTTGGCCTTGCCTTTGTTTTTGGCTCAGGGCATCTCTGTCCCCTCTGATTGAAAGCACTTCGGGAATTTATCAAAGACTTTGGTGGGTAGTTGACCCTCCTTCCTCTAGGAGGCGCTTCGGATTGACAAAAGGCTTTTATCTCTCCCCCTAGAAGGTGCTCTTGGAGGAGGCTTTGGTGGATAATGGACCTTCCTCCCTCTAGGCGCTTCAAATAGGCCGAAGGCTTTGTCCCTCCCTCCGGGAAGCGCTTTCGAAGGAGGATTTGGTTGGTATTGGACCCTCCTCTCTTTAGGAGGCGCTCTGGATCGGTCGAAGGCTTTGTCCCTCCCTTTAGGAGATGCCACCGTTTCAGATATCGGAAATCTCGATCGATATCTTGTTTTGATCTCCCTTCGAAACGAAACAACAAATCTCGTTGTAAATCTCGTTTTAAATATATCGGTCGAGATATTAAAATATCAGCCGATATATCGGTCGAGACGAGATGTTAAAATATCGCTGGTATTTTTTTGGGCTAAAATTTTGAAACCACATACCCGAGATATTTATAACTATTTTTGCTAGTAATAACATGCTCGTAATGGTAAAATCATGATTTTATTTTGGTTTACCGTTAAGCTTTTTTTTTATTATGAATGTGAATAGAAGACGTGGAAAAAATCATGTTTAATCTTTAGTGTTTTGTGTATATTTTGCATGTTATATGAGATACGTCTATATCATATATTCGTATATATGTTCATCGTTTTTACATGCATGTTCCTTATGCATATATGTGTTTTATGTTCTACTTTTAGGTTATTGTTTAATGTTTTAGATTTATGTTTTATGTCTAACAATAATTCATGTTCTTTGATAATGAGTTGTGAGCTATAATTTATTTGTATTATATTATTCTATTAGTTTAAGCATATTATGATTTTTGAATACGAATGTTGTTTAGCTGATTAATAACAATGACTTGATTTTACAAATCAAGTTTAAATTATTATTATTTTTATCACCATTCATAAAAATTGTTGCGGAACAATATCAATTTTTAACATATAATTATAATATACCTTGAGATGGTTCCGATATGAGCTTTAAGACCCGATATGGAATTCCGAGACGAACACCCGAGATGGGCTCATTTCGTTCGAGATCTCCTCCGATACGAGATGGAGTCTCTAAAATTTCCGAGACGAAACACTGCCGATATCCGAGATTTAAAACCTTGGGAGGTGCTTCCGGAGGAGGCATAGGTGAGTACCGGGCCCTCCTCTCTCTAGGAGGCACTTCGGATTGGTCGGAGGCTTTTGAGTGGATACTGGACCCCCTTCCTCTAGGAGGTGCTCCGGATCGACCGAAGGCTTAAAACTTATTTGTGAAAATATTTTTGGCAAGTCAAAGCATTTGCGAAAACCTCTGTGATTCATAAAATCTTTTGAAATAGAATTTTCTTGATGAATTGAGAAACCATTTCTTAAACTGATTTTCCTTGACTTTTGAAATCTTTGATAAAGAAGTCGCTTCTCATCATTTCAATCAAGAAGGGTTTTGAAATTATTCTCATGATAGAAATACAAATCTCAAATAAGAGGCTTAATGGTTATGATTCATGAACCAATAGCGAGAGCAAGCTTTCCTAATTAGAGCTTTTGTTGATGAGCTTTGGAAGTTCTAAAAACTTCTGTTTGGAAGATATGTATAGATCGTCCTTTCTCATAATTTCAAAAACTTTGAAAATGACTTTTGTCAAAATATGCTCAATTAAAATCTTGTGTGTATTGCTGATGCTAAGTGACATTTTCTTGAAAATTTTGCAAACCTTTCTGGAATAGATAAATATTTTTCTTTTCCTGATCTATAAGGTAATTAGTGATAATCCTTTTTGATCCTTGAAAATAATTTTCCTCAAAGACATGTCTAGTAAATTGTTTTGTAATAAAATTGTTTATTTGAAAATAACGTTGGTGCATAATATTTCTACCTTTGTATGATACAGTTAGTTGTACCACTTTGCTTATCATAAATGAATGTCTCGCTCATAAGTCTAAGAAGTCATGATTCATGAACTAATTGACGTTTTTCTTTAAGAATATCTTTCTTTTTGGGAATTTTGAGTGTTTACGGAAGTTCATAGGCTCACGGAAGAAATCTTTTACATCGCTCGGACCCAAACTATGAGCTAGAGAACCATTTGGATATCTGAATTTGTTGTGCTTTGACAGGAGAATCCGTAATTCTTCGGATGCAAGCATATTTGTTTTTTTATTTAACCTGTAAAGATACTCGAACTTCATGTTAATACATGATAGAATTCAAGTACACGTCAAATTAATTTTTTTATGAGTAAAGATAAGCCATGGTGGACAAATGCCATAAAGCCTCATAATTTGGCTGGAGTTTGAATTTGAAGTTTTAAAGCTGCTTCGCTTCTTAAGTTCCAAGTGCATGAATTACTTTCTTCAAGGTAGGGATTCTTCTAAGCCTCTTTGATGAACTATTTTAAGAATCATGACTTGACCATATTCTGAACTATCATTGCCAAGACGCAACAAGTGTCATTTTCGTGTCCATTTACTTTGGGGTAGGCACAATAATATCCTCCATTTTTAGGTTCAAGGGGTCTGCTTGTTTTTTTATAGGAAATGGAGAAATTTCCATTGTCTTTTGCCATGGCGAAAATATAAGAAAGGTGTTTGTTTAGGCCTCCAAGACTAGATTAAGGAATCCCCATTCGGTCTTCTCTACTCTCATTTCATTTTGGCTTTTTGCTAGGTTGATTGAAACAGAAATTTCCTTCCGGTGCATCTCGTTGGGATTTTCCCTTGGCTTGATACATCTCATCCATGCGGAAATTTTTTTCAACTCCGACATAGAAGCGTTTAAGACTTGTATTCATGGATATATAGTTCTTTCCAAAAAAAAGGTTTGCTTAATTAACTCAGGTCGAACTGCCATTAAAGTTTCTCCATCAGTCGCATTTTTTGCTTTTAATACTTCTGTATGAGATCTCCTTAAGTATTCGCCCAGCAATTCGTCGCCTTTGCTTAATATTAGCTAGCATGCTGGAATATATGGTTGGATCTCTGAATATGTAGAACTGCATCATTAATTCATAGAAAAATTGCTTCCAAGAGCACATGGTTTCTCCTTGATAATGCCTGTACCATTTGATAGCTGCTTTATGAAAGCTATATGGAAAAACTTGCAACAAGCTGCTTCAGAAGAGTTATACAAATTCATTTGGTTTTCAAGCTTTTCATTTGGTTTTCAAAAGCTTGAAGATGATCATCTGGATTAGCAGTCCCGTCATATTTTAGCGAAGAAACTTCGATGTGAGATGGAATTACAACTGCCATTATTTCTTCTGAAAGAGGAGTTTTTCAAAAGCTATCATTTTCCTTTAGGCCTGGAACCCATTCCTCTTTAAGCATAGCCTTTATCATTTGGTTGAAAATGCCCTTTTGATTAGCTTCTTTTCATAGCAGTTTCTATTATATCCTTTGAGCTATCGAATTGTTCAAGGGATCTTTTTGCTTGACTCTCTTGATTTTCATCATGCGGACTTATCCTAGCTCTTACGTTTTCTTTCTGCAATTTCGGAGAGTATGCTTCTTGTTCTTCATGTTAGTGTTTAGTTGGAGATTGTGCTTCATCTTCTTCTTCCATAAACTTCGTCATTTTAGAAGATTCTTGGGATGGAGCATCTTCAAGGAGCTCTTGCATAACCTTTAGTTGTATTATATCATGTATTTTGATTTTATTGCTAGCAAGACTTGTTTGGGTTGAAGATTGACCAACTTTTATATTCTCTAAATTAAAGTTTGGAATGATATTGTCTTTCAAGGTTGTGTGTGATATGGCTTCTTTGTTTGAGGCGTTATCAACGTTTCTTCTGGTTCTCACTATTTTCTCGAAATAAACCTTACTCAATCAGTTAGAGAGATAGAGAGAATTAGACAAGTCGGAGGTTCAAGCTCTTTTTCTAGTGTCAAAATTTTAACGAATAAATTCAACAACCAAAAGTGAAAGAAAAATAGGTTGATCAGAGGGTAGCCTCTTCGAGGCTAGTTGACGTCGTTGAAGTCGTAGGTTGGGACGTGCATGGTTCTATGTACACTGTACTTGTTCAATCATCGAGATCAGAGTTAAGCAAGCTTGTATCAGCTCGAAGTCAAACTCAGAAAGGCAGTTATAGAACACACTTGAAGTCGAGTATGATATACAAGTTCCAGTTCGAAGTTGGGTATGCTATACAAGTTCCAGTTCGAAGTCGGGTATATTAGGCAAGTTACAAGTTTGACATCAATTTTGTTCTGCAAATTCCAAATCCAAGTAAGTCAACGTGCAAAGTCGGGGAAATATGGAAGTCATAGTTCAAATCAAGTCAATAAGGCTATGTCCTTGTTTCATTTTCAAATCTTTGTGTACAATGATTCAAGTGTTACAGTAGGCAAAGTCCCCAATTTAATTTAGGGTTTACAAAGTTTTAAAAGTAAGAAATGAGGAGAGAGGATCTGGTCTCTAAAACGGCACCCCTAGGTCTGTATATAGGGGTGGAGCGGCTCCACTTTGCCTTCAACGTCTTCAACAAACTTGCTTCTATGTGCTTAAATAACATCTTCAGCATCGATGTCCTTCAGCTCGGAAGAATAGCGGCATCGAAAGTGTTGATGACTTCGTGCATCTTCATTGGTGAAGGCGGAGCAGGCCTTCGACCTCATTCTTTAGAGATATGCGGTAATAACTTTGGCGGCAACATCCTTGACGGTAATGACCTTGATGAATAGGGTATTGTCGTTGAGGAGTATAGATTTGAAGTGGCTCCAAACATTGTCGAAGAGGAGCGACGTCATCACCGAATGTTGCTATATAGGGAACGCCTTCGTATTGCATAATGTCGAAGCCGATGACTTCGGTGACCTTCGACGTCATTGGTGTCTTCAACTATAGTAGGAGTAGTGGTGACGTTGAGCATAATGAAGAGTGACATTGTCCTATATTCATTTGACGTCAAAGACCCTTGGCGCCATTGTCGAGCGGTGTCTTCGAAGTGCTCGGATATGCGGTGCTGAGAGAAATTGGCATCAATGAAGCACACTATGGTCACTTCGACCCCTATTGATGGGGATATCGACGGTGTCCTCCATCAACATCGCTTTGCATAGACATGCGATGTCCTTCAAGCGTCGAAGTGCAATGTTGAGCGAAGCCCCTTAGCGACGAAAAGAAGCATCCTACATTGACATCAACCCATCACATCGGTCATATGTCTTCGAGTTTGACACAGAGGATGTTGAACAGCTTCGACGTCGTTGCTTTTTTCATTACTGGCGATGTTGTTTATGTCTCTATTGCACATCTTCGATGTCAATAAGATGCGGTATTGGTTAAGTATTCACTGTCCCTAATTTTGATCTTGTAATGATGTTCGAATGACGACGTCGACAATATGGATGAAGTGCGATATGGAAGAATATCTTTGGCATGGTCTCATGGTCTTAGACAGTGACGAAGTCGTTGATGTGGACATTTACATTTGCCTTCAATATTGTCTTATCACATAGAATTTTAGGCTTTGATGTTAGCCCTCCCTTCCTTGGCTCTGATCTTCTTGGTTTGTAACCCATGACAACTATTGGGATAACAGGTGCATTAAGGTTACTTTTTCCATTGCAGAAAACAAGTAAAATGTAGTTGCATCCTCAGTGAATTAATTTCTTATTTCATCTCCGTAATTTTATAAACAGAAAAAGGAAAATAAGAAGTCAAAAGATGTTTCAAAAAACTCTGAAATAAAATAGAGGTAAAATAAAAAAGCATTGAAAAAACATCCAATCGTTCTATCAATACAAAAATTCTAAGGTCTAGGAAGGGGAAAAAACAGTTCTCATTATTAGCTAAGTTTCATAATGATGCTTTCTAATATTTAATTCAACATTATTTTTTTCTCATTTCAAAAAATATATTAATGTATCACAGTCAAATAAAAGAACATATATAAATGGTATATTTGTTTCTATGTCCATGCTTTAGACCATCACTACACTCAAATAAACATGTTTTCTTTATTCATATTTATATTTTCAAAATATTTCTCTTAGCCAATGGTCTTTTGTACCCAATCTCTAGTCTCTAGTAACCTCTAATAATAGTAGTAAATGCTTAAATGTACATTAGTTATCATAACCACCTGGTTGTATGGTTTGTATGAAAATTTGAAATTGCTTTAAAATTTTGTCACACATATGCATAATAGATTTTTGACCAGGGACGAATCTAGTTAGTGACAAGGAGGGTCAGTTTTTCACGATTTGCATCGTGGATTGAATTTTAAAAGATTTGAGTCTTTGACCCCTCTAAACTAAAAACTCTCAAGGATTTTTAGATAATTCTACAAAGAAAATTAATTGCTACTCCTGCCTTTCATCATTTTACTTCGTAAGTTCAGTTGTCTCAATCTCGATTTTTTTCCTTCCTAGGTACACAATAAAATTAAACCCCTAATATTTATTTAATAGACAATCGCTCATTCAAACTGAAGTTACAAAATTACCTTCCTTAACCTTTTTCTGGTGCGTCAATGTTCAATCGATACAGCATTATTTTATTCATTTAATTTGCTAATTGGTTATTCTAGTTTGCTTCAAAGTGGCAAATCAAGGGTTTTGTTTATAAAAAAATGCATTATAAATGGGTGTTATTTTCGAGGTGAATTTTTATCTACTTGCTCTCAATGTAACAAATGAATCGAATGGTCAGATTTTTCAAATGTTTTGTATCGTCATAATATTACCTTTTATATTGTGCCAAAAATACTTTGCAAAAAAAAAAAAAAAAAAAAAAAAAGAAAAAACTATCGTGCGATTAGTAGAGGCAAATTGAGATGTTTTCGGGAACATTAATTTTACCATTTAGTTTGTTTATGTAGTTCTCGCCTGTAATTGTAATTGGTTGTTGATGTAATAAAATTGACTATGGTATCGGCTATGAAAACATCCCTTTAGACTCTGGATGATTATAACATGGGTGCTACAGCAGGAAAAAAAAATTGGGAGAAAAAGACATATAATTTACCAATTTATCTACGTGCTCATTGTATTGGTGTTGAATTTACTCATAGCAATTGCAACCACTGAAAGAATATTATCTGCTATTAATCTATGATAATTGTTAAGAATCTGATGCGTAGTTGTATGGAAGATGATTGATTCAACACTTGTCCATTTGTATAATGGAAGGACATGTTTAATAAAATAACAACTAAGGCATTATGCAACAATTTCAATATGTCAATCTCGACAAGATAACTTTTTGTTTTTTATGGAGAGAACTGGAACAAAATTTGTTTTGTTAATGTAATTATCTGATATATATAATATATTTTTTGTCATTTGTTTTACGATCCATCTTGTATGTTCATTGTTCTCTGGATTTGCCCTTGTTTTCGACCTACTGGGAAATTGTTGAAATGATATAGTGTAGATGGTTTCCTCTTGCCTTCTAGGATTACATTGAATCTTGGAAAGTCATTGGTTAGACAAACGGATAAGCAATTTCACTGATTTGCGCAGCCAATGTTTTTAGATGGTAGATAGACGGCAAGACAACTTTTCTCATGAAATGGGCATAAAATTGCTACCAAGTTAAAAGTTTGATTTGTTTGAAAGAAAAAAAAATAGTATGTATCATGAATATATAAAACTAAATTCTTACATACTAAATGGCTTAAAAAAACGAGTTTTACCTTTTAAGAAAACTAGAAAATTAATTGAACTTACGTCAAAGATTCTAACTCTAAAATTAAAATGTTGCAAGGCCTTGGAAATCTTCATCCAACACTTGCACAACCTACAACTGTATATATGATATTATCAATATTAACCATTATGTATCTACTAATCAGTGATCTTTAATTCTAAATGCTGAATCACTAGCATCATCATCTGCATGTGCATAATCTTAAGTACAACTGTATATGTTGCTCTTCACGGTAATATCAGTGAATTAGTTTTAAATATTTTCACCATCATCAAAGTTGATGAGAACCAAACTTCTTCGTGTCATGATCGGTATTGTATAGTATATGTTGCAACCATATTAATACCAAATTTGTCTAATTGTTGTATACCGTAGAATTTCAACCTTTTTCATGTATAGTTATCATGGAATCGGTCATTCATATGTTGTTCTGGAAGTTAAATCTACCTAATAAATGAATCAATGGGCTTTCTTGCTTTATCGTACTTGTTGCTACTCCAGTGTTTCATTAAAAAAGAAAAAAAAAGGAAAATTAATGTCTTCCTCGATATTTTTTCTGATTCTAAGAAAGCAAGCAAATATTTAAGTTATATGTAGTGTTATTTGCTTCTTGTCTTTGAATGATAGGAAATCCTCGTTTGTTAATTTGAATTATCAGCATATGATTTTATTACTGTTTGTAACTTTTTGTGAGCCAAAAACAATATTACAAAAAAGAACATTCAACTTTTTTGAAATGCCTGTAAAAAAAACATGTGCACACATTTGCTATGTTAATATGATGAATTCAAACGGTTTTATTATAATTTATTGTCGGTTTTGCATCATAGCAAGTGGTATGTAGTCACGGAGAACAACTATTTTTTTTAAACCAAGTTTCAGTTCAATGTATGTGGGATTCATCTCGACCATTTAAGTATATAGTGTATTTTATTGGAGTTGTTACTAACACGACACATCTCAAAATAAATATGTAGCAACTGAATCTTGCACAAATGGTTTCAACCTTTTTTTTAAAGGAAAAGAGAAATTTTATGTGTGTTTTATATGCGATTTAACGTTGAAGAACAAATAATATTTAACGTTGAAGAACAAATAATATTTAAAAAGATTAGCTTAGGCAGTCAAAGAAGTAGATAAACGACTTAAAGTATGTTTTCTCCCTTTTTTCATGCCAGATTGTACCAAGTGCATTATAAATCATAGATCTTTATCGCCATTTTCCCCTTTCTTGCACACACATACATGTACGTACACACACATACATATACATACATAAATACACACACATACATATACATACATAAATACACACATATACATAAATACACACACACATAAATACACACATATACATAAATACACACACATACACACCTACATACATGTACATGTACGTGTGTGTATTGGCTTGAAGGCCGACTTCTTATATTTAACTAAGATTATCATGTGGCTTTGAATGGAAACCACTGTGGTTTCTTGTTTATAACAATTTTTGCCCAATACTGCAATACATCGTCTGTTACATATAAATATATCTGATTACTACATCATTGCAAGTTGCTATGTTTTATGCAGCAATCATATATGTTCATGTAACAATTTTGTTTTAATGCAGGCAGTGAGATATCGTTCTTCAAAAACGGGGTATGTCAAGGAGTGGCATTCAAAGACATCGCAGGAGGAAGATACTATCCAGCCGCATCGATGTACACCTTGCCCAATCAACCTAACTGTGAAGTGAAATTCAACTTTGGCCCCGATTTTCACTATACCCCACAAGATTGGGACACCCGCACTACACCGCATCCTATAAGCGAGGTTCCTTACCATGGTTTTGATGTCAGAGTCGCTGAACCACCCCCCATTGAAAATGGCTTCCATTGAAACTAAACTTGACTTAAAAGTTAAAACACTCTATGCTTCTTTTTTTGGGCCGAGGAAGAGGACTTAAAAAAGCATGGAATGCAAAAAATTTCCTGAGTTAACCTTGTTCTGGAGAAGTAGTAACTATTTCTTTTTTACTGTTTAAACACGTGGAAGCTTGCTGCAGAGTCCGAATGTACAAGGTCAGAATTGTGCGAAAATGAATCCTATGGTAGGTACTTAATAAATGGAACGGTCGAGATATTTAGTGCACAGTTTTGGGCCTAGATTTCCGGGGCTTGTAGCAATTTCGAAATATGTATTCATCAGTTGCTTACCTGTTAATTTGAGCTCCCTTTCTTTTACTTTTTTTTTTTTTTTTTTTTTTGCTGTTGTAGAAGAAGAAAATAGCATTAGCAACTATTTATTAGTGCAATTTGAGCTGATGAGTAGTTACGCATTAGTAGGATATAGTATGTAACTCAGGGGCAATCCTTAAAAAAATACAATTGAATTGAAATAATAATTATGCAAATATGAACAATGAAAGTTATTTTTGCTTTAATATCTATTTTTGTTGAATTTTTTCATATAAAGAATGGTTCTCTTTACATCGTATCATACGAACAGAATTGTATGTTTATTTATGTTCCATTTTTAGTTTTTTAATTTGCAAAATTTATTTTAATAAATTGGAACTTTTAACAACAATATATTTACGTTTTATTTCTTTTACTTTGAGAAAAATGTTGGTTAGCAACTATTAAAGTGTAAATGATAAATTAAAATGACCCATTTTTCACATTCCAAGTCTTATAATGCACCTTCATATCTTTAATCTGTAACTATGATGGTAAAAACAATAAATATGCTTTTAGAAAAATATCAAGAATTCTTCGGCCTGTTATTATGTTTTCATATGTGTTTATCATTTCCTTGATAAATATCTAAACTTATTGTATGCCTCGTCAATCCATAAATCAAATGTATCAAACATCGAATATCAAATTCAAATTTTTACCGAATAAACATTTATCATAAGAAAATTTTACAAATATGAATTGATTAGCTTTATGTAATTATTCATTTATTTCCTTAGCAAATATTAGACCTAGAAAATAATAAAGCAGTATCGTTCATTTATATTAACAAAAAATGAAAAAATATATTTTGTTTGGATATAAAAATGTGTAACAAATATAAGTACATACTTGACAAAATAAAATGTTCAACTTATAATTCATTCATCTCAACAAATTTATCACACACCGAGTCACAATTTTATTTAGCAATATACTTGTTTACCAAAAATTTATCATCGATATTCGTTTTATATAGATCGTTATATAGGCGAGGATCTACTACAACCCTCTTTCTCTTTACCTCATTTTACACCCGTTTTTAGTTCTATATTATTTAAAATGAAATAAAATTTTTAGGATGTCTAATCTACATTATAAGCATCATATCCATAAAATATGAAATAATTTTGGAACTTTTAATAAATTCAAAATGCTAAGTTAATTCAAACCGTTAAAACATTTTTTAACCATCATGTTGAAATATTATTTTGAATTGTTAATAGTATTCAAATAACTAAAATTTTATTGAGATGATTTGGGATATGTAAGAACATACCGACAAATTATCAATATATTTCAAATTGTGTAGCTCAAAAAATTATAAAGGTGTAGCATGCGCAATGGAGTCATTTCTAAGGAAGTGGACATATTGTTGGATCAGGTGTATATGCAATAAGGTAAAATAACGAATTTAAAAAATAAATTGTTTATTAAAATTGCATGAGAAATAGTGAAATTAAAAAGTAAATTGTTTATTAAAATTGCATGAGATTGTTTTTGTGTTATTACGTTTTGAATTTGATTTCAAAGTTTGTATTAATATTTTATTTGTGTAATTTAATATTAATTTAACTTATTAAAAATAACGAACATCAGTATACTCGATGGTGTACAATGAGATATAAACATATAATATTACATTGTGATACACACACATATTGTGTGTGTGGAAGGTTCAACGGCACTCATGTCTTGGAGCACTTTTTTAGCACTCCTATCGTATCTTAAGCTATACTAATATAAATGTTATAAACTTTTGTAGATATTCAATCCACATGTAGAGGATCACATCTACAAAATTTAGGCTCATTTCAACATATATAGCATAATATATTTAATGCTTAATTTCCCTTCATTCCATTGTTGGGTTAAGCTTAATATGGGTCTATATATGTGGCGCTCCTCTTCATCTCTTTCATTTCATTTCACAATACATCTCATCCTAAATCCCTAAAGCTTCCAAGCCCTAAACCATTTCAAATCATGTTAAATAAAATCCTTAAGATCAAATAAAAATCACCATAATTTTGATTAGAAGAATCTCTACAAACCCCGTTCATTCCGTGCCAAATAGAGAAGCTTTGAATTTCGTGGTGGTATTCAAGAGATCTTTGGTTACAAACCCCGTTCATTCCGTGCCAAATAGAGAAGCTTTGAATTTCGTGGTGGTATTCAAGAGATCTTTGGTTTGGGTTAGAAAGTTTAGGATGATGGTGCTTGCTTGCTTTAGTGAGTGGAACATATCTATACTCTCCATGATCTTTTTTTTTGCACTTACTCCATGCTTGATTTCTTCTATGGGTGGTGGTTGAAAATAGGTTATCAGTGTGTAGTCTTGCTACTTATAGTGTATATAATACAAAAATGAATTAACTTTAATTGAAGAGATGAAATAGAAGTGTATACGAAGGAGTTAGTAAGCCCTAAAACATGAACCATACCATTTAATTCCACTTAATAATATTTGTTTGATCTCATGATTTGTTATTGGTTTATAGAAGATAAATAAATGCTTATGAACCACAATGGAGTGATTAGCACTCTCGTTATGTCATTAATAACAAATCAAATAAATAACTCTTATATTGTTTTATAAAATACCATATAGAAGCTCGGGATGTAATTGGTTAAGAACGAGACGTTGATAAATGATATGAAGTGGTTTAATGACTTGCATTAATCATTTGAATGCATTGTATTAACTCGTAAGTTGGTAATCTTAAAATGATAAAAGTGTGCTTTTTGTTAAAACCTCAAATTTTTGATATTTTGATAGTGACAACTGTACAACATTATATTATGTATACTAACCACTTATATAGGAAAAAATAAATCAAACATATGGAGATGTACTCGACAAAAAGAAGACCAAGATGACATAACCAATGTAATATTAGTTATAGCATCTTAGTCTAGAGTTATAAAGTTGTTAAAATCTCTTCTAAGTGGTATATACAAACACACACATCACAAATTATTTTAAAAAATTAGAAAAGTGAAAATTTGCATCAGTCTGTCAACTGACCGAAAGGATTTTTAAAACAAATTATTCTAACAGTTTCAACCGACTGAAAACTCAGAACAGTCGACTCGACATGTTTTCAATCGACTGAATTAAAGATTTCAGTCGACTGAAACTGCTTATTTTTGAACCATTTAATTTTTGGTTTGAAACATCTCTTTTTACTTTAATTCAGTCGACTGGTTCATTTCCTTCAGTCGACTGAACGGTTGTAATAGCCATATATTTTCAAATTATCCGAAGAGGTGTTCTTCTCCATGAATAGTTATTCCTCTTCATTAATGGTTGCAATCGTTCCTCTAACAGTTGCAACTAATGGTTACATATATAAAGCAATCCATTTCAAAGATTTAATTCATTGATTTACAATTCTTTCCATCTCAATCTTGAATTACTCTCAAACATTCAATTCACTATATTGCTTTAAGTTTTTGATCACATATTCGTTCAAGAATATCTTCTTGTGATCAAATCACTTCTTTTCTTCACGAGCACGCATTATACCACAAAGAAGAAAATTATAGGAAGGTTATACTCATTGTCTAATCTGTGCTATACAAGAGCATAAGAAGTCACAAACAATTCTACTTATTTTGTAGACGAACTGCTGTTGGAGTTTATCAGGCACGTAGTCATGTTCGGTAGCTCAAGCGGTTGTTATACCTATTCATTTGGGTTAAGTAAGGGTATCGCTAGTTAATTCCAGAAGGAGTCCGAGACTGGACGTAGAACGTGAGTTCGAACCAATATAAAAATCTCTGGTGTTATTTAGTTTATTACTTTACTTTTATATTACTATTTTTTATCAAGTTAAACACTTAGATAAATATTCACATTACTCGATCCACATGGACTTTCAATTTTGACACCAAATCCCTAAGATAGAGTTAAGGGTGTGCCCTAGGGGCAATTACGTAAATAGTTATATAAACTTAACTGTGTGAACAATCTGATTCGAAATAAGGTATGCTTTTGGTTTTATTTTCTTTTATATATGTTATTATATAGTGATATAACTAATGAATTAAATACATTAAACATATATAAGTAGAAAACTCGAGGAGAACCATTTTATTGATTGCGGTTATGAATGCATTTATAACCATGAGTATTGAATCGATAGATAAATACTCACCCCCTAAATATTCCTAATCAAGATGTATTAAGAATATGATATTGATATATCCATTAAGACTAGTATACATAACACTCTCCATAAGATGGACGATGAATTACTCATGATCGTTTGGGGCACTAAGCGCTTACGTATTTGTGGTTATTTGAAGCATCATAGAATGATTCAATGAGAGTCTTCTATACGTTGGTACAACTATTTAAAAATAGAAGATCTCATGGTACAATGTAGAATAAGTCTTCAGACTTGATGGTACTGTCGATCTTGAGTAACTAGACTGTACTTAGATTACAGTCAATCACTTGGCATCACGATCATGTTATGACCATCATTAGGTATACATTGAGCTACTTAGTGTAAAAACTGCCCAAGAGAGGAATCATCTCCTTCGTAGTATAAGTTTAGTATCACCCTAATTGGTAGTCAACTTAAAGTCAAAATCTCTAACCAGAGTAAGTCAATTAATCGATAAACGTTATCAGATTGAAGAAAGAACATTAGGTTGGTCTACACAATTAAATACAGATTTTAGCACAGTTTTTAACCTTAGTCCAAACTCTTGATATCTAAGTGATACAGTGATGACAAAAGGAATACATATAAAGAATGTCGTTATTGGGTGAGATTAATAAAGATTAGAAATTAGTTATTGTCTAAATTATCTATAAGCGAAAGCACTTGTGCTTGATACGATACTTCAACAAAGTCTGTACTTCAGCAAAGTCTGTACATACTTAGGTATTTAAGTTGTTTAAATACTAACCGAGGACCGAGTTCACTCTAGAGAGTCAACACAACCGAGTTGTAGTTATTTTTGAACCCGACCAATGTAAAATTAATTTTTAATTTTTATTAATTACTAATAAAATTAAATAAAAATGTTGTATTAAATTTTAATGCATTTTATTTATTTATTTGAAGCTCGAAAATGATTTAAAACGACGTATAAAGGTTGCACGTTGATTTAATTAACGAATGAATATTGGTAAATTAATTAATAAATGATTTGAAGTTTTAAATCATTTTGTTCTGTTGTTTGGAAGCCTAAACATGCCCAAGATAAGGTCGGTTATAGCATAAAGGCAAGGGAAGGGACCAAGTCTCCTAGGTTTCAGAGAAAGACGTTAGATATTTGTCATCTAATTGGCTATAAATAGCCACCTCCTTCTCATTATCTTTACATTGAATTGACTTAACGCTAAATTCCAAGAGACATTAGTAAAGCCAAGGAGACGGTATTGCAACCCGTATGAGGTGTTCGACGGTCAGTGGGATCACAAGGAGGAGGCAGTCATCTATTTCAAATATATTCAGTTATATATACATATGCATGTATGTATGTGTGTGTGAATGTGTGTGTATACATATATGTATGTATGCACGTGTGTGTGTATACATATATATGTATGTATGTGTGTGTGTATATTCACATATATGATTGTTATAATAGAATTTCATTCGATCATTATTTAAACAAAAAAAAATTCAAAAATTCAAAAATTAATTTTAACTTTTAATAATTAATTAATAAAGAATTTTTTTTAAATATATATTATATATATTTATAAAGCTACTTTCGGCTTTTATTAAAAGGATATTTTGGATCTGAACTTATACATATACTAAAATAAATATTTTATGCATTTAAACTATTAAAATAGTTTTTGATTTTAATATTTTAAACAATTTTTATTTTTCTCATCTCGATTTCTAATAAAAATATATTTCAACACAGAAAAATTATTTTTAAAGCTCTTTAACGCCTATGATGAGTTTGATAGATTGTGTTGCCTACTAGTCGACTAGTCGATCCTATTAGTCAATTGATTGCCTAACGACTTACTTCATGGACATGGGGCTTTTGGGAAGACCAGGAAGCTTTGGGCGACGTAGGAAGTCTGGAAAGGTGCATCAATGATATCACAAGGACTATAATTGACGCCTATTGTTAGCACCAGAATTGGTCACTAACACCCTTGAGAAAGATTATGTAGAGAGATTAATGAAGAAAGTAAATTAAAACAGAGGAATGTGTGCTAAATTAAATACGAAAACAAGAACACCGGATTTATAGTGGTTCAGCGTAACTGCCTACGTCCACTTTAAGTTTTGACCTTTATTGCTTTCACAAATTATTGAATACAGATACAATCCGTACAATAATGACTTGAATACAAGTATTAACTGAAAAGAACGAGTCTTGAAAGCGGCAGAGTCTCCCCAATGTTCTCCAAAAAAGGTCCCTTTCACTGTGCCCCTGCCCTTCTATTTATAGACGAAGATGAGTTGGACTTCCCTCACGAGCCTAGGAACAAGATATCTCAGCCCATGGTAAGTAGCCTCTGCTCACCGAGCCAGGGATGCTGAACGGCAAGTGCCGAGCGAGGTTAGTCGAACCAGAGAATGCCGAGCGAGGTTTCCATGCCGAACGACACTCGTACGTCGAGCCACAAATCCAGGTTGAACGGTATCCATATGCCGTGTGAGGAATGCGTGCCGAACGAGGCATTATGCCGAATGAGACTTGTGCCGAACGAGGCACTCGTATGCCGAACGAGACCTGTGTCGAACGAGGTACTTGGGCCAAACGAAGGGAGATGCCGAACGAGGCTTCATGCCGAGCGAGGGGAGATGCCGAGCGAGGCTTCATGCCGATCGAGGGGAGATGCTGAACGAGGCATCATGCCGATCGAGAGGAGATGCCGAGCGAGGCTTTATACCGATCAAGGGGAGATGCCGAGCGAGGCTTCATGCCGATCGAGGGGAGATGCCGAGGGAGGCTTCATGCCAGTCGAGGAGAAATGTCGAATGAGGCTTTGATGCCGAACGACTCATTACCGGGTCAAACAATCGGGTAACACTTGCCCCCCCAAAGTGTATCATGTGGACCAACATGATGCGCTTTGAACCATGATCAATCCACGTTTTCTTTTAAGCCCTTGCTTTGACTTCTCATTAGTGAATGCCGAACGAGGCCTAGATGCCGAAAGAGGAATTGATGCCGAACGAGGCCTTGATGCCGAACGAGGCCTTGATTCCGAACGAGGCCTTGATGCCGAACGACCGAAGTGCCTTGACCGGTTCTACTGGTCACTGTCTGTTCGCCTTCCCTCTTTCCTATATAACCTAACACTTCTCCTCTCTTCCCCTTTTTCTTTTACTTTCACTCGATAAAACTTTTGAACTCCTCTTCCTTCAAACTCCTGCTAACAACTCAACCTCCCTTTTCATTCCCGAGTCGAATACGTTGCCTCTCGAACTCTTCCCACCACGAACCAAAACAAGTTTCAACTCCAAATCCAGTACTTCCCTACGCTTCGAGCCATTTCTCTAGGTATGACTTTACTTGTCCGATTTTCCTGATTAGGGGTTTTGCACAAGGCCCGGACTCATAACCTTTTTTGAATATTACAAATGGTCGTCTAGATGAGGAAGATGAGTCTAAGGGTTAAACATACCTTAAGGTTAGATGGAGAAGAGGAAGGAAGAGGGTATCGGTGGCTTTTAGGAAGTAGGTTCTTGTTGGGTTGCCGAGCGAGGGAATAGGAAGCGTGGTTGGCTCAGTAGGAATTGGCGAGGTTAAGGAGTGTTTGTTGGGTGTGGCGTGCGAGTTGGAGGAGAACGTAGGCTGTGGTTTGGTATGAATTTCGCATGCCAAACGGTGAAGAGGGAGTGTAGGAGTGAAGTAGGAGTTGAGTTCAATGTGTCGAGCGATGTGGCTCGGTAAGATCACGGCTCGGCATGACTCCCTTATGCCGAACGAGGTAATAGGGAGTGTAAGTGGGAAGTAAGAGCTGGGTTGGGCATGCCGAGCGATGCGGCTCGGCATGACTGCGGCTCGACATGACTTGCCGAATGCCAAACGGTAGAGAGGTAGTGTAGGAAAGTGAAGTAGGCAATAATAGTCGAGTCTCTGTAGTGTCATTCGGCATTAAGTCTGGTAGTAGGCTACAACAGTCAGAACCATCCCAACTCGAACATAATGCATGTTGACTTAACTTACTTCCTATGCCTGAACATATAACAGCAGACAAGGACAATGACTTAAGCAATCAAGCATATCGAACAATCCAGACTGATAACTCCCCTGTCTTGACAACTATAAACCTGAATTTAACTCGATTAAAGCAGAAAATAACCTTCCACATACAGTGTCGATGCCGAGTTCAAAATAGAAACCATCATACGACAAGCTCTCGGAGACGGTCAGCAATGACGGTCTTTGAAGATGAAAGTCCAAAGCTTAATCTTATTTCATCAACTTTATGACTTGTAATTCTTTGGCACTTATACTTGAATGGTTGCACTAGTTCACACACCACACGGGGGGAGTATTTTTGTTGTCATGTCTAATGTTGATCGTTTTTCAAGTATAGTTTAAACAGGTGTTTCATCAGATCCAACATTCGTTAGAGATGTCTAGAAAATCCAGCCCTGCCACAGTCTCAGATAGACCCGGGATAACTTCTCAACAAGAAGTAGTTGGAACTTCGAATCCATCGACTATTTCTGTACAAGATATTCCGAGCCCCATGATCGCATCCGTCGACTTGGCTCCCAATGCCTTAAATGCAGCAATCTTTCTAGATAATCCGATGGATTCTCAAGCTTCGAGAATTAATGAAAGCGCTCTTCGTCGCATATGCTTAATACACGGGATTCCTTTTGATGATGTGCTGGTTCCATCAGGACAAGATCATCCTCACTTGCCCCCAGTTGGATACACGGCCTAAAACAAATTTATGTGCTGGGTTGGTAGCGTGCCACCATTCAACTCCTTCCTCCACGACCTGTTGCAGTATATAGAGATCGTTCCATCGCAGTTACATCCAAACAATCATGCGTTTGTATACGACACGTGCATTCTCTTCATGAGCGTCCTTTTCAGGCTCTCGACTTATGGTGATATCCGCTATATTTATCGTTTCATGAGACGATCTGACAGTCCATCTTTTGTATTTCTCGAGCCACATAACAAGTGTCAAATTCTGACTGGGGCGTGGAGCAAATTCGCCCAGTATAAGCAGGAATGGTTCTACGCGCGCGGTCCCTCTGGCTTTGCAAGGAGATGGGTGGAAGGGAGCAAGTCTCTTTTTTGGATCAATACTTGCATTCGACGGAAATTTCACCTTTTCTAACTCTTTTTCTACTTTTACAGGAATCAGCCCACGTCCCGAAGGCTCCGGGTATTCTGAAGCCGTTGAAGCTATCCGAGCTATCCCTATAGAAGACCGGGACATAAGATCTATTATTTCAAACGAATCACTCTCGAAGTTTGGGCTGTTGGCGGAAGGTCGCCGAATAAGTCTTCCTTACGGCGTCACTATAATCGGGTCTACCTTGGACAAGGGCAAAAGGCAAGCTGGGCCTTCAATACGTAATGCCCCTAATACACCCGAGGAAGGCGAGATTAGAGAGGCCCATGTGTCAAACACACCTGGTGAGAAAGTTAGTCCCGCTCGGGAGCCGGTAGTTGACGTTCATGATATCGAAGTAACGCCTCCCCTTGCGAAGGGAAAGAAAAAATTGACTTACAATTTAAGGAAGAAGATAGCGGGGTGAACCCCTAAGGTCACAATCACTCCATTGGAGAGAGAGCCTTCTCCTCAACACTTAGAGAGTTGTTTAAAAGGCTTGTCGAACCTCACTGTTCCGGATGATTTGCTTAATTATGGCTTCAATGATCCAGAAGCCCTTAAGCTTCATTCGCCTAGGCGCTCAAGCCCAAAACCAAGGAGAAAAAACTCCTATAAGTAAAGATAAAGAAACTGGTCTGTCGGGGGAAAACAATAGGACATACACGGACACGTGCACTTCACCTTGCACTTAAATTTTATCCATCACTCTACCCTTTGCTAACTTGTCGTTATTCAAGTTTTGCATAGGTGATATGGGACGTACCCATGAACTCGATCGTCTTCGCAGGTCATCTATTTTTCATCATTCTGGCCGAGATTCGGGCCTCGGCAAACGCTGAGACAGAGATAACACTGGCGATCGAGACTACCACCCCCGAGAATCATCTTACCGAAGAAAAACATACAGTCAGTCCTCCTACCCCCGCGATCCTCCATCTCAATCAGAGCAAGGCAGGGAGAAGTCTACGCAGAAAGGGCCCCAGCCTGAAGCCCACCGAGATCAACATTCTGGTTCATCTAGCACCAAGCTACACCGGGAACCCCACAAAACATCTGTAGTCTCCAGGCAAACTCCTCCCACTTCTATACATGATCCGTCGGTAGCGGAAAGACTTACTGAGCTCAAGGCCACATTCATGAAAATATGCTTCGATGGTTTGAAATTTCTCTCGGCGATTCATCACATTCCAGGACACATCAAACAAAACGCCATTGCTTGCAACAACGACGTTTACGTTCAACATGACGCGTTTGTCCACTTAGCTGAAAAATTCTCGGAGGTCTCTATTGAGCGTCAACACGAAATTGATTGCCTGAAGCTCGAAGCTATTCAGGACAAAGACATCATTAAATCTCAGGATGAAGAGCTCTCTTCATACAAGTCTCAGCTCGAAGCTACCCAAAAAAGTGCTAAAGACATAGCGGAGGCCGTTAATCGTCTGGAGTCGACACATAAGAAAGAAATCGACGAAGCGGTCCAACGCTGCGGGGCCCTAGAGAAATATTCTGTTCAAAAGGAGAGTGATGCATTTGCCCAGCGAGTCAAAGAGTTGGAAGAGCTACTCCTCAAAGAGAAAGAGGAAAAAAATTACTGCTCAGGAAGAGTCGCAACGATATTGCGATGAGATTGTTGCTACACGACTCTTGAAGATAAAGCTCGACAACGAACTCTCTAAAGTTGAGATGTTGAAGGATGAAGCCCGTGATGAGGGCAAAAGAATTGCATCCACGAAGTTTGAGTCTCACCTTGAGGTGGCTACGGAGGCTGGCAGGGAGGAGATCAAGTGCTTGTTCGACCCTCTTATAGCAGAATACAACGCCCATGTACTCATGCATCGGGACTTAACTTTTCTTGGCGAGGGTTACCTCGAATCTCTAGCCGAGGAATGGGAAACTTTGATAAAGATCAAAAAGATTGAGTTGGGCATCGAGGAGGTTGATGAGGAGGCTTTGGTAAAGGAATTTCTCAGAGGGAACAAGCCTTCAGACTTGTCTGCAGCGAAGGCTCTCTATAGCAAATGTTCCTCCTCGTTAAAAGGGAAGAATGGTATTTTCGGTCCGTCTGGAACCGAGTCTCCAACTCCTCCCCCAACTCAATCGACTGGTCAGCCAGCACTTGATCCATTCGAGCAGCACGTCGGTTACTACCCGAAAGACCCTGGATTGGACATTCGTATTCTATCTCCCATTCCGAAGGGTCCTCGGACAGTGGAGAGTCAGCAAGAAACCAGTATATAACTCTTCTTATTAAAGTTCAAAGAGTCGTCGTTTTCGACGAGAGGTCATTGTATTCTAACATTTGTCTCTTGTGATTTTGCGTAGGCCGCTCTGACCCCGAGCCCACTCCAAGGAGCGATGACGCGAAGGAGGAGAAGGCGAGCGAGACTATTCAAGGGGTAGAGACTCCCGGTCCTAATGCTAAAGTGATTGAGGCGCTCGACGAGGACATATATGAAACTTCGTCACCCATCGAAGAAAATTATGAAATTGAGATAACAAGCACCTCTGAACACACTTCAAAAATGAGCGTGAAGGAGCAACTTGCAGAGGAGAAGAAAAAGAAAGTTAAAATAAAAGTTGAGCCCCAAATTGTGGATCTAGAGGATCCCTTGAACAGGCCTTTGAAGGTCATTTTCTCTGGTGGGTCTAGGCCACTAGAAGTCCCTCATCCTTCCTCGGATGTTACTTCCCCGTCAAGCAAAGTGTCCAAGCGAGAACGCATGGGGGAGGAGTCATCTGAGAAAATGAGGGAGGAAAAAAAACCAAAGAAACCCAAGAAGTAGCTGTTACACTCGTTCAACGAGAGTTAGCTTAGATTATGTAATTATTTCTATTTATTTTCATTGTCAATGTAGATAGACTTTTGACTCCGAGTTTTGGAGGATTTGTAGTGGGACATCATTTTGGATTGACTAAATAAAATTTTAATTTCTTTGTCTTTCAAACGACTTTTATTGTCCGGCTTACTATATAATTGTGGTTGAAACTCAAGCTCTTGTGAGTTACATAAACACCAGTTCACTTCCATATAACTCGGAGATTTTTTGGAATCGTACATCCTCTATTTCATGCTCCAGGTACTTAGAATATTTTTAGTCTGCACTCTGGGGACTCAGAGTACTACAGTCCGCACTTCGAGGACTTGAAGACTTCAAGTCGTTTGTACTCTATTCCGCACTCTAGGGACTCAGAGTGCTCCAGTCCGCACTCTGGGGACTTGGAGATTTTAAGTCGTTTATATTCTAGTCCGCACTCTGGGGACTCAGAGTACTCCAGTCCGTACTCCGAGAACTTGGAGATTTTAAGTCATTTATACTCTAGTTCGCACTCTAGAGACTTAGAGTACTCCAGTCCGCACTCCGGGGATTTGGGGATTTTAAGTCGTTTATACTCTAGTCCGTACTTTGGGGACTCAGAGTACTCCAGTCCGCACTCCGGAGACTTAGGGATTTTAAGTCGTTTATACTCTAGTCCGCACTCTAGGGACTCAGAGTACTCCAGTCCGCACTCCGGGGACTTGGAGATTTTAAGTCGTTTATACTCTAGTCTGCACTCTGGAGACTTAGAGTACTCCAGTCCGCACTCCGGGGACTTGGAGATCTTAAGTCGTTTATACTCTAGTCCACACTCTGGGGACTCAGAGTACTCCAGTCCGCACTCCGGGGACTTGGATATTTTAAGTTGTTTATACTCTAGTCCGCACTCTGGGGACTAGAGTACTCCAATTCGCACTCCGGGAACTTGGAGATTTTAAGTCGTTTATACTCCAGTCCGCACTCTGGGGACTCGGAGTACTCCAGTATGTACTCCGGGGATTCGGAGATTTTAAGTCTTTTATACTCTAGTCCGCACTATGGGGACTCAAAGTACTCCAGTCCGCACTCTGGAGACTTAGAGATTTTAAGTCGTTTATACTCTAGTCCGCACTTTGGGGACTCAGAGTACTCCAGTCTGCACTTCGGGGACTTAGAGATTTTAAGTCGTTTATACTCTAGTCCGAACTCTGGCGACTCAGAGTACTCCAGTCCGCACTTTGGGGACTTGGAGATTTTAAGTGTTCATGCGCGTTCGTATGTCAGACAGAATAATGTAACTCTAGTTTTTTACCATAGAATTATCATACATGGAAACATCAATAATTCATGGAAAAGATGGCTTCAAGCCTTTATTAATGAAAAAAAAACTAAATTGTCTTATTACATACCGAAAACTAAGAATCAACGAAATAAAAACATACTGGAAATAATTGCAACAAAGATATAAAAGGAATAGACTAAGTATAATAATGTCGCAGATGTTCGCTATTCCATGCTCGGGGGAGTGTCGTGCCATCAATAGTTGGTAGCTTGAAAGTTCCCTCTCCAAGCCTCCGTTCAATGACGTATGGACCTTCCCATGTGGGATTCATATGCGACGGGACCGAGAAACTCGTTTCAAAACGAGGTCACCCATATCAAAGACTCTCGGTCGGACTTTTTCATCATAATATCGAGCGACTCGGTGCCTATATGCAGCCACTCTTAAATCAGCTTCTTCACGTTTTTCATCAATGAAGTCTAGTGATTCCAGTAAAAGATCCTGATTCGTCGCAGGGTCGTAACGAGTTACCCTATGTGATGGAACTTCAAGTTCTACGGGTATAACAGCTTCCATGCCATATGCCAATGCGAATGGAGTGTGGCCAGTCCCAGACTTGTGGGTGGTTTTATAAGCCCAAAGTGCTGTTGGAAGTTCATCTACCCACTTGCCTCTAGCCTTTTCCAAACTCTTTTTCAATATGGACTTAATTATTTTGTTCACGGCTTCTACTTGTCCATTGGCTTTTTGATGAGCAACTGCTGCAAACCTCTTTTCGATGCAATACTTTTGACAAAATTCTTTGAACTCCCTACTTTCGAATTGAGTTTTGTTGTCTGTAATGATAGTCTGTGGGAGGCCAACACGGCGTATAATATTTCGTACAACGAAATTAATAACCTTCTTGGTGGTGATCGTGGCTAAGAGCTTTGCTTCTGCCCACTTGGTAAAGTAATCGACCGCAATTATCGTGTATTTCGCACCACCTTTGGATATGGGTAAAGAATCGATTATATTGATCCCCCACATTGCAAACGGCCAGGGACTAACCATTTGTGTCAGTTCCATCGGCGGAGCTCTCGGGATTTTTGTGTATTTTTGGCATTTGTCACATCTCCTTACGTAGTCTGCAGCATCTTGATTTACAGTTGGCCAATAATATCCATTGCGGAGGATCTTCTTTGCTAGCGTCAATTCTAATTCAATTACTAATTAATTTATTAGTTCATTCATTTAATCCACTTCAAATTTAATTCCATACTCAAATCCATTTATTTAATATCTCAAGCCGTATCAATTTATTTACGCTTCAGTTTAATTTATTTATAACTTGAGTTATCACCATTTCAAACTATTTACATTTTACTCGACACATTTCTAATTTTTATTTAACTTGCTTACCATCTAGAATTTTATTTAACTTGCTTACCATCTAGAATTTTATTTAACTCAAGTTTCATTTCCAAATTCCATTTGTAACCCTCAATCCAATTTTTAAGTTAGCCAAGTTAAATTCCATCTCACATTCATTCAACTAATTAATTATCTAATTAGTTCACTTTAATTTATAACTCAATTTGATTTTTATCTCAAAAATCACTTCTTTTATTTTTTCTTGAGTTCAAATTCCTTTTTATAATTCAAGTTTGGATTTAGTTTCCTTTACCAAAATATCAAACTCTTTTATTTTGGCTTATCTATTTCAACATTTCAATTTTATAAGTCACACAACCTTTTCTCTTTTTCATATTTCCATCAATTCCATATTCGAGTATATTCCCATTTTATTTTTAACTCGAGATTATACGTTTATTTATAACCTAACTATATTTTTATTTAATTTATTTTAAATTTCTATATGCAATTCCAATTTATTTATTCACAATTCCAGATTTCCACTCAATTTTATCCCATTGAAGATTTATGCATATGTTTTTTATAACATTCCACCATTCAAAATTTATATTTACTTCAACTTGATATATTTCTAATCCAATTCAAATTTTACAACTTATATTTATATAGTCACTTTATAATTCTCATTTACATATTTTAATTCAATTCCATATACTCAAATCTAATTCGCCTTTTAATTTAAATTTCAATTCCTTTTAACCAATATTTCAAAACCATATTCGAATTATTTATACTTAAATTAATTTCACTCCAAACCATTTTATTTTTAATTCATTTAATTTCATTATATCTTTCAATTGCTGCGCTTAAGTTTAATTTCATTTTTTTAACTTTTTCAAGTTAAAATTTAATTCCAAAATTCAAATCCCACAACTTTCTCTCTTCTTTAAAATTATTCTCAATTTTATAAGTTCATACTTATTTCCTGATGTTTTTCGAAACATTTTAAAGAAGGATTCCGAAATTTAAATAGCCGGTATTTATTTCAAATCATTTTGAAATCACAAATATCCCAAATCATACTTTTTAAATTTTAAACCAACCCTGGTTTTTATCCCAAAACGAATTCCCTTGGAATTTATAAACAACGTTTGTTTTTCCAATAAAATCTCCAAATAAATTATTTCGGTGGCATCCCGTCACTTAGAAACTCGAAAACTAATACAGATGATGCAGCCGTCATCATCAGAATTATTTTACAACAACAGAAGTGAGTTCCGACTGAAGTCAGTTCAGTGCTATATCACTTCTAAAAATCCATTTAAAACCATTTTCTTTCAAAAATATCTTCAAAATAATATCACCATATTGTTTTCAAACTTTCCGGGATTTAAATTTATAGATTTCGATTTTAAATCCATTTTTAATTATAACTCATAAGTATAATTTATACTTATACAAATTTCATTTGGTTATATAAACCATTTCCAATTTTATAATCTTATTTGATGGTTTTCAAATACATGAATATGGAAAGGAATTTGAAATATATACCTTGTGAAGGTATTTGGAAAAGAATATTTTGGAAAAGTGTAAAATAAGGCCTGGTGTATGCTTATGGATGTTTTATTGATAGTTAAATAATCGACTATCGATATTGGCCAATTTCGTTAATCGTTTCGGAGAGACCGAGATCAGATTTAATTATCTGAAAAGGACTTCGATCCGATTTGAATGTTACGAAAGATTACAATGAAGATGATAAAGATGATGATTCAGTTTGTCAAAATCCAGGATAACTTGTATGGACGAATGCTATCAAAACATCATCATTGGAGGACGATGCACATTCTAAGCAGAATTGTTTCTTGAAAGGTAACGCTTAGCCTCGAGCCTCATCAATCAGGAATGATAAAATTGGGGAGATGCAGTAAGGCTAAGTGGGTCGCACCCAATTAGGGTAAGTCATCACTTTTCTAGATGTCTTCGAAAACCTATTTATTGTGGATATGGTTGTGCATGAAAGAATGAGAGCTCGATGGTAAGGGTGGGAATACCCAGGGTGATAACATATTCGGTCTATCCAGATTAGGGGTAGGCCGGTCTTGTGTAGCAGGGGATCCGATGAGATCCTCGGTACCTTTTTCTAGACATGTACTATGATGGGCGGTACCCCAGTGGCCCAGTCATTTGTATGGGATCCTTTCTCCAATACGAGCTTACGATTTTGTTTGTAGAGCTTAGTACACTTGAATTTAATTGATGTAACAATTTTGGGTATTTGAATAAGTATTTGTTCGTAGACACTATTATAATATCAGATGAATTTGATAAAAATTGTATTGGTTATCATAAGGGAAAACCCCGTCGTGTTTATGTGACGCGGTGTTACGAGATACCTTTGTTTTTCAAAGGGTTTTGATAATTCTAATAATTCAAATTGAGTGTGTTTTCTCACGTTGGTTTTCTAGACTGACTCGGTTGTTATTTTATTATAATATTCGGGTCAGACCGAGTATTACATATTTAAGATAGAATACTTTGGAGCTCAAGAGGCGAGCTAGTTAATAGAGACATATCTCCATATTTGATTTATATTTCCACTGTATGAGGACAAGTTATTATAACTGTCCAGATTGATGTATTGATTATTGTCTCTGATGATTGTAAGTATATAAACTGTTATAGAATCTTTTGTGTAAAAGTCTGTTATTATATATTATATTTTGTTCCGCTGCGATTGTAAGATTCTGTGTTGTTGCTTATTTTTCTTCTATCTCTTTCTTCTTCTTTACCCTAGTTATTCGCTCTTTCGTACAATTTGGGTTGAATAGGAGTGAATTATTATCAACTCAAGGATACAGAACCATGGGTCGCTATATTTTTCTTTTGAAAATCAATTCTTTTTAGTATATATGGAATTCATTAAAACTCTCTTTGTTAAATACCTTGGTTTAATTCAACTCTTTTTAAAACTTAGAATAATTCCAAATCATTTTACTTAAATTTTAACAAAAATTTCTCAATTCCAAAATCTTAACTTTATAATAAGTTGAAACCATGTTATCTAAGATGGAAAATCCAAATTAGTTAGTATTTGAATGAAACAGATCCATAGAAATTATTTCAAATTATACTTGATGTTAATTTCTATATTCAACAAGTACTATCCATTGAATAATGGTGAAATCAATTTTTAAATTCATATGAGTAGTATGAGTTCTTTTCTTAGAATTTAACATAACTTATAAGAAGATTATCTCTATACAACCCAAGTTATTTAAAGTTGGGAAGTTTAATCTTTTACACTTAACTCATTTCCAACATTTCGACCTTATCTATCCCTCCCCTTGGTGAGGCCATGTGAACCAGGACACTGGTTTCCCTAGACATCTTCTTAGTTAAAGCACCTCAGCTCGATCACATGAACTAAAAAATAAGGTGTACTCGTCGGCTTATTAGAGCCAAGATTAAAACAATTGCTTAAAACAACTTTTCTTTAATTCTTTTATTTAAATACTTTTAAATAAATCATTGAATCTTCAAATTATCTTTAAAACACTTAATTATTCATTTAAAAATAATTATAAAAGATTTGGAAAAGAATTGTTAAGTTTAAAGTTATATGTCAAAAGTTATTGAAAACGGCTGCAAATAGTGCTGCGAATGGTGCTTTTAAAGTTATATTGATCTTAACGACTTTTCTATCTTTTGAAAATTTCATTATGAAACTCAAATCTATTTAAAAACATTTTAAATAATAATAAAGATTTTTTTATATTTTTAAAACATTTAAAAATATTAAATTTAAGACATCCTTTTTAGCAGCAAAACCACGATTATTTTGAAAACTTGTTTACTTATATTTCAAAATCTAGTTATTGTAATCTTGATTATTTTTCCTTTGTTTGAAATATAGAGATATAATAGTTCAAAAAATTCTTATTACAAAGAATTCCGAGCAATATTCCACCTTATATACTCAATTTACTTTTGCAGCGCGAAATCGCGAATTACCGTTACGCGACGCGCCTAGTTTTGACTCATTTTTCATTTCTTATTCAGACTTCACCAAATCTGTTTTCAGTGTTTATAAAAAATATTTAAATCATTTTAAAACCGTTTCAAAGAGTTTTAATGATCCCATACTGCTTTTATAATTTAATTCAGAAAGTGATTTCTTTATGTAATATCGATGTGTATTTAACGTGGCTTGTTTATATATCCAAACAACAATATTTTTACAACATCCAAACATGATGAACAATCACTATAAACAAACATATCTGAATATATATATCATACAATATATGTAGTATATATAAATATAGTTCTCACCTTAATCCAAACCGATACTTCCTACCAACATTCAAATAAATCAACGCTTCACTAAACATCTCCTAAACACCCAAAGCTCGCCGCTATGCCTCCTTCCATTTTCTAATTATGCTTTCCACTATTACTTCGGCTTAATGCTAGAGTTTATAAGAGATTAGAGAAGATTTGGTTAACCTTTGAAAAAGTTAGAGAGTGACCAGTGGAGTAGTGCTTAAGCACTTCCACTATTTTTAACTCTCCTACTTTTTTCTCAAGTTTTGGGAAAGAAAGAGACTTTCATGGATGCAACTAAAAAGTATAAGAAAGCTCAAGAATGAAGAAGAAGACGAATGTGAAGAATAAGTGAGAAGGAGGGATGATATTTATAGGAAAAAAATTAGAAAATATCTTCGAAGTGAAATTACCACCATACCCTTACCTACCCTAGAAAACGCCTCTCTCTTCCAACTCTTATGGTGCATGACAACCCCTCATGCAGTGATGAGGTGTGGGTGATGGTGGTGATGACGGTGGAGGTGGTGATGTGATGTGATATAAGATTGATTTGATGTTTGCTTTTTAAAGTAATTATTACTTTAGATATTTTATTTTATTATCTTATGAAATTATATATTTACTTTCTACCCATATCATGTGAATACGTGCATGATAATGCGTGTATGTGCATGTCACAAATGTGTACAAGTCATTTGAACAATGTCGTATAACTTATATACGTCAAACCGTTACGAATTCGGAATCCGATCTTCGGTCATATTTTCATTTATTGTAAACAAAGTTTGAAAACATTTTCTTATTATTACCCATGAATTAAAATGATCTTATTTGATTTATAAAATCATATAAATCAATATTAAACAATTGTTTGCAAAAAGTGTTCTTATTCGATAAAACGATATCGATTTTTCTTATAATTTCAAATCTTATTTATAAATTTATAAAACTATCATATTTGATTTAGTATCATTTTATTACTATTACAAATGAATTATTATCATTTTAAAATTATTATTTGAATATTTATAATAATCATTAAATTATTAAATATAAATTTAGAATCATTATTTAATTACTATCGGCTGCTCTTTTTTCCTGTTTGATGTAACTGTAAACAACCCACGAGTAAAGTAAAAAGTCACATGATGAAATGCTTTTCTTAGTAAAATAAGCAATTAAATCATCTGCTTTGTTATGAAATATTTGAATATAACCTAAGCCATTTCCATATTTGCATTCTAGACCAAAAGAAGCAGGTTTCTGCTTAGGTATGGAGTGAGATCGTTCGCCCCAGCATACCTAGGCCTTGTAGGATTCCCAAGAAATTCTTCGATTTCTTTCAAAAAGGCGCAGCACCGGAACTATTTTAGCTTGCACTTTATAAATAGCTTCATCACAAAATAAGAAACGGTGTCTCCAACGCACAAAAGGCTGGGAGTTCACATACTGGCATTACTAATTATGTCATTAATCAATTAAATCTTTGTTAATATATTTTTAAATAGGTTTACCATTTTTATTTATGATTCAAAATGTAATTATTATGGTTATAAATCCTTGTATTTAAATATTTCAAAAATAATCTTAATTTATTAAAGTGATGAATTTGCGTGTCATTACAAAATTACACGGTCCTTTTGACTTAAGAATACCATTGATCTTTAATATGGAAACTCCGCTTTGATTATAGTTAAATCGTGGCACGACATCCATCGAACGACTACAGTTGGGTCAAGTGAAAGCATTGGAAGTAGAACACTATTCAACAGAGGATTCGTCTCCATTTTTATATGACTTTAGTACCACGTTCAAATGAAGTCAAACTCTCGGGCGAGAGCAGTTCCGTTAATAATAACTACAATTATTGAAAAAAAAACTTTATGTTTGGAATATAAAGCTGAATGCAGACAATATTGGAGTTTTGACTATTGTCAAATTCCATAAGTCCATAGTGATATAGTTTCAATGAAGAGAATTAGTGTAAATGATTTTCACTACCGGGTAACGCTTAAATAAGTAAAATTGGATTTTACCAAAAAGCTGTATAAGCGATAAATTTAGCCAAAATATCACACCACTAGCTAAGGTGATGAATGCGTGTTAATACTCAAGTCATTCAATATTAATCGCTGCTTGAATTTACGCATTTGAGTAGCACCACCATAACGATGAATACTCCAAATAAACCACACAATTTAATTAATTTCTAATCATTATAAATTAATTAATATTTACGAAATATTGATTATCATATTTTATTTTATTTGTTTGTATATCATTAGTAATTGATAAAGTGCATAAATAAAAGTTATAAACATGCATATCAATATATGATATCAATAGATTGTTTAAATTAGATTTAAATGAAATAAATGCTGAAAAGATTTAGTATCATTTAGGGCCCATGGTGCCTCCATGTTTTGCTGGCCATATAAGAGAGAATAGCACTATTTTTTAAAGGGATTAATAAAAGGAAAAAAAATCTCTGTTTAATTGGGCATTGATTACCTTCTTTATTTTAGTCTTTTCATAAGCTTTTTCTATTCATTCTTTTATGTAACTTTCTAGTTCTCTTCTTCCTCTCTAATGGCATAAATTTTGAGAGCTCCCTCATCTAAACATATCCCAAAATAAATACAAATCAAATTAGTTTATTAAAATTGGATTATCTCTCTTGATCCTTGAAAATTTAAAGACTAATTTTTGAATTTAGGAGATTTGATTCATTGTTCAATGTGCGATTTATTGGCTACATCTAATGGTAACTTTCTTATTTAAATTCACCTATGTATTGGTACGATTAATATAACTAGATTTTCTATGATCTACCTTATGTTTAATTATTCACCTTGCACTTGTATTTTAGATCTTCCTTATGTCTATTTTGATTAAAACATGTTTCTTGTATTGTTTGGATTTTAGATCTACATTTGTTCATCATGTCCCTTTAATGTATGTCCACGATAAATTGATGTATTTTGAATCCCATACTAATCTTGATAACCCATCATTATTCTCTATATTGTTTAGATCTGTAAATTCTTATCACTAATTTACACATGCCCACTTTGTTCAAATTTCTTTTATTTTGTTTTGGAAATTTTTGAAATTGAAGTCTAATTTTGAATGAGTATTTTTTAATATAATTATATAACATTTATGTACTTAAATGTAAATGTATCTAATGCATTAAATTATCTACTATTTTGAAATTAATCTTTAATTTCATTTGGTAAACGGCTAAATATAATTGTGTAAATCCTTGTTTAAAAAAAAACTGATTTAAGATTAATGAATAGACTTTATTGAAAATTCTAATTCTTTGTGGTTTCCTCTACTTAAAGTCTCATGTAAACCTAAAGTATTATTTCTTTCCTAAATTAAAAGTTTAATGAAGAATGATAACTTTCAAATCAAAACTTATTTGTATAAATATATAAATACATATATCATATGCTATTGTTTTTGCAAATACATGTTGTTTAGATCTAAATTATTAAATTGTACATTCATGTATATGGAAATATGCATGTTTAGTTTAATTCAAATTTGTAAGAAGATTTTATGCATTAGTATAACCTTTTGTTGTCTAATCTATCTTTAATTGAAATCATTCCCGTTAATGTTAATTTTAGGGTTTAAATTATTTAAGACAACTAATAGGTTTTCACTTTTTATATGTATGTATGTAAGTATGTATAATTACTATGGATGTGTGCATATATTTCATTAATTAGAAACTTGGATAACAAAGATGTGTGTAAATTTGGTTGATAAGTTATAATTGCCATTTAATACGTTCATTATTACAATTAGGTAAGGAGAGAAGTGAAAAGTTTCTCTCTCTTCATATATTATCAAATCTTGTCTTTATTAATTGCGTAGGGTAAGAGAAGGAAACAAACGGTTTCCTTCTCTTAATTCATTTGTCCATGTTTCATTTATACATATATATATGTACACATCACCTATATACTACATATATACTTCACACAATTAAATTTATTTGATACATTCATTAAAATACCTATAATTTTAATTTTAATTTAAATCTCTATTTTAACAATTTAAACAAAATAAGATTTTATTTAAATTTTTATTAGATTGGATCTAATATACATTTAGACTACAATGCCCTATAAATATCCAAACTGGTAAAAAAAATTAAATTCACAAATTTCTTCCATTGTGGGCCGGCCCAATTCTAACATGGGGGACGATCTGTTCTTTATGCTGGATATTCGAATTTGGATATTAAGACATGTTCTAACCTGGATGGTAAGATCTACAATGGAAATGACCTATAAATAGCAAGCTACCTACAACTAGAAAATGGCATTTTGCACTTTGGGTTTTTCTATCTTCTCCCACCATTGACTTTTAGAACGTATATCAAATCCGAGGTCTACTAGATTATGATCAGATTTAGGTTGTAATCATTGTATTCCAAAGAGAAAACATAAGATAATAAGATTAAAGTTGACGTATGCAGAAGTACTCGCTGAACCACTATAAACGCATATGTTTATTCTTATATTTATTGCTTTCATATCGCTACATTTTGATTTAATTAACTTTGGCATGTTGTGTTAATTTTTGACGTAACATTTTTGGTGCTGTCACTGAGAACAGGCGTGGATATGAAGTTTGGAAGAGATGAATATACCATCAACAAAAAAAGCGATCCCCGAAGGAAGCCAAGAAAGACATGGAGGTAACCAGGAGGTGTCCTCAAGTTCAAATCCATCAGTCTACATAACTAGAAAAGAGATGGAAAGAATGATAGAAGAGATGCAAGATAGGATAATGGCATGACGGAAGGAAATATTAGATGTATTTTTCATAAGAATGGAGTGAAAAAAAAAACAGCCGGAGCAGCTGGAACTCTAAACTAGAGCTAGAAGGTGAGGCAGTAGCATCCTAAGTTAGAGCAGATCAAAATGGAGTCGAATCCCCTCGGTTATAACCATTCAATACCGACCTAAATCAGGTCAGTATCGACATGAATATCCTGCAGGGAACGACTAATTTTGTTTTAGGACAAGCCAGAATATGTGGAATGGGAGATGTTGGAGTTAGAAATGCGGACCAGAATGTGAATGCATGGCAATAAGAGTTGTTACCAGAAGCACACCATAGGAACGGGGGGTAGATGAAGCTATGGATCATAGACTTCCATTGGATGACAATGACAAGATTGCTGAAATGATTAGGAGAATATTGAGAAGTGGACCTTAGACTATAGTTTAGAGCATAAGAAAAGAAATCCATTCACCCATAACACCCAGTAAGCATGGAATCCTCCTAATTTCAAGTTATCGACGTTGGAGATTTAAAATGGGAGGATGGATCAGACCATTCATTTGATGAGATCTGACACATGTAGGTGTTGGATGCTTCTTCTAAGGAAGTGACAGGACGATAATTCCTATTATACTTGACAGAGTTAGCCGCAATGTGGTGCAAATAGCTGGAAAACGGGTCCATCAACACGTGGATAGGACTAACAGAGAGATTTATAGACCATATCAGAGTTCACATTTCCTCACCGAAGAATATGATGCTTTTGAGTGTAAGACAGAGAGAAGGAGGCCTTGCGTAGTTATATGATCGGATTCAATGCAGCGGTGGCTGTAGTTCATAAGCCAGATCCGTCAATAATACTGATGGCAGTTGTCTTCGGAGTTGCGAATAAAATAGATTTCAAAGTGGCTCTAGAAAGGGATCCACCAATGGATCTTGTAGAATTTTACCATCAAGGTGAAAGATACATTGTCAAGAGGATGCTGAAGTCAAAAATGCTTAAGTTAACACTGTGAATGACGGAGGACCATTGGGAATAGGATAAAGGAAAGCAAAGAGTTGACGATAGCTCTGAAGGAACAAAGTGGTAAAGGAGGGAGCCAAAATTTTCATTTTACATTGATTTGAAGGAGACCCGGAGAGGATTTACTTGGATTCCAAGGTCAAATCCCCTACCGAAAGCCAGCTAGGTGAGAACCACAAATCGGGAGAAAACCCTAATTTTTTTTTCTTATTTCATGAGTTGGATGAGAATTTAAAAAATAAATGCAATCATTTATGAGATCAGATTGAAGAGCAAGTTCAGAGTAATGGCTACAATAATAAGTGAGGAACTAAACTATAGTGGCGCTAAGGGGACAGCCACTACCTGCGGCAAATGTATTAGAATATGATTGTGAATCGAGATCGAGAATGATTATCCCATGATTGGGATGAGTAGGAGTTAGGTTCGATTCTCTCATTTTTCCTTTTGTTTTCAACAAATATGGTAACATTACTCTCAAACCTCTTACACGTGTATGGGACCTCGGCTAGTCTTTGACATGCCCTTAGTTGGATGTTCAGGAGTAGTCATTGATATGATAGATGTTTAGGATAAAATAGATGTTTAGCATGTTTGTTTATTGCTTTGATTTGGATTTTGTGAATCAATGTGTGATTTTGATAATCAGTTGACCATGATGACTGACACTGATTACAAAACAACGGAGACTAGTGACCCCCTGAAACCGATATATAAACTGATTGGACATGGTTACTTGACAGAGGAATGGAATGATGAACCATAAGGTGCAAGTCCCCTTGCCGAAGAGCGAGTAAATGGGCTTGTACATGATAGCTAGCCCCCTCACTGGAGAGTGAGCAGATGGGCCAACTCGGGTGGTAAGTTCCCTCACTGAAGAGTGAGCAAATGGACATGCTTGAACGTCAAACCCTTCGTCGAAGAGCGAGTAGATTAGCTCAATATGGTTATGCGACTGGAAGAGATCACAAATCAAATTAGGTATAATCCAGAGAGATCGAAAATTAAACTAGATATATGATTACGCAGTCGAAGAGATCTAGACCTAACTTTAGGATTTGAATGCCTTATCACTTGATAATGATTATTGGTTGAATAATGATTATCATTGCCTCAATTCGATCAAACTTACTTATAATGGGAAACTAGCCGACACTAGACATTTTATAAGTATCTTTCCAATCAATGGCAATGCACCCCTTGGATTAATAATGCATGATATATGATTAACCTAAGATAGATATATCTCAGGCGAACACGGGACGATATTGATAATGGCTTATGATAACCTAAATCTTGGGCAAACACGAGACGACACCGATGTATGATGACTTAATTCTGGGCGGAATGACATTGATAATGATGTATGAAATGATAACCTTGATACATGATACATGATATTATAAATTCGAAGGAACACAAAATGGTTATGATTTACGACTAACACTTGAGTAAGGACTAGATTGCTTAACTATAATGATCTAAAACCACCTTTGATTTTAAGGTTAATTCGAAGGAACTTGATGATTTACCACGAACAAGATCAATGGATAGTCGAAGAGCACAAGCGATGACAATTCATCAGTTTCGATACTAGTTCTTAAGCAAAGCGTGTCATATATTCACAAGGCATACTTTAGAGGCAAGCATTATCGACAAAATTTCTACAGTCTCGGAACATACTCAAATAGATGTATTGGACTTCAGAACGATGAAAGAATAAACCTAAAGACTTGGAGGATGTCAAAAATCATAAAGGAAAAGGACACACAAAGTTTGGATAAGTCATGGACAACTCAAGTCATGTTGGTATTGAGTAGTCGACCAATCGGTATCAAGATGATTTAGTCAAGGAGCATAGACTAGCAAGCTTTGAGGACTTGGAAGCTCAAGGAAAAGATGAAGCTTTGAAATAGAAATTCATATTGGTACGAGTAGCCAACCAATCGCTATCGATGTGATTGATATTCTAGAGATTCATAGGGGATGACCTATTCTTCATGCTGGATATTCAGATCTAGAGATGAAAACTTGTTCTAACCTAGATGGCTAGTTCTATGCTGGAATTGGCCCATAAATAGTAAGCTACCTACAACTAGAAAAGGATTTTTGCACTTTGGATTTTCCTATCTTCTTCCACGGTTGACTCTTAGAAACTTTATTGATCCAACATCACTAGATTATGGTCAGATTTAGGTTGTTATCATTGTATTCCGAAGAGAAAACATAAGATTAAAATGGACGTAGACCAAAGAATCTGTTGAACCGCTATAAAAAGTGCGTGTTTATTATTGTTTTTATTGCTTTCATACCCACTAAATTTGGATTTACTCAACTTTGGGATGTTGTATCAATTTTTGGCTTAACAAATTTTTTAATATATGATTATGAATCTGTAACAACCCTGATTTTTCGACGCCCGAAAGTCGACATTTATACGTCCACTGTATCAAATGTCGCACGGTCGAATGCCGGAAAACCGAACCGCTAGGGTTTAAAGAAGAATGAGGTAGAAGAAGAAGAAAAGAAAACAATAACAAAATCTCACATATCGCAGCGGAACAACATATAATAGATAAATGAATATCTTTAAAACAAAGAACTATATCAATTATTACATTACATCACATTACATTATAAGAGTGATACAACAACAAACAACGGAAAAGAATATAACATATACTAGTGATACGCTTCGCCATCCAGCTTGCTCTTGATCTCCACCGCATCTCTTTTTCGACTTTGCTCCAGAATAATGATAACCTGACTCTAGGCTGCCCGTGTGGAAAAATTATGGGCTGCCAGATTTTAGAAAGGGAACAATAAACACCAGGTCAGTCATGGGACTGGTGTGAGATCTTAAAAACAGTTATTTTTAACCATAAGAAAATAAAGGAATTAAAAGAAATCCACAATGCTTTTTTTTGAAAATGAAACTACCATAAGGCCTCCCGCCACACACACAATGCGAACGCAGAATTGGAGGATATTTCTCCTTATGATGGTCAAACATGCTTAATACGCAAAATCCTTTCGATATTATTATTAGTGCATAGTGCAGAAAACATTTCGAAAGTATAATATTAATCTTACCCAGTATAGGCATTTCGTACTTATGCCTACTATAGCTACCATGTTCAATAGCAGGTTACCGCCACATTCCATGGCAGGTTATACAACTAAAACCGTACAGGGCGCATATTGTTTCTTTGGATTCCCAACAAATGGTCAGGCTAAGGAACTTACTATTGCCATAGGTATGCCTCTAGAGGGACGTCCCGAGAACCTAACCGGATCTCTGCCAACACAAGGCCAGGTTACCTCTGCAAAAATAGGTAACTACTACATCAATATGTTGGGGTTAAGCAGCAATCCAGGCTCGGCGTGCGATCGATTGAATGCGGCAGCGCAATGGGTCGGGGCGATTTTCGATTCGCGTTGGAGGTATGATCGATTGTGAGTTGCTTGAACTCGGGAAGAGGAGAGCGCTCAAGAGATGGAACTGGGACTGGCGGCGACGCAAGCAAGGGCTGATGTGGCGATGTCAGTGGGACACGGGTCGAAATCGTAAGACTGGGAACTTCGAGAGCATTGTGGTTAGATCGAAGCTCGCATCCTGGTATCGTGGCCGCGATCGTGAGCAAAGAGGGGATGGTAAGAATTTAATTTAATTAAAATTTAATTTTGGAATGATTTGTTTAATTCCAGAGAATTTTTTTTACAGTAAGCAATACTGTCTCTTTACAGTATATTGAAAGAAAATATTATATGCATGTGTTTTTATTTGTTATATGATATGCATGTATTTTGATTTGTTAAGTTATGTTAGCAAAAAATTATTAAGATAATAAATTTATTCAATTAGCCCATTTAATTATTTTTATTTACTAAAGGATATTTTTTTAAAAAGGAAAAATAGTGTTCAAACTAGATTTTTAGTTGATTAATTTATTTTAAAAGGAAATTTAGTTCTAATTTTAATTTTTGTTTAATAAATTATTAAAAGGAAATGATTTAAAATAAAAATCACTGGTTAATTAAATTTGTTAAAAGAAAATAAATTTTCCAATTTATTCGGATATTAATAAATTATATAATTATTTATGCAAGGTCAAAAGATTGTGAAAAACAAACTGGAATGGAAATGGATTGGATTGGATTGCAAAATAAATGCAAAGGTGAGATCCTCTCACTCAATCGCGGATTTAATTTTTAAAGTTAAATTTAAAATTGATTGATTGTGTGCTTGAGTAATTAATTTATTATTAGTTATATTAGTTTAGACCCTATGCGCCGCATAATAGCGGAGGTTATTATATTAAATCCATATACCGCGATATTCCACCTCGAAGTGGAATCGGTATTATATATGTATTTGGAGTTGTTGATTCCCACATTATATAGCGGATGAGACCCTATTGCGCCGCATAATAGCGGATAATATTTTATAAATCCCCTATACCGCGATATTCCACCTCGAAGTGGAATTGGTATTTAATTATTATGCTAACGTTTGTGGATGCAGGTAAACAGGTTGGAGGGATCCAACTGGATTCCTCAAAACATTTTGATTTGTTTTCAAAATTTTGTGTTGATTATTTATAATCCATGTGTGATTATTTATGATTGAAACCCTTGAAGACTAAAATTTAGCCGAATATATTTTTGGTATCGTAGGATACCACAAATAAGTAAAATTGGATCTTTAAATTTAGATAGAAAACCTATAGTGAAATCTTATTGAATAAAATTCCAAAATATGAGAAAAAGATTAATAAATGGATTTCAAGTAATAATATTCAAAAGGGTGAAGAATTTATTTTAAAAATATGGTTTTTAAATAATTTGGAAAAGATAAAGGAATTTATTTTTAAAAAATAAATTCGGAAAATGATTTGGTGTTAAAAGAATAAATCTTTGAGAAATCAATATGGAAACTAATTTAGTGTTTGAATGAAAATCGATTTGGTGTTGAAATAAACTTAGAAATTAAATTAGAAATTAATTTGGTGTTTAAAAGTAAACCTTTGGGGAATCGATATGAAAATTGATTTGCTGATTTAAATAAATTTAGAAACCAATTTGGAATCGGATTTGGTAATTGAAACAAATTTGGAAATCAATTTGAAAAATTGATTTGGTGTTGAAAGTAAATACTTGGGAATCGATTTGAAAATAGTAAATCAGTGGATATTTAAAAATTTAAATCCACAATGGGAATTTTATAAAAGAAAGAGAAATTTGTTTTAAAAATAAATATTGTTTTATTTTTAAAAGCGTGGAAAGGAATTTACGGATTTATGACGTAAATTTAAAATAAATCCAGAAAGATTTATAAGTTTATTTGAATGAACCATTTTAGAATGGAACGTGTACTTTCCCTGAAAGCCGAGAATGTTTTCATATGGTTTATAAATATAGATTGAAGTTGCAAAGATGGTTTTAAGGAAAGAATGTTTTAGAAAAAAATTATTTACTTAAGTTATTTTGAAAATCTTTAAAGTTAAAATATATTTTAAACTATTATGGAATTGATTATTTAAAGTTTTAAATTGATATTTGTTTTAGAAATTGGATATTTAAATATTTATGCTCTATCTACTAATTTTATTTTAAAATTAGTTTTGAACTTGAATTTTTAGATGAGATATTAGTATAATATTTTCATAACGAATATTTAAGCAAATATTCTAAAATAGTTTATTTTAAATATTTCCAAGTATATTTTGAATAAGTATTTTACATATTTTTTTAAAAAAATATTTGAACTCGGCAGATTTTCAGTGGAAATGAATAAATATTGGAAATATATTCCGCGTAAGGAAAATGATTTGAAAATTTGTTTCCAAAGGATTGAAATGTGGATAGTGATTTGAAATTTGTTTTCAAAGTGATGAAGTGTTAAATTTTATCTTGTGAAGATATTTTAAAAATGTGACTTGAAATCGTTTTCAAATGGATGAAATGTGAAATTTTATCTTGCAAAGATATTTTGAAAGCAAAATAATCGGGGGGAAATTATTTGAAATCCAGTGACTGTTATGAATAATGATTGATAATTAAATAACCGACTATTAATATTGGCCTTATTAAATGACATTTGAATTTCGATGCGACCGGGAGTCGAAATTCCAAATGGATATTCGAAACCCACATCGAACCTTTGTGATTGTGATGGATCTTTTATTTAAAAGATCAAAGTGGAATATGTTGTGATTTGTTTGAATCTGAATGTAACACTTATTTTTAAAATAAGCGCTCGTTATTCGGATTAGCTGGGAGAGGACCTTGTGTCATAAAACCCATTCCGAATAGCGATACGACGAAATGTGATTGCATTTGAAGATGGTGCTGAAGACCGGGTACTTTCGGAAGCGAAAGGATTACCTGTTGAATGTCTCTGCACCGGGTTGCTCCGGTATAGAGATTTTATCACCTTTTGTGATGGGGATTCCGGACGTGATTAGTGAATATCCGGATTACAAGGACTTCTTTGGAAGTGCCTACGGTTCCGTTCGAACCCCGAACGGACTTGTATGGATGTGTGTCTGACGTTACACTTTGAGATGTAAAGCTGGTTTCTATCAAATACATTTCTGTTGGCGGCGGAGAATTTATTCTCTTAGCTTATCACCCTTCTCTAATATATACGAGCTCAGAGGTTATGTAGTTGATGGTTACTAGTGATACATTCCCAATATGGTAATGTGGCATACGAAGTGCTGCTGATCATTTGTTGATCGAAGCATGGCTTTTATGAAAAGCGTAGCTTTATGGACGAGACTTCGTCAAACCTCATACCCCGGAATGGTCGAAAAAGGTAGAATGCAGCAAGGTTATAGGGGGTAGCGCTCCTTAGGGTATGTTCATTTCCTTTTGGATAGAAGTGGTATCATGGTATGGAGCCCATATACTTAACTTTTGTGAATATCGCAAATATATATTACTTTGTGATTGTTGTTGTTGAGGATCCTCGGATAAAGGTTGTTTACAAACGAGGGATGACATACTCGTGTAGTAGTTACCTATTTTTACAGAGGTAACCCGGCCTTGTATTGGCAGAGATCCGGTTAGGATCTCGGGACGTCCCTCCAGAGGCGTACCCATGTGGTAATAGGAAGTTCCTTAGCCTGACCATTTGTTGGAAATCCAAAGAAACATTACACGCCCTGTATGGTTTTAGTTGTATAACCTATCATGGAATGTGGTGGTAACCTGGTATTGAACATGGTAGCTATAGTAGGCATTAGTGCGAAATGCCTATGCTGGCTAAGATTAATATTATACTTTCGAAATGTTTTCTGCACTATGCACTAATAATAATATCGAAAGGATTTTGCGCATTAAGCATGTTTGACCATCATAAGGAGAAATCTCCTCCAATTCTGCGTTTGCATTGTGTGTGTAGCGGGAGGCCTTATGGTAGTTTCATTTTCAAAAAAAAGCATTACGGATTTCTTTTAATTCCTTTGTTTTCTTATGGTTAAAAATAACTGTTTTTAAGATCTCACACCAGTCCCATGACTGACCTGGAGTTTATTGTTCCCTTTCTAAACTCTGGCTGCCCATAATTTTTCCACACGGGCAGCCTAGAGTCAGGTTATCATTATTCTGGAGCGAAGTCGAAAAAGAGATGCGGTGGAGATCAGGAGCAAGCTGGATGGCGAAGCGTATCACTAGTATATGTTATATTCTTTTCCGCTGTTTGTTGTTGTATCACTCTGATAATGTAATGTGATTTAATGTAATAATCGATATAGTTCTTTGTTTTAAAGATATTCATTTATCTATTATATGTTGTTCCGCTGTGATATGTGAGATTCTGTTATTGTTTTCTTTTCTTCTTCTTCTACCTCTTCCTTCTTTAAACCCTAACTGTTCGGCTTTTCGGCATTCGACTGTGTGACATTTGATACAGTGGACGTATAAATGTCGACTTTCGGGCGTTGAAAAATGGGGTCGTTACAGAATCATATGGTACTTGTGAACTGTATCTCAAATGATTAATGGTACAACACTCCTTTAGTGGGAGTGATAAAAGATTTAACAAACTCTTCGGATTGATACATATGGATGTATATATTTTAAGATCTAATGATACTGAAAGTGGATTGTAATACATCGAAAATTTTAATAATCATTTAAAGGTTACTTTGGTCAACTTATAAATATAAAATGGATATTTTCCAAATAATGGAATTTGACGATGAGAGTTGCAGCATTTCATAGATCAGATTTTTCTGATCAGTTTTGACTATATGAATGTTGGAATCGGAGATTGTATGGAAGAAACACATGGGATTTGAGTTGTTGGTTTGTAATGGACCAAAGCGGGTTGGGCCCGTTATTTGAATTTGAATTTTCAATGGCTATTTCACTCCATTATAAATACAGCCCATTTCAAAAAGAACATTCATTTGAGAATTTATTTCTTCTTCTTTGTTCGTTTTTCTTCCTTTTCTTCTTAAAAGTTTAAATAAATATATCACATCCATTTCTCAATGGAATTGGATGATATTTATATCAAAACGATCTATAGAGTGAGGACTACAGTTGGATATCAGATATAAGGTAATTTGAGGAGATTTCTAGATGTTCATTTCTGGACATTGGAGGGCCTTCATTAAAAACTTGATTTTTGCATCCGGTTTGGTGAGTGGGATGATTCTACTCCTCTATATTACAATTATAATGATATACTATGATTATTAGTCTCATTTAGGGATCTAATACAAATTTATAGTCTAATCATTGAAAGTTGAACTAAATGAATAATAAAGTGATTAATTGAATAAAGTGTTGGTTATTGAATCATTTCATTATAGCTAGAATTTGATGTGTGTACTCCTTATTAAATGATTGAATAACAATAAAATGGAAGTAAATTGATGTGCACGTAAATGTGCATATGTTTACATCCATGTTTTATCTATTTTTATTTAAACAAATGTCATATTTGGGCATTTTAACATGTTTGAAATAAAAATTCAATTATTTTCAAATCATCATATACTCATCATCATTCAGGGGGAAAATAGTTATTTTTGTGGATGTGTCAATTTGAGAATTTTTACTTGGACATTTTTATGATTTTTATAAGAATTTGGATGCATATGAAAGAGGCTTTTATGAAGATACATGCATGCATAAATGAATACAAAGGAATGGAGAGGGAAATAATTCAAATTCATGATCATGTAGAACCCCACCCACTTACCTAAATATACAATTAGAAAGCTAATGGACAATTAAGTGGTGGCTAAAGCTTCATGCACAATTAATGATGGATTAATTAGTGGTTAATAGTTACTTGGTGGCGATACTTCCTAAAGGGCATTTTGGGAAGCACCCTAAAAATTGAATTAGGGTTTTATGCATGTATAAATAGCCCTCTTACATACATGTAAATGATCTTCTACCTTTCATTTTTACTTAGAAAATTAAGCAAGCAAATTGTAAGATCAATGTTACATGAAGTGAAAATGGCTTCCTAGCCTCTTTCTCTTTTCTTTGCTACATGTTTTTATTTACTTTTATGCTCATTTTTATTCTTATGCACTCTTTCATTTCGTGTTCATAGTTTAGATTTACATTTATGCACTAGTTTAGTTCATTTCCTTCTAGTAGTTAATCTTTTTTTCTTTGTTTATTCTCTACTTTATTTTATTTTCAATGTTGAAATCTCTATGTGTTGAAATGATAACACAAATGAGAGGCTAAATCCCTACAATTTAGGGGTAATGAAGCTTTCTTTTATCATGTAGATTCAACATAAATTTTCTATGTATGATCTCTTTTATGCTTCATGAGAAAATGGATGTTTATGTTTGTTTGTGTTTTATGTTGAATTTGATAGCTTACTTTGTTCATAACAAATAGGCTATGCTTATCTCATTAATCACAAATTGCCTCTTTATCTATATATGATAATGGCAATGATGTGAAGTTTTAATAAAAATTTGATGATCTATGTTACCAATTAATAGTAAATAGATCATGCTTAAACTAGATTTTGGTTTCATTTTCTATGTCAAGTTTCATGAGATTTGAAAAGGTATGACTAGAGTTGTATTATAGTTTGATGGTTTGATTTGTGTTAATTAATAACTCAAATAGGCCATGCTTATGATAAATACATCACTAATCATACTTAGATTAAAAAGAGATCATCATTTGATTTTATGCCCATTTATGTAAAAAATATAAGAAAGTGGATTGCCTCTAAATTGAATTTTAATCACATAGTTTTTAATCTCAACATTTGCTTAGCTTTCTAGTTTTCAAAACAATCTTCACTTTTGGTTTAATTTGATTGATTAGAAATTTAAAATCTAACAATTCCCTGTGGATCGACCCGTACTCGCAATGTACTAACTTTTGTATGCCGTGCGCTTGCGGTAATTTTTATTTCAAAATTCATTCGGCTATTTTTTAACTCGACAGACGTTTAGCCGTCCAAACAAGTTTTTGGCGCCATTTCCGAGGAATTGTCTTTGATTTTATTTTCTATTTTTCGAATTATTTTTATCTGATTTTAGTGTGTTTTCATTTTGTGTGTGTTTGCATTAAAAAAATACATAATTTCCTTTCAAAAGGAAATTTATTTTATTCCATTCCATTTTCTACATCATTTACAATTTCTTATTTTACAACTTAAAAAAATTTACATTGCACTTTCTTTTCACTGTTCCTTTGCATTTTTGTTCATCTCTGTACACCAACTACTACAAACAATTGCTTCAACCACTTCCTTCCCCTACCTTTACATTTCTCGGCGATTTCAACTTGCAGCCTCCAACACTGCCTATTCCTTCATCAACTCCACCTCTTTGACCATACAACTGTCACAGTCCTTGTGATAACCTGGATTTTTGGGCATCAGGTAATTGGATATTATCTGATGTTAGCTACTGAAAACACTGATTTATAGGTTGAACAAATAAATTTGATAATAAATATTTATCTCGGATAAATTTTTATTTGGTAATCTCCTAATATAATTATTTAAAATTAGAAATTTTTTATTTTCAAACAAATTAAATATGTGTTGTTTAAATATATTTATATGAGTTGATTTTAGATTGAATTTGAATTTGAGACTGGATTTCAAAACACTAATATCTTAAAATAACTGGGATATAAAAGTGATGTATATTTGATTTTTATTAGCACAATTAGTTCTATATTATTTTCTTTAAAGGATTTTTTTTAAATAAATTAAGAAAATGTATTAATCAAATAGAAATTTAATAAAAAGTTTATAAAAAGAGAAAGGAAAAAATATGTAAATATATAAAACAAAGATAAAAATTATATTAAAACCATATTAAAAACAATGTATACAAGGGTAAATTTTTTAAAATACCATTAAACAAATGTAAGTCAATATAGCATGCAAATTTCAAATGGTAAGATAATTATAACAAGTGTCATTTATATATCTTTGTGAATTAAGCAAATTTATAAAAACATCTCTCTATCCCTCTCTTTCATTTTCTCGTTGATCTTCAATTTCAAAAAAAAAAAGAAACCAAAGCCTGTAATAAACCGGTAAACAAAATCAAAGAAGAAAAAATGGGCAAACAAAATCTTTCAAATATGTTTCAACCTATAGCTCAACAAAATTCTAGTTCAACTCAGTCTCAAAGATAATCCATTAAGTGAAGAAACCAGAGCAGATCAGATCATTATCAAGTCCAAATTCCAGTTTAAATCATCAAAAGCTTTCCAGATTCCAAAAGTCTTCTCTGTTCTTCAATAACATGTAAGTAAGCAAAATCTCTAAAGCTTAAATTTATATGATGATCTGATGTATGTAATGATCCTTGAAATTCTGAAGTGAAATATGCTTGCACGATTGTTTGAAATGAAAGAATGTATACATGTGAAATTGAGTGCATGTATGGGAATATATATGTTGGCTCTGTCTTAGTTATACATGCCTTAAAAATATTCTAAAATTTAATTCATTTCCTTAATCTATTATAAGTGATGATGTTTAAACAAAATTTGTTAAAAATAACAAGGTTTTTGGCTTAAAAATAGTTCAAGTAAGATTGTAGTAAGCTTTCCACTAGAAAGTAAAATACAGTAAAAACTTGATTTTTATCAAAAAAATTGATTTCAATAATTAAAGGTTTCATGAATATAACTTGATTTGCAATTGAAAACTATGAATTTTAAAAATGAAATCAGGATTTTAGGGTGAGTAATTAGGGGAAATTCGCGGGTTGAACGTGAATTAGTTTCGAGCATTTTTTTGACGATCGATGGAGTTTGGGATCTCGAGATCATGCCTGGAGGTGGATGGAAGGTCGGGGGTCACGGCAAAATTGACCACTGGATTTTACGATCACCGTGACGAAAGCAAGAGATCGATGTAGGGTTTTGGGTACTGAAAGAAACCTCTGGGTCCGCGAGAGGTTTGCGAGGTCAATGAGGATCTGGACTCGATCGATCGTGGAGGAATAAGGGTGAGGGTTCATGGCGAGGCTATGGTCGGAATTTTGAAGCTTCAGATGACCAGAATTATCATAGTCGAGGCGTTTTTGGGATGATGGTTGGGTTCCTGTGGGAGCTGTCATGTTCGTTTTCGGTAGAGTGATATTTTCAGGTTTTTAGGGTGTGGGAACTAATGACGATGATGTCATCAATGTGATGGTGGTGGCGACGATGACCAGAGGGTCGCCGTCAATCTGTGCATGTGTACGTGGCTGTTCTGTGTATCGGTGGTTGTTGTCGATAGGTAGGAGAGAAGTCTCGGGGAATGACTCGAGGAATGGGCAAGGTGACTCGGGATCGACTTCGGGTAGCATGAGTGTTTTTTTCCTTGTAACAGGTTTGAGTTTAAAGTTAGATCCAAGTAAAAAGAAAAAAAAAGAAAAAGAAAGGTAATGGTCTAAGGTAAGGGATCGAGTATTATTCGGGTTTGACCCGAAGTAAAATTGGTACAGTTTTAAGTTTAAATATAAATGAGTTTTTTTTAATTTTAAGTGAATCTAGTTTGAACCATTTTTAAAATTTATTTCTTTATATAATAAATGTCTTAAATAATTGTTTTAAGGAAGTTATATAATTTGTTTAACTTTAATTTATTAGGTTAAATGCTTAAGTTATTTTAAACTTAAATTAAATGATTTAATTAAGTAGGTTGATTTTAAAGATAAATGTTTTAAATATGATTATGATAATTAAGAATTAAATAAAGATAAATGGTTTATCTTAAGGTTAATTAAGACCTTGGATGATTAAGGATTAATTAAATTAATAGAGTAATTAAAGAGTAATTTGATTAATTAATTAATGATTTAAAGGTAGTTAATTAATTATGAGTTAATTAATTAGAGATTAATTAATATAGGATAAATAATTAAGTAATTAGAGGTAAGTTACTTAAATGATAATTACTTAATGTAAGTAATTAAAGTATAAACTTGTTGAGGATTAATTAATTTAATTAGTAATTAAAGGTTAAATTAATTAATAATTAAGGGTTAACTTATTAAGGATAATTAACCAATGGGATAATTACTTAATGGAGGTAATTATGGATAATTCATGGGTAATTAAAGGATGATTAATTAATGGTTGAAGTTAATTAATGATTAAGTAAGTAGGATTTCAAAGGTGATTGAAGTAATTAATTTAATTTATTTAAATTAATTAGAAATAGCATGACAAATTAATCTTGCTTATGAATGATCGAATGATATTGTATGCCTTGGATTATTTGATTAATGATTTGTGATGCTGTGTGATATGATATGTCTAGATTGAACTGTGATAATATGGTTAGTCTATCTGTGGTGAATGACTATGTAAATATGTAATTATGGATATAAATGGAATTGTTAAACTAAAGCAGCTTTGTTTATAGATAATATTTGATTCGAAGAGACCAGGTTCAGGTATCAGTGAATACCCAAAAATGCTTCGAATTGTAATCTACAATAATTCTTTATGGATTTGACTTTGGAATAAATAGGCTGGAATGGAATAAATGATGTAAACTCGATCACTTAATAGATATGATTGTAAGATGTGTATTTGACTATGGCAAGTTAAAAACTCGTAGTGAAGTACGAGTTACTCCGGGTTTTAAATTAGTTTCATGCATTAGTATTTTATGTTAGATGGGTTCACTCATGCTGATTTCCAGTCTGACTTGGGTGTTACTTTAATGTAATGCTCGGGTCAGACCGAGTATTACAGATTTCAGATTAGGATGATCTGGAGCTCAGGTGGCGAGCTGGATGGCATTTGCGTATGGAGTGTATTCCGCTGTGTATATTATTGTTTGTATTTCTGGGATGAGCTAACTTCAACTGTCCAGCATTTGTGAAATGTTGTAACTCTGATAAAATGCAAGTAAAATAACAATTACAGCTTTCTTTGTAAATGCTATTATTTGTTATTATATTTAATCCGCTGCGAATGTGAGATTCTGTGTTTTGTTTTCTGTTCTTCTTCTACTTTTTTCTTCTTTCCTCTAACAATCTGGAATTTTCGGAGTTGAAAACTTCGGGTGGTTACAGTCCTATCTGCTGCTACACTTCAAGCTGCTGCCAACCACTACAGCTGCCACCACTCACAACCCTTTCCACCACAACAACGATTCCACATATTACCAACTTCCCATCACCATATCATCATAACACCATCCACACTGCTTGGCATATACGAAATGAACTACCATTAAAAAACCACATTGATGTGCCTTGTTCTCAACCAAGGCCTTCTAGCCATCACCTGACTGCATTACATCACCTTAATCCCTACTGCATAAACCCAAATCCCTCTGCTACGAACCATTGCCTTCAACTTCATCTCTACTAATCTCTTAAACTGTTATTACACCTTCGGTTACCCCAATTACCATCATTCCCAAAACCCAAACTCCAACACGTCACATCGCTCAATTCGCCAAACGTCCACCTCTACAACCGCAAACCAAAAATTCCAATTCGCATCACCAACCTCGACCTGAAATCGCCTCCTGCCACCCAAAGACCGCAGCAACTCTGGCTCCTCCTCCATAAATCATCCACACCTCATCCACTGAAACCATCAACTTCAGAAAAATCACCACACGAAAACCCCCTAATCCACGAACATGTCAGGTAGCGACAGTCACGACCACGAACTCAATCCAATTTCAATCCCCAAACCTGCTTGCCTCTTCCCACCGTCGCCTCTCTCAATTCGCTTCACTTCCGAACCACCCAAAAAAACTCATCTTCACAAACACATGCCTCCTAAACCACCACCTAACTCGATCGCCTAAGTCCAATCACCTGAACACAAATCGTGAGTCGCAATTGTATCTATTTTTTTAAATCACGAGAATAGGTGAATTGGATCGTGTAATTTGTATATCTGTTTTTTTATTTAGTGTGGGTCTAGGTTTCATGATGGGCCGGGTGAGTATTTTAGTTTGAAATTTTTTTTGATCGGTGAGTTTTGGTTTTGGCGATTTGTTTGGTTTCAAATATTTCTGAGTTCCTTTCAAAAAATAAAAAATAATTGTTTTAGTTTAATTTGTTTGTTTTTCATTTATCTTGGTTTCTTCTTCGATATATATATATATATATATATATATATATATATATATATATATATATATATATATATAAATATCTTTCAAATAAAAAATAAAATAAAATTTTTGTTGTGTTTATCTTTGTTTTATTCCGTGATATTTCTCAATAAATATAAATCTCTTTAAAATCTTTTCAGGTTGCAGGAAATAAAAGGAAAAATTTCTTGCTAAAACTGCTTCGCTTGCTTGCTTAAAAAAAATTTGCCGCTTTAAAATAATTGCTAATGAATTCTGAAAGCTCTGGTATTGTGTTCTAATCTCTAGTTTTAATTTGCATTGTTGGTTGGTTGCATTTGCATTTGCATTTATACATAAAAAAATTCAAAATCCAAAAAAAATATACTTCATTTTAGTTGCATTGTAAATTCACGTTTAAATTTTATTTTGCATTCATATCATCTTATTTTTCTTTTCTAAGGACAATACGCCAATTCACATAAGATGAGAGATTTCATCACCTTTTCCTTAGACCATAAATCGCATTTTATCGTAGAATTTGACTAACAATAAATGTTAGACATTCGACTTAAGGTTGTCTCGAGCTCATCTAGGGCTTAATTGTATCTTCACAATTGTTTTCTTTGCACAATTATATTTCTTGGTGTCTAGGCTACGACAGAATAATGACCATTTATAAATATTACGGTGATTCATAAATATTATAATGGTTGTTCCTCTGAAGGTACTTAAACCTTCGGTTGCATTGCTACGGTGATTCGTGGTGCATCGATAACGCCTGCCCGTTATCTAGCAGAGAAATATTTTTGTTGATTTAAGACAAAGTGTGATTATACAATTTTGGGTTAGGAGCTACTAAGGACAGAAATTGTAACTAAGTCCTTTGCATTCATTTAGTTGCAATAGTTCATGCATATTTAAACAACAAAAAAAACTCCAATATCCAAAAAAAATTGTAAATTTTACTTTACTTAGTTTTTAATCCAAAAAAAAATCCGTTTTCCTTTCCTTTGAAAATTTTCAATCAATTCGAAAAAAAATCTTTTTAAAAAGAAAAAATTTAAGAAAACAAAAATGAAAAAAAATCAAATTCCCATTTTGTAAAAAAAATCCTTTTGGTAAATATTTGAAAATTCAAAAACCAAAAATAAAAATAAAAAAACATATAAAAAATTTGAAAAGCCAAAAAAACAAAAATCAAACTTCTCTTTTGAAAACAAATTTCACCTAGTAAATAGTTTTTTTCTTTAAAAGAACTAAAAAAACAAAAACAAATTTTCACTTCATTTTTCAAATCTTGTTTCATTCTCTAAACTCGTTTCTAACTTCTTTCTCTTCTCGACTTTCACTTGTGCATGGGTAATTGGATTTATGACACAACAACAAATCGTTGGACTCGCGACTCAACAACCAATCATTTAACTCGAAATGGCGAACGAGAACGCCCCTCGAACTCTTATGATAGAATCTTTCTCGATAGAGTTTCTATTCGATCTTGCATCATGTTACCCGCTCCTACGGGTAACCATTTCGAAATTCACTCGAAACATATTGCCATGCTTCCAAAATTTGGTAATTTCTAGCACGGTGACCCCTACATTTTCTTAACTAAGTTCGAATAAGTTTGCACAACCATTAAACTCCAACAACTTTTCGATGACGGAATCAAATTTCAATTAATCTCATTCGCTCTTACGGATTACGCTGAAAAATAATTGTACAACTTACCATCGAACTCTATTAAAACTTGGGAAGAATTTGTAAAAGCTTTATTAAAACAATTCTACCCCTTGGAAAAAACAAGTAGAATCCGTAACGAAATTGTAAATTTTCATCAATTCAAGGGAGAACCATTCAAAAAATATTTTAAAAGATTCAAAGAGCTTTTGATAAAATGTCTACACCATTACTTTGAAAAATTGACAATTTGCCAAATCTTATACAATGGACTCAAAAACAGCTCACGAACCATGCTTGAATCAATGTTTCAAGGCAACTTTCTTGCCCAACATCACGACGATGCTTGTCAATTTCTTGAAAACCTCGCCGAAAAGTCATCCCAATGGGAACCTTCAAACAATAAATCAATTTACTCACGATCGAGTGCAAACTCGATAGGATCTCCTTTTGCTTTGGAAGCTAAGGTCGGTGCAATGGTTAAAAAATTCGATAACATTTTCTCATCGAATCAAATGAACCAAGCTTCCCAACCGATGTGTTATAAATGCAATAATCCTAATCATATAGCCGATCAGTGTCCTAATTCTATCGAACAAATCAATGCTTTCAGTAAAGCCAAAAACGACCCATTTTCTCCAACGTACAATCCTGGTTGGAGAAATCATCCGAATTTTGCTTGAAACCAAAACAATCCCAACACGAAAGTGGTTCGTCCCAATTTTCGAGCATTCCTGAACAATGCTTCTAAATCCTGTTGAATATGTGCTTTGCGCTATATGATTTTTGTTTGATGATAATAAACATATATACATTCATATAAATGTATTTGGTAATGTACTATTTTGTTTTTCATAGTTTAAATAAATATTTGTTGAATAAAAATAAATTACACAGAATTCGAATTTGAATTCAAACAAAACAAGTTAAACAGATTTTGAATTCAAACAGAAATTTTTATTCAAACAAATATTTATTACAATTTTAAATAGTACAATTTCAAGCTCTCACTATACATATACAATTTTGACTACTATACATGACATTTCACATTTACATCACAACCTTACTACATATCACTCACACTCATATTTTTGTCTTCAACTATAATCCAGTTTGAATCCAGCATCTAAGTAATCTGCAAAAATATTTTCAAACGCAGTAAAATTGAAAGAGAAACATTTTTGAAATTTGAAAGAAACAATGATTTTGAAAACATTGTTTGCCTCAGTTATTTGGGTTGTTCGTCATCATTTTTTGACTGTGCAATATCTGTGCATATCAGTATTTTTTATCAGGGACAGGTAACTATGAGTGGCTGCAGTACACACGTGTACATTCGTATACGTATGCACTGCCTCGCCAACTCGTGTGCACAGCTCCAACCAGAAATTCAAGGCAACAGAGACCAAGCAATGAACAACTCAAAGCAACAGTCAACTGGCCAAGACTACAAGTACAAGCAGCAGTGAACAACTCGAAAATGTACACAAGTGAAACCAGGAAAATCATGACATCAAGTATGATCAAGACCAAATGCAAACAGCAGCATACAAGATTGCCACCAACAACAACATGAATACTGCAACAACAAGTGTGGTGAAGCACTGACTCAAAGCACCACTGACCAGAATACAATGCAACAACACAGTCAACAAGGTAACAATGAAAATGAACATCACAATGAACCAACAGGTCAGAGGTGGAAACAATGCAATGCTGAAGTGTTGAAGTGCATACAAACAACTGCAACACTGCATACAATATGGTGCAGAACCAAATGCCATCAAGAATCGGTGCAATGACCAAGAAATGATACAAGACTTCAAATATGCAATGCTCAATATCACTACAAACTGCAGTGGACAGCAAAAATGATCAAATATACACAAATGCAGCCCAATAGACCAAAGTACAACATCAAAGACATCACTGACTTAAGTATACAAGTGAAACTGCAATAACTCAGTGGACAGAAATGCACAAAAGCTACAATGGACTGCACAGATGTATTCAAGTCCAGCAACATGAATACATGAGAATGGACAAGGCACAAATCAAGTTGCAGACTCCAAGTTACAAACTCAAATGCAAACTGAATGTAACAAGCATGAATAGAGTACAGTGTCACTCTCATGAATGCAACAGATAATGAAACAAGTTGCACCAGACCAAGTTCAAGTAAAAGGGCAACATACTAACTTAAACAACAACAATGAACCAGAGCCAAGAATATATGTACAGTATGGCAAATACAGGTACAAACAACAATGAGCACACTCATATGAACAAGTGCAAGTGAATCAGAATAAAGCAGTGCATATATGTCAAACATGAATGCCACGACTTCAAATAAAGACCAACAAGCTACATGATGAGCAAGTGCAAATCGAGCTCCAGAAATAACAAATGCAGACACAAATTTCAACAGTGCAGTGAAATGCAGTGGTATGCAGCAGAGAAAACATAAAAGCAATGGTGATGGCCGAAGCTAATACAGAGTAGTGGATTCGCATACTCAAAAACCAAGTCGAAGTCGAGCAGAGAAATGCACAGAGACCGGTTGCAAATGACAACAAATTACAAAAGTACAACTACAAGATCAGTGTATCAAGTATACATCTTTGAGAAAGTCAAAGCCGTAACTTTAGAAATCAAAACAATTTCAAGATGAACGAGTCAAGGCCGAAGCCAATTGTGAACCAGTCAAAATCAAAGCCGTGATCAAAATTTCAATGTGTGACAAAGTCAAATATCACAAATCACGAAATCAATTCAAAGCCGTGTGAATCAAGTTACTAGAAATACGAAATTGACAAAGTCAGATTAATCCTCAGCATCAAAGCGTAATCGAACGGCAAAGCAAGAATTTTTGAAGCAATCAGTCGAACGCAAAAATAGGAAATCAAATCCTATTAAAACCCTAATCATCATCGGCATTTATATCCATCGAGTTCAAGTATCAATTTAGAAAAGCAAAAAGAGACAGTACATACCGAATTCACAAGCATCAAACTCGATTGAGCAACTGCAAACAAGCAAAAGTCAACCATCAGAGAAGCAGCGAGCTAGGGCAACAAATCACAGATCAATTGAAGAAACCGAAGCCCTAATTGGAACAAAGAGCCGAAGCCCTAACTGGAACAAAAGGGAACGAAGCCCTAATCAGAACGAAGCCGCCATTATTTCTCACGAACGAGATGAAAGAGGATCGGGTGAAATAAGGAAGTGGGTCGGTCTTAAAAATAAAAAGGGGGTTTTGTTTAATTATAGGCTTTTATTAATATTGTTAATTAGTTTAGGGTTATTTTTCTATTGTTCTTAATTATTGTTTTTATTTTTACGAATCAAAGAGTTTAGGTAAATCACCACCTAGGTTTTAGGTTGTGCCTGATTGTCTATTTAGAGTTAGTTCAGTAAGCAGGGGTTGCGAGTTTGCAAAACTCTATAGGCGGTAGCAGGGTTTGCAAGTCTGTTAGAGTGTTTGTAAGCGTGATACTGTTTAATTCTAATAGAAATCTGGGAATGCAGCAGTAGGCAGGGGTTGCCGAAGCTGGGTAAATCTTGTGTGTGATTTACTTTTTAGTATATTTATTTCTGCAGTTTATTTTTGTGTTTAAATCAAGAAAATTTGCTATAACCCTATTCACCCCCCCCCTCCTCTAGGGTTAATCTAGATCCTACAAGTGGTATCAGAGCACGGTATATTTTTTTTAACTCTAGAGTCATGAGTCTACAAAATAATGCTTTTTCTGAGGGGCAATCTATTGCTAGGCCACCCATGTTTAACGGGAACGATTATACTTATTGGAAATTTAGGATGGGTATCTATCTCAGTTCTGTTGATTATGAAGTTTGGGATATTATTGAAACTGGCTATAAACCCCCCACTATAATCGTTGGTGATACTGAGATTCCTAAACCTAAGGATAGGTGGGACGCTAACGATAAGAAATTGAAAACAACAAATGCTAAAGCCATGAATGCTTTGATATGTGCTCTTGATAAAAATGAATTTAATAGAATTTCTCATTGTACAACAGCACAGGAAATTTGGCACACTTTGGAGGTGACACACGAAGGAACTTCTCAAGTCAAGGAGTCTCGTCTAGCCCTATTCAGCAATGAATACGAAAACTTTGTGATGGACAAAGGCGAAAGCATAAAGGATATGTTTGGACGCTTTTCAACCTTGGTATACAACGCTAGAGCACTTGGGAAGGTATTCACTGAGGTAGATCTTGTGCGGAAGATACTATGAGTTTTACCAATGAACTTTGAGGCAAAAGTCACAGCAATTCAAGAATCGAAAGATCTGAGCAAACTAAGCATGGACGAGTTGATTGGCAACTTGATGACATATGAGCTTGAGCTAAAAGCAAAGGAAGAACGCAACAACTCCGAACCAAAGAAGAAGACGATTGCCTTAAAGAGCAAAGAAGAAAGCGATGAAGAAGAAGAAGATCCAATTGAAGAGCTTGCAATGGCTGTCAATAATCTTAAAAAATGGTCAAGATTCAAGTCACGAAAGAAGAAAATAAGTGGTAATAAGTCAAAGAATTCTGACGATTCCGATAATGAATTGACATGCTATAACTGCAAGAAGCCTGGCCACTTCAAACAAAAATGTCCACTTCTCAAAAACAACAAAGGAAAGAAAAAGAAAAAGAAGGCCTTTGCAGCAACTTGGGATGATGAAGAAGGAGAGGAAGTTTCGAATAATAGCTCAGAGGAGGCTAACTTGTGTCTTATGTCAAAATCGGATTCAGAAGCGAGCTTAGAGGAATCTAGTGAGGTAAGTAACTATTCTTATAAAGAACTTGTTTCAATGTGTTGTGATTTTACTAAAATGATTGATACTCTTGAATCTAAAATTGAAAAACTAAAATCTGATAGGAGAGAACTTGTCCATGAAAATTCTAGGTTAGAAACTGAAATTGAAAATATTCAAAACCTAGAATGTAAAAAATGTAAGATTTTAGATTCAGAATTATCAAAACTGAGGAATAACTTTGAAAGTCTTGAAAATGAAAACTTGAATCTTAAGGAAACCATCGACACTAGGAGAAAGGATTTTATTAATCGATGCACCTCACTTGTTACTGAAAACTCAACATTAAAAACCAAAGTCCAAAATCTTGAGAAATCTTTGAATAACTTTTCAAGAGGCGAAAAATCTTTCAACATGCTATTGGGAAATCAAATTTTTGCTAACAACGGAAAAGGACTAGGTTTTGGGAAAACACAAGCTGATGGTAATGCAAAATATAAGAATGTCTTTGATAGATGTGAAATATTTACATGTCGTGCTGAAAATTATAGTCATAGGAACAAGAACACAAAATTTATACAAGTTTGGGTTCCTAAGAATTCTACAAACAAATTTCATGTTTATTGGAATAAAAATAAAAGGACTAAACAAGTATGGATTCCAAAGGGATTGTTTATTCACAATGCTTCTATCACTAATAACATTGGACCTAAGAGTTTCTCTAGGTCATCTTCCTCTCTTCTTATGTAGGTCTGTTGGCGGGCTAAGGAACAACAAGAATGGTTTCTAGATTCAGGTTGTTCTAGACATATGACAGGTGACAAATCGAAGTTCCTTAGCTTAGAGAATTTTAAAGGTGGAAATGTGATCATGGGAGACAATAGCAAGTGTAAGATTATTGGCAAAGGTGAAGTTGGTAACGGTATTTTTTCCTTGACTAATGTTTTATACGTTGAAAATCTGCATCACAATCTCATTTCTATTAGCCAACTATGTGAAAAAGGTATGAACGTGATTTTTGATAGTGATACTTGCAAAATCATTGATAAATCTTCTAATAACATTGTTTTTATGGGCAAAAGAAAAGGGAATGTTTACTCACTTTCATTTGATAATCTAAATCTTTCTAGATGTTTGGTAGCCACTTACGAAGAGGCATATTTATGGCATAGGAGACTTGGACATGCTAGCATGAGTCTCTTAGAAAAACTCGAATCAAAAGAATTAGTCAGAGGGTTACCACATCAGAAATTTAAAAATAATAAAGTGTGTAAAGCATGTTCCTTGAGCAAGCTTAGTCGATCATCATTTCGTCCTAAAAACATTGTTAGCACATCAAGGGTCCTTGAACTAGTTCACATGGATTTATTTGGACCAAATGAAATTTCAAGCTTGAATGGAAAACGTTATTGTTATGTATTGGTTGATGATTATTCTAGATTTACATGGGTTTACTTTTTAGCCAAAAAGTCCGAATCTTTCGAATATTTTTCAAAATTTGCAAAACTTGTTCAAAATGAAAAAGGAGTTACAATTAAAACCTTGAGAAGTGATCATGGAGGCGAATTTGAAAATTTTGAATTTGAAAATTTTTGTGAAGAAAATGGTTTAAAACATGAATTTTCTGCTCCACGAACACCTCAACAAAATGGGGTGGTTGAAAGGAAAAATCGTACATTACAGGAATTGGCTAGATCCATGTTAAGTGAGTATAAGCTACCTCTAATCTTTTGGGCAGAGGCAGTGAATACTTCGTGCTATGTAATGAATAGAGTAATGATTAGACCAATACTTGGCAAAACGTCTTATGAATTGTGGCATGAAAGGAAACCTAACATTTCTTATTTTCGTATATTTGGGTGTCCTTGTTTCATTCTTAACACAGGTGATCAACTTGGAAAATTTGAATCAAAGGCTGATGATGGAATTTTCATGGGCTATTCAACAAGGAGTAAGGCTTACAGGATATATAACAAACGAACAAAGACAATTGTTGAGTCAATCAATGTGAAATTTGATGAATCTGATCTGGAAAAAACAACTGAAAGGATGGTTGACGATGGAGTAGATCCTGAAGGCACCGAAGAAGGGACATTTAGTGAGAAAACTGAAAGAAGGACTGTTGATGCTGATAAATTAAGGTTCAAACCTAATCATCCTCCTGAATTAATTATTGGTGATCCTACGGAAGGTATACGTACTCGTTCTTCATTTGATGAAAATTTGTGTGCGTTTTGTTGTCATAGTGGTTTTATTTCTGAAATTGAACCTGATTCTGTTGAAATGGCTCTTAATGATGAAAATTGGATTTTAGCAATGCAAAATGAACTTAATCAATTTGAGAGAAACAAAGTTTGGAATTTAGTTCCTAGGCCTAAGGACTATCCAATTGTAGGGACTAAATGGGTGTTTAAAAATAAATTTGATGAATCAGGAAATGTAATTAGAAACAAGGCTAGGTTGGTTGCAAAAGGTTACAACCAAATAGAAGGCATAGACTTTGATGAAACATTTGCTCCAGTTGCTAGGTTAGAAGCCATTAGAATCTTGCTAAGTTTTGCATGTTACAAGGGTTTCAAACTTAAACAAATGGATGTAAAAAGTGCCTTTTTGAATGGTGATTTAAAAGAAGAAGTTTTTGTTGAACAACCACCCAGTTTTGAAAATCATGAATTTCCAAATCATGTGTATAAGCTAGAAAAAGCATTATATGGTCTTAAGCAAGCACCAAGAGCTTGGTATGACTGCCTCTGTACATATCTTTTGGAAAATGGTTTTAAAAAGGGTAGTGCTGACACGACACTGTTTCTATTACATAAAGAAAGTGATTTTTTGATTGTTCAGATTTATGTGGATGATATTATTTATGGTGCTACTAATGAGCTCTTGTGTGAGAATTTTGAACAAGTCATGCAGGCTAAATTTGAGATGAGTTTGGTTGGCGAATTGAAATACTTTCTTGGATTTCAAATTAAGCAAAGCAGTGATGGTATTTTCATTTCACAATCCAAATATGTGTTGGAGCTATTGAAGAAATTTGGAATCGAAAATTCCAAACCATTGAGAACTCCTATGAGTCCATCAACAAAGTTGGACAAAGATGAGATCAATTGATCAAAAGAAATATCGAGGGATAATCGGTTCACTTCTCTATCTTACTGCTTCTAGACCTGATATTATGTTTACTGTGTGCTTGTGTGCACGTTTTCAAGCTAATCCCAAAGAATCTCATTTAAAAGCTACTAAACGAATTTTGAGATATCTTTCACACACACACAAATTTGGACTATGGTACCCTTCTTGTGAAAATTTTGAATTAGTAGGTTATTCCGATGCTGATTATGCTGGTTCATTAGTTGACAGAAAAAGCACTAGTGGGACATGTTTCATGCTAGGACATTCATTAGTCTCATGGTCAAGTCGGAAACAGAATTGTGTTGCATTATCCACCACTGAAGCAGAATATATTGCTTTGGGAAGTTGTTGTGCTCAAATTCTATGGATGATGCAAACTCTTTCTGATTTTAGCTTAGTCTATAAACAAGTCCCATTAAAATGTGATAGTAGGAGTGCTATAGATTTGTCAAATAATCCTGTTCATCATTCTCGCACAAAACACATTGATGTGAGACACCACTTTCTTAGAGATCACATTGCTAAAGAAGACATTTGCATTGAATATATTTCAACTGAAACTCAACTTGCTGATATTTTCACAAAACCTCTCCCCGAAGACAGATTTTCCAAATTACGATTAGATTTGGGAATTATAGAGATTGACTGATCATTTTTTTTTTAAATTTGATTTTTGAATTTGATTCTAAATGACAAATTTTTGACTAATCTAACTCCCTAATGATTATCGAAAAGATGAATAGTGATTGAAAAAGTGATGAGTGTTGATATTTATCATATATTAAAACTCGAGAAAATACAATTAGGAAATTTCTTTAAAATTTCATAACAAGAGTTATAAAAACTTTTTGTTGGGTAAAAATTCCATGATCATTTCTATTTCTATCATCTTTCTATCGACCATCACTCATCAAAATTACACATAGTATGTAAATTTGTGGTAGTTTACAAAGGAAATCATTCGTTCTTCAATATCTTTAAATCTGTGAAGGAAAATTATTTGTGCTTCAACTTATTATATCAATAAAAATAAATATCCAAAGTATTCACTCTCATTTAAAAGTCCTCACGGTTATGCATGGGTGAATTACTTGGATTTTTGATTATGTGCTTCCATGCTCATTTAAAAGTCCTCACGGTTATGCATGTATGGAACACATATTAAAAATAATTGATTTAATAGACAAGTTGATTCTAATCCCATTTAAAAGTCCTCACGGTCATGCGTGGTTAGAAGATACTTGATTTCATTTTTAAAAAAAAAATTGTGAATACTACTAATCTCATTTAAAAGTCCTAACGGTTATGCATGGTCAGTAGATATTCAAATTTCCTGAAATAAATATACCACAAATAGACATATCTATATGAATTTTTGATGATTCTATCTCCATCACTTCTGAAAGTGGAATATGCGCTTGACAAGGGTAATTATGATTTTTGTTTGAGTTTTATTGAGATTTGATATTTATATTTAATTGAGTTAAATGTTTGATTCATGTCTATCACTTCATCCCTATTTTATAACACTATTATTCTTTTGCTGATAACAAAAGGGGGAGAGAAAAGTTAAGATTTTGTCAAATAGAATCAAGCAAAGGTCAAATAACTTTCAATTTGCATATAGACTCATTTACATATTTTTATTTGTATGCATATATGTAGGGGGAGCCATATATGTAGGGGGAGTATCAAATAAAAAGGGAGCATTCAAATAGGGGGAGCAAATGAAATTATCAAATACATTTAATATATTCAAAATCTTAAATATATGTTTGTTATCATCAAAAGGGGGAGATTGTTGAATATGTGCTTTGCGCTATATGATTTTTGTTTGATGATAATAAACATATATACATTCATATAAATGTATTTGGTAATGTACTATTTTGTTTTTCATAGTTTAAATAAATATTTGTTGAATAAAAATAAATTACACAGAATTCGAATTTGAATTCAAACAGAACAAGTTAAACAAATTTTGAATTCAAACAGAAATTTTTATTCAAACAAATATTTATTACAATTTTAAATAGTACAATTTCAAGCTCTCACTATACATATACAATTTTGACTACTATACATGACATTTCACATTTACATCACAACCTTACTACATATCACTCACACTCATATTTTTGTCTTCAACTATAATCCAGTTTGAATCCAACATCTGAGTAATCTGCAAAAATATTTTCAAACGCAGTAAAATTGAAAGAGAAATATTTTTGAAATTTGAAAGAAACGATGATTTTGAAAACATTGTTTGCCTCAGTTATTTGGGTTGTTCGTCATCATTTTTTGACTGTGCAATATCTGTGCATATCAGTATTTTTTATCAGGGACAGGTAACTATGAGTGGCTGCAGTACACACGTGTACATTCGTATACGTGTGCACTGCCTCGCCAACTCGTGTGCACAGCTCCAACCAGAAATTCAAGGCAACAGAGACCAAGCAATGAACAACTCAAAGCAACAGTCAACTGGCCAAGACTACAAGTACAAGCAGCAGTGAACAACTCGAAAATGTACACAAGTGAAACCAGGAAAATCATGACATCAAGTATGATCAAGACCAAATGCAAACAGCAGCATACAAGATTGCCACCAACAACAACATGAATACTGCAACAACAAGTGTGGTGAAGCACTGACTCAAAGCACCACTGACCAGAATACAATGCAACAACACAGTCAACAAGGTAACAATGAAAATGAACATCACAATGAACCAACAGGTCAGAGGTGGAAACAATGCAATGCTGAAGTGTTGAAGTGCATACAAACAACTGCAACACTGCATACAATATGGTGCAGAACCAAATGCCATCAAGAATCGGTGCAATGACCAAGAAATGATACAAGACTTCAAATATGCAATGCTCAATATCACTACAAACTGCAGTGGACAACAAAAATGATCAAATATACACAAATGCAGCCCAATAGACCAAAGTACAACATCAAAGACAGCACTGACTTAAGTATACAAGTGAAACTGCAATAACTCAGTGGACAGAAATGCACAAAAGCTACAATGGACTGCACAGATGTATTCAAGTCCAGCAACATGAATACATGAGAATGGACAAGGCACAAATCAAGTTGCAGACTCCAAGTTACAAACTCAAATGCAAACTGAATGTAACAAGCATGAATAGAGTACAGTGTCACTCTCATGAATGCAACAGATAATGAAACAAGTTGCACCAGACCAAGTTCAAGTAAAAGGGCAACATACTAACTTAAACAACAACAATGAACCAGAGCCAAGAATATATGTACAGTATGGCAAATACAGGTACAAACAACAATGAGCACACTCATATGAACAAGTGCAAGTGAATCAGAATAAAGCAGTGCATATATGTCAAACATGAATGCCACGACTTCAAATAAAGACCAACAAGCTACATGATGAGCAAGTGCAAATCGAGCTCCAGAAATAACAAATGCAGACACAAATTTCAACAGTGCAGTGAAATGCAGTGGTATGCAGCAGAGAAAACATAAAAGCAATGGTGATGGCCGAAGCTAATACAGAGTAGTGGATTCGCATACTCAAAAACCAAGTCGAAGTCGAGCAGAGAAATGCACAGAGACCGGTTGCAAATGACAACAAATTACAAAAGTACAACTACAAGATCAGTGTATCAAGTATACATCTTTGAGAAAGTCAAAGCCGTAACTTTAGAAATCAAAACAATTTCAAGATGAACGAGTCAAGGCCGAAGCCAATTGTGAACCAGTCAAAATCAAAGCCGTGATCAAAATTTCAATGTGTGACAAAGTCAAATATCACAAATCACGAAATCAATTCAAAGCCGTGTGAATCAAGTTACTAGAAATACAAAATTGACAAAGTCAGATTAATCCTCAGCATCAAAGCGTAATCGAACGGCAAAGCAAGAATTTTTGAAGCAATCAGTCGAACGCAAAAATAGGAAATCAAATCCTATTAAAACCCTAATCATCATCGGCATTTATATCCATCGAGTTCAAGTATCAATTTAGAAAAGCAAAAAGAGACAGTACATACCGAATTCACAAGCATCAAACTCGATTGAGCAACTGCAAACAAGCAAAAGTCAACCATCAGAGAAGCAGCGAGCTAGGGCAACAAATCACAGATCAATTGAAGAAACCGAAGCCCTAATTGGAACAAAGAGCCGAAGCCCTAACTGGAACAAAAGGGAACGAAGCCCTAATCAGAACGAAGCCGCCATTATTTCTCACGAACGAGATGAAAGAGGATCGGGTGAAATAAGGAAGTGGGCCGGTCTTAAAAATAAAAAGGGGGTTTTGTTTAATTATAGGCTTTTATTAATATTGTTAATTAGTTTAGGGTTATTTTTCTATTGTTATTAATTATTGTTTTTATTTTTACGAATCAAAGAGTTTAGGTAAATCACCACCTAGGTTTTAGGTTGTGTCTGATTGTCTATTTAGAGTTAGTTCAGTAAGCAGGGGTTGCGAGTTTGCAAAACTCTATAGGCGGTAGCAGGGTTTGCAAGTCTGTTAGAGTGTTTGTAAGCGTGATACTGTTTAATTCTAATAGAAATCTAGGAATGCAGCAGTAGGCAGGGGTTGCCGAAGCTGGGTAAATCTTGTGTGTGATTTACTTTTTAGTATATTTATTTCTGCAGTTTATTTTTGTGTTTAAATCAAGAAAATTTGCTATAACCCTATTCACCCCCCCCCTCTAGGGTTAATCTAGATCCTACAAATCCTCCCATTCAGCCCAACCATTTTCAACCATACTTTGCGGCCCGTCTCATAATCAACCGCAATAATCAAATTTTCAACCAAATTCTACTCATCCTCCCCAAGACGATAAATGTTTAAGTTCACTTGAGAAAACTCTTGAAACATTGGCTAAAGTAACTGCTCAAAGCCTTCAATCAAACAGCAATTTGCAAAATTTATTGACCTCATATATGCAAAACACAAACCAATCGATTGCAAAACTTAAAATGCAAATGAGTCAATTAGCCAAGTCTGTAAGTGAACACGAACGAGGCACATTCCCTAGCCAGCCCATTCCAAATACCAGAAATCAAAATGCAAATTCAAACCAAGCCCATGTTGTTCGAGATAGCAACGTCACCTAATTTAATGCTATCACAACTTTACATTCCGGTAAACAAATCGATAATTAAGTCGTTAACCCAAACAATTTCCCGGAAACTTCTCTCGGCACTTCTAAAGCAGCAAATGAATCAGAACAGAATGTGGAGCCAATCGTCGAATCGAATGCCAATCAAAATTCTTCTTCTTCAACTCAAGTAGACCCGCCTACTGAGTATCGCATCCCATTTCTACATCGTCTTCGACCCAAGAAACAGTCGGACCAAATGGATGTTGGAAATTTTAAAACAAGTGAAAGTTAACATCCCGCTTTTTGACATCGTTCAGCAAGTCGCCACTTGTGCGAAATTTCTTAAGGACTTTGTGTCCCAAAGATGACACACTCAAGTGGCTAAAAAAGTCTTCTTAGCTGCTAGTTTGAGTGAATTATTGTCCCAATCCATGCCTATCAAATACAAAGATCCTGGCTGCCTTACGATTTCTTGTACGATTGGAGACAAGATGATTAACAAATGGTTGATAGACTTAGGTGCGAATGTCAATTTGATTCCATATTTTGTATACGAATGATTAGGCTTAGGTGAGCTCAAACCCACAAAGGTCATGCTTCAATTTGTCGATCGTTCCATTGAGAAGTCCTTAGGAGAAATCGAGGACGTGCTCATTCGAGTAGGGCAATTCATATTCCCCATTGATTTTATTGTTATCGAAACACAACCCATGACAAATCCCGCGAGTCAAATTCCATTGATTTTAGGCCAACCATTCTTAGCCACCTCAAATGCCTTAATCAATTTTCGTAACCGTTCAATGAAAATCACCTTTGGAAACATGACATTGGATCTTAATATTTTCAATCTTGAAAGCCAACCGAATGGGCCTCATAACCAAATGTTAGAATTTAGTGTCATTCATGAAAACTTTGAAAACGAGATGATTGACCTTCATGATGAACGCGAGGCCGAGTACGAAAAATTGTTTCACAGAATTCCAAATGAGATTGAATACACTCTTCCCTTTGAATCGCTTCTAGTTGAGTCCGAACCTCAACCCAATTCCTTAATTGAGCAACTACCGAAGTTGGACCTCAAACCACTTTCCGACATCTTAAATATGCATACTTAGGTGATAATGAAACATTTCCTGTCATAATTTTTACGGCTCTCTCTCTCAATCAAGAAACTTATTTACTTTCAATCCTGTCCCAAAACAAGGAAGCAATTGGATGGTCGATATCTGATATAAAGAGCATTAGTCCTGGTTTTGTTCAACATGACATCCATTTAATCGACGATGCCAAGCCTATTTGTGACGCGCAACGAAGGCTTAATCCAAAAATGAAAGATGCAGTGCATGATGAAATTCTTAAACTTCTCAACAATGGAATCATTTATCCAATCTCTGATAGTTTATGGGTTAGCCCAATTCACGTTTTACCGAAAAAGTCTAGGCTAACAGTTGTCAAGAATGATTCAAACAATATTATTGCAGCTCATACTCAAACGGGTTGGTGTGTTTGCATTAACTATCGAAAACTAAATACCGCAACATATAAAGATCACTTCCCTTTTCCTTCTACTGACCAAATACTCGAACGTTTAGCCGACCATGAATTCTACTGCTTCCTTGATGGTTGTTCCGGCTATAACCAAATTCCAATCGCTCCTGAAGATCAAGAGAAAATAACTTTGACGTGTCCATTCGGTACCTTTTCTTATCGACGTATGCCATTCAAACTTTTTAATGCTCCTGCTACTTTCCAATGATGCATGGTTGGCCTTTTTTCGGGCATGATTGAATGCTTTCTAAAAGTTTTATGGACGATTTCTCTATCTTTGGTGATTCTTTTTCCCAATGTTTACATCATCTCGAATTGGTTCTAAATCGATGTAAAGAAAAACATTTGACTTCGAATTGGGAAAAATACTACTTTATGGTCAAATAAGACATAGTACTTGGACATATCGTCTCAAACAAAGGCATTAAGGTAGATAAAGTGAAAGTCGATGTAATTGCGAACCTACCCATTTCAAAATCTATTAAGGACATTCGATCATTTTTGAGACACGCTGGATTTTACCGACGCTTTATGAAAGACTTTAGCAAAATCGCTCATCCTTTGATGACTCTTCTTGGAAAAGACGTTCCTTTTGATTTTAACTCTGATTGTATCTCTTCTTTCGAACGTCTTAAGAAGGAACTCATTTCTACTCCAATCATTTGCGCGCCCAATTGAGGTCTCCCATTTGAAATAATGTGCGACTCTTCTAACTTTGCGGTTGGTGCTGTCTTAGGACAATGCATCAATAAGATCCTTCACGTATCTACTATGCTAGCATGACTCTCAACGACGCTCAACTTAACTACACAACAACCGAAAAAGAGCTTCTGGCTATTGTTTTTGCACTTGAAAAGTTTTGACCTTACTTGATCGGGGCACACATTACTGTGTAAACAGACCATTCTGCGCTTCGATATCTCTTCGCTAAAAAGAACGCTAAATCTCGCTTGATTCATTGGATCCTTTTATTATAAGAGTTTGATCTTACAATCAAGGACAAAAAAGGATCCAATAACATCATAGCCGATCACCTATCTTGCCTTCCGAACGCACCAACTTCTTTGCCAATCAATGAAAACTTCCCCGATGAGCAACTTCTTTCAATTTCTATCGATCCATGGTATGCTGATATAGCGAACTACTTAGCCACTAAATAAACTCCCTCATCTTGATCTAAACAGGAAAAATACAAATTCATGTTCCAAGTGAAATATTTCTACTGGGACGATCCATACTTGTTCAAATATTGCCCCGATCAAATCATCCGACATTGCATTACAGATAATGAGATCAGGAATGTTCTTTCATTTTGCCACGATCAAGCATGCGGTGGACATTTCGGTCCTTGGAAAACTGCAGAAAAAGTGCTTTAATGCGGTTTCTATTGGCCTTCCCTTTTCAAAGCATTTGAATTTCATAAAACTTACGATCAATGTCAAATGCTTGGACGAATTTCTCGATGAGATATGATGCCTCTAAACCCTATTCTTACGATCAAAATCTTTGATGTTTGGGGTATTAAGTTTATAGCACCTTTTCCAATTCTTTTGGAAATTTGTATATCCTTCTTGTTGTCAATTACGTCTCAAAATGGGTCGAAGTCGTTCCTTGCAAAACCAACGACCATAGAATTGTTGTGACATTTCTCAAAGAAAACATCTTTTCGAGATTCAGCACACCTCGCACAATAATCAGTGATAAAGGAACCCATTTTTGCAATCTATCTTTTGAAACATTAATGAAGAATACTCGATAACCCATAAGTTGTCCACTCCATATCATCCTCAAACTTGTTGGCAAGTTGAAGTTTCAAATCATTAAATAAAACAAATCTTGGAGAAAACTATCAACAAAAATCAAAAAGATTAGTCTCAGAAATTGACCGACGCGCTTTGGGCTTATCGTACTGCTTTTAAAACTAACCTTGGGAAGTCCTCATTTCGTTTAGTTTATGGTAAAGCTTGCCATTTATCCGTTGAAATCGAACACAAAGAGTTGTGGGCAAAAAACTTAAACTTTGATCTTGAGAAAGCTGGTGAAAACCGAAAACTACAACTCAATGAAGTAGAAGAACTTAGGAATGACGCGTATGAAACGAGAAAATTTACAAAGAAAGAACAAAATTTTTTCATGATAAGTCAATCCTAAGGAAAATGTTTTCGCTTAACCAGAAAGTTCTTTTATATGACTCAAGACTTCATTTATTCCCTGGAAAACTTAAATCGAGATGGATTGGACCATTTGTGATACGAACTGTTTTTTCACATAGTGCCGTAGAAATAGAACACCCCAGGGATGGATCGATTTTCAAAGTCAATGGTCATCGTTTGAAATCTTTCTTGGAATTGCCAAGTAACCAAGAGGAGGAGATCATGATTCTTCATGAGCCAAGCTATTTTTTGTAAGAATATTAACCCTCTTTTGTAAACATGTACATATTTTTTCCCATTACACTCACTATATCATGCGTTTACTTTGGGGACATGGTAAAAGCCTAACTGTGGGGGAAGTCTCATTTTCTTTTCTTTTTTAAGTTTTATGGCATTTTTGAATTTTCTTTTTCTTTTATCCAAAAATAAAAATCTAAAAACTTCTAAATCTCAAAACATTTTCTTTTTAGCATTTTGATTTATTTTTGAAGAAACACTATAGGATAAATATAAGTTTTGGTTAATAAATTGAAATTTTTGAAAATTTATTTGTCTTAACAAAAATAAAAATGAAGTTTGATTATGAATAACAATGGTTTAACTAGTATATAGGAAGATTCATATGTGTTAATTGTAAAATATATTCTAAATGAAAATCTTTGTTTAAAAAAGTGGTAAATTTAAAGTAAAAGATATAACATTTTATCTTCTAAGTTAAATGCTGCTAAGATGATTTTGCAAAACTATCTCTTCTTAGAAGAAAAAAAATATAGAAAAAAACACAAAAACATATATAAGATTTTTTTTGTATATATGTATATCTTTTTAACACCTAGAGTCATGTGATCACACTCGTGCGTTCATTCACCATGCTCTGTACCTTTCTCATGTAAGCCCAAAAGACAATGCATAATCGGTATATCTGACCTCAGTTTATCTGAATTAGGTGTATGTATATAAAAATTCTTATTAATAACACCTACAGTCGACAAGTGTTCATACTTTTGTATTCACTTGCCACGCTCTATATTTCCCTTACATCAATCTTCAAGGCAGTGCATGGGTAATATATCTAGCCTTAGTTTACTTGAGTTAGGCATATATAAATATTTAAAATATCAATAAAATTTTCAAATAAGAGAGAGAATAAGAAATTGAAATCCAAGCACCATTTTAATTGGTTTGATTTGACTTGTTATTGGAAAGAAATGAAAATACCACTTTGATAAATTTTGATAATCAAAAGGATTATTTCATAGTTACACTATATTATCGACCGAAACAACGAGCTAAACTATAGCCCATTTGTTTTGATAACTTCGTTTTTATTGGAAAGTTTGAAGAGTAAACGACTTAAATTTCAAGATAATGACCAAAACTTATATTTAACTTATTTGTGTGGGTTTAAAAGTAAATCCTTCATTGTAAATATTTTAAAAAAACCTGCATTCCTCTCTTTGTAAATAAATCTTGCATTTTGTAAATATTTTCACTTTGCATTTGAATTTTGTAGATAGTATCCATTGAAAACCCTCACGAGGCAATACTCGTCCTACTGTGGACACCCAGAGGTTTAACGGATTGTTGCATACGCTCAATACGATCGTGCTTCCTATGAAAATGGATTTATCTTAATTTTTCATTTTTCAAGGACGAATAAAAAGATAAGTGTGGGGGTATTTGATGTGCACGTAAATGTGCACATATTTACATCAATAGTTTATCTATTTTTATTTAAATAAATGTCATATTCAAGCATTCTAACATGTTTAAAACCAAAGTTCAATTATTTTCAAATCATCATATATTCATCTTCACTAAGAGGAAAATGGTCATTTTTATGCATATGTCAATTTGAGAATTTTTACTTAGACATTTTTTATGATTTTTATAGGAATTTGGATGCATATGAAAGATGCTTTTATGAAGATACATGCATGCACAAATGAATACAAACGAATGAAGAGGGAAATAATTCAAGTTCATGATCATGGAGGATTCCATCCACTTACCTAAATTTACAATTAGAAAGTTAATGGACAACTAAGTGGAGGTTAAAGCTTCACGCACATTTAATGATGGATTAATTAGTGGCTAATGGTTACTTTATGGCGACACTTCCTAAAGGGCATTTTGGGAAGCACCCTAAAAATAGAATTAGGGTTTTATGCATGTACAAATAGCCCTCTTATGTACATATAAATGATCTTCTACTTTTCATTTTTACTTAGGAAATTAAGCAAGCAAATTTTAAGCTCAATGTTACATGAAATGAAAATGGCTTCCTACCCTCTTTCTCTTTTTTTCTACATGCTTTTATTTATTTTCATGCTCATTTTTATTCTTATGCTCTCTTTCATTTCATATTCATAGTTTAGATTTACATTTATGCACTAGTTTAGTTCATTTTCTTCTAGTAATTAATCTTTTTTTTCTTTGTTTATTCCCTACTTTATTTTATTTTCAATGTTGAAATCTCTATGTGTTGAAATGATAACACAAATAAGAGGCTAAATCCCTACAATTTAGGGGTGATGAAACTTTCTTTTATCATGTAGATTCAACATAAATTTTTCTATGTATAATCTCTTTTGTGCTTCATGAGAAAATGAATGTTTATGTCTGTTTGTGTTTTATATTGAATTTGATAGCCTACTTTGTTCATAACAAATAGATTATGATTATCTCATTAGTCACAAATTGCCTCTTCATCGAAATATGATCATGGCAATGAAGTGAAGCTTTCATCAAAATTTGATGATCTATATTACTAATTAATAGTAAATAGATCATGCTTAAACTAGATATTGATTTCATTTTCTATGCCATGTTTCATGAGATTTGAAAAGGTAGGAATAGAGTTGTATTATAGTTTGATGGTTCGATTTGTGTTAATTAATAACTCAAATAGGCCATGCTTATGATAAATACATCACTAATCCTACTTAGATTAAAAAGAGATCATTATTTGATTTTATGTTGATTTATATGAAAAATATAAGAAAGTGGATTTACCTCTAAATTGAATTTTAATCACATAGTTTTTAAACTCAACATTTTCTTAGCTTTCTAGTTTTCAAAACAATCTTCACTTTTGGTTTAATTTGATTAATTAGAAATTTAAAATCTAACAATTCCCTATGGATCGATCCATACTCGCCACGTACTAACTTTTGTATGCCGTGCGTTTATGGTAATTTTTATTTCAAAATTCATTCAGCTATTTTCTTACTCGATAGACATTTAGCCGTCCGAACATAAACAGATGTAATAATTGAAATATATTAAGTAAAAATTTGACTTGAAGGCAAACAATAATAAAAAAATGAAGGGAGACTGAAGGTAAGACGAATACAAGAGCAAAATGGCCCTCGACCAATCTACTGATGATCCACCACTAGTGCACCAGTCATAACCAGTCAATCAATGATGGCCCCACCGGTAGAAAACCAGTTTAAGTATCCCATACTTAATTAATTGAATTTCCCTTGAAATATTACTTTAATTAAATTCTTTTAATTACTATCTAATTAATTCTTATTGTTATTTTAATTCCATGTTATTGTACTCTAATATAGGGGTGCTATAGAAACCAACGTGGAAGGAAATTATATCAAAAGTTTACTATAACGGCTCATATAACATACACTTACCTCTCGATAACCATATCTGATTTTTCTGGAAGAATGTCAATAACTTATTTGATATTTTCAAACTAGGTCTTAATTATATTATACATAAGGGGACAAAAATTCTTTTTGGCACAACCGTTGGATGTTACCTACCGCTTAAAAACTGGAAGTTACCATCCTTTTTTCCATTTGTAATAACAAAAATAATCTAGTGATAAATCTTTTTAAACCCAGTGAAGAATTCAAGTGGAGTCTCACCTTTGATAATAATATGATAAGGGCCTCATCGAGACAATTTCAAGCACTTACTTAAAGGATTGAACAAATAAATGTAGACGAGCGATATGGTACAGTGGAATGGAGTTGGAACAAAAAGAATAAATTCTTACCAAAGTTAGCGTACAATTTTCTAACTTCTCTAGTATTGAACTGACTTACTTTAAAACATATATGGAAGACTTATGCTCCCTCCCAAAGCCAAATTACATATGTAGATCATGATTCACGATAAACTTAACATGATTGAATTGCTAAAATATAAAATCTTGGATTTTAACAACAATAGTATGTGCTTATTTTGTAGCCTACTTGTAAAAAATATTAAATATGTCCTTTACGAATGTCACTATACATAAAAAACTATTCATAGGGTAATCGTCCTTTTTGGATTACAACCAGCCTATCCTATCCTCTCTCCCATCCTGTCTCCTCACCATAGGATAATTGGACAACCTACGGACTCAATTATCACCCATTAAGCATACATCTTATGGTCCACGACTACTAGTTGGTGTCTATGCATGGAAATAAATCGATGCACCTTTAATAATATTAATGGAAATGTTGCTTCTATACTATATTTTTATTGCTTGGCAAAATTTTCTTTTCATAGGGACCTGGAGATGCAATCCTAAGTGAAGTCTCATCATGAACTGATTGATGGTGTGTGCGACACCCATGAAGTTATGTGCTCCACCTCTACAACATGGGATAGATGATCGAAACTTCCTAGACTAGTCAACGGGAACAAATATATCGAGTTAGCCATGCTTAGATTAGTCATAGTTTAGTTTCTCAAATTGTCACCTCTTGGCTTCACATAGTGCTTAATTCTGTGTGTGCAGACTTTTGTTAGCTGGTCTTCCATTATTTCACGCATATTTCTGCTTGTTACCTTTTTAGATTGGGTAACTTCCTCTATGATGTAGATTACTTTTAGTTGATCATTCATGTAACGTATAGTTGTTGATACTCTCAGACTTTTGTACTTAGTCACCTACCACTCATGCTGCCATTATTATGATTTAGTTTATATATTATTCGACTGTTCTCCTCTAACTGAGGATAGCTCTTTAGTAAAGAAAGGCAATGACATAGATGTAGCTAATTACTAAAAAGAGAAATAAAAAGACTGGATAAGGGTAACATATATTCAGAAGAAAATGGTAAAAAAACAAAGAAATTCATTAGAGAGAAATTATACCTAAAAATATAAATTCTTCTTCCAAAAATGCTTCTAACCATTTTCTAGCGTTTGAAATCTTTCGTTGAAATCATTCTTTTTTTTCGTGCTTCAAATTGCAAATGTAATGTTGTGGTTTAGCTAAACTTAGTGAGCTGCTTTTTTCAATTTTGATAAGAAAATAAACATCACTTTAATTTTGGAATTCCTTTTGTCATTATTATTTATTCCACTTTATTTTGTGTTTGAATGTAAACCATTAAATCTGTAAGAGCATCTCCAGCAGCGCCAATTTGATGGAAAATGGGGGAAACTCCTATTTTTTCCATTTGCTTATGCTCCAACAACATGGATTTAAGCGTGGAGAAGAAGGAAAAGTTTCTCCCATTTTATTTTTTGATCATGAGTTCTTAAATAGTTTTCTGAAAACTGTTTATGCTCTAAATGGTTTCCAAACAGTCGTTTAAGAAAATGGGCATTTTAAAGTTCACTCAAACACTCGGATTAGTTAGAGAAATAGGGCTTTTGAACCCCGTATAACTTTGCAAACAGTTTTATGAACATCGTTTACATATACATATATATATGTATATGTATATGTATATGTATATGTATATGTATATGTATATGTATATGTATATGTATATGTATATGTATATGTATATGCATACATAAACGATGTTCATAAAACTTATGTGTGTATGTGTATGGCAATTCCTCCTATTCGTTGCTGGAAGAGTGGGAGGAGTTCACGCTTTATTTTCATCCTCCTAAAATTCGCCATCCTCCTATAGATGCTCTAACCATATCAAAGTTGTGCACATATCCGATTACATACATCCATACTTTTATAACACTCAACAAATATATGAAATACAATTACTATTTGTTATCATAATATAAGATCGTGGATTACTATAACGATCCCAATTTTTGATTTAAATTTAAATTAATAATTAATGTGAATTTTGGATAAACTCTGGAATTATTTTGAATTTGAAGTATATATATGAGTAAATTTGGGTTTGACTTTAAAATTTGAATTTTGAATATTGAATTTGTATTTAAAATTTGAATAAAAGACTTAGAAAATGATTTGGATAAAAATATTATTTATATTTATTTATGGGCAGTTAGTTTTATAATTATAAAAATATATTAATATAAATTAAATGTTGATAGTTAAACTTTAAAACATAGAAATAAAAACAAGTTATGCAACAAGAAAAGAAAAAAATAAACATGAACATAAAACAAGACAAATATGTTTTGCTGTAAAATTCATATACAATGTATAAACAAATAAATAAAATAAATACATATAGTTAAGATTCAAATAACATAATAACTATAAAAATTCATTTATATTACAAAGCCATAAGACAAGAATAAAAAGAAATATAAATCCTAGTATGTAAACAAATCAAATTTGATGTGAATGATAATGTGAAACATGACAGGAAAATATATATGAAAGTGTAGACTAGGAAAAAGAAAGATAAGTGTAAGCTTGCAGAGGAAGACACCAAATATATTCAAACATGAACAAACAAGAAAAAAAAAGACAAAGTTAATTAATACCAAAATATCATAGCACACAAGTATATCTATCAGCCGAAATTTTGTTTGGCTAAAGTAAGAAAAGAAAAAAAATCTTTAGTCAACTGATCTTATATTTGTACAAATCAAAATACTGTCACCCCGTTGTACAAACAAACAATAACCACCCTGTAAACTTCTCTTCTATATATCAACTTCTTCATTTAGTTCGTCCATTTTAAACTAAGCACCACTGAGTAAACATCATCTTTAACTTGAACAAAAATTTAATATAAAACAACAACACAAAACAATATAAACCAGAGAATCAAGAAGATGTTTCAGCAAGCAATTTCAAAACTATGTCAAAAAGAAGAACTCTGTTCTTTCTTTTGAAGCAAGGTGAGTAACACATGTTTAAAATTTAAAAAGTTTGAATTTGCTGCACATATTTGTCTGTTTCTATATATATAAGGATGCTCTGTATATATTGGAAAAATTGGAAGCACTTTGTATAGTTGATACATGTTTTCTGTTCTGACATTTCAAGTTACCAGATTCCTAATTCAAAAAAAACTAATTGCTCTCGATGTACTTGTTTTGGACTCGGTATTGAAACAAAATTTGTTTGATATAGCCTAAACTCAAGATTTAAATTTCATTCAAGTGAAAATAACTTGGAAATACTTCTGAAAATCAATATAACTGGGCAAAGCTTTAAACAAGTTAAAATTTAAACTTCTCAATCCTCGAATTCAGGTACGCAATCTGAATTCATATGCTACAACATGATTTTTAAAGCTTGAATCATAATTTTTAGATCAAAAATTAAAGAGCGGTTTGGGTTTATATAAATTTCATGGGTTTGGGAATTTCTGGTGATCTACCGATGTATGGAGGTCGGAATCGTGGCTGGTGATGGAGGAGCGAACGGTGGTTCTAGGAAAAATAGTGCGATGAGGTGTAGTTGGTCGTGGCGGCGGCGGCGAGCGATTTTAGTCTGGAAACCTAATTTTTTTAACGAGGCTTAGTTTTCAAATTCGTTTGTCTTCTACGTTGGATCGAGTGTTTCGGGGCTCTGGGAGGTGGTAGAGGGGACGTTGGCGATCGTGTGGCCAGAGTTGTGGGTTGTCTGGTATTCGAGGTTGCGAGAACGGCGGTGGTTTCCAGGGTTGAGGGTGAAACCTGATTGTGTTTCCAGGTTTTTATTTAGAACTCGATTTTGATTCAAGCTTCTATGGTGGATTCTGAGGATTGTGATCATGCCTGATGATGATCGGCGATGTGAAGCAAGGGTGGGAGGTGGCCGGAGATGGCCAGAGCCACGGTGCATGTGCACCGTGCCATTTGGAAATTTCTGACAATCTTGGTTTGTGCAGAGTATTGAACTCGGGATTTACTCGAGTTGTTCGAGTAGTTTACTCGAAGCGTTGGGGGGTCTGACTCGAAGCAAGCTTGGTTTATCTTGGGTTAGTTTAGTCTGGGTATTGATTTTTGTTAACCTGTCTGCAAATTTAAATTTAAAACAAATTTAATTGAATTTAAATTTGTAAGCTAGATGTGAAAAAAGTTTAAATTTAGTATGAAGTTAGATTCAAATGGAACTTTGAATCTTAAAGTTTTAAAGTGAAATTTGGATTTTAAATTAAAGTTTAAAATCAAGATTTTAAAAAAAAGTTTAAAATCAAAGTTTAAATCAAAATTTAAAATATGGATTCAAGTCTCTTTGAATACAAATCTGGAAATTTAAATTAGTTTTAAATCTGAATGTGTTTTAAACAAGTTTAAATTAAATAGCTTTTAAAAGTATATTTGTTTCCAAACAAATGTTAACTTAATTTTGATAAAATTATTTTATAAAGATTTTCTTAATTTGAGTGAAGGGTTAAATAAATTGTTTTAACTTGAATTTGCAAGATAAAATGTAATGTATTTTAAAGCTTAAATTTTAAATACAAATTTAAGTAAATTAGTTAGAACTTTTCTTATACAGGTTTATAAGCGGATATTTAAATTTGGTAAATGTTTAAATGTATATTCATTTTGAATCTTAAATTCAAAATGGAATTTGAATTTAAATTTAAAGTGTAATGTTTAAAATACACTTAAATGTTAATGAAATCATTAATAAAGAAATTAATTATCTTAGAGATAATTAAGGTGATAAAATGATTTAATTAATAAGGTAATTAAAGAATGATTTATTTTAATTTATAAATAAATAATTTAGATTAATTTATGATTAGAAATGATTAATATTGATGTGATTAATTTAGTTTAATTAATTTAAGAAAATCATTTGATAATTGGATAAGTGTAATTACTTAGTGAAATTAATGGAGACAATTACTTAGGAAAGTAATAAATGATAATTACTCCGATGTAATTAGTGAATATGAGTTATAAATGAAGTAATTTGGGTAATTACTTTTGTAATTAATCAAGGGATTAGTTAATGGAGATAATTAATTATGGGATAATTAATTTATTTAATAAGTAATTAAGGACAGTTAATTTCTGGTTTGTTATTAATCAAGGGTGATTAATAATTGTGTTTAATTAAAGATTAATTACTTAATGTAATTAATTTAAATAAAGTAATTTAATTTAAATATAATTAGAGATCATTAATTAATATAATTAATGATGTAATTTATAATGGACTAATTAAGGAATAATTAGTAAGGAGGTGATTATTTGATGTAATTAATTAAGGTGATTGATTAATTAATTTATATCAAATGATTTGTAATTAATTAATCAGGATTGGATTAATTCATATGTAATTAATTTAGTTGGAAATAAATTGAATTAATTAGGATTAAAACAATTAATTAATCCTGCTTATAAATGTTTATTGAATGCTTGACCTTACTTATGAATGATTGTATTGTATGAAATGCCTTGAATTGATTGTCCTATCTGATCTATGATGTTTTGTTCGGTGGATTGAACTGTTTATTTTATTCATTTATTTGTGATACCTTTGTATATTATCTGTGAATCTGTGAATGAACGATGAGCGTTATAGTTTATACCGCTTATCAACTATATTTCTGTGTTTTAATCTGTGATGATGATGTTGCTGCACTATTGTGTTAAACCCCTGGACCACACCATACACACACAAATATGGATTTCACAAGGAAATCGGTTAAGTCACAGAATTTTAAAATGATTTTTAAATAGACAACTTGAATTCAAATGGTTTGGGAATGGAATCGGGTTAAATGTGAAAAGCTTTTGAAATGAAATCTCAAGATAAAATTTATTTTTGAATTATTTGATAAAGTTTTGAAATTAAATAATTTTATTTAAATTCGAATTCAAAATTTGAAACTGAACGTTATGATTTGAAACTAGGGACTAAAGATGTTATACTAGTTATATATGGGTTAAACCATTTTTAAATGTATTAATTTGGGAAATAGAATTAAAATCCAAAGGCTTTAACTCGTGCAAATATAATTGGATTCTTCCAAAACGAAACCTATTTGTTTTCAAATAATAAAGCTTTCACATAAGAAATAAATGTCCAATTTGTGTTAAAAGGAATTTCAAGTTTGAAATGAAAATGATTTCCTAGCTATGGAAACGGTTTGAAAGCTATAAGTTAAATATTTGATTTAAAGATTTAACAAGTTAATCCAATTGAAATGGAAATTGTTTTAGAATCAGTAAATGGATCTTTGTGAAACTGGGTGAACTTTGTGAATAAATCTTTTTGTTAAAGATTTGAAATGGTAATTTGTTTAACCATTCAAAAGAAAGTTTTGGATTTTATCAGTTGTGACTTAACTGAAATCCCATGTCCATATATTTTTAAATATCATGCTCATTATTCGGTTTAGCCGAGAGAGGACCCTGTGTCATATAACCCATTCCGAATAACGATACGACGCTATGGATTGCATTTGAAGATGGTGTTGAAGACCGGGTATTTGTGAGAACGATAGGATAACCTATCGATTGTCTCTGCACCAAGTCGCGCCGTCATAGAGATTCCCTAAGTGATGGAAAGTCCGATCGGGATTGTGGATACCTAGATTGCAAGGGCTTCTTACGAAGTGCCTTTGGTTCTGTTCGAACCCGGGACAGACTTGTATGGTTATATGTCCGACACTACGCTTTGAGATATAAAGCACATTTCTTTCAAATACATATCTGTTGGTGGCGGAGAATTTATTCTCTTAGCTTAACACCCTTCTCTGAGACGTACGAGCTCAGATGTTATGTAGTTGAAGGTTATCAGCAATGCATTCCCAATTTGGTAGTGTGGCATGCTGAGTGCTACTGTGTGTTGATGATCATTTGTTGATCGTTTGTGATCTAAGCATGACTTTAGTGTAAAGCGTAGCTTTGTGGACGAGACCGCATCAGGACCTCACAACCCGGAAATGGTTGAAACAGGAGAGATGCGGCAAGGTTATAAGGGTCGCGCCCTTTAGGGTGTGTCATTCCCTTGACGCCCCACCTCTATACCCACGCTAGCCAACGATACTACAGGGTAATGCCGTCAACTAACACGGAGAATAAGGCTGGCTAGGAGCGACCATCTATAGCCTTGCTTTAACTATCTATTGAATACATCGACAATAATCATACACACCAGATCGACATATCCAATGAATGCTTAAAATAAAACCATAGGTGGTTGGAGGATCTATCAGAACAGAATATAACAACTCAAATGCAATATACATCACAAAATAGTAGATCATCATATGCACATATACTGATACATAACAGAGTATACAAACTGATACACGTCAAGTGGTATAGCAAACCACAATATACAGACGAATCCAAAAGAATACATATATGAGAGTTGCAACGAAAAGGACTACACAAAGTTATAACAAAAAGGAACAAGCTGAATTGTCCATGCGGAAGCAAAATAGGCTAAGTCCAAAAGCACCTAACCTGAAACATCTCGGTCTGACCTGAGTATAAAATACACGGGTCGGTCTAGCTAAACAAATCAGTTAGATAAACTGAACAACAATAACCTACAAGGTCACACAATATAACAAATATCTCTAAAAGAGACACAATAATCATCTCACAAAAGATGAATCAAAATAAGACACACCTCATATCATTGGCGACACAAATAAACAAAGGATATGAATATCCCAAACAAGCCAAAAGGCAATAACAAATACCAATGAAGGTAACACAAGTTCCACAAGGTAATCGCTATATATCGTGCGGCTCAAAAAGACCAACACCGAAGGGCAATACCTAGGGAATATACATATCAATGAAACATCAGAAAATTTTGCACGTGCTCAGTACTGTATAAACAAGGATCCATAAGCCCGAAGGCTCCAGACCCAAATATCACCCGAGCGGCTCATCAGACCAACTCCGAATGCGATACAATAGGGCAACAAACCCGAAGGCACAAACCCGAAGCAACATACCCAAAGGCACAAACCCGAAGGCAACATACTCGAAGGAAACAAACCTGAAGGAGACAGTCCGAAGACACTATCCCAAAGGCAACAAACCGTAGTGGTGAAGGTCCGGAGGCCCAGTACTAGACACCACTAACTGGCAGAATGTGTCATAACTCTCAAAAAGGAACCCGAAAAGTGGTAACATGAGTCCCAAAACCACTCGTTCGCACTAAATGGTTTACTACCCGTTGGTTAATTTCACACTCAAAGCAGTACAAAGTTTACCTCATCTCATTGGTAAACCAGACCAAAAGGTCAAAAAGTTCAATCGAATAGGTCGGGGATTAATCGGAAAGATAAACACGTGGATTCATGGTCCGTGTTTTACTTAACCATATAATCTCCTTTCCACTCCGCTCGAAGTGCGATGGATGAAGTCAAAAAGGAATCATCAAGGTCAAATATGCATAAACAAATAATTGGAATCGACTTAGATCGATAAAAGTTGGAACCACAAACAAATAGCAAAGTAGGAAAAACAGGGAAACAGGAGCAGGTCGGTTGACCGAACCCTGAGTTCGGTTGACCGAAATAGCCTAAAAATGTTTCGGGCTCCAGCTCGGTCGACCGGACCAGGGGTTCGGTTGGCCGAACTACAAAGTTCTGCAATTCCTTCCCTATTTCATTGAAGTGCCAAACTCTCCCAAAACGCAACCGGTCGAGCAATGGACCTAAGGAGCTTTTGCCAATCGATAACTCAACCCCATTGGCTCTCCGATTCATCACCAAAAACATGTTCAAACATCAATGTTAGGATCTTTAAAGAATTGAACCCAAACACTAAAAATTTGGATATTAACCAATTCAATCCAAACCAAAAGCAAGTGCACATGACCAAGTGTTAGGAATTCATACCCAACAATCAAAGATAGATATAAGCATAGATGTGATATAAAAATCTCACCTTTTAACTCAAAAACAAAGAAGAAGAAGCTCAATTGCAAGGAGAAGACCAACCACTCTCCACTTCAACTCTACTAGCTTCAATCTAGGATCAAAACAAGTATTTTCCTAAGTTAGGTTTAGGAAACATTCTGAAATTGAAGAGGAAAAGAGTTGGAGAAGATGAAGAGGAGGCTTACCAATAGCTTCTCTTTGATTTTGGAGCAAGAATTCAAGTTTGCAAGAAGAACTAGGGCTTGGAATTTCTAATTCTTCTTTCTTTCCCCCATTTTCAGTTTTGAGCTTGAGTTTAGAAGTGAAAATGAGTGAATAGAAGGAGAGAGACTGAGTTAGGGTATTTAGTTAGCTAATGGGCTGAACCCAAACCCAAAACCCAACTAGAAAAAGTAGCAAAATTTAACTTACTCCAAACATATCAAAGCTTATACTCAAAAAGATCGCAAACGCCATTTTGGACTCAATGGAAGTGGTTTCGAGTCCTAATTCGGCCGTTTGCAATAAGTAACATTTCGGATCCAAAAATCCGACTAACGATGCTATATTTAAATAAAATATTTAAATATATAGCCTTTAAATATGCGGGTTGTTATAGATCTCCCCTCCTTACAAAATTGCGTCCCCGCAATTCCTAGAGACGATATTTGTAACAACTACATACATACAACATTCAATATAAAAGGAAATAATCTTGAGATAAAAAGATATTATCACCGTTGCCAAGCAAAGATAGAAAACCCGGATAAGATCGCTCGATAAACTCTCTGGTTTCCCAAGTACAGTCATTGAGGCTAGCGGACCATTGAACTTTAACGAGCGGCACATCCTTGTTTCGAAGGTGTTGCACCTCCGTGTCAAGTACGCGAATAGGTTGCTGTACAATAGATAAGTCCGGTGAGACCTCAAGCTCTTGCAAATCAGGAGGAGCGATAACAGAATCCGACTCCCGAAGACACTTTCGAAGTTGAGAGACATGAAATACGTCATGAATGCCAGATAATTGAGCAGGAATTGAAACTCTATAAGCCACAGGGCCAATACGTTCAGTAATAGAAAATGGTCCTATAAAACGAGGAGCAAATTTTCCAGTCGCACTGAAGCGCATCACCCCTTTCAAAGGAGAAACACGAATAAAGACGAGATCACTAACCGACAGTTCGAGAGGCTTTCTACGGTTGTCAACGTAGGACTTCTGGCGGCTTTGTGCCTCTTTCATTCTCAAACGAATAAGATCAATCTTCACAGAAGAGTCAGGAACAAAATCTGGGCCAAGAATAAGCTTCTCCCCAGTTTCCAACCAACAAGAAGGTGATCGACATGGCCTTACATATAAGGCTTCGAAAGGAGCCATACCGATACTAGACTGAAAATTATTGTTGTAGGAGAACTCTACAAGAGGTAGGTGATCCTTCCAACAACCACCGAAATCAAAAATACAAATACAGAGGAGATCTTCCAAGATACGATTCACCTGTTCAGTCTGTCCGTCAGACTATGGATGATAAGCTGTGCTAAAATTAAGCTTTGTTCCCAAAGCTTGCTGAAGACTCTGCCAAAAATGACTCGTGAATAAAGGATCACGGTCACTTACAACAGAACTAGGAACACCGTGAAGTCTCACGATTTCCTTGACATACAACTTAGCCAAATGCGAAGCAGTCCTATTAGACTTAATAGGAATAAAATGAGCAGACTTAGTGAGGCGATCAACAACAACCCAGATACTAGAATGGCCTGATCTCGAACGAGGTAGGCCGTCAATGAAATCCATAGAAATCTGATCCCATTTCCACAATGGAATCTCTAGAGGCTGAAGAAGACCCGAAGGACGCTGATGTTCGGCCTTAATACGCTGACAAGTTATGAAATTACTTACATAACTGGCCACATCGCGTTTCATGCCTTCCCATTAATAAAGACGATGCATATCGGCATACATCTTACTACTACCAGGATGAATGGTATACTTAGAACGGTGACAATCATCAAGAATGTCATGCCGAAGCGCAAAATCAGAAGGCACAAAAAGACGGTTCTTCTTGCGAAGACACCCATGAGAATCAATGCTGAAATCCCGCAACGCCTCATCACAGGATCCAGACTCACAAAGCTGAATAAGATGCAACAAATCAGGATCACGCTGCTGAGCATCGGCAATACGATCCAACAAAATGGGTCGAGCTCCCAAACTAAGTAATAGAATAGGAGAACCAGAAGATGAACCTCGATCACGAATTTAACAAAAAGATAGAGGTCCTAAGAATATCCCGCTCGGCAAGCATCATAGAAACAACAGCCGAACGTTTGTGACTAAGCGCATCAACAACACGATTACCCTTTCTGGGGGTATACTGGATATCAAAGTCATAGGAAGCAAGAAACTCGAGCCAACGCCGTTGTCTCATATTGAGTACCTTCTGAGTGAACAAATACTTCAAGGATTTATGATCGGTATAGAGAATGAAGCGCTCGCCAAACAAATAGTGTCGCCAAATCTTCAAGGCAAAGACAATGGCGACTAACTCAAGATCATGAGTGGCATAGCGAATTTCATTCGGACGCAGTTGCCTAGAAGCATAAGCATCTACCCGATCCTTCTGCATAAGAACGGCACCGAGACCACTACCACAAGCATCGGTGTAGACAACAAGATCATGATTCCCCTCGAGAACCACCAAAATAGGAGCATTAGTGAGAAGTTCCTTTAATGTCTGAAAGGAAGTTTCACACTTGTCGGACCAAATAAAACGAATGCCTTTCCAAGTAAGGCTGGTGAGAGGAAGCACAACATGGGAAAAATCCTTAATGAACCGACGGTAATAACCCGCCAATCCAAGAAAACTATGAATCTCATGCACATTCTCAGGCCTCTTCCAATTCTGGATGGCTTCGATCTTTGAGGGATTGATAGAAATGCCATCAGAAGATACAACATGGCCTAAGAACTTAACCCTATTCTCCCAAAAGTGGCATTTAGAGAATTTGGCTCTACGCTGATGATGACTGAGGGTACTCAAGACAATTCTCAAGTGATTAACATGCTCAGCTTCAGACTTAGAATAAATAAGGATATCATCAATGAACACAAGGACGAACCTATCGAGATATTCTCGGAATACTCGATTCATGAGATCAACAAAGAAAGCAGGAGCGTTCGTCAAACCGAACGGCATAACGAGCCACTCAAAAGAACCATAACGAGTGCGGAAAGCGGTAAGAGGTATGCTATCCTCCATGACTCGTAATTGATGAAAACCCGTGGCAAGGTCGAGCTGAGAAAAGACCTTAGTACCACTCAATAAATCGAACATATCATCGATCCTGGGCATTGGATACCTGTTCCTGATGGTTAACTCGTTAAGCTTGCGATAGTCAATGCAAAGCCTAAGAGTTCCATCAGACTTCTTCACGAAAACGACCGCGGATCCCCACGGAGAAAAACTGGACTGAATCAACTGCTTGGACTCAAGCTCTAAAAGCTGCTTCTTGAGTTCCTCATTTTCCCTTATAGACATCCTCGTGGGAGGACGACTAACTGGCTGCGTGCCTGGAATGAGATCAATACGGAACTCAATTGCCCGCTTAGGTGGCAAACCCGAAACAGGTTCAAAAACATCAGAAAAGTCACAAGCAATAGGAATACGAGATATATCACCATCATCTCGCGAGTCAAGAGAATATAAAGCCATTTCGAAATTATCCACATTCCGAAGATCAAGTGATAGCTGAGTAGGCGAATCCGGATGTCGAAGAATAAAATCCTCTCCGAACAAATAATCTTGGCATCGTATCTCACTAGCTAGTCCATTCCCAAAATCATATCAAATCTCAGACAAGAAATAAAGTGCAGATTCGCACCACAAGAAAAGCCACATAAAACAATCTCAACATCATCACAAAGCATACTAAGGGTCGCGGATCCCCCAATAGGATTCGCAATCCTTAAAGAAGTAACCATACAAGAAACATCCAAGGATAAATCATCAACGAGCTTTTTCGATACGAAAGAATGTGATGCACCCGCATCGAAAAGAACTCGAATACTATGGTCATGAAATAAAATAGAACCTTCCAAAATAGACGGAGATATACCTTTGGGTTGAGAAGGACCTTCAGAAGCCTTAGCAGCATAAAGCTTGCTAGACTTGGCAATAGCCGGAACAGTAGGGCAAGTGGAAACATGATGACCTTCCTTCTTGCAATAACGACAAAAGAGAGGCTTGGAACAAGCTCGAATCATATGATCAGGAGAACCACAATTGAAACACTTCCGAATGAAAGGTGTTCCAACAGACTGAGGCTGAGAGCTAGAACCACCGGTCTTCTTCTTCTTGGAAGGAAAAGACCTGGACTTCTGAAATGGAAACTGCCTCTTGTTGGGGTTCTTGGAAACCTCAACATCATCACCACTATCACACTCCTTCTCGACGGTCTCGGGATGAAGTGCCGAATCTACCAACTCCTCAAAAGAAAGCTTAAGCTGGAGCAACAAAGACTTCTTAGTATATTTCTTAAGACCAGAAACAAACTTCAAATTCTTCTTATAAGAAGTGCTAACAAATTAAAGACCATACTTAGATAAGGCCTCGAATGATGCAACATACTCAGAAACAGAAGATTTCCCTTGCTTCAACTTAAGGAAGCGACGGGTCAATAAAACTTTTTCAGATTCAGGAAAGAACTTGAGTTCGAATCATCCCCGAAACTGAGTCCAAGAAAGAGTAGACTCATCAATTTCGGCTACAAGAAGCTCATACCAATCAAGAGCATGCTCTTGCAATAAGCTAGAAGTTACAAGAACTCTATCATGGTCAGAAAGATCCATACGAGAGAAGATACGTTCGCACGTGCGAAGTCAAGCTTGGACTTCAAGAACTGACTCGGAGCCCTTAAACGGCTTTCCCCCAAGATGAGAAAAATCACTGCACTGACGTGCAAAGGCAGACTTGCGAGGTGGAGATACTCGAGGAGGAATTGGAGGCTGAGTGCTCCTAAACAATTCCGAAAACTGATCATCAGACATATAAACGCCATCCGGATGTGAGCCACTGGATTGCCCAGCATCCGAACGTCGTCCCCTGCCTCTTCCAGCCATACGCTGAAAGTTAAGATAAAAACAAGATTATTCACAAGGTAGATGTCACCAATCCAAATATGGAATACTACGGAACAAAATGCATTCCTAGACGTATTCCCAATTTCTATCTAACCTTTGATGGTAGAAGGAATAGAGAGATGTGATAATTCAAAGATTTGTATCACTTATTACACTTTGATGTATCGTAATATGTGCATCTATTTTGTGTTTATCATATTTTGTCCTGAACCTCGCTCTGATACCAAGCTGTGACGCCCCACCTCTATACCCACGCTAGCCAAGGGCACTACAGGGTAATGCCGTCAACTAACACGGAGAATAAGGCTGGGTAGGAGCGACCATCTCTAGCCTTGCTTTAACTATCTATTGAATACATCGACAGTAATCATACACACCAGATCGACATATCCAATGAATACTTAAAACAAAACCATAGGTGGTTGGAGGATCTATCAGAACAGAATATAACAACTCAAATGCAATATACATCACAGAATAGTAGATCACCATATACACATATACTGATAAATAACAGAGTATACAAACTGATACACGTCAAGTGGTATAGCAAACCACAATATACAAACGAATGCAAAAGAATACATATATCATAGTTACAACAAAAAGGAACAAGCTGAATAGTCCATGCGGAAGCAAAATAGGCTAAGTCCAAAAGCACCTAACCTGAAACATCTCGGTCTGACCCGAGTATAAAATACACGGGTTAGTCTAGCTAAACCAATCAGTTAGATAAACTGAACAACAATAACCTGCAAGGTCACATAGTATAACAAATATCTCTAAAAGAGACACAACAATCATCTCACAAAAGATGAATCAAAATAAGACAAACCTCATATCATTGGCAACACAAATAAACAAAGGATATGAATATCCCAAACAAGCCAAAAGGCAATAATAAATACCAATGAAGGTAACACAAGTTCCACAAGGTAATCGCTATATATCGTGCGGCTCAAAAAGACCAACACCGAAGGGCAATACCTAGGGAATATACATATCAATGAAACATCAGAAAATTTTGCACGTGCTCAGTACTGTATAAACAAGGATCCATAAGCCCGAAGGCTCCAAACCCAAATATCACCCGAGCGGCTCATAAAGACCAACTCCGGAAGCGATACAATAGGGCAACAAACCCGAAGGCACAAACCCGAAGGCAACATACCCAAAGGCACAAACCCAAAGGCAACATACCCGAAGGCAACAAACCTGAAGGAGACAGTCCGAAGACACTATCCCAAAGGCAACAAACCATAGTGGTGAAGGTTCGGAGGCCCAGTACTGGACACCACTAACTGGCAGAATGTGTCATAACTCTCAAAAAGTAATCCGAAAAGTGGTAACGTGAGTCCCATAACCACTCGTTCGCACTAAACGGTTTACTATCCGTTAGTTAATTTCACACTCAAAGCAGTACAAAGTTTACCTCATCTCATTGGTAAACCAGACCAAAAGGTCAAAACAATCAATCGAATAGGTTGGAGATTAATCGGAAAGATAAACGCGCGGATTCATGGTCCGTGTTTTACTTAACCATTTAATCTCCTTTTCACTCCGCTCGAAGTGCGATGGATGAAGTCAAAAAGGAATGATCAAGGTCAAATATGCATAAACAACTAATTGGAATCGACTTAGATCGATAAAAGTTGGAATCACAAACAAATAGGCAAAGTAGGAAAAACAGGGAAACAGGAGCAGGTCGGTTGACCGGACCCTTAGTTCGGTTGACCGAAATAGCCCAAAAATGTTTCGGGCTCCAGCTCGGTCGACCGGACCAGTGGTTCGGTCGGCCGAACTGCAAAGTTATGCAATTCCTGCCCTATTTCATCGAAGTGCCACACTCTCCCAAAACGCAACCGGTCAAGCAATGGACCTAAGGAGCTTTTGCCAATCGATAACTCAACCCCTTTGGCTCTCCGATTCATCACCAAAAACATGTTCAAACATCAAAGTTAGGATCTTTAAAGAATTGAACCCAAACACTAAAAATTTGGATATTCACCAATTCAATCCAGACCAAAAGCAAGTGCAATGAACAAGTGTTAGGAATTCATACCCAACAATCAAAGATAGATATAAGCATAGATGTGAGATAAAAATCTCACCTTTTTACTCAAAAACAAAGAAGAAGAAGCTCAATTGCAAGGAGAAGACCAACCACTCTCCACTTCAACTCTACTAGCTTCAATCTAGGATCAAAACAAGTATTTTCCTAAGTTAGGTTTAGGAAACTTTCTGAAATTAAAGAGGAAAAGAGTTGGAGAAGATGAAGATGAGGCTTACCAATAGCTTTTCTTTGATTTTGGAGCAAGAATTCAAGTTTGCAAGAAGAACTAGAGCTTGGAATTTCTAATTCTGCCCCATTTTCAGTTTTGAGCTTGAGTTTAGAAGTGGAAATGAATGAATGGAAGGAGAGGGACTGGACCCAAACCCAAAACCCAACTAGAAAAAGTAGCAAAATTCAACTTACTCCAAACATGTCAAAGCTTATACTCAAAAAGATCGCAAATGCCATTTTGGACTCGATGGAAGTGGTTTCGAGTCCTAATTCGACCGTTTGCAATGAGTAACATTTCGGATCCAAAAATCCAACTAACGACGCTATATTTAAATAAAATATTTAAATATATAACCGTTAAATATGCGGGTTGTTATAGGTAAAGGGTGGTATCATGGTATGGAGCCCAGATATTTACCTATGTGGTGGGCTTCAATCTCATTTTCCGTGTGGTTGTTGCTTTGTGGTTTAGAGGCGCCTCGGATAAATGTCCCAAAGGACCGGGGGTGGCATGCTCGAGAAGTAGTTACCTAGTTACAGAGGTAAGCCGACATTATGTTGGTAGAGAGCTGGTTAAGTTCTCGGGACGTCCCGCCAGAGGCATACCCATGGACAGTGGGAAGTTCCTTAGCCCGACCATTTGTTGGAAATCCATTCATCCAATACGTGCTTTGTACGGTTTTAGTTGTAGAACCTGCCATTTACTTATGGTGGTCACCACCGTTTAGATGGTAGCTATAGTAGGCATAGTTCGGAATGTCTATGTTGGCTAAAATTTATATTATACATTCGAAAGGTTTTCTGCACTAATAATAATATCAATGAAGTTTTCTCGTATTAAGCATGTTTGACTATCATAAGGAGAAATCTCCTCTAATTCTGCATTTGCATCGTGTGCGTGGAGGGAGGCCTTATGGTAGTTTCATTTTCTAAAAAGTATTGCGGATTTCAAACTTAAATTATGTTGTTTGTTTTAAAAGACCAACTGTTTATGTTACTCATACCAGTCCCATGACTGACTCGGAGTTTATTGTTCATTTCCTAAACTCTGGGTGCCCATAATTTTTCCACACAGACAGTCTAGAGTTGGGTTTCTCAGATAGTCAGGTTTAGTAGATTATCTTGAGTTAGTCCAATCTTCGGATCTGGACGAGACTTGCTTATCTAGGTGACACGTGATGTTGGTTCAAGCTAGCTTTAGATTGGAGCATTGGATTTGGGGATGCATTCTACTGAAGATATTCTTTCTGCTTGTCTTGTATCTCTGATAGTAGGGATATCTATTGTATCATTCTGTTATATCATATTATATCAAATGTTGTATCTGTCATTGTATCAGTGTTATATATATTGATATTCTTTTCTTCCACTGTGTTGTACTTAATGGTGTTATAAGCTCCGGCGAACCAGATTCGACGTTTGGATCTACGACACTTGAATATGAAAGTCGTATTCAATGCCGATTTTTGAAGGTCGAGTCAAGGCCGTTACATTTGGTATCAGAGTTGAGGGGTAAAATTTTAGCTTAGGAGTATAACACATTAAGTAACACATTAGAGATAGGGTGAAGTATACCATAGAATGAGTATATCCCTTAGATATCCGTTCGAATGCCTTAGTAAATTCTCTTACTATTCACCGATAGTAAGTGTGAGTGCAAGAAGAGGACGAGATAGGGGACATGGGAGTATCACTATAAATGGCCAATACCCTGTAACAACAAGGAAACAATCTTTCTCTATCAATATTCTTTGATTCGATTCCAAATTCTTTTGATTCTTCGTAGCAGCTGCAAGGAGACATTTCGGTGTGATGGTGGCCCTACGTATCGTTGTAGAAAATCCTTACTTCGTATCTTCATCGATTTCTTATCAGTGTTTCCATCTAAACTTTATTGAATTTAAATAAATTGGAAATTTTAAATTGAGTTAAATTGATTAATAGAATATATGGCTAAATATAAATTGAATTGATAAAACGATTTCGTTTAAAACTGAATTTGAAATTTTATTATAATTTCTTGTGCAAATCATAGTCCGAAGAGGGACAAATTGGTATATACTTTAGGGTATTCCGACTTGAGTTTGGAATCCATATCTTGTGTTTGAGAAATTGTAGAAGATTGAATCTATCTATCTATCCTCTGGGGTCCGATATATTCTGCAAACGGTTAGTTATCCCTTCGAACTAACCAGCGCCCTTGCATATTTCGTAGATTTGATGACCCGAATATCTTGTGCAATATTAAATGAGTTTGTTCTCGTATTGTCGATATTCTGATTTGGTAAGCCAAATACAGAATAAATATTCAGTTTGACCTGAAAAACTGTTTCTCTATCTTTGTGTATCTATCTTTGTTGTTTTTGTGCCTGCAAATTTCGGGGACGAAATTTCTTTAAGGGGGGAATCTGTAACCATCCTAATTTTTGACTTAAATTTAAATTAATAATTAATGTGAATTTTGGATAAATTCTGGAATTATTTTGAATTTGAAGTATATGTATGAGTAAATTTGGTTTGATTTTAAAATTTGAATTTTGAATATTGATTTGAATAAAAGACTTAGAAAATGATTTGGGTAAAAGTATTATTTATATTTATTTATGGGTAGTTAGTTTTATAATATAAAAATATATTAATATAAATTAAATGCTGATGGTTAAACTTTAAAACATAGAAATAAAAACAAGTTATGCAACAAGAAAAGAAAAAAAACATGAACATAAAACAAGACAGATATGTTTTGTTGTAAAATTGATATACAATGTATAAACAAATAAATAAAATAAATACACATGGTTAAGATTTCAATAACATAATAACTATAGAAATTCATTTATATTACAAAGCCACAAGACAAGAAAAAGAAAAGAAATATACATTCAAGTATGTAAACAAATCAAATTTGATGTGAATGATAATGTGAAACATGACAGGAAAATATATATGAAAGTGTAGACTAGGAAAAAGAAAGATAAGTGTAAGCTTGTAAAGGAAGACACCAAATATATTCAAACATGAACAAACAAGAAAAAAAAAGACAAAGTTAATTAATACCAAAATATCTTAGCACACAAGTATATCTATCAGCCGAAATTTTGTTTGGCTAAAGTAAGAAAAGAAAAAAATCTTTAGTCAACTGATCTTATATTTGTACAAATCAAAATACTGTCACCCCATTGTACAAACAAACAATAATCACCCTGTAAACTTCTCTTCTTTATATCAACTTCTTCATTCAGTTCGTCCATTTTAAACTAAGCACCACTGAGTAAACATCATCTTTAACTTGAACAAAAATTTAATTTAAAACAACCACACAAAATAATATAAACCAGAGAATCAAGAAGATGTTTCAGCAAGCAATTTCAAAACTGTGTCAAAAAGAAGAACTCTGTTCTTTCTTTTGAAGCAAGGTGAGTAACATATGTTTTAAAATTTAAAAAGTTTGAATTTGCTGCATATATTTGTCTGTTTCTATATATATAAGGATGCTCTGTATATATTGGAAAAATTGGAAGCACTTTGTATAGTTGATACATGTTTTTTGTTCTGACATTTCAAGTTACCAGATTCCTGATTCAAAAAAAAAACTATTTGCTCTCGATCTACTTGCTTTTGGACTCGGTATTGAAACAAAACTTGTTTGATATAGCCTAAACTCAAGATTTAAATTTCATTCAAGTGAAATAACTTGGAAATACTTCTGGAAATCAATATAACTGGGCAAAGCTTTAAACAAGTTAAAATTTAAACTTCTCAATCCTCGAATTCAGGTATGCAATCTGAATTCGTATGCTACAACATGATTTTAAAGCTTGAATCATAATTTTTAGATCAAAAATTAAAGAGCAGTTTGGGTTTATATAAATTTCATGGATTTGGGAACTTATGGTGATCTAGCGGTGTATGGAGGTCGGAATCGTGGCTGGTGATGGAGGAGCGAATGATGGTTCTAGGAAAAATAGTGCGGTGAGGTGTAGTTGGTCGTGGCGGCGGCGGCGGGCGATTTTAGTCTGGAAACCTAATTTTTTTAACGAGGCTTAGTTTTCGAATTCGTTTATCGTCTACGTTGGATCGAGTGTTTTGGGGCTCTGGGAGGTGGTAGAGGGGACGTTGGCGATCGTGTGGCCAGAGTTGTGGGTTGTCTGGTGGTCGAGGTTGCGAGAACGGCGGCGGTTTCCACGGTTGAGGGTGAAAACTGATTGTGTTTCCAGCTTTTGATTTAGAACTCGATTTTGATTCAAGGTTCTATGGTGGATTCTGGGGATTGTGATCATGCTTGATGATGATCGGCGATGTGAAGCAAGGGTAGGAGGTGGCCGGAGATGGCCAGAGCGACGGTGCAAGTGCACCGTGCCTTTTGGAAATTTCTGACAATCTTGGTTTGTGCAGAGTTTTGAACTCGGGATTTACTCGAGTTGTTCAAGTAGCTTACTCGAAGCGTCGGGGGGTCTGACTCGAAGCAAGCTTGGTTTGTCTTGGGTTAGTTTAGTCTGGGTATAGATTTTTGTAAACCTGTCTGCAAAATTTAAATTTAAAACAAATTTAAATGAATTTAAATTTGTAAGCTAGATTTAAACAAAGTTTAAATCTAGTATGAAGTTAGATTCAAATGGAACTTTGAATCTTAAAGTTTAAAAATGAAATTTGGATTTTAAATTAAAATTTTAAATCAATATTTTAAAACAAAGTTTAAAATCAAAGTTTAAATCAAAATTTAAAATATGGATTCAAGTCTCTTTGAATCCAAATCTGGAAACTTAAATAGTTTTAAATCTGAATGTGTTTTAAACAAGTTTAAATTAAATAGCTTTTAAAAGTATATTTATTTCCAAATAAATGTTAATTTGATTTTGATGAAGTTCTTTTATAAAGATTTTCTTAATTTTGAGTGAAGAGTTAAATAAATTGTTTTAACTTGAATGTAACAGCCCAAAATTTTAACAAATATTTCATTCTTTTAATTATAATACTTTGAGGGTTTATCATATAAAAAACTAAATTTTGAATTTGATTAAATCATTGCCCAAATTTTTAATTAAAGTATAAGATCTCTGAAATTTTGACTTTGGTTAAGGATTTACTTTAATTGGAAATTTGGTTTATTTTGTTAAAATGGTAAATAACTAAATTTTAAGCAAAACCATGTTTTATTTAAGCAATAAAACCTGGAAAAAAAATATTGTATAAATAAGCTTTATAAAAATGGCGCGTTTTAATTTGCACATTTATACCCGTTTTGATTAATTTGGTGGTATAGATAGTATGTATTTAATGGATACTCTTTAAACGTATAAATGTAAAAAAAACATTATTTTCGTTTTAAATTTGGGCATAAAATGTTGCGTCTGTAGTACGCATTTTTAATTTTTACCTTAGCTATAAATGGATAAACTAAACAACAGACGTAAAATTGTAAAAGGCAAATAAATATTATTCTAGCCATATTTTCTTTGGCTTAAATCACGCAACTTCTCTAGAATTCAAAACTCACGTTCAAAATTATATTGCATCCCATTTTGTTTCAAATAAATTCTTGCCTCCTTTATGAACGCCTTTCCTCTTTATCTTATTTTTGCGTTTTCAAAAAGGAAAGAAAAGTTTATCAACGCATTTACTTCCAAATTTTTAGACAAGTACAAATGTTTGCCAAGTAGTCCTAGCCATTTCTTTGTATAAATCAATGCAAGTTTATTTAATAAGATTTTTTTTATATAACACATTTCCTTTTCATAAATCATTTAAACGTGGTATGGAATCTTTGTTTTAGCAATAGCCTTCCAAATTCAATCATTCAAAATTAATTACCGCTGGCCGTGTCTCATTCAATCAAGGCAAATTTTCGTGTCAACGCAAATTTACTTTCTCCTTTATTTTCGCATTACACTTTATCAAATATTTCTTGCAATGCAAAATTTCTTCTTTGAATAAAACCACACACCCCTTTGATAATGAAAGAAATCATTTTTCCTTTAGCGTACAAAAATTTTAAATCCGTGTTTGTCTTAAATTACGCACGCATTAATTTGTGCTTTTCCACTTTAGCAACCTGAAGTCCACACATAAAATATTTGAAATTGCAAAGCCTACCGAAATAAAATTTATTACTTGCCGTTTTCCCTCTCCCACCGATATAGACGCATAATTTTCTGCTAAATTATTAAACGTGCAAAATTTTTCCAAATTTCCTTATCCGTTTCAAAGAAAATATAATTGCTTACCATATTCTTTCGCTGATTAATTCATACCCACTGCAATTATTTGCTCCAATAAATTCTTGCCGTTTCTTTTTATTAATCAACACATTCTCTTCTTAATAATTTAAACGAGTACAAATGCTTGCCAAATAAATTCTTGCCGTTTCTTATTTTCAATCAACGCAAAATCCTTGCTTGCCTATTGTTTTACCTCAATCACCGCAAGTTTCCATCTTTTAGATTATACACGTTCAAAATTTCATGTTTCCATTTCCGTTTTGAAGCAAATTGATTGCTTGCCATTTTATGTTCTCCTTAATTCACGAAATCTACAATGGTAATAAAAATTTATTACTCACTGTAATTAATTGTTTCAAACTTTTCTTACCTCTCGTGTGAAATTGATAGGAAAAATATTCAATAGACTGATTCAAAATCAAAACAACAGGGTAATTGTTTTAAATAAATTCTTGCCTATAATCTCTTATCTTAATCAACGCATACTTTTAAGTAGAATAAAAAACCTCACGTACCTCTCTCTATAGCCGTTCCAATATCCTTATTTTCTTGCATTTATAAAAAAAATCCATTTACTTCCTTACTAATATAAATGCGTACAAATTAATTGCTTCCAAATATTTCTCCCCTCTAATTGCGCAATTTTGCTGATTTAATTACAAAATCCACATCCCAAAAAATTTCAAAAGTCTACCAAAATCAATTTTATTCTTGCCGTTTCTTCTTATCAACCAAACGCAATCGAATTCCTGCTTGCCTCCTTTATTTATCGCCTACCCATTTTTCATTTATTTCCTACGTTTAAACTTACAAATCATCGCATTTCTTCTAGTCAGAATATCAATCACGCAATTCTTTTTTTTCCTTGATTTACGTTACATCACCGATTTAATACCAAATCCCTTTATCCTTGCCTAAAGAAAAAAATCTACAAGCCATGATTCACGTTCCCCTTTACACAACCCTTTATATTAATACACTAGCACGTCCAAATTTTCTCATCACCGCAATTGGATCCATCTCATATTAGCTTCAGCTTCTTCTTCTTTGCGTGTGCTTCACATATCAGTTATGGCTGAATATCTTTTCTCCTTCCTCCTTTTTGCTTTCTTCTTCTTTTATTTCCCTGTTTCATTTACTGCTCCACCACGAATCTCGACCATCCACGCCACCTTGACCACGCCATGAATTGTGATCTGGGAAGAAATATTGCGTGCGATCTTTGTGTTAGCCCAGACCGTTTTTTATCCTTTTCAATCTCCTATGCTGCGTTCAGTTTTTTTAGGATAATAATATAATAAAGAAAAAAAAAGAATATATATATATATATAATAAATAAGTATTGCATGCACCACCTTTATGTATCACTACCATGAATTGCATGTTGCCCACATAAGATTTGCCTCCTTTTTTTATTAACACGTCATAATATTTTGTAAAAATGGTAAAAAAAAATAGAGTATAAATTTATTTTGTCAATTTTCATTTGAAAAAAATAAATGGGCATGCTGAGCTTTTGTTTTAATGGGTCAAGTCGTGCGGTGGAGTGGTCGAGCAATTTGAGTCAATTTTCATTTTATTTTAGCTCGTTCCAATTTTGTTTTATTTAAAACTTTGCTTTGTCCGTAATTGGAATTCGCGTACTCAGTTTTATTTATTTATCTTATTTCAAGATCGAAATCAGTTTGTCTCATCTTCCAATATTTGATCGTGCTTTCTACGCTGTTTCGGTGTGGTTATCGTAGTTTTGAATCTAATCTTCAGCAGCATAGAGGTGAGTATTCTCACCAGACAAACGTACTTATAGATCAGTAAATTAATAACAAGTGTAATTGTAGAATATTTATATTTTATTTTTCTTGCCTGCGATATAAATTTATGATGTTAAAAACCCTGTTATTAATTTGACGCATCATCAGTCATATTTTGTACTGTTATATTTAAGTTGTTATACTATTTATTTATCTACTGTTTATCACTGCAAGTTCCCTGTAGAATTAAATCGTTACGGGCTGAAATGATAGGCCTGAACGATATCTATCTATTTATTTAGTTATTTATTTAACTTGGGATTGTGGGTTTGAAATGATAGAACCCAGATTTTTCTTTGTAAATTACGGATTGAAATGATATATTATCCGTACCACTTGACCTAGGTAGAAAACATTATACAGACCCGTGGTTATATATATATATATATATATATATATATATATATATATATTTCTGGAAAAATTTAAGTAATTTAAATTGGTATAGTATTATTTTGATTTGAAATGAATTAAAATGAATTTTAGCGATTTATACAAGTTATATATATATATATATATATATATATATATATAAACAAATAAATGGGTAAGTTGAAATGTGGAATATAAATTTGTTTTGGACATTGATTTTTGTAAAGGAATGAAATTCAAGTTAAGTAAATAAAGTATAATACATTTGATGTAATTGAATTTAAATGGATAAATAAGGTGTTATTTAATATATTTTTTAATATTAAATGGCTAATAAAATAAATACATAAGATAAAAATTTGAATATAACTAAACTTAGGAGAAGTGGAGTTTAGTTTAAGGAAATGGGTAAGGTAGGGAATAAATTGAAAAATAGTTATATTTTGGAATAATAAATCAAATTTATTTGAATGCAAAGAATAGACAATTTGATTTGACTTTAATAAGTGAAGCCTTAAGAAGTTGATATTTATTTGTGAAATTTACCTTATATAAATCATAAATTTTGAGAAATTTAAATGACTATTTTAAAAGTGGAAATATGTTTTTATAAGTTAAATTGGTTAAATTTAAGTTAAATTATTGATAAATTTATATTTAAGTCAAAAATTTAATTTACTTAAATACTGTTGTAAGGGATATTACCGCACTTTGTAAGTGCCGTAGTTGATGCAAATGAACTAAAGGCTAAAATTAATTAAAGGCTACTGCAGTACTTGGTAAGTGTTGTGGTTGTGAAATTTAAAACTAAACCCGAGTAAAAAAAAAGGTTACAGTAGCACTTGTTAAGTGTTGCAGTGGCTGAAATTGAGATTGTTGGATATTTGATTCGTAATTATAATAACTTCACTTTTAAAAGTTGAAATGAAGTATTTTGATTTAATATTAACTATTTTGGAATTTATAACCATGGGTATTAATAACGTTGGTTGTTAAAGAGACCGAGATCGGATATGGGCATACTCTCTGTCGATACCGAAAACCACTTTAACAACCGTGTACGCGGTGGAGATTCCAGAATGAAGTAGGATGGTGGCGGCGTTTCCTTCGAGGTAAATACGTGGACCCAACTCCCATGAGTTGGCATAAGGTGGCTAAAACAGGAGCGATCGACGGGTTAATTGAGGTAGCACCTTTGATCGGACACATCCCTTCGATATTCTACTCTGACTTTGGATTTGTTCGGTGCCACTTTTGATTTCTTTGATGGGGGTGTGGCTCGAGGTGGACGGTAGCTACGGCTACGCGTTACCACCGACCCAGAAGCGTAATTGGTATATCTACCCTGGCATTGTCTGGTTGTGCCGTGTCACCTACCCTAGCGCGCCTTGTACGGGTTCTGTTTGTGTCGTACCTATGGAGTATCCTCTAGTAGCCTCCCGATCAGGAGGTATTACGGCACTGTATAGACTATTGGCATTATTACGTGTTAAAGTGGAAAATGTAAAGCCTTAACTCTATTTAAAAGTAAGTTTATTTTAATAATAGACACTATTATAATAGCGAAATATTACTACATAGTAAATAGTTTAACGGATCCTTAGGGGATGGGCGGTCCCAAGCATCCTTTAAGTTACTTGTCTTTATATTACAGTTCACTCGGGTTAGCCTGAGTTTCAGTTCGAACCTCTTTCTTCGGAGCTAGGACTTCTGAAGATTATCTCCTTTCAAGCCGCTGTCAAGTTTCTGTTCAGTTCTTATTTTAGCTTTTGTAATCGAGATAATTGAATTTTAAGATTTTCTATGGTTGATTCAAACTATATTTGGTTTTAAAGACTATGTAAAAATTTCTTATTTTGAGAATGTGATAGTGGCTTCATGAACCACTAAGTGATTTTAATTCCGCTGCGAGTATTTTGATTTCTGTGTCTGTGATTCTGTGATTATGTATTTACTGTATATTCTAAGATTTGCAAAATTTTATTTACAACGTGGTATTTTGAGCAATTCAAGTCTGACATGTGCGGATGCGAATGGTTGAAAATATTGGGTTGTTACATTGAATTTGCAAGATAAAATGTAATGTATTTTAAAGCTTAAATTTTAAATACAAATTTAAGTAAATTAGTTAGAACTTTTCTTATATAGGTTTATAAGCGGATATTTAAATTTGGTAAATGTTTAAATATATAATCATTTTGAATCTTAAATTCAAAATGGAATTTGAATTTAAATTTAAAGAGTAATGTTTAAAATACACTTAAATGTTAATGAAATCATTAATAAAGAAATTAATTATCTTAGAGATAATTAAGGTAATAAAATGATTTAATTAATAAGGTAATTAAAGAATGATTTATTTTAATTTATAAATAAATAATTTAGATTAATTTATAATTAGAAATGATTAATAATGATGTGATTAATTTAGTTTAATTAATTTAAGAAAATCATTTGATAATTGGATAAGTTTAATTACTTAGTGAAATTAATGGAGATAATTACTTAGGAAAGTAATAAATGATAATTACTAGGATATAATTAGTTAATATGATTTATAAATGAAGTAATTTGGGTAATTACTTTTGTAATTAATCAAGGGATTAATTAATGGAGATAATTAATTATGGGATAATTTATTTATTTAATAAGTAATTAAGGACAGTTAATTTTGGTTTGTTATTAATCAAGGGTGATTAATAATTGTGTTTAATTAAAGATTAATTACTTAATGTAATTAATTTAAATAAAGTAATTTAAACTAAATATAATTAGAGATCATTAATTAATGTAATTAATGATGTAATTTATAATGGACTAATTAAGGAATAATTAATAATGAGGTGATTAATTGATGTAATTAATTAAGGTGATTGATTAATTAATTTTATCAAATGATTTGTAATTAATTAATCAGGATTGGATTAATTCATAAGTAATTAATTTAATTGGAAATAAACTGAATTAATTAGGATTAAAAAATTAATTAATCCTGCTTATAAATGTTTATTGAATGTTTGACCTTACTTATGAATGATTGTATTGTATGAGATGCCTTGAATTGATTGTGCTATCGGATCTGTGATATTTTGTTCTGTGTATTGAGCTGTGTATTTTATTCATTTATTTATGATACCTTTGTATATTATTTGTGAATCAGTGAATGAACGATGAGCGTTATAGTTTATACCGCTTATCAACTATATTTCTGTGTTTTGATCTGTGATGATGATGTTGCTGCACTATTGTGTTAAACCCCTGGACCACACCATACACACACACAAATATGGATTTCACAAGGAAATCGGTTAAGTCACAGAATTTTAAAATGATTTTTAAATAGACAACTTGAATTCAAATGGTTTGGGAATGGAATCGGGTTAAATGTGAAAAGCTTTTGAAATGAAATCTCAAGATAAAATTTATTTTTGAATAATTTGATAAAGTTTAGAAATTGAATAATTTGATTTAAATTTGAATTCAAAATTTGAAACTGAATGTTATGATTTGAAACTAGGGAATTAAGATGTTATACTAGTTATATATGGGTTAAACCATTTTTAAATGTATTAATTTGGGAAATCGAATTTAAATCCAAAGGCTTTAACTCGTGCAAATATAATTGGATTCTTCCGAAACGAAACCTATTTGTTTTCAAATAATAAAGCTTTCACATAAGAAATGAATGTCCAATTTGTGTTAAAAGGAATTTCAAGTTTGAAATGAAAATGATTTCCTAGTTATGGAAACGGTTTGAAAGCTATAAGTTAAATCTTTGATTTAAAGATTTAACTTGTTAATCCAACTGAAATGGAAATTGTTTTGGAATCCGTAAATTGATCTTTGTGAAACTGGGTGAACTTTGTGGAATAAATCTTTTTGTTAAAGATTTGAAATGGCAATTTGTTTAACCATTCAAAAGAAAGTTTTGGATTTTATCAGTTGTGATTTAACTGAAATCCCATATCCATATATTTTTAAATATCACGCTCATTATTCGGTTTAGCTGGGAGATGACCCTGTGTCATATAACCCATTCCGAATAATGATACGACGCTATGGATTGCATTTGAAGACGGTGTTGAAGACCGGGTATTTGTGAGAACGATAGGATAACCTATCGATTGTCTCTGCACCGAGTCGCGCCGGTATAGAGATTCCCTAAGTGATGGGAAGTCCGATCGGGATTGTGGATACCCGGATTGCAAGGGCTTCTTACGAAGTGCCTTCGGTTCTGTTCGAACCCAAGACAGACTTGTATGGTTGTATGTCCGACACTACACTTTGAGATGTAAAGCAGATTTCTTTCAAATACATATCTGTTTGTGGCGGAGAATTTATTCTCTTAGCTTAACACCCTTCTCTGAGACATACGAGCTCAGAGGTTATGTAGTTGAAAGTTATCAGCAATATATTCCCAATTTGGTAGTGCGGCATGCTGAGTGCTGATGTGTGTTGATGATCATTTGTGATCAAAGCATGGCTTTAGTGTAAAGCGTAGCTTTGTGGACGAGACTGCATCAGAACCTCACAACCCGGAAATGGTCGAAACGGGAAAGATGCGACAAGGTTATGAGGGTCGCGCCCTTTAGCGTGTGTCATTCCCTTCTGGTAAAGGGTGGTATCATGGTATGGAGCCCAGATATTTACCTATGTGGTGGGCTTCAATCTCATTTTCTGTGTGGTTGTTGCTTTGTGGTTTAGAGGCGTCTCGGATAAAGGTCCCAAAGGACCGGGGGGTGGCATGCTCGAGAAGTAGTTACCTAGTTATATAGATATCCCGGCCTTGTGTTCGCAGAGAGCTGGTTAAGTTCTCGGGACGTTCCGCCAGAGGTGTACCCATGGACAGTGGGAAGTTCCTTAACCCGACCATTTGTTGGAAATCCATTCATCCAGTACGTGCTTTGTACGTTTTTAGTTGTAGAACCTGCCATTTACTTATGGTGGTCACCACTGTTTAGATGATAGCTATAGTAGGCATAGTTCGGAATGTCTATGCTGGCTAAGATTTATATTATACCTTCGAAAGGTTTTCTGCACCAATAATAATATAAAAGAAATTTTCTCGTATCAAGCATGTTTGACTATCATAAGAAGAAATCTCCTCTAATTCTGCGTTTGCATTGTGTGTGTGGCGGGAGGCCTTATGGTAGTTTCATTTTCTAAAAAGCATTGCGGATTTCAAACTTAAATTCTGTTGTTTGTTTTAAAAGACCAACTGTTTTTGTTACTCATACCAGTCCCATGACCGACTCAGAGTTTATTGTTCCTTTTCTAAACTCTAGGTGCCCATAATTTTTCCACACGGGCAGTCTAGAGTTGGGTTTCTCAGATAGTCATGTTTAGTAGATTATCTGAAGTTAGTCCAATCTTCGGATCTGGACAAGACTTGCTTATTTAGGTGACACGTGATGTTGGTTTGAGCTAGCTTTGGATTGGAGCATTGGATTTTGGGATGCATTCTATTGAAGATATTCTTTCCGCTGTGTCTTGTATCTTTGATAGTAGGGATATCTATTGTATCATTCTGCTATATCATATTATATCAGATGTTGTATCTGTCATTGTATCAATGTTATATATATTGATATTCTTTTCTTCTACTGTGTTGTACTTAATGGTGTTATAAGCTCCGGCGAAGCATATTCGACATTTGGATCTACGACATTTGAATATGAATGTCGTATTCAGTGCCGATTTTCGAAGGTCGAGTCTGGACCGTTACATTCAGTGCTCCAGAGATCTTTCTAGCGTTTGCTTGTTTGATGCCGAAGAACTAATCAATCTCCTTTTGCCTTTTCCGTTTACGAGGTGAAGAATTTACACTTGGTGAATTTTAAATTTGCAAATTTTGCAAAGAACAATTAATTTCTACTTCTTTTTGTACTTTACTGTCCTACTAAATGTCAAGTATCTATTTTTTTTGTTGATTCTAGTTTGTTATCCATTGCCATGCAATTTAGAGAAGAATTTTCGTAATCCAATTTCTCATTTAATTCCTCTATTTCATTTTTTTACACATTAAATACTATTGAGACTTTCATCATTTTACGTTTCCAAGTGATTATTAAAATCAATGAAGATTAGAAAAAAATAATCTAGAATAATTTGCATGAGCTTTGTTAAAGAGACTTCAATTTTGGATTGGGGTTTCATTTTTGTAAAATTACCATGGGGTACACATAAAATATCGTCTCCCCTTAACAGAAACAAAAATCCACTGTTCTCATTACTCTGTGATTCTCCATCGTTTTTTACTTTCTTTTCGATCTGACCCCACAGAAAATGGTTTTCGGTTGAACCAACATTATTTTTGCAAAATTGCTAGATCACCCAGCGTTTACTCCTTGATTTTTTGCTAAAATCCTAAACATTAAAATTATATGTCTACCCTATTATTCGCCATTTATTTGCAAGCCCGTATTTTCCTTATACATTGCTCGTGTAAATCGCATGTACGTGCGTTTATAGAAATATTTTATCGGAGCGGGAATGGTGGTTGAGGTGGCAAACTGACGATGAGGTTCCGTTGATAGATAAAGGGTATTTTCGGAATTTTAAAAACATACTGCGAAAATCATATTCATTGAATGCTCTTTATTAATAGTAGAGATTATCCGGTTGATACTGCACTGCTCTTGTTTTTGTTTTTATTATTCTATGAAGTTTTGCCGAATTTCGTTTTATATGAGAGCAAAAGAGTAAATTGTTTTATTTAATTTCATTTAGCACGAACTCCTCACAATTCATTTTGTGGATGGAGTCCTTCTAGAATCGTCTCCCTTATCCCTTTTGCGATGCTTTAACATTGTTGCTATTGTGGGCGTTTTCGTCATTAAACGTTTCAAAAATATTCTTAGAGATTGGATGAACATTAATAGTATGGACTATCGTCCACTACAATGACAATGCTGTCCCAAACCTTCCGATGTCGTAAAAGTCAAATCCCTAATTTCAATCAATTAATTTCTCCCAGTACCGCATCCTGTAAAAAGAAAAGGATAAAAACACAAATCGCTGCAAGTTCATCAGACTCCGAAAATTCATCGCAGGTGGAAGTTTCAAATTGGACTGTCTATCTCATCATCTCCTCCCGATTGCCGAAAACTTACGTTGGTGTGACCACCAATTTCCCTCGTCGGTAAATCCCTGATTTCCTTATCAATCATAGTTATACTTTCATAATGCCCTAATTCGATGAATTTTATGTTAATGGGACATTTTAGACGAATCCAGAGGAAATTACGTGATTTGTGAAGTAGTTATTAGCCGTATGCAATAGAAAGATTGGAACTTCGTATAATTGCAGGATCTATCTACTGAACAAACAGTGAAATTTATACGTTTTCTTCTACATAATCGTATCTACTTTTCTTTGAACGATTTTCTAAGTAGTGTTAATATTACAGACTGAGACAACACAATGGTGAATTAAAAGGAGGAGCTAAAGCATCAGCAGCAGGGAGGCCATGGAACCTAGCATGCTTGGTTCAAGGATTTAAAGGCCGTAGTGAAGGTGATTAAAACTTTAAGAGACTCTTTTGTTGGACAATTTTGGAAACAAGGTGTCATAACTTCATATATTTTGATTCATAGCTTGTGAGTTTGAATATAAATGGAAGAGCATTTCACGTAGATTGCCTAGGAAGAAGAAGAACGAGGAGGATCAACAATCAACTTTGTTATTGAAGCATCGCGAAGTTGCTTTAACCAAAGTCATAACATCATTTGATTGCAGTGGCCTGCAGATTAATTGGGAGTCGAGATCTTCTTGATTTTTCTTGCTTGTGCAGTAAGTGAGGTTTTTATTTTCTTCATTTTTTAACATCGTTTGTCATTATATGCTGTGTTATAAAACAAAGTGTTGGAGAAAGGTCATATTTAACATATGGTGTATCATGTATGCAAAGATTTTGTACGTGTATGATAGAATTTAAAATTTATATTTCGCAATTTCAGCGAATCTGATAAAGACACCACCTGCAAGAAAAATGTTTGCTTGTAATCACGGTTCATTTTTCATTTCAACTTTTTTAGTACTTATTCTTTTACCTATGCGCTTCCCTCTAAAATACGTACGTACTAAAATTTGGGGGTTTATCCCCTCTAAGTTCGTAGCTCTTTTCTAAAACAAGCTTATACTTCCAAAATTTAAAAATATTTTAATCAATGAATAACTACAAATATTAGGATGACTGGCATAGTTTGTCTTTTCATCTTGATCTTTGAGTGCATGCATCTCCATTTGCCTACAAATATGTAAGCCTGTATGTTTAATAGATGTCAAACATGGAATACAAAACTTAGGATGATGGGTACAACCATCTTCATTATTATACGGATCTCCTTTTAACCATAAACGTATAAGCTTATAGACATATCTTTGAAAAGGAATGGATAATATAGTACACATATGGGAAGATCAGCATTGTCCTTCTTTATTAATATATCATAAAACATACCTTTTATATACCAATTTCAATTGTTTTAGGGATACCATATGCGTATTGATTAAGGTTACTAAAATAGTCAAGTAAAATCTTGACTGTTAACTGGGCATGCTGTTAATTTTTTTGGTTCTGGTGTGCCATGCATTGCTACAGAACTACTACTATGACTTTCTGTTTGTTGAAATGATGTGTTATCACACTGGCTCAGAGTCATAGAAGCCTAGTCTGTAACCTGGTGCATGGATGATCGAAAAATAAAATCCATACCTCCATTGTTATAAATATTTAAAAAATAATTTTTAAAGCGTCTTTTTTACTTAAAAGTTTTATGGTGTGACTGGTTTAACAAATCTGATTTTTTTTTAAATTAAATTTAAATTGTTACTAATTTTGGTCAAGCAACTTAGAAAAGATAACTAAACAAACATAAATGTACCATATAAATTATGTGTATACATGACACAAACAGAACTGTGTTTAAACTTCAAACTCTCTCCTTGAACAATGTAGGAGTGTAATTTTTGTTCACATCATGTGAAAAGAACATTATGGGTGCGCTCTTCCGTTAAAAGAAAGGAGCAATGAGTATTTGAAAGTGGCACGAAAAAGAATATTTAACCAAAAGAGATTGCGTTCTTATGTTGCGAAAATAACATATAAAAGAGGTATTTAACTGTTTTGTTATGATTAATTTTTTGGTTATTGTTTTTTTATTTTAAATATTTTTTAATTAAATATTTAAACAATATAAGAAAAAAAGGCCATTTTCATTAACCACTAGAAATTGAAATAAAAATACAAACTAAAAATTCAATAGAATACAACGATAATAAAATTAGAAATTCCTAGACGACGATATATTGGCTGTTCTATTATCGTTTCCCTACCTGGGTGATTAACAAAATTAATGACATAAGAAGGAACTTCTTATGGAAAAGTGGGTCGGATTGCTCCAACTTAAACTTCCTAATTAAATGGGATATAGTGTGCAAGCCTAAATCGCAAGGTGGACTAGGTATTACAAATCTAAAAGTCCTTAACACTTCAATTTTAGGTAAATGAATTTGAAAATTCTTAAATGATGATACAACAACATGGAAAGAGATAATTAGCAATTTCTATGTTTTTAAAAATTTATATAAACCAAATACGCATTTCCTCTTCTCCTTTTGAAACAAGATTTTCAGCATGTTCCGCATATTTAAACTATGACTTCAATTTAATATTCATCCAGGAAACAAAACATCATTCTGCAATGATCCCTGAGTTTCTCAAATCGCTTTAAAACATGAATTTCCTGAGCTCTTGGCATCCAACAACAAGATCGATCTCATTAGTGACGTATTTAGGTCCTATGATATATTTTACCGGAATACCTCTTTTAATCAAAATTTAGGGAAAGCGTTTAGGCAATACCAAAGACTTATTAATATTATTGATACTATTGATATGGACAAACAACACGCAACTCTTGAAACCACGACACACATGTTCTTCGAATATCAATTCATTCAACATATAATATAATCAGTGACATATTTGCTATTTTTGACCTTGACATTAATACTAAAATCTCATCCCTACAAGAATTTTGGATCAATTTCAAATTTAACTATAATCGTTCATTTAGGAAATTTTAGATACGCTAGTTTTTCCGCTCCTTCAGCAGCCCGCACTGTTAGCAAAACTCCTCATTAGCCCTCTCCAACCCTATTTCATAGTCGACAGAGCCTATGCTTCCTCCTACCGTTATCCAGGTATTTCATCTCTATAGTCCATTCTCATGCTTCAACTTTAGACTCATTCCTTATACGACATGCATCTTTCACAGTTATCTTGTTGTATAGTTTCCACTTTTGTTTATGTACCTAGGCGATCTTCTAGGTGACGATCTTTTAATTCAGTATTATTTTCCTCTATCGTGTATGGTCACACATCCGACTTGTTGATGACTTTTGGGTTAATCTTTTGAACATTGTAATGATTGTTATCCCAACTTTTGGCAAAATTGAGATATCCAAAATTTGCTGAGAATCGATGATTATTATTCTTGAATATCAACTATGCATTGCAGGATAACCATGCATATCAATGAATTTTGTCCGAGTCCGGATCGGGCCACAATTGACAAGACATGACAAGCAAAGCTGCAGAACCCAGCGGTTCAAATTTCAGGTCAATCGGAGTTCATATGAATGAAATATGATCGATACAAGTTAGAGAGAATACGCTGTTCGTATCCATCAGCGTTCGTATCGATGCTTGTTCGAATCGATAAACATTCGTGTCCATCAGTATAGCGTAGCCACACCTCATTCGTATCGATCAGATTCGAATCCATTATGATGACGTCGCCTTGCTCTATTCGAATCCACCGAGTTCCTCCTGCTTTGAATCCATGGAGTCATTCCTCTTCGTATCGATCAGCTTGGAGTACTTCGAATCGATCAAGTCGCTCTACTTCGTATCCATCTGGACTTGATGGTTCGTATCCGTCAGGTTGCTTGGTGTCCATTTGCATTTGCAACAATCAGGAGCGAATTAGCCTCGCGTCTACCTGATTCATATCCCTCAAGATTAAAGAGTTTCGAATCCTTGGAGTTGCTTTAGCTCGAATCCATCATGCTACGACAAGCTTCGTATCGATCGACCAAAGCTCACCGTGATCGATACGAACGAGCATCTGTTCGAATCCCTGAAAGCCCCCGAATCCACTAAGTCAAAGTGACGAAAATCATGGAGTCGACTCAGTCAAACCGGAGTGAAAAGCGGATCGACACATCCGACTTGTTGATGACTTTTGGGTTAATCTTTTTAACATTGTAATGATAACATTAACGAGTGCTATCCTTAGTTTGAGAATCATTCTTTCATTAAAAAATTAGAAATTAAAATATCGAAATATATTGGAATAAAATTAAAAAATTAAAACATCGGAATACATTGAAATAAAACTACAAATCATATGATGGGTAGGATGGTGGGTATGTTGGTGGGTAAGTAGGTGGGTGGGTGGGTTGACGGGCCATCATATATTGCTGTTATTTGATTGTGTGTTGCGAACCTTTTACCTCCAATGCAGCCAATTCCGGGTGTCATTATCTTCTAGAGAATTGAATATTTCTCCGTTCACTTAGATCTTAAGAAGCGACAGTGCTTTATATAAAGTTAATTTTTTTTCGAAACTTCTTAGCACAAGCAGCTGCATCCTTGAAGGTCGTAGATGGGTAAACAGATTGTACAGTTAGACCAAGATTATGGGGAGGGACTATTTATTTCAATACGAGATTTTTCAAATTCCTTCGATATATCATATCAATAATCTTGTTTATCTTCTTATCATTCTCCGCTTTCTTCTAATACAAACTTTGAAAGTTGAACTTCCACCATACACCGGTGTAGCTTGTTGTGACAGTTGCGTGTTGAGAATTTCAAGTGAAGTATAAAATTCATCAAATTCTCATGTTTGATTGAACGACGTGTTGGTAGTTTGTTTTGGAGGAGGAAAACGTTGAGTCTCAACTTGTTTTTATGCGACACCAGGTGTGAAAGGATCATCTTCCGTTGCAATAGTATATTGGAAAATTTGTTGCAGTGACTCCATATGGATTATCGGTTCTCTCAAAATTGTGGTGTCGAACTCCTGAAAGGAAAGTGGAATGAGACCTAGTACCAACTCGTAAATTAGGAACAAAAATGCGATACAAAATTACATACACATGATCGGTCCTCAATTGCTCGCTTCCGCTAACCGTTCCTTAACTGAATCTTATCCTAAGCTCATTTTGCTACACAAATCCTGTCATATCGACCATTGGTTTTTAGACCCTCGTATTTCTAATGAACTTGCCCGTCGATTTACCGTTCATTCGAAATAGTCACCAAAACCTCATTAAGTGGCGTCGTAATTTTCTTATGGATGTTTTTTAGTTGCTCCCAATTGCTTGGTAAGCATCGAACGACGCAACACACGAATCTGTCGTAGCTCCGTGGACCAATTTTTAGGTCTTTTGCAAGAGTTTATCGGTTCGATTTTAGCCATCCTCCAACTCAAAATAAACCAAAGAAAACAGAAAAAGGTATGGAAATTAAACGAAAATGAGATTGAAAAGAATATGGCAAAAATTACCTCAAAAGTTGATTGATTTTTGCAAATTTTTGGGTTAACTTTTCGAAAATTTGGATTGACGCTGGTGAGGAAGAAAAAGAGAGCGGTAATATATGTGAGTGAATTTTTTGACCGTTTGGGTAATTGGTGGAATTTACTACGTCCGACACCAACGGTTCAATTGTAATGGTTCATTCAAACGGATGAAAAGTGTGTGCCCTACTATTGACGCATCGGACGCGGCCGACTCGATGCCAGTTCAAATGGGGTAGTTATTTGCTAGGAATGGCACCTACATGTGGTCAGCCAATAGTCAATGACAATTTGCTATTTATATGTAGTTGAACAACTCACAGCAATGTTATGTCTAACACTGGTGTGAACAAAATCACTCATTGAAAAAGGTTTAAATTATATCTCAGTAACTGGATTTTAGATTCTCTCTGGACCTATGAGTTTTTGTGGGTCAGGCTTGAGTCTGTAGTTAACCTAGACCCACTGACCTGAGAAGAGGAGGAATTATACGTAATTGGCGTAAATGTATTGGAATGATGACTTGGTTCTTAAAAAATCACTTATTATCTTATTATTTATTCGATGGCAAATTATTTTGAAGATGGGAGGCAATTTTTAACGTGACCTGCTTGATCGTGAAGTTCTAATTGAATTTTTATATTGTAACCGAGGATTCGTTTTTGTGTGACGGCTTATTGCTTACAAAAGAAACACTCTTTAGAATATGTATATGGACTGAGCTTTGTTGCAGCAATACTATTTATTAAACTCTTTCCGTTGAAAGGTTTGCTTTTCTAATTGATGAAAAAATAGGGGATAATTTATATACAAAGTGGTAGTATAATTTATTTTTTATTCCATAGAATAATTTTTTTTCTTGACTTGATTAAGTGGAGAATGATGATATACTTATACGTGAACTTTTGACTCTTTGGAAATGATAACACTCTTTAATTTGACCATAAAATTGATGGGCATAACTATTGCATAAGAGCTTGATATATAAAGTAAAATAATTTTATTTAAATCGACACAACTCTTTGTATTGAAAAAACATGATTTTTTATATAAAGAGACATGTCTCTCTGTGGATAGATACATATGAAATGTGCCATTTGTCAATACTAATTTCAAGTGATTTAGTACGTTTTCGGTTTTGTAATTTGCTAAATATATGCATGACACTTACATATAAAACGTGTTTACATCTTTTGAATTACCTAACAAGTCAAACTTCGCTCATAAACTCAAAGGAAATATGTGTCTGTTAAACACATAGTCTGAACTCGCAACATTTGGTCTGGCAGTCCGAACCGCGAACAAATTACACTATCCATGTTGATTGTTTACTTTTTTTTTTAGTGGAAATAAGTAAATTTACTTTATTTTTTGTTAGATATTCATATTTTATTCGATATGTTAGTTGTTTAACTATGTTTTGAGGATATCCGATGGTGATTGTTCTTTTAATATGTAATACGGTCGTTGTTCTTTTAATATCATCTAGTTACACAATTGAATTTTTAGATTAGCAAAGTCCAATATATTATCAATCATTTTGGACCCATCTAGAGTACATCTAGGTCCGTCCTGCCTTTGGCTAAGCTCTAAAATTTCTTGCTTTTGGCACCTAGCATTCCACGCTCGAAACAACTTAGTTTTGGACTTAGTCATGATGTCAGGTTTTAAATCTTATATCTTGGTTATATTTTGTCTTGACAGAGACTAGATCTCGTATCAGGAAAGGTCTCGAATGAGATAGTATCCATGTCGGGCTTACATCTCATGTCTTAACATTAAGACTATCTCAAAGTATATGTAATAATTATAGTTGATTTTCTTGCATAGTTTTTTTATGAAAACAACCGCAAAAATAATAATATAAACTTACTTGATCTGCAATATCACTCTATTTGCAACTGTTGCTCATTTTTCTTGTAAAAGTATAGTTAGGTCCATTATACCTAAAGCCCAACAACAAAGGCTCATTTAGCAAGGGCTAGTCAATGCCTCCCATAACCCAATTGCATGTTCGCACGAGGGCCTCATCTCAAGACTTGTTCGCCCTTGATCTCTGTTAGGTGCCATGTTTGCTTCTTTCTCAAAGGCGTTGGTTGCCCACAAACCTGCCAGAGAACGCCTACGCCTCCTGACTCCTCTTTAAGTGTCTTCTCATGATATCCACCATCATTCGAGCCAACCAAGGAAGGCCAACACCCAAACCCTTATAATCGCTCATGGGTTGTAACGATCCCAGATTTTTACTGTGTTTGAATTTATAATAAATTTAATTTTTGAATAAAAATTATGAAAATAATTCGTAAACTGATTTGAAAGTTTCCAAATTCAAATAAAATATGTTAATAAATTATGTAAATTTTAAAGTAACACATTAACGAATTTAAAACAACAAATACACTTAACTCAAATATATATATGAAATAGCTTGTTTACAAATTATAAAAAATATAAAGTAAAACACAACTAAATTTAAACAACATATTAACTATAGAAATTTATTTATATTTTAGAGCCATAATGCAAAGCAAGATAGTAAAACAAAATACAACCAGGCTATGCTTACAAAATAAGTAAGATAAAACACAAATAAAATGTACTTACAAAATACATCCAAAAAAAAATAAAAATAAATGTAAAATATAAACTATTGAAATAACTATATAGAAAAATACAAATTAATTTGTATGTAAGATAAAATAAATACTTAAGTTAGAAATAGAAATTAGATATACATAAGACAAATTATATAGTTATGTAATAATATAAGTAAACACATGAATAAAATTAAACAACATGTTAATAATAAGATTTCATTTAAATTCCAAAGCAAAGACAAAAGAAATGATAAAAGTATATTCAAGTATTAACAAATAACATTGGATAAGTATGTAGACATAAGGAAAAAAAAAACTGTGTAAACAAGAAAAAAATAATAAGCATTAGCTTATGATACAAGACAACAATAATTAATGCAATATCATCTCAGCCCACAAAAGCAAGATTTGCAGCCAAGAAGAAGAGAAAAAAAAATCTCTGAACTCATTGTACAAAATATCACTTGTACAAAACATATCATCACCTGTACGAGTTGTAGGCTTGCAAAATGAAGAGAGAAAAATAAATAAATACATATGAATGGCTTGCAAAAGAAGAAAACAAGATAAATATGTAGGTACACTTAAACAAAAAGAAAAAAAAGACAAAGGAAATTAATGTTAGCATATGCCATTATCCTATCAGCCACCATTTGGAAAACAAAAAAAATCTCTGAAAAAAATTTGACAAAACAATTTTAGTACAAAATATATTCACCCTGTATCAGCCCCCGAAACAATATCACTTCAGCCTCCAAAATGAAAAATATATTTCTGCCTATGGTACAACAAGATTTTTATCATCATGTAAACCCATTTTATAAACATCAAACATTTTCATCTCAGTTCGATCATTCAAACTGACTACATCTGGAATACATACCATTTACAACTTAAACAAAATTCAGTCAAACAACAAACATCTCAATAAATCAGAGATCCAAGAAGAGGATTCCAACACATTTCAAAAGCCTGATTTAAAATGAGAGCAGCTCTGTCCATTTCGAGATCCAAGTGAGTAACTTCACCTTTTTAAACTTAAGTATTAAGATTGTTGCTTATTATATCTGGAATGAATATGAGTATGATGATTTCCTATGGATATATGTTGGTATTTGAATGAATGCATACCTGTACCATTTGATACCCTGTTCCTGTTTATCTTCAGTCCCAGATTTGCAAATAACTTTTGATTTCTTAATCTGATAACTATTATAGCCTGCAATATAAACAGAAGTTGTTTGTTTGAATATAAGCTAAGTTTTAAAAATTTATATAAGTTAAAAACAACTTTTAATCTTCTTTGGAAATCAAGAAATCAGAGTTAACTTTAGATAAGCCAAATTTCGAACTTCACGATTTATGAATTCAGGTATATAAATAAAATTATCACACTTTAATATGATTTTTAGTGCAAAAATTATAATTTTTAGAGGTAGGGTTTAGGAGCAGTTCGAAAACGAATGAAAAGTATATTCCGATCAACTTCAGGCGATCTGAGGAGATATGAGGGTCGGGGTTGTGCGTGAAGGTGGAGGAGACTACGATGACGCGGGGAAAAATGCTCGGAGATGTCATTGATCATCGTGGAAGCGGCGGTGACGTTTTTTCAGTTCGTAACCTTAGTTTGGTCGAGGGTGAGTATTTTGATTCGTTTGTTTCCTACAGTTGACCGAGTGCTACGAAATTTTGGGGAATGGTAGAGGTTGAGGTGACGAAGTAATGACCGAGGTGGCGCGTGTTCAGGTGGTCGGAGCAGGAAGCATAGGGCGCTGACAGGTTGAAGTGTATCCTAGTCATTTTTTTCCAGGTTTCGTTTTTTTCCTTTGAACTCGATTTTCGATTTCACGCTCGAATCGATTCTTGGGCAATCGGAATCGATAGAGGAGGCCAAAGATGACCTGTTGGCGACGACGTTGGTAATCAGAGAGGCTTTGTCGCGTTGTTCATGTGCACAGTGCACTCTCGTGTACCTTTGTTGGGTAGTTTGGGAAAGGAGGAGATCATGTTTTTCTCGGGTTTTTACTCGAGTCGTTGAGGATTTTACTCGAAGCACTTCTGCGTTTTACTCGAAGCAGGATTTGGTTTTAAAGTGAAATACTTAGAACTTTTTTTCTCTAAATTTAAGTTCTGGGTCACTCGGGTAAATCTCTGGAAAATCTCGAAGTAGGTATGTGTTTTGCTCGGGTAAGTGGGGTCTTGGACTCGAAGCAAATTTTGATTTTCTCGGGTTAGTTATTGTTTCAGGTTTCTTTTGTAAAACCTGGTAGCAACTTGAATTTTTGAACAATTTAAATAAAACTAAAATTTGAATCTATAAATCCAAGTTTAATCTGAGTTAAAATTTAAGTAAAAATGTAAATTCAAGTTCAGTTTTGAAACTTAGTTTAAAAATTCAAATTTAAAAATTGTTTTAAATAAAAGAGCTTAAGCAATTAAAGTATGTTTTAAAGAATTTGAATTTAAAATGGAATTTGAAAATTATAAAGAAATGAATTCTAACAAAGATTTAATCAAGGTTTAAATCTGGAATTCAATCTAAATTTGAATCTTAGTTTGTAATAAAAGAAGTTTTTGAATTTTAAATTATTCTATATAACATGAATGATTAAGTGTACTTTTAAATTAATTTGAATTTAAAATTTAAAGTGTAATGATAGAAATACACGTAAATATTAATGAAGTCATTAATAAAGAAATTAATTATCTTTGAGATAATTAAGGTAATTAAAATGATTTAATTAATAAGGTAATTAAAGAATGATTTATTTTATTTATAAATTATTAAATTAAATTAATTAGAAATGATTAATAATGATTTTAATCTAAGAAATTTCCTTAAGAAAGAAATTAAAGAAATGTTATTAGTTAATGAAGATAATTAACTAAGGATCATTAAGTATTGATTAAGGTGACAAATTTTAATAATTAATTGGATTAATTAATTTAGATAATCAATTATAAATTGTTTAAATGTAATTACTAAATGAAAGTAATTAAGGATTAATCACTTATTGTAATAAATTTTGGATATTTTGGTTAATTAAAGTTAATTAATTATGTAATTCGTTTAAAAGGTTGATTTGATTAACATGATTAATTAAGAATAATTTAATTAATTAAAGAGGTTGATTAATTAATTTATATCAAATGATTTGTAATTAATAAATCAGGTTTGGATAATAAATTCATAAGTAATTAACTTACTTGGAAATAAATTGAATCAATTAAGATTAATCAATTTATTTAATTCTACTTATAAATGACTATTGAATACTTGACCTTACTTATGAATGATCGTATGATATGAGTTGCCTTGAATTGATTGTCCTATCTGATCTGTGATATTTTGTTCTGTGGATTGAGCTGTGTATAATGTATTCATTTATTTACATTTGTACATTATCTATGAATTTGTGAATAGACGATAAGCGTTATAGCTCATATCGCTTATCAACTATGTTTCTGTGTTTTGATCTGTGGTGATGATGTTGTTGCACTATTGTGTTTAACCCCTGGACCACACCATACACACACAAATATGGATTTCACGAGGAAATCGATTAAGTCACAGATTTTTGAAATAATTTCAAAAATAGACAAATTGAATTCAATGGTTTGGAAATGGAATTGGATTAAATGTGAAAAAGCTTGTGAAAAGGAATTTCAAAGATAGAATTTATTTTTGAATAACTGGATAAAGTTTGAAGTTTAAATAATTTGATTTAAATTTGAATTCAAAATTTGAAATTGGATTCTATGATTTGAAACTAGGGGTCAAAGATGTTATACAAGTTATAAATGGGTTAAACCATTTTAAACATATTAACTTGGGAATTTGAATTTAAATTCAAAGGCTTTAACTCGTATAACTATAATTGAATTTTTCTGGAACGGAAACTATTTGTTTTCAAATAATAAAAGCTTTCACATAAGAAATGAACGTCCAATTTGTGTTAAAAAGGACTTCAAGTCTAAAATGGAAATAGATTTCCGAGTTATGGAAATGATTTGAAAGCTATAAATTAAATCTTTAATTTAAAGATTTAATGAGTGAATCCAATTGGAATGGAAGTTGTTTTGAAAATCTGTAAACGGGTCTTTGTGAAACTGTGTGAACTTAGTGAAATGAATCTTTTTGTTTAAAGATTTGGAAATGGTAATTGGTTTAAACCATTTGAAAAAAAAGTTTTGAATTATTAAGTTGTGACTTAAATTGAAATCCCATATCCATATGTTTTAAATGTTGCGCTCACTATTCGGTTTAGCCGGGAGAAGACCATTGTGTCGTATAACCCATTTTGAATATGTGATTCGACGTTATGGATAGCATTTGAAGACCGGTGGTGAAGCATTTAAAGACCGGTAGTGAAGACCGGGTATTTGCGAGAATGATAGGATAACCTATAGATTGTCTCTGCACCGAGTAGAGATTTCCTAAGTGATGGGAAGTCCGATCGGGATTGTGAATACCCGAATTTGCAAGGGCTTCTTCGGAAGTGCCTTCGGTTCTGTTCGAACCCGGAACAGACTTGTATGGTTGCATGTCTGACACTACACTTTGAGATATAAAGCAGATTTCTTTCAAATACATATCTGTTGGTGGCGGAGAATTTATTCTCTTAGCTTAACACCTCTCTCTGAGACGTTTGAGCTCAGAGGTTATGTAGTTGAAGGTTATCAGCGATATATTCCCAATTTGGTAGTGTGGAATGCCAAGTGCTGCTGTGTGTTGATGATCATTTGTAGATCATTTGTGTCAGAGCATGACTTTTGTATAAAGCGTAGCTTTGTGGACGAGACTGCATCAGGACCTCACAACCCGGAAATGGTCGAAACAGGAAAGATGCGGCAAGGTTATGAGGGTCGCGCCCTTTAGGGTGTGTCATTTCCTTCTGGTAAAGGGTGATATCATGGTATGGAGCCCAGATATTTATCTATGTGGTGACTCCAATCTCATTTACTGTGTGGTTGTAGCTTTAGAGGCGCCTCGGATAAAGGTCCCAAAGGACCGGGGAGTGGCATGCTCGTGTAGTAGTTACCTAGTTACAGAGGTAACCCGACCTTGTGTTGGCAGAGAGCTGGTTAAGTCCTCGGGACGTCCCGCCAGAGGCGTACCCATGGACAGTGGGAAGTTCCTTAGCCCGACCATTTGTTGGAAAATCCAAACGAAACAATACAAGCCCTTTTACGATTGCAGTTGTATAACCTGCCTCCTCAGGAGGTAGCTATAGCGGGCATAATATAATGGTACCTATGCTGGCTAAGATTTATATTCTACTTTCGAAATGTTTTCCACTGTGCACCTATAATAATAATAATATCAAGAAATATTCACGTATCAAGCATATTCGACTATCATAAGGAGAAATCTCCTCCAATTCTGCGTTTGCATGGTGTGTGTGGCGGGAGGCCTTATGGTGGTTTCATTTTCTAAAAAGCATTGCAAATTTATTTTAAATTCTCTTGTTGTTTGTTTAAAAGAATAAACTGTTTTTGTTGCTCACACCAGTCACCATGACTGACTCGGAGTTTATTGTTCCTTTCCTAAACTCTGGGTGCCCACTATTTTCCACACGGGCAGTCTAGAGTTGGATTTTTCATATAGTCAGGTTTAGTAGATTATCTTGAGTTGGTCCAGTCTTTGGATCAGGACGAGATTTGCTTATCTTGGTGACTCATGATGTTGGGGTACGAGCTAGCTTTGGATTGGAGCATTGGACTTGGGGATGCATTCTATTGAAGATATTCTTTCCGCTGCTGGTGTTACCTATTCTTTTCGCTGTGTCTTGTATCTCTGATAGTGTTGATATCCATTGTATCATTCTGTTGTATCATATTATATCGGATGTTGTATCTGTCATTATATCAATATTGTATATATATTGATATTTATTTCTTCTGCTGTGTTGTACTTAATGGTGTTATAAGCTCCGGCGACTCGGGTTTGAACGGTCGAATCTGCGGCATTCGAGTACGATGTGAAGTATGGATGTCGATTTTCGAACGCGAAAAATTTGTATCGTTACATGGGTCTTATCCGTACCTTTTCCTATTTGTTAAATCCTGTCACCAACCAGCCCGCTTGCCTCTTCCATTTTGTCGCAGGTGGATAAACTTATGACAAAAATGTAACGATCCACATTTCTACACATCCGTAGATAAGTAAAATATTATTTACATATCCAAATGATTTTAAAATGAGTTAGAACTTGATAATGATACAATTTGACATTTTTGAGCTTTAGATAAATTATGGACATTTTTGGCTTATAAGACTTCTATAGACCATACTTTTAGTAAGGGTTAGAATTTGGACTTATTTCTTGTTCCAAATGAAAATTTTGACCGTTTTCCTTTAGTAATTTGGTCTAGATATGACAGTTCTAAGTTTGGCCAGATCTTGTAGTTAAATCCTAAAGCCCATATTTTGGCACGATTAAGGGATTTCGAAAATTTTGTTAATCTTAAGATTAAAACAGCCACCAAAATCCTTATTATATCTTTCTAAAAGTACCATTAACTTATCTCTTTCCAAAGTCAACTTAACATAGTATTTTGGGTTAAAAACAAAAGATTAAGGGATTCAAGCTTAGTGGAATTTTTAGGGGTTAAATCAACTATCAATTGAGAGGGAAATTCCATCTATTATGTTGTCTATTTCAAATTCACATCCATTTGGGGCTGATTCGGTTGTATTACTATACGTAGATGAGTGGCTTATTACCTATTACTATATATATATATATATTGAAGTATATGTTTAAAAGTGTTTTGGATCCATTTTTTCCAGCTTAAAATATGATTTCTAAATCTGACCTGATTTGACAACATGAATTAAAATGAGTTTTAATGATTTTAAATGGTTTACGTAACATGCTTGGACAATATGGATTTACATATGCATGTTACATATATGCAGAAATGATTGTATTATTTGTATGACTTGATGATGCTTGTCTGTTATTGTTGTGATTGCATGTTATATTTCTGTATGGATGAAATAGTAGCTTAAGTGATGGAGGTGATTTATTCTATAGATGGAGAAATTTCAAGTTCGTGGGAAGGCTATTATGATAGAGACTTTGATGGATTGCTCTAGAACGAGGATATCATAATCGTAGAGTAACTTTGATGGATTTGCTCTAGAGTGTTTGTGATTGATCATTGCAAACGATCATACAGATTAAAGCGCTTAGGCAAAAGATGGATCGATGGTTGGAATGAAGTAGGAAAAATACTTAGTGAAATTTGGCTAAGTGATGGACCAGTACCAATTCATGTCAATTGAAGAAGACTTAGCATCTTGGAGCTATAGGGCTATGTGGATCGATCGCCGGCCAAAGGAATGGAAAATTGGATAAGTGTTTGGATCATCATCGATCCATAATGGATCTGCACTAATCTATCAATACGGCCAATTTGGGTATTTTTAGGCTAAGACATGAAAGGGGAGCTAAATTTGACTAAATACTTGACCTGCTCCGATCCATGATGGATTGACACCGATCAATGCTAAAGTAGTAAGTTGATGTAGACCAAATTGGGAAGCTAGCCGAAGCATCTAAGGATCGTCCGAGCAGGCAAGTTATATACAATGACGACTTATGGAGTGAAATAATGGGGTTCTACTATTGATATATATGCCATGAGATCATTGATGGCCAAAGACTTTGATGTATGCTTGTAAAGGAGTAAGTGAGGATTCTCACTGTGGATCGTTTGAGTGGATCTGTATATTTGGACCTTACGACGTTGGTCTAGGTCCTGACCATCTGAGTGAGCAAAGATTCTAACATCGATAGAGTCAATGATGTTGAGTAGCCGTTGACCTTGCGACGTTGGTCATTCGAGTTGTCACATCTCGAGCACCGTTAGTACGAGAGCTGCTTGATTGTTTAATTGTTTGATGGTTGTCTATGTTATGAGGGTATATCGTCTCCAATACCTCGACACCTTAATACGTACTTGGATGTAGTAACACACCAATACCGATGATACTAGATTAACATATTGTTATTATGTGTAACTTGTTGCATGTAGGAGCAGGTGAGGTGTGACTTTTCGTACCTTATTTCTCTTATTTACGATATGTAGACTTTATATCTATTTTTGATATTATAGACCGCTTATACCAGACTGTTGTTTGACCTTGCATTGCTGCTTATATTCTCGAGTAATTCTAAATGAGTAGATTGAGAAACATGTATAACGATAGAGCATGGAGCTGTGTGAAGGACGAACAAGTGGCTTACGCTTTCTCTCTCTCACACACAGAGATATATAAGTCTGGTTAGGGAAAGAGAAGTTCTGGATCCCTTGGAATCCATCCATTTTGATGCTAGGCTGGGACCAGATGGCATGGGTTCCTAATTCTTCAAAAAACACTAGAATGACCTGAAAAGCAAGTTATTGTCAGTCATGCAAGAACCATTTCATATAGGTAATAATTTAAAGAAAGTTAACTGTAACGACTCGTCTTTTCGACCTTCAAATGTTGACAATAATGCATCAAGTATTCTTGTGCCGGACATCCAAGTGCCAGAAAAATGAATTATTAGGGTTAAAGTAAAGAAAAAGAAATAAAACAAGGAAAAAGAAACACAATATCAGAATCTTACAACGAAACAACTATATATAATATCAAAAGACAGTATAAACTATCATCCTAAGATACAAATTTTTTCAGAGTTACAATAGTCTGTCCAGACAGTTATAACCACCTGTCCTAACAAATGCTGATGATACACAAAAAGTAATGCAGCGGAAATTGAAACTACGATAAGTAGAGCTCCAACTTTTCTCCATAAGCTCTAAAGAGTTCAAAGCTAAATTTGAAAATATACACGGGGTTGACCCGAGTATTGTAAGAAAATAACTCCCGAATTAGTTTGGTAAACCAGTGTGAAAAACACAGACTTGGTAGATTTTTAATGTTATAAAACCTTTCAAAATAAAGCTATCTTGTAGGACCATGCCGCGTATAAACATGGACGAGTTTTTACCTTACAATAACCAAACCATTTATAGAGAATCTAGTAATTTGTTTGAATATTATCTAAGGGTGTACTCCTCCTTATATAGGCTTAGGAATGATGGTAGAAAAAGACCAAAACCCCTCAACATCCTTATGACATTAATTGCTTCTTGTCATGACAACTTTATGTCACCTCTCCTTTATTCGTTTTACCATTTTACGCTTACAATGATAATATCTCTTATCCTGTTATAACCTTCTATAACATTCCATGCTTTATGAAGAGGAAAGTGTGTTAATTAGTTGTTAATGTGCTCATTTGATCATTAGTTAAGTGCAAAGAGTTCTAACAACTTATATCGATCGAAAAGCTGTTTACCGATAAATCGATTTTCAGTCACATTATCGATTTCTTTCAAAGAACACATTTTTGTACATTTTTTCAAAATAAGTTTTCCATCATTAGTTATGATTTAAAAAGGGGTTAAAAAGCTTTTTAAATCATTTTAATAACATTTAATCAAAGATTCAATATTTAAATAATTCAGATATTTAAATATGAACTGTCCGAAATTCCGGTCGTTACATTCTTCCATACTCAGAATATTTCTTTTTGAAATTCCAACATGAGCAACCAAAGAGGCAACAATACGTTGATACTTAATAGTATCCCAATCATTTGGAAACAAAGCTAACGGTTTTCTCAAGTTTAAACCCTTTCATAGTACAAGGATGATAATCAATCTACTAAGCGTACCTTCAGCTTAACAGCCTCAGGTTATTACTTAGACGGTTGTTCTTGCCACCCAAGAACAAATCAAATCGCCATTCCTTAAACTCTCCCTAAACCAACAAACATAGTATACCAATATACAAAAACTCGTACAATGTATATGGACCATCTATACGCAATATCAATTCCTATCACTTGCTCGATCACATAGTTTTCCCTTTCCAACTAGGATAGATCACTTGACTTCTCTAATGTGGACTCTGATCTGATTCTTTGATTAGAAACCTCAGTTTTCCTTACATAGTCATATTCATGATAGAAAACGTTGGAATCTTATCAAGAATCAAGTGAAAAATCTTTGTTCGAATCGGTGCAAACCACATCAAAATTATGCACTTGAATACTGGATCAAGGACAATCATGTGAATAAAACGATTTATGTACAACTTACATTTTATCCTATTGGTTTCTTAACTATACCAATATCGCTTTAATCACATTCATCTATCCAAATAATGTCATTGATACTAAGATCATTAATGAATCATTTCATAAATCATAACTTCAAGTTTATAACCATTTTATAACTTTAGTTCATACTCATGTAATACTCCATTACATCTTAAGAGTATATACCAACATCAAATTTGTTTTACTTAACAAGTATGTTCAACAAATTTAAACTTGTTCTAATTTTCTACCTTCTTAACTCAAGTGTTATATATAAACTCAACTTTATACCTTTAAAACACTTAATTACAAGTTCTATTACCATCTGGAAGTTCTCAATTATCCAAAATCATTGAAAATCCCATTTAATTTTAACAAACGAAAACTATCAAACATATATCATATCATGATGCACTTCCATACTTCCTTAATGCAAAAGATACATGTGAACATGAAATAACTTAACAAGAAAACCTTTATAAATAAACATAGATTTTCATTTTAAATCATTCTGAAATAATATATATGTATATATTTGTATATCAAATCATACTTGGCGATTAAATCAAAATCTGTTTTATCAAAATAATTGTGTAGCATCGCACACTTAGAAACTCGAAAATGAATGTTGATGATGGTAAAGTCATCACCATAATCATTTTCAAACGGCATGAGTGATTTCAGTACATTCAATTAATGCCTTTCGGAATTAAGCAAAATCATTTCGAATGTTGTCAAATACTTTGTAAATGTTACCAAGTACCACGATCTCAATTTCTTAAACTAATTACCCAATTATTTACTTTCAAATAATACTACTATTATTTTATTCGAAAACATATTCGAAGATACCGAGATTTAAGTTCTTAAATTCTCTATTTAAATCCTTTTTGTTTATAAACCATGTTTTATAAACCATACTTATGTAAAATCACATTCTTATATAAAGTTGCTTCTTTATCTAAATCATTTTAGAAATGTGTGTCTTTGTTTAGATTATGATAAACAACTCTTGTTAAAATTCAATTTTAATCCAACAATGTCATTGAACGCCTTATAGTCAAACCATGAAACTTAATTAATAAAATGTTTGTATAAAATATTCCCATAAATTTTACTATCTACCCAACCCTTGTTGTAAAAAGGTAAATTTTTTGTAAATGAACAAACTATGGTAAATGCTCATAAACCGGTTGAGGATAACTAATCAAATAATAAATGATAATAATTGAATATTATCATTTTCTAACAAATAAACTTATCATAAATAAGTATATCAATTTATCAATATTATATATTTTTGTCCGAAATGTAATCCTAGATAAAATTATTTCATTTAGCAATTTCGAAAATGATACTATGTTGGTTTACTCTGTTTAAGTGTTTAGAAACCACTCTCGATACCATGACGTCCCATGTACAGATCAGAATCCATAAATTATTCATCAAACTAATAAACACAAGAAAGAACATTTTTTATAGTTCTAACAAATACGCTCAAAAATAATACTATGCTGGTTTACTTATTTTAAGTGTTTGGAAATCTCTATCGATACCATGACGTCCTATGTATAGACCAGAATTCATAAACCACTCATCAGACTAGTAAACACAATATAAAATATTTTTATAACACTAACAAATACACTCTTATATTTATAGCACTCTCAGCCCATGCTAGGGAATTCCATTACCCCATCTCTTAATGCGTCATTCCCATTAAAGTCAAGGTTCTCGCTTAACCTTCAGCTCTGATACTAGCTGTAACGATTTGCCTTTTTGGCCCTGAGATGTCAACATTAATGCATTTACGGTATTCGTGTGCCGAGCATCCAAGTGCCAGAAAGATGAATTATTAGGATTAAATAAAAGAAAAAGAAATAGAACAAGGAAGAAAGAACACAATATCAGAATTTCATATTGGAACAATCATATATAGTATCAAAAGATAGTATAAACTATCATCCTAAGGTACAAAGTTTTTGAGTTACAGGAATCAGCTTAGACAGTTATAACAACTCGTCCTAACAAATTTTGATGATACACACATAGTAATGTAGCGGAAATAAATACTACAACAAGTAGAACTCCCAATCTTCTCCATAAGCTCTAAAGAGTCCAAAGCTAAATCTAAAAACATACATGGGACTGACCTGAGTATTATAAGAAAATAACATCCATATCAGTCTGCTAAACCAGCATGAGAATCAAAGACCAAATAGATATTTAATGTTATAAAAACCTTCCAAAATAAAGGTATCTCGTAAGACCATGCCACATATAAACACAAATGAGTTTTTACCGTAAGATAACCAAACTGTTTAGTGATATTAGAATTATTCCTAAGGTTCAAAATAAATATTAATCATAGCCGAAATGGTTACATTGATTACATTCCAGCATAATAGAAGTATAACCAAAATCGATAAAGAACGTACGCATAATGGATTTTCCACGAAGATCTCTTCAAGGAAGCTGAATCTAATCTCCATGCATAAGGATCAGAAACTAACTTTCGAGCGTCGTATATCTATAGATAAAATGTATATCATAAGGTAAACACAAGAGGACTGTGTCCGAACATAAATATGAACAACGTGAACCTAATATCATCAACTTCCACCGGCCAACAATCGATAAGTATCTCTAGAAATGAAGTTAATAACATCCCGACATGGGTCGCTAAACCCCAGATCGTGCATCCTACGCTCTTTTTAGCCATTTTCGATGTCGAGATCACGTTCGGCATTTTACACAAGTCTTCATCACTTGAACATAACATGAATCTCCAAATGGATTCCATCATCTTGAACAGAACACAAATTCCTAAATGAATTCTCATATCTCGAACATATCACGAATCGCTCCATCTTATGCAGATCTCGAACAACCACATAGGTTCCCCTGTATAAGTCTTTTAACAAATGCTAACGTTGTCCTCTCTTTTGAAGTACTTCTCAAGATAGACAGTTGTAACGACCCGCTATTTCGAACTTTTCAAATCGACAATCATCCACACATGTCAGATTTGAATTGCTTAAAACAACATATTGTTAATTTATATTTGGTAAATCTTAGCATATACAGTAAATAAATCAATCACAGATCACAAACACAGAGTAATACAATAATAAGCAGCGAAATAGATAAATAGTAGTTCATGAAGCCACTATAGAACATTACAGTCTGAAACAAATACAATAGAAAATCCAAGTACATAGTAGTCACTAATACAAAAGCAACTGATAAATCCGAACATAAACAGCTGGAAATAACTGGAATAATTACAAAGCTGAATAGATAAAAGATAGATCTCTAAGCAAAGTTCCAAGCTCCAAGGGTGAGTCTCAAATGCTATGACACTCAGTCTGACCCGAGCATAAAGCAAAATACAAAACACTCGATAAAGCTCCTGTTTTAGCCACATCAAGCTGACTCGAGGGAGTCAGGGCTGCGTTCAAACCTCATACAGACGTTTTCCAAACCATCCTACTTCTTTCTGGAATCTTGCACTATTGTTAAAGTGGTTTTCGGTATTGGCAGAGAGTATGACAATATCCGATCCCGGTCTCTTTAACAACCAAATATTATTTCACACCATGGTCATTTTCATTTCAAACAGTTCAATAATTCAAATCAAAATATCATATTCATTTCAAAAATCATATCACTTTCTAAATTATATCCACTTTTGAAATCATATGTACCTTCGTAGTCATATCACTTTCGAAATCATATTTACTTTAAATCATAATAGTTCCAACGTGAATAGTTTGGATATTGAAAGTAGTATATATTTTTGAATAATTATTAAAATAGTTTATACTTAAAAATAGTTTATAGATTAAAATATTTTATATATTAAAATAATTTATATATTTAAAATAGTTTATATCGAAAATAGTTTCAAATTAGAATTGTTTCTTCCAATTTTACAAATCAATACAAAACTTTAGTTCTAAAATTCAATTTAAATCAATCTCAGTTCAACAATTCCAGTTAAAAAATTTAAAGGTTCAATTCAAATTCTCATTAAAACCATTTTTAATTTATATCGATTTCAAATCCTTGTTTGGACTACGAATTTAAACCACTTCCAATTCAGTAGGTTTTAAAGTTTAAATATTCAAACAATTTACAATAACCCAATTTGATAAATTTCATTTATATTTCAAAATTCCACTTTAATTTTATTTAATTTGAGAATATTCACTTAATCATTTTTAATAACATTTAAATAAAATCTCAAATTACCAATTTAAATCAATATCAATAATTAAATATCTAACTTCAATTATATTCAATTCTAAAATATTCACCTGATTACTTTTTAATTAAATCAAGTTATTAAATCATACCTTTCAAAACATCAAAATCAATAAGTTTCCAATCAATTCTTATTTATATTTAATTCTCAAACAAATTAAATTGCAAATTAACTTAATTTTTCTTCCCAACCTATATTTTAACAAAATCTATTTTCAAAATATTAATATAAATTTTAAATAAATATTTTAAATATAATATATATACTTATCCAATTAAATTCTATTACATTAAATTTTATTATTAAATATTATTAAATTAAATCCGATTTTATTAAATTTATATTATTTTGTATTAAACTATATTTTTTATATATATTTAAAAAATTATAAGTAAACTTTTAAAATTTACATTTTCAAAACTTAACTTATAAATTTAAAATTTTCAAACATATAATTTTAAATTCTAAATTTTACAAATATAAAAATAAAATCTTTATATTATAATTAAAAATCAATATTTATTAAAACCCTTCTATTTCCTTTCAAAACTTTGGAAACTATTTTCCAAAATAGACCAATGACGTCCGTATATAATTCTCTATCATACGGTCAAGTGATATAGATATTTATCATTTCAATCCGCAATAATTTAATATTTACGGGTATATATCATTTCAACCTGTAATCCCAAAATTTAAAATCAATTAAATCACTTGGGTTTATAATTCAAACCATAACGATTTTCCCTAATCTATAATATCGTTCGGGTATGTATCAACCCATAGGGATTTCCTAACTAACATGAAACTTGTTGTGTGAGAACAATAGAATAATAATAACATAAAATGGAATAACATATCAATTACAGCATAGATCATAATTAACAATCTAAAATAACATATACAACAGGTTATGGTTATCATACGTCAATTATCATAGGTGAACAATTGCATATAATAACATATCATACTTAGCAATTAAATTTCTAACCAATTCAAATTTAACAAAATATTTTAATCGTCATTTCATGTGGATAAAATTTACTAAATATACGAATGTCAATCGTGAGTGACCGCTCACCTTTAGAGGCTAGAGAAATTAGACAACATGACAAGCTACGAATTTTGAGCCACGAACTGTACGACCAATCCAAAGCAAAGCAAAGTGGACTCTAGATCGACAAAAACAAAATATATAATTTTTAAAAATCTAAAATTTACTCACATATTTAAAATAAAATCTTTATATTATATTTTAAAAATCAATATTTAATTTAAAACACATATTTAAAATAAAAATCTTCATATTATATTATAAAGTCAATATTTATTAAAACACATATATTAAAATAAAAATACCTATATTTAAAAAAAAACAATATTTAAAATAAATATTATTTAAAAATTTTTTATATATAAAGAGGAAGAGACAACACAACGCAGCTAGGGTAGCTGTGCTTTTGAAAAAATAATTGTAAGTACGCTTATATCTAAATAAGCTTATATCTAAATAAGATTTTGAAAATATATCTAAAAATTAAATCACAGGATCAGAAATGTATATGTACACTTATATCTAAATAAGTTTTTGAAAATTTTTTAATATTAAAAGAAGAGGAGAACTAGGGTAGTTGTGCAGTGGGCTGTTCGAGGCGGCTGTCATTATAGAGGCTCGGTTGCTGGAGGTGGAGGGTCTGGGGAATGGCTATGGTGGTGAGCGGATGGGTTCAGGAGATGGGACTGTGGTGGAAGCGGCAAAGTAGGGAAGATATAGGTGGTTGAGAGCTAAAGGCGGAAGTCCAGGTTCTGGAGCAGGCAACGACAGTGGGTAGGGGTGGTGCGGTGAATTATCAGGGTGGAGTGCAGAGGTTGGCAAGGCTTCGAAGCAATGGGAGGCGAAATGGTCGGAGGTATGGGGTTTGTTTGGGTGAGAGAAGTAGGCAAGCATGAAGGGTTTGTTCGGGTTGTTCAAGCTACCGTGTGATTATCTCTGTCAGGTGCGAGGTTGATTAGCGGTGAAGGACGGAGTGGGTTTTGAAGAAGGTGGGAAAATGGTTGTTTGGATTTTGTGTTTGGGGTGGCTGTCGGCGTGGGTTTGTTAACAGGTGGAGAGGGAGAGGGGGAGGACTAGGTTTGGAAGAGGTAGTAAGCCAGTTGTTCGGTCTGATAGTGTCGAAAAGAAGCGAGGCCGGTCTAAGAAGGAAGGGACAAGCATCTATCACAAATTGAAATATGAAGCGAGCAGGTTGGAGATGGATGTATGCAAACTATATATAATTTTTTTCAATATAGGATCTCAGAACGAAAATGGGAGAAGGGAAGAGAAAGAGCGAGGGATGAACCGGTAATATTGAAATAAGGGGAAAAGCCAAAAGCCAGTATGTTGAATTCGGAAATTGTATTAAAAGCTATTGACTATTGTTTTGCCAAGGAGGGACAATTGTAAGGTCACAGGAAACCAAAAGGTTAACATTGGGTACCGATACGGCTAATCGTTTTGCAGATTTCGCTACGTACCGAACGCCGAGACACACAAATGAATATACTACGGAGATCAGCGCAATGAGACTAACAAAATAGTACACATTATGAGTGATACGACCATCCTATCAAAACTCAATTTTCGTTGCCAAACTACTGCTAAAACGCCAAAAATAAGATAAACAGGGCTATAACAGTCTAAATTTGGCGAAACGAAATATGATATCTCACTCAGAAAATGATTTACAAATTTATTAAAGAAAAATGTCCAGATTTCAAAATTATTTAATTTCCAGCAAATTTGACTGATTTTAAATTTAAAATTGAAATTTCACAACCAAACAAACTTACCTATTTTTTGATGAAAATCTGACACTTGCTATGCTTAAATAGACACATAACAAGTATCAAATTTTCATGGCTATAATTTAATTGTTTATTTTAAGGAAATTTTAGTTAATTATGTTATTAAAATCGTTAAAAGTTATGGGTCGTTGCAGTCTCCTCCACTCAAAACTTTTCGTCCCCGAGAAGGAACGAGATAGGTGAATAGAAGCAACAGAAAGGAAAGATAAATTCTAAATACATAGTATCAGATGCAACAATTAATTCAAACCATATAAATCATTTTTGAACATCTTATTATTTACATTTATATTTTATATTATTCAATTACATGTTCTCATTACATCCAAAAATTTTCCATGTAAGTTTTATTAAATGTTTGTGAGTGTAATTGAACACTATACAAATTTACCTTTATTTCCAACATTTCTATTGAGAAAAATTTAGTTTGAACATTTTTATTACTTATGTTTTCTCTTGTATAACCTTAAATTACATATTCACATTACATTTTAACTTTTTGAAAATTTCAGATAAGTTATATATATATATGATTTAGAACGAAATTGAGTATTATATAAATAAGTTTTATCCTAATTCAACGGTTTCAAGATATTTCAATTTCATTTCTCATTTTAGACACTTCAATTATTCAAAAAATTTGCTTCACTTCAATAATACAAAACTATTACTTAACATAAACTTAACGGTTAATTATTCAGTTTCATTTCAAACCAATTTGAAATAAATATATACACATATATATTTTATACATCAAATCATACTCAAGAAATTCAAATCAAATCCATTTTCCAACGCAAAAGTATAGCAAAGCTGCTAAGTGGTCTCTCCACTTCGAGATTCGAAAATGAATGTCGATAATGCTGCAGCCATCATCGAAATTATTTTTCAGTGACAAAAGAGAAAAGTGCTGATTTACTTCTTTTAAAACTATTTGAAAACAATTTCTATTCGAAAATACTTTCAAATAATATATTTATCAAAACTTTGAAAACCAAATTTGGAAAACACCGGAAATTAAATTCTCAAATCCTTAATTTAAATTCATTTCATTTACAAATTAGATTTATAACCCTTGCTTATAAAATTTTCATCTCCTTATAACATACAATAATAGTTAACGGTTTAGGGATGTTGACAAAACCATAAATGATAATTAGTACTATCATTTCTAACAACCAATTCATTTAACTATCTAATTTCGGAAAATTATACTTTTATATATAAAATATAATCATGCATAAATTATTTCATTTACCAATTTTGAAAACAATATTGCATCAGTTTGCTCTGTTCAAGTGTTTTGGAATTCCTATCGATAACATTAGCTAGACGAATCGATCGAAACCCAAAAATCAGACTTAACAACTCAAACAACACAATATAAAACATTTTTTTATTAATTACAAATACGTTTCCTCATAGGATGATTCAAGAATAGATCTCAGAATAAGGATAGAGATTCACATTTAGAGAAACCTTAATCAAAGAGAATCTTAACTAAGAAGATAGACTCGAAAGGAAGATAAAATAATTAAATTACAAAAGAGGAAAGATTGATAGAATTGCATTAATCGCGACGACCTTAACCGAGTCAACGGAGACTCCATTTTCAAAAACAATCTGCAAGGAATCAGACTTCATCTCTCCAGAAATGGAATTTAGAAAATTTGGCTTTCAACTGATGACTCCTAAGAGTTTTCAGCACATAGCTCAAATGAGATTCACGTCCTTCTCAGTAGAAAAGATGAGAATATCATCAATGAAACCCATGACAAGGTGTTGAGAACATTGCGGAAAACACGATTCATGAGATCAACGAAGAAGGCTTGAGCATTGGTTAATCCTAAAGGCATGACTAACCATTCATATAAACCATTCTCCTTTCGAAAAGCTGTCTTGGGAATGCTCTCCTCGTCTGCACGAAGCTGGTGAAAACCGGTAGCAAGATCGAGCTACAGGAATAAAATCGATGTGGAATTCAATTTCCCACTTGGTAGGAAGAAAAATGACTTCACCAAAACATCAGCATAATCCCTGACTATCGGGGTGGAGTCAGGATCACTAGGCTGAGAGTTAAGCGAAAAGATAAAAATGTTTGCATAATCCTGAGGCATTCGACATTTGATCAAAAGAGAGTTACCCTAGTCATCTGCTAGACAAACAATTCGGGGTTTGCAAGAAATAACAGCATCAAATCGAGGACAAAGAAATCTTCGATAAATCGACGCCCGTTGTGGAGGAGTTTCACCCTTTTACAAATTGTACTAAGGTTGGCAGGACCGTCGATGGATTAGTCACACACAATGATAAAGTTTTCATTTGAGATTGCAAGATGTGCTCAAATATATTACAGAGATCAACAGAAATAGAGCTATGGGATGCTCCAATATCAAGAAGAACACGAATAGGAAAACACAAGAATAGATTTCAAAACAAGGTAAAGTTCAAAAAATCAAAAGAAATCCATATCAAATAGGATCCTAACAAAGAATTTTAAGCTCAAACGAATATGATTTTGTAATTTATTTGACTCATTCTAGGATATGACTACTCTATCTCTAATGAGTTTTTACTCTATAAGCTAAGTTTTGCCTAAACCAAAGCTTTGATACCACTTGTACCGACCCGCTATTTCGAACAATTCAAATCGACAATCATCTACACATGTCAGACTTGAATTGCTCAAAACAACATATTGTTAGCATATACAGTAAATAAATCAATCACAGATCATAGACACCGAGTAATACAACGATAACCAGCGGAATAGGTAAATCATAGTTCATGAAGCTATTACAGAACATCAGAGTCTGAAACAAATACAACAGAAAATCGAAGTACATAGTAGTCACTAATACAAAAGCAACTGAAAAGTCCGAACATAAAAAATTGGAAATAAATGGAATAACTGCAAAGATGAATAAATAAAAGATAGATCTCCAAGAAAAGCTCGGAGCTCCAAGGGTGAGTCCCAAATGCTGTGACACTCAGTCTGACCTGTGCATAAAGAAAAACACAAAACACTCGAGGCAGGATTTACATTCTTATGCAAGTAAATCAACTCAAGTGAAATGTCCAAGTAAAATGCAAATAACTTAAAGGATGTTGGGATTCTATCCCTTAAGGATCCTTTAAACTATCTACATACATTGTAAAATACGCTACATAGATTATGTCTATAGTAAAGTAAAATATTAAAATAGCGTTAAGACATTACCCATATCCCCCTTAACACATTTTTATGTATTCCTTAGTCTATACAAATACTGTAAGCTCCACCAAACCGGTGGGATACTCAGTGAGCACTCCATAGGTAAGGTACAAACCAAACTCGTTGTGGGCGCGATAAGGCATGTGACAAGGCAGTGGGGAAATGCTCAGGGTAGGATACTACCATTTTGCACTCCCAAACTGGTGGTAACGCATAGTACCTACTACCGCCCATCTCGAGACACACTCCAAAATCAGTGGTGCACCTAATCAAATCACAAAGTAATAGAATGGCATTGAAGAAATGTGTGTGACAGGACGAGCGACCCCACTTGGCCTGATATAACTCCTGTTTTAGCCACATTTAGCTGACTTGACGGAGTCAGGGCTGCATTCATACCTCATACAAACATTCGCCAAACCATCCTACTTCCTTCTGGAATCCCCACCATGTGCACAGTTGTTAAAGTGTTTTTCAGTCTTGCCAGAGAGTATGACAATATCTGATCCCGGTCTCTTTAACAACCAAACACTTATTTTACACAGTAGTCGTTTTCATTTCAAACAGTTCATAATTCATATCAAAATATCATATTCATTTCAAAAATCATATCACTTTCGAAATCATATTCACTTTCGAAATCATATCACTTTCGAAATCATATCCACTTTCTAAATCATATCACTTTCGAAATTATATGTACTTTAAATCATAATAGTTCCAACTTAAATAGTTTGGATATTGAAAGTAGTATATATATTGGAATACTTATTGGAAATAGTTTATATTTAAAAATAGTTTATAGATTAAAATATTTTATATATTGAAATAGTTTATATATTTAAAAGAATTTATATCAAAAATAGTTTAAAATTAGAATTGTTTCTTCCAATTTCACAAATCAATAAAAATCAACTTTAGTTCCAAAATTCAATTAAAATTAGTCTCAGTTCCACAATTCAAATTAAAAGATTAAAGGTTCAAATAGAATTCTCATTAAAACCATTTTTAATTTATACCGATTTCAAATCCAGGTATGGACTATGAATTTAAATCACTTCCAATTCAATAGGTTTCAAAGTTTAAATATTCAAACAATTTACAATAACCCAATTTGATAAATTTCATTTATAATTCAAAATTCAACTTTATTTTATTCAAATTTGAGAATAGTCACTTAATCATTTTTAATAACATTTAAATACAATCTCAAATTACAAATTTAAATCAATATCGATAATTAAATATCTAACTTCAATTATACTCAATTCTAAAATATTCACTTGATCACTTTTTAATTAAATCAAGTTATAAAATCATACCTTTCAAAATCTCAAAATCCATAAGCTTTCAATCAATTCTTATTTATATTCAATTCTCAAACAAATTAAATTACAAATTGACTTAATTTATCTTCCCAACCTTTATTTTGTTAAAGTTATTACAAAATCTATTTTTAAAATATTAATATAAATTTTAAATAAATATTTTAATACAATATATATATACCTATCCAATTAAATTATATTAAATTAATTTTTATTATATTAAATATTATTAATTTAGATCTTATTTTATTAAATCTATATTATTTTATATTAATCTATTTTTTATATAAATTTAAAATTTCCAAACAAATAATTTAAAAATCTAAATTTTACACATATTAAAATAATTTTTTTATATTATATTTAAAAATTAATATGTATTGAAACCCATCCATTTCCTTTTAAACCTTTGGATATCATTTTTCAAAATAGACCAACGGTGTCCGTATATAATTCTCTATCCTATGGTCAAGTGATACATATATCATTTCAATCCGCAATAATTTAATATTTACGGGAATATATCATTTCAATCCATAACCCCAAAATTTAAAATTAATAAAATCGCTTTGGTTTATCATTTTAACCCATAATGATTTTTTCAAATTTATAATATCGTTCGGGTATGTATCATGTCAACCCATAGGGATTTCCTAACTAACATGGAACATGCAGTGTGAGAATAATAAAATAATAACATAAAATGGCATAACATATCGATTATTGCATGGATCATAATTAACAATCTAAAATAATATATACAACAAGTTATGGTTATCATATGTCAATTATCATAAGTGAACAATTGTAGATAATAACATATCATACTTAACAATTAAATTTGTAACCAATTTAAATTTAACAACATATTTCAATCGTCATTTCATGTGGATATTTTTACTAGATATAAGAATATCAATCATTAGTGATTGCTCACCTTTAGAGGCTAGAGAATTAGACAACACGACAAGCTACAAATTTTGAGCCTTGAACTTTACGACAAATCCAAAGTAAAGCAAGGTGGACTCGAGATCGATGAAAACAAAATATATAATATTTAAAAATCTGAAATTTACTCACATATTTAAAATAAATCTTTATATTTTTTTAAAAATCAATATTCAATTTAAAACACATATTTAAAATAAAAATCTTCATATTATATTTTAAAATCAATATTTATTAAAACACATATATTAAAGTCAGAATATCTGTATTTTATATTTTTTTAAAAACAATATTTAAAAATAAATATTCTTTAATTTTTTTATATATAAAGAGGAAGATGCAGTAGAACACAACTAGGGTAGCTGTGCTTTTAAATTTTTTTAATAAGTACACTTATATCTAAATAAGCTTATCTAAGCAAGCTTTTGAATTTTTTTTATATATTAAAAGGAGATGAGAGCTAGGGTAGCTGTGCAGTGGGCTGTTCGAGGTGGCTGTCGTTGGAGAGGCTCGGTTACTCGAGGTAGAGGATCTGGGGAATGGCTATGGTGGTCAACGGATGGGTTCAAAAGATGGGACTGTGGTGGAAGTGGCAGGGCAGGGAAGAGATAGGTGGTTGAGAGCTAAAGGCGGAAGTGCAGGGTGTGGAGCAAGCAACAGCAGTGGGTACGGGTGGTGCGGAGAATTGTCAGGGTGGAGTGCAGAGGCTGGTAAGGCTTCAGAGCGGTGGGAGGCGGAATGGTCATAGGTATGGGGTTTGTTTGTGTGAGAAGAAGCAGGCAAGCATGGAGGGTTTGTTCGGGTTGTTCAAGCTGCTGTGTGATGTTCATCTCTGTCAGGTGCGAGGTTGACTAGTGATGAAGGACGGAGTGGGTTTTGAAGAAGGTGGGAAAATGGCTGTTCGGCTATGGTGTTTGGGTGCCTATCGACGTGGGTTTGTCAACAAGTGGAGAGGGAGAAGGGAAGAACCAAGTTTGGAAGAGTCAATGAGCGAGTTGCTCGGCCTAATGGTTGAGAAAAGAAGGCGAGGCGGGTCTAAGAAGGAAGGGACAAGCAGCTATCACAAACTGAAACATGAAATGAGCAGGTTGGATATGGACATATGCGAACCATATTTTTTTTAAATATCGGATAGCAGAACGAAAATGAGAGAAAGGGACGAACCGGTAATATTGTAACAAGGGGAATAGCTAAAAGTCAGTACGTTGAATTCACGAATTGTATTAAAAGCTACTGACTGTTGGTTTACCAAGGAGGGACAATTGAAAGGTCACTGAAAACCAATTGGTTAAAATTGGGTACCGATACGGCTAATTGTTTTGCAGATTTTACCGTATACCGAACACTGAGACACATAAATGAATATATTGCTTAGAATGGTACATGGATATGAGTGATATGACTATCATATTAAAACTTAATTTTCACTGTCAAACTATTGCTAAAATGCTGAAAATAAAATAAACTAGGCTATAACAGTCCAAATTTGACGAAATGAAATATGACGTCTCACTTAGAAAATGATTTACAAATTTATTATATAAAAATATTCAGATTTCAAAATTATTTAATTTCTAGCAAATTTAACTAATTTTAAATTGTAAATTGTAAATTGAAATTTCACGCCATGCAAACTATGACAACCCGGAAATTTTAACTTTTGGAATTGAAATATTTAATTGATTTTAAATATTTGAATGATAGTTTAACTTGAATTTCAAATATAACTATGAAATTGGCAATTTAATTATTGAATTTAATTTATTGAAGTTGGATAAAAATTTGAATTTTCTGTTTTAAGCCGATTAAAAATATTTCAAAGGCTTGAAAAATCTATATTGATAATACTAAAGATGTGGAAGCTTCAGAATTGAATTTGAAAATGAATTGTTCAGTTTTGGATTTATACCGTTTAAATCAATATTTAAAAATAGCCTTCCGAGGCACATTCTCGGAATTTGACGAAACCAGTTCCATTGGATCCGTAATATTGTATTATTATCGGATTTCAATTTTCATAATGTTTGGAGTGATCGTTTAGCCGTACAGTCAATAAATGTGCTGAAAATTATATCGAAATTTAATTTAATAGCTGAGTCCAAAAAGCTATCTTCTCCATACGATCGAATTTGGACCCGGAACCTTTTCCATTGTGTTCGGAATGGGCATATAATATTATATACGCCTGGCGGCACGTCTCAATAGGATGTCAAGATTTTGCGTTGTGGATCCGAGACGATTTGAATTTGAATTTGAGTTTTAATTTAATTTATATATATATGTTGACAGTAATTTTTTTTATTCATTTCAGTTTCTTTCCAACACACGTACAAAAAGAAACAACACTTCCCACATCTATCAAGCATGCATAGAATTTAAGACACGTATCTTCTCTTTTTAAAATAATTATAAAATAAACAAAGAAATATGAAGCCTCGTTTTTTTGTTTAACAGTATAGCTACGTTTCTTCTCAAACTCGAAAATCAAAATTCATAAACGAAGAAAAATTGATAGCCAGGCCTTCCCATTTGGAAAACAAAATTTTGCTTCAATAAAATAAAACAAATCGCGATCTCCCCTTGAAACCAAATCGCTGAAATTATTCTTTCGTTCGTTCAACTCAAATTAAAATGGCAGCCGATTTTGGGGATCTCGACTCTCGATCAAATCAAAAGAAGTTGAGGCGCGCTCGAGTATGGTTCAAGTTCGACATCAGGTTAGTGGAATGCAGGCGTGTACGAGAAGCGATGGTCAGAGATCGAGTCGAGGTTGGCGGCAACATCACGTATTCGCGATGGTGTTCGCGATGGGGAGAACTCACGTGCTCGAGGCCGCATTCTCGATTCAAGATTAGGTAGATGGCGGAGTGGCGTCGAGAGGCTATTCGACATTCGTGATGGCAATTTTGTTGTGGGCACGCGATCGGGTGCAACTGCGATATTGATCAGAGCTCGGTGATCGGCGATGTCATTCGATTTAGGGTTCGTCATCAATGGCAGCGACGCGCCAGGAGGCAGTGAGGTACCGAAATCAAAATTTTCCAATATTAAAGTTTATTTAATAAACACATGTATATAGATATTAGGATGAAATTAGGCAGTAAAGTATATACCTATTTTACTTTTAAATTTTGTATATATATATATTTATATATATATATATATATTTATAATGTTTTGAACAGAAAAAGATAAGAATTTCAGAATGATGGAAGTTTATATAAAAATTTGATTTTTGGATCTATAAAAGTTATCTTATAATAAATATGTATTTTCATATGGAATATATATATATATATATATATATATATATATAATATTAATAAGAATTTTAAAAGCATTTGAAAATTTATATAAACTAGGTTTTTAAGAAATCTATATAGGTTACTTTATAATCATATATGCAGTTCATAAAGAAAATAAATATGCATGTACCTATTTTAATTCACTAGTTATTTTAAAATAATGGTTTTGGTGAGCTATTTGTTTTATTAATCTATCTAATTATTTTAACCACTGAAAGTAATTTATTAAAGAAAATTTAGTTTTAAATTTAATTTTCAGTTAAATAAATTTATTAAAAGAAATTGGTTTAAAATAAAATCATTGAATAATTAAAATTACCAAACGAAATTTGATTATTTGATTATTTCGAATATTAATAATTGTATAAATGTTTATACAAGGTCAAAAGATCGTGAGAAACAAACTGGAATGGAAATGGGTTGCATGCGTAAGCAAATGTGAGATCTTCTCACTCAATCAAATATTTTTCTGATTTAAATTTTGAATAGTTAGATTTGAAACTGATTGTGCTTGGATGATTGATTTATAATAAGTTATATTAGTTTAGACCCTATGCGCCGCATAATAGCGGATGATATTATATTAAACCCGTATACTGCGATATTCCACTTCGAAGTGGAATTGGTATTATATGTGTATTTGGAGTTGTTGATTTCCCGCATTATATAGCGGATGAGACCCTATGCACCACATAACAGCGGATGAGATTATATAAATTTCATATACCGCGATATTCCACCTCGAAGTGGAATTGATATTTAATTGTTGTGCTAACGTCTGTGGATGCATGGAAACAGGTTGGAGGGATCCAACTGGATTCCTCAGAACATTTTGATTTGTTTTCAAAATTTTGTGTTGATTATTTATAATCTGCGTGTGACTATTTGCGATTGAAACCATTGAAGGCTAAAATTTAGCCGAATATATTTTTGGTATCATAGGATACCAGAAATATGAAATTGGATTTTTGGAAATTAAAGTAGAAAAGTCTAGACCGTTACAATTAAAGTACTAAAGTTGATTTTTATAATCCAATCGAATTAATTCCAAAATATGGAAAAATATTTTAATAAAGGAATTTCGAGTAATAATGTTTAATAGTTGAAGAATTTATTTAAGATACGTATTTTAAATATTTGAAAGAGATAAAGGAATTTATTTCAAAAGGAAATAAATTTAGAAATAAATTTGGAATTTAATTTGGAGTTGAAATTAATTTCAGAAATCTATTTGGGAATTAATTTGGAGTTAAAATAAATCTTAGGAATCGATTTGAAAATTTGGTTTGGTGTTTTGGAAATAAATTGGGAAATCGATTTGAAATTAATTTGGTGTTAAAAAATAAACCTTTGGGAAATTGATATGAAAATTTATTTGTTGTTTGAAATAAATTTGGAAATCAATTTGAAATTGAACTTGGTAATTGAAATAAATTTGGAAATAAATTTAAAAATTGATTTGGTGATAAAGTGAATACTTGGGAATCAATTTGAAAATCGTAAATTAATGGATATTTAAAATTTAAATCCACAATAGGAATTTTATAAAGAAAGGAAATTTGGTTTTAAAATAAATATTGTTTTATTTTTAAAAAGTGTGGAAAGGAATTTAAGGATATGGGACGTAAATTTAAAGTAAATCCAGAAAGATTTATAAGTTTATTTGAATGAACCATTTTGTAATGGAATGTGTATTTTCCCTGAAAACCGAGAATGATTTCAATATAGTTTATAAATATAAATTGAAGTTGTAAAGATGGTTTAAGGGAAAGAATATTTGAAAAAATTATTTACTTTAGTTATTTGAAAATATTGAAAGTTAAAATATATTTTAAACTATTATGGAATTGATTGTTTAAAGTTTTAAATTGATATTTGTTTTAGAATTGGATATTTAAAAATTTATACTATATCTACTAATTTTATTTTAAATTTAGTTTGGACTTGAAGTTTTATCTGTGATATTGATATAGTATTTTCATAACTAATATTCTAAAATAAAGTATTTTTAAAATAGTTTTTACATTAAATATTTCCAAGGATATGTGTTTGGATAAGTATTTGAACTCGGCAGATTCCTAGCGGAAATGAATAAATATTGCAAATATTTTCCGCGTAAGGAAAAAAATTGATTTGAAATTTATTTTCAAAGGATTGAAGTGTGAAAAATTGATCTGAATTTGTTTTCAAAGTGTTGAAAAGTGAAATTTTATCGTGGGAAGATATTTTGAAAATAATAATAATTGGGAAAAAATTATTTGAAATCCAGCGACTGTTGTAAATGATGATTGGTAGTTAAATAACCAACTATCAATATTGGCCTATAATCGGCAATTGAATTTCGATGTGACCGGGAGTCGAATTCCAAATGGGTATTCGAAACCCACATCGAACCTTTGTGATTGTGATTTATCTTTTATTTAAAAGATCAAAGTGGAAATTGTTGTGATTTGTTTGAAAACTGAATGAACGCCTAATTTTTTTTTAAAATAAGCGCTCGCTATTCGGATTTGCCGGGAGAGGACCTTGTGTCATAAAACCCATTCCGAATAATGATACAACGAAATGGGATTGCATTTGAAGATGGTGTTGAAGACCGGGTATTTTCGAAAGAGAAAGGATTATCTGTCGAATGTCTTTGCACCGGGTTGCTCCAGTATAGAAATTTTATCACCCTTTGTGATGGGGATTCCGGACGTGATTAGTGAATATCTGGATTGCAAGGGCTTCTTTGGAAGTGCCTTCGGTTCCGTTCGATCCCGAGACTTGTATCGATGTGTGTCCGACGTTACACTTTGGGATGTAAAGCTGGTTTCTATCAAATACATTTCTGTTGGTGGCGGAGAATTTATTCTCTTAGCTTAACACTCTTCTCTGAGACGTACGAGCTCAGAGGTTATGTAGTTGATGATTACTAGTGATATATTCCCAATTTGGTAATGTGGCATACAAAGTGCTGCTGATCATATGTTGATCGAAGCATGGCTTTGGTGAAAAGCGTAGCTTTGTGGACGAGGCTTCGTCGGACCTCACACCTCGGAATGGTCGAAACAGGAAGGATGCAGCAAGGTTATAGAGGGTAGCGGCCCTTGGGGTATGTTCATTTCCTTCTGGATAGAGGTGGTATCATGGTATGGAGCCTAGATACTTAACCTATGTGGTTGCTGCAAATTTATTACTTTGCGGTTGTTGGTATTGAGGATCCTCGGATAAAGGTTGTTTACAACCGGGGGATGGCATACTCGTGTAAGTAGTTACCTATTTTTGCAGAGGTAACCCGACCTTGTGTTGGCAGAGATCCGTTTAGGTTCTCGGGGCATCCCTCCAGAGGTGTACCCATGTGGCCCAGGAAGTTCCTTAGCCTGACCATTTATTGGAAATCCAATTGCCAATACGCGCCTTGTACGGTTTTAGTTGTATAACCTACCATCTAATATGGTAACTATAGTAGGCATACTTTAATGGTACGTATGCTGGCTAAGATTAATATTATACTTGCAAATGTTTTTCCACTATGCACTAATAATAATATTAAAGAAGATTTTGCGTATTAAGCATGTTTGACTATCATAAAGAGGAATCTCCCCCAAGTGTGCGATTGCATTGTGTTGTGCCGGGAGGCCTTATGGTAGTTTCATTTTCCAAAAAGCATTGCGGATTCCTTTTAAATTTCTTTGTTTTCTTTTGTAAAAGAATAACTGTTTTAAGATCTCACACCAGTCCCATGACTGACCTAGAGTTTATTGTTCCCTTTCTAAACTCTGGGTTCCCATAATTTTCCACACGGGCAGCCTAGAGTCAGGTTGTGAAAATTCTAGATCGAAGTCAAGAAGTTGCTGTAGAGATCAGGAGTTGAAGCTGGATGGCGAGGCCTATCACTTATATATATATATATAATATTTTCCGCTGTTTGTTGTTGTAAACTCTGATAATGTGAAGTATAAATTGATATAGTGTTTTTGTTTTAAAGATTATACTTTATTTATTATATATTGTTCCGCTGCGAAATGTGAGATTTTGTTATTGTTTCTGTTCTTCTTTTATCTTCTTCTTCTTGAACGCCTAACGATTCGATTTTTCGGCATTCGATTGTGCGACATTTGATACGGTAGACGTATTAATGTTGACTTTCGGGCGTCGTAAAATCAGGTCGTTATAAGTGGTATCAGAGCATTTGGTTAAGCGACAACCTTGGCTCTGTTGGTTTACTCATTAGAGGTAGAGTCACTAGTACTCTAGAATGAGTGTGAGTGTAATAATAGATATAAGCGCGTATTTGTTAATGAATATAAAATTGTTTTATATTGTGTTGACTTATCGTTGATTGTTCATAGATTTTGGTCGGTGTTGTTTGGCCAACTGTATCGATAGGGGTTTCTAAACTCTTAAATGAGATAAACCGACACAGTATTGTTTCAAATCGGGTAAATGAAATAATTTTACCCAAATTATTTTTGTATATAAAAGGAATAATTTTCCGTAAATTATTATAGAAGTACATGGTTGCTTGATTGTTAGGAAGTGATAATATTAAATTATTATCATTGATTATTAAATCAGAAATTGAAATCGTAACAAAAAGCTAAGGAATAAAATCCATATACAAATGAAGATTTATAAATATAAATCGTAAAAGTGATTTGTAATTTGAAAATAGAATTCCAGAGAAATTTTTTGAAAGGATTTGAAATTTGAAATTTTGGTGGAAAGGTTTAAATCCCTTTTTGGTTTGAAAATGGTTTTCAAAGATTTTGGAAAAATGTTTTGGAGGGATAAAAGCTATAAACTCTTTTTGGTCGCTGGAAAATAACTTCGGTGATGACTGCAACATCATCGATGTTCATTTTCGAGTTTCCAAGGGAAAAATTGCTGCCGAATTATTTTAAATGGAAATTGTTTGCAAAATGGATTTGGTTTTGGAAATTCAAAAGAAAATTTGAATTGATTTCAAAAATGATTCTGAAAGGTTGAAAAGACTCTGGAATGTTATATAAAATATTTATGGAATATCATTAAGTTGATAACTTGTAAAGTTTGAAGTTGTTAAAATAAAATCCAAGTTAAAGAGAAGTTAGATAAAGGTAGATGTGGAAATACATTAAGTTGGAAGAAAAATTTAAATCAAGTGGAGTTAAAAATGAAAATTTAATAAAAGAATTGAGATTAAAAATTTGAGTTAATTTGTATGAAGGCAAATTTGAGAAGTCTAATAGACTAAAAAATTGGAATAAAATCTATAAAGGTAGAAAATGAAATTGTGAATGAATGAATAAATTTACAATTACAATTAAATGAAAGTGAAATTGAATATTGAAATTCATTTCGAATTTGTAAGCAAATAGAACTGGAATCAGAATTTGATTTGATTTGTAAAGCAGAGTATTGAAATAAAATTAGTATCTGAAACTAATAGAAGGAATGATAAATTTAGATATAGTTTGAAATGAATGTAAATGAAAGATAAATTAAATTCATATGGAATTTGAAATCCAGTTTAAATATAAGTGATTATAAACCAAAATAGTGAATTGAATTGTGTTTGAGAATGAACAAAAGAATAAAACTAGAATTGAAATTTAATATTGAAAACCAAATTGAATTGTGTGAAATAAAATGAAGTTGTAAAAAAATTAGTTCGAAGTGAACTAAATAAAGTGAATTGGAATTTGTAATGAATTAATAAATGAAACAGTGATATGAATCAGTTGTGAATGAAAGATAACTGATGAAATTTAATATTCAGAAGGTAAATTAAATCCAAATAGAATTGAAATTGTAAATTGAATTCAGATGAAAGTGAAAATGCAAGATTGAATGAAAATGGATATATAAATTCAATGGTGAAGTAAAAATGGTATAAGAAGTGAGTATTGAAAATTTTATAATGAAATGTGCAAAATGATATTTGAATGTTGTAATTGGATATTATGGCTTTAGGATATACAAGTGTATTAAAAGAAATGGATTGGGATTTTGATTTCGAAGATAAAATTGAATTGCTCGACAAAAATGTATGTATTTGAATTTCAGTATGAAATTTGATGATCTTTTTGTCTAGCCGCTTGGCTTTCTGTTTTCTTTTGAAATCTGGGGGCTTGTATAGGCATTTTGCAGTCGTACCGAGCTAGCCGCGCAAAGGAGACGCTGACGAATTTTTTTGAAAATTTAGGGAGTTAGAAAATTTTGACAAAATTTTGAAAATTTGAAATTTGAATTTGAATTTAAATTGTAATTGTTAAAGAAAACAATGTTGCTTGGAACTTACAATTAATTTTGGAAAGATAGTTGAAATAATAATGGGTTGTTAATAAAAAAATTTGTTTCGGGCAAGTTGATAAAACCGCTTGTTTTGGAAAAATAATAAACGGGTTAAGTATCATTCTTCTTAACTAGTAATTTCGGGACGAAATTCTTTTAAGGGGGGATGATGTGACGACCCGGAAATTTTAACTTTTGGAATTGAAATATTTAATTGATTTTAAATATTTGAATGATAGTTTAACTTGAATTTCAAATATAACTATGAAATTGGCAATCTAATTATTGAATTTAATTTATTGAAGTTAGATAAAAATTTGAATCTTCAGTTTTAAGCTGATTAAAAATATTTCAAAGGCTTGAAAAATCTATATTGATAATACTGAAGATGCGGAAGCTTCAGAATTGAATTTGAAAATGAATTGTTCAGTTTTGGATTTATATCGTTTAATCGATATTTAAAAATAGCCTTCCTAGGCACATTCTCGGAATTTGGCGAAACATATTCCATTGGATCCGTAATATTGTACTATTATCGGATTTCAATTTTCGTAGTGTTTGGAGTGATCATTTAGCCGCACGGTCAATAAACGTGCTGAAAATTATATCGAAATTTAATTTAATAGCTGAGTCCAAAAAGCTATCTTCTCCATACGATCGAATTTGGACCTGAATCCTTTTCCATTGTGTTCGGAATGGGCATATAACATTATAAAGTCTGGCGGCACGCCTCGATAGGATGTCAAGATTTTGCGTTGTGGATCCGAGACGATTTGAATTTGAATTTGAGTTTAAATTTAATTTATATATATGTTGACAGTAAAAAATATTTTTTTATTCATTTTAGTTTCTTTCCAATAGACATACAAAATGAAACAACACTTCCCACATCTTTCAAGCATGCATAGAATTTAAGACACGTATCTTCTCTTTTTAAAATAATTATAAAATAAACAAAGAAATATGAAGCCTCATTTTTTTTGTTCAACAGTATAGCCACGTTTCCTCTCAAACTCGAAAACCAAAATTCAAAAACGAAGAAAAATTGATAGCCAGGCCTTCCCATTTGGAAAAAAATCTTTTGCTTCAATAAAATAAAACAAATCGCGATGTCCCCTTGAAACAAAATCGCTGAAATTATTCTTTCGTTCGTTCAACTCAAATTGAAATGGCAGCCGATTTTGGGGATCTCGACTCTCGATCAAATCAAAAGAAGTTGAGGCGTGCTCGAGTATGGTTCAAGTTCGGCATCAGGTTAGTGGAATGCAGGCGTGTTCGAGAAGCGATGGTCAGAGATCGAGTCAAGGTTGGCGGCAACATCACATGTTCGCGATGGTGTTCGCGATGGGGAGAACTCACGTGCTCGAGGCCGCATTCTCGATTCAAGATTAGGTCGATGGCGGAGTGGCGTCGAGAGGCTATTCGACATTCATGATGGCGATTTAGTTGTGTCCACGCGATCGGGTGCAGCTGCGATATTGATCAGAGCTCGGTGATCGGCGATGTCATTCGATTTAGGGTTCGTCATCAATGGCGGCGACGCGCCTGGAGGTAGTGAGGTACCAAAATCAAAATTTACCAATATTAAAGTTTATTTAATAAACACATGTATATAGATATTAGGATGAAATTAGGCTGTAAAGTATGTACCTATTATACTTTTAAATTTTGTATATATATATATTTATAATGTTTTGAACAGAAAAAGATAAGAATTTCAATGCTGGAAGTTTATATAAAAATTTGATTTTTTGATCTATTAAAGTTATCTTATAATAAATATGTATTTTCAAATGGAAAAAATATATATATAATATATTAATAAGAATTTTAAAAGCATTTGAAAATTTATATAAATTAGGTTTTTAAGAAATCTATATAGGTTACTTTATAATCATATATGCAATTCATAAAGAAAATAAATATGCATGTACCTATTTTAATTTACTAGTTATTTTAAAAATAATGGTTTTGGTGTGCTATTTGTTTTGTATCATTTTCTTCAGAATATCCATTTTAAGGATCTAAGTACTTTCATAAATCTACTCAAAAGGTTTAAGACAAATGTTACTTAAACATTGTCATGACAAACACAAAACCATTTCGCTTTTGCTTATCTTTAAATCATTCTTTTAAAGATCTATTTACTTCCCTAATTATAATAAAAAAGGTTTAAAGACAAATGCCATTAACACATTGTCACGATAAGCCCAAATCATTTTCCTACTTGTTACTATCTTTACGAAACTTTGTTTTAAAAATCTAAGTTCATATTCGATCAAGTTCAGTATGGACTATTTAACTATCAAGTTCTAAAGACGATTGCTTATACAAATCATGATTTGTACGCTTAACTCATTTCAGACATCCCAACTTAACTATTTCTCATCCAAGATTGAAGCCATGCAAGTTTAGGCATTGCTTGTTCCAAGCCTTGTCTAGACACATCAGTCTTAACTCTCACAAATAGATAAGTCTACCTCATCATCTTTTAGCGTTAAGTGTAGTATTAATGATTTCCATAACAATAAGAAATCAACTTGATTAATACGTTTTTGACATTTTCCACTTACCTATTCCTCGGTTGAGGGGGAAACCAGTAGGTCAGAGCTCTATTGCTCCGTTCTTACTCGACATCAATCTTAACTCTCACAAATAGATAAGATTACTTCATGGGCTTATTATTGTTAAACATAGTTATTTACTTTTCTGATAAGTAATTAAAAAATTTAAGCCATCAAGCAATTATTAACCCTTTCTAGACCTTTTATTTATAATTTAAAACAATTTAAAAGGTGAGATATTTGCATAAAATATTTTCCTTATGATAAATACATGATAGAAAACTTTACAATCTTATTAAGAATTCGTATCAAGTGAAAAAAACATGTTCGGATCGGTGTAAACCACTTTGAAATTATGTACTCGAATACTGGATCAAGGATAGTCATGTGAATAGAACAATCTACGTACAACTTACATATTTATCCTATTGGTTTCTTAACTGCGGTATTTTTTAATCACATTCATTTATCCAAATATTGTCATTAATACTAAGATCATTTGTGAATCATTTCATAAATCACAACTTCAAGTTTATAACCGTTTTATAACTTAAGTTCATACTCATATAATACTCTATTACATCCTAAAAGTATATACCAACATCAAATTTATTTTACTTAAAAGGTATGTTCGACAAATTTAAACTTGTTTTAGCTTTCTATCTTCTTAATTCAAGTGTTATATGTAAACTCAACTTTATACATTTAAAACACTTAATTACAAGTTCTATAACCATCTGGAAGTTCTCGACTATCCAAAATCGTCGAAAATCCTATTTCATTTTAATAAACGAAAACTACCAAACAACATATCGTATCATGATGCACTTCCATACTTTCCTAATGCAAAAGATACATGTGCACATGAAATAACTTAACAAGAAATCCTTTAGAACTGAACACCGGTTTTCATTTTAAATCATTTTGAAATATATATACGTATATCTATTGTATATCAGATTATACTTGCGATTATATCAAATTTGTTTTATCAAAACAACTTTGTAGCATCACACACTAAAAAACTCGAAAATGAATGCCAATTCTTTTGAAGTCATCACCAAAATTATTTTCAAGCGACATGAGTGAGTAAAGTACATCCAATTAATGCCTTTCGAAATTAACCAAAATCAATTCTAATGGTATCAAATACTTTGTAAATGTTACCAAGTACCATAATCTCAATTTCATAAACTATTTACCTAAATATTTACTTTTAAATAATCCTACTATTATTTTCTCCAAAGTTTTGAAAACATTTTCAAAGATACCATGATTTAATTTCTTAAATTCTCAATTTAAATCCTTTTTGTTTATAAATCATTATTTATAAACCAGACTTATATAAAATCACATTCTTATATAAAGTTGCTTCCTTATCTAAATCATTTCACAGATGTATATCTTTTTTTATATTATGATTAATAACTCTTGTTAAAATTTAATTTTAACTCAACATTATCATTGAATGCTTTATTGTCAAACCGTGAAACTTAATTCACAAGGAACATTTTCCTACTTGTTACTATCTTTACAAACCTTTGTTTTAAAAATCTATGTACATATTCCGTCAAGTTCTGTATGGACTAGTTATATGTCAAGTTCTAAGACGATTGCTTATATAAATCTCGATTCATACGCTTAACTAGTTTCTAACATTCCAACTTAACTATTCCTCGTCCAAGTGTGAAGCCATGTAAATTTGGGTATTACTTGCTCCAAGCCTTGCCTAAACACTTCAATCTTGAATTTCACAAATAGATAAGTCTACCTTGTCAGCTTTTAGTGTTAAGTGTAGTATTAATGATTTCTATAAACAATAAGGAGTCAACTCGATTAACACGTTTTCGACATTTTCCGCTTACTTATTCCTCGATTAAGAGGGAAACCGGTAAGTTGGAGTTCTGTTGCTCCGTCCCTACTCGACATCAATCTTAACTCTCAAAAATAAATAAGATTACTTCGTCGGCTTATCAGTATTAAGCATAATTAATTACTTTTCTGATAAGTAATCAAACAATATAACCATTTGGCCATTAAGCAATTACTAACCCCTTTCTAAACCTTTTGCTTATAATTTAAAACAATTTAAAAGGTGAGATATTTTCATAAGATATTTTACAAGATATTTATATAAGATATTTATACTTTAGAATACTTGTAATATGTTTTAAAACATTCCCTTAAAATATCACTTAAAAATAAAAAGTTTGAAAAATCATTAGAAACTTGAAACGACATATTTCAACAAAATATATCTCCTTTGAAAATTCGCAACTAATTCTTAAAATTTATATAAATCTCAAACTACTTTTAAAATACTTTAATAAGAGTTAATAAATACTTTTAAAAAGAACGAAATAAAGCGCTTAAAATTAAAGTCCTTTTTGAAATATTTGAAGTCCAAAAATCAAGGTTTAACGGGGAAGTTTTGCACTAGTGATGTTTTGACCGATTTCGAGATATTACTTAACTTTTTACTATTCATTATTTCAATAGCAATAAACATACATACATACATACATACATATATATATATATATATATATATCAATATAAATATGGCGATACCTAAGGATCTCTTTACGAAGTTCCATAACAATTGCAAAAAACAAGGCATTTCCAATCTATTTCTCTAGCGACTATCGCTATAAGTGCACTTCTAAATCCAAGTCAAATCTAAACCAAAGTCCATCTATAACCTATGTTCTTTGTTCAAGATCTAGTCCCATGTCATATATGTCCATTCAAGTACATTCCAAGTTTGTTTAAGTCCACGTACATGGATCACATATGTCATTTACTTTTAAAGTACGAAGTTACAACCATTATTTTAACATGAGTTAACAACAATTCAGACAACATTAACACAGTCGAATACTAACATATAAGAGTTATATTTTCCATCCAAAGTGAGGTGTTAACTCATCTTTAATCCAACCAAAACCAAGATCCAAGAACCAAAGCCAAGCTATACCTTGCAACCATCCCCTCCCTCCTCCCCCTTGCCTTGCACTTGCATTTTTACCCCTCTCCCTTTACATAATGCTCATAGCCTATCCCCATAAGGTGAGCGTGGCTCCACTTCTTCATTTTGGCATGGTGGAAGGGTTTCTAATATTATACTAAGCTTTTGGCATAGTTTGAAATGATTTGGAGTTGATTTGCAACTCTTTCTTTCTAGAACATAAGAGAGGAAAAAGAAGAGAAGTCATTGATTTTTACAGCTGAATCTTTGTAATTTTTGTGAATATTATCTAAAGGTGTATCGCTCCTTACCCAGGTTTAGGAATGATGATGAAAATGACCAGAACCATTCAACATCCTGTCAGCATCAGAATTGGTCACTAGCACCCTTGAGAAAGATTGTATAGAGAGATTAATGAAGAAATTAAATTAAAACTGGGAACTGTATGCTAAATTAAACGCAAAGACAATAACACCGGATTTATAGTGGTTCGGCATAACTGCCTACATCCTCCATGAAGTTAATCTTTATTGCTTTACTCAACGATTGATTATAGATATAATCCGTACACCAACTACTTGAATACAATTGTTAAGCAAAGAGAATGAGTCTTGAGTGCGGCATAGTCTCCCCAGTATTCTTGAAGAAAGGTCCCTTTCACTGTGCCCCTACCCCTCTATTTATAGACGAAGATGGGTTAGACTTCCCTAATAGGCCTAGGAGTGAGATACTTCGGCCCATATTAAGCGACTTCTGTGTGCCGAGCCACAAATGCCGAGCCACATCTTTAAGCCGAACAAGGCAGTGTGTTGAGTGAAACGTGTAGGCCGAACGAGATCCACTGCCGATCGAGGAGAGATGCCGAGCGACATACCTATGTCGAGCGATGTCATGTGCCGAACGAGGCTGGAATGCTGAACGGTGCACGAATGCCGAACGAGGTGGGAATGACGAATGAGGCACGAATGCCGAATGAGGCATGAATGCCGAATGGTGCTAGATGCCGGTCGAGCTTGGATGCCGAACGGTGCTGGATGCCGGTCGAGCCTGGATGCCGAACGGTGCTGGATGCCGGTCGAGCCTGGATGCCGAACGGTACACTAATGTCGAGCGACCTCTTCATTGCCGATCGGTGCTTGTGCCGTGCCTTTAGTTACTTGGTCAAACCTCCAGGTAACACTTGCCTCCTAAAGTGCATCATGTAGATGAACATGATGCGCTTTGAATCATGAGTTCTTCGTGCCTTGCTTTGTGCCCTTATTCCGAATGCCGATCGAGGCAATGTATGTCGAATGACATACTAATGCCGAACGACATAAAATGCCGAACGATATACAAATGCCGAACGACCTTAATGCCGAACGAGGGAGGTGTTTTGACCGGTTCTACCGGTCGCTGTCCCTTCGACTTCTTTTCTCTCTATATAAGCTGATGCTCTTTCTTCTTCTCCCTTTTACTTTTACCTCAGCTTTCCAGTACTCACGAATTTGCCTCGAGCCTCTGCAAGTTACATACCTTTCCCTCCTCTTCTAAAACTCGATACATTGCCTCACCTTCTTTTCAAATCAATGAACCCAACCAGATTCGTGCTTCCTACCCCAGAACACCCCTAATCTTCGATTTATTTCTTAGGTAATGGCCTTTCCCTTAAACACTTTACTCCCGCATAAGAAACATAGCACGAGATTCGAACTCGTGAATATCTATAAGATTGAGGATGATAGGAACCGCGTGGACAAAGGACAACGGAATCAAGGTCCAAACGTGTTTCAGGGATAGGTGTAGTGATGGAAGGAAGTAGACATTAGAGTTGTTCGGAGGAGGGTGTTCTTGGAAGAAGTACTGATGTGGCTCGGTAAGGCTTCCTTATGCCGAGCGATGGAGCAATTGTACAGAAGTGAAATGGGAGTTACGGCTCGACATGCCGAGTGATGCGGCTCGGTACGGCCATGGCTCGGCATGATTCTCTCATGCGGAATAAGGTAGGAGGGAAGGTAGGAGTGAAGTAGGAGCCTGGAAGAATGCCAATCGACATGTCTCGGTATGACTTGCCGAATGACTCGACCATGCCGGTCGGTAGGGATGGAGGGAAGAAGTGAAATTGGTGTTAAGGAAAGAATGCCGAGCGATGTTGCTCAGCATAATTATGATCGTCATGATTTGCCGCATGCCGAACGGTGAAGTGGATGGGTGGAAGAGCGTTGGCGTTGTGGGTAGCATGCCGAGCGATGCGGCTCAGCATGAGTGTGGTTCGTCTTGACTCCCTTATGCCGAACGGTGGAGAGGACAGATAGAAGAGTGGAGCGTCGAACGATACGGCCCGGCATGATTGCGGTTCGGCACATCTTTCCGCACGTCGAACGGTGATGATGGATGATAGGAGAGTTGTGCACAATAACAACACTAATCGAACCTAATGCACAATCGACTTAACACATTTCATGCCTAAACATACGATGGTGAACAAGGACAGACTTAAACAACAAAGCATATCAGACATTCCAGACTGATAACTCCCGTGTTTAGACAACTGAAAACTTGCACTTAGCTTGCTTAACAGTTAATAACCTGTCATATGCAGTATCGATGCCGAGTTCAAAACATTAACTATCTTACGACAAGCCCTCGTGGACGGTCAGCGATGACGGTCTTCGAAGATGACAATTCAAAGTTCAAACTTATTTCATCCACTTAGTGGCTTTTCATTTCTTGGCACGTATATTTGAATGATCGCACAAGTTCACACACCACACGGAGTAGGGGAGAGGGGGAGGGGGGAAAGGGAATATTTATGTTGTTAAGTCTAACGTCGATTGTTTTCAAGTATAGTTCAAACAGATGCTTTGTAAGATACAATCTTCATTAGAGATGTCTAGGAAATCTAGCTCTGCTACGATCTCGGATAGACACGGATCATCCTCTCGACAAGAAGTTGTACGAACTTCAAATTCGCCGACAACTCCTGCTCAAGACTTACCGAGCCTTGCGACTACATCTGTCGACCTAGCTCCCGACGCTCTGGAGGCAACGATTTTCTTAGACAATCCAATCGATTCCCAGGCTTCAAAGATTAATGAAAGTACGCTTCGTCAGATATGCTCTGTCCATGGAATCCCCTTCGACATGTGCTAGTTCCATCGGGCATGATCGTCCTCACTTGCCCCCAGTCGGATACACAGCCTGTACCAGAATCATGTGCTGGGTTGGCAGCGTGCCGCCATTTAACCCCTTTCTTCGAGACGTGTTGCAGTGTATCAAGATTGCCCCCTCGCAACTACATCCGAACATCCACACATTCATATACGACACTTGTATTCTCTTCATGAGTGTCCTCTTCAGGCTTCCGACTTCGGGTGATATCTGCTATATTTATCGCTTCAAGAGATAGTCAGATAGCCCGTCCTTTATATTCCTCGAGCCACATAGTAAATGCCAAATCCTAACTGGGGCATGGAGCAAATTCGCCCAGTACAAGCAAGAGTGGTTCTACGTGCATTGTCCCTCCGGTTTCGCTAGGAGATGGGTAGAAGGAAGTGAGTTCCTTTTCTGAATCTATACTTGAATTTGGCGAAATTTTCATCTTTTCCGACTCTTCGTCTACTTTCAATGGTATCAACCCTCGTCCCGAGGGCCTTGGATATTCTGAAGCCGTCGAAGCCATCCGAGCTCTCCCCGTAGAAGACCGGGACATCAGGTCTCTCATTTCGAATGAGTCGCTTACAAAATTTGGGTTACTGGCGGAAGGTCATCGAATAAGCCTCCCCTAAGGTGTTACCATAACCAGGCCTGCTTCGGGCAAAGGAAAATAGTAGGCCGAGTCTTCAGCACGTAACGCCCCTGACACACTAGAGTAGGGGGAGATTAAAGAAGCCGAAACGCCCGAAGTGCAGGGCGAAAATGATAGTCCATCTCGGGACCCGATAGTTGAAGTTCATGACATTGAAACGTCGCCTTCCCCTTCGAAGAGGAAGAAGAAACTGAAAAACAAGATGAGAAAGAAAACAGTGGGCGGAACATCTAAATTTACCCTTATTCCGGCAGAGAAAGAAGCTTCCTTGCAGCACTTAGAAAGTTCACTGAAAGGCCTGTCGAACCTCACCATACCTAAAGATCTGCTCAACTATGGTTTCGACGATCCAGAGCCCTTAAGCTTCATTCGCCCACGAGAGGCGATACAAGCACTCAAGTCCAAAACCAGGGAGAAAACTCCTATTAGTAAAGAAACTGGTCCGTCGGGGGGAAACGCTAGGACACACACAAACACATGCAGTTCACCTTGCACTTAACTTTCTGTCATCACTCTACTCTTTGCTAACTTTTCGTCATTTAAATTCTGCGTAGACGACATGGAGCGTACGCATGGACTTGACCGCCTTCGCGGTTCATCGATCTTCCACCAATCCGGCCAGGATTCGGGTTCTGGCAAGCGTCGAGATAGAGATGATTCCGGCGATCGAGACTACTACCACCCAGAATCATCATACCGAAGAAAAACTTATAGTCAATCCTCCTATCCTGCGATCCTCCTCCTCAGTCGGAGCACAACAAAAAGAAACCGGCACATAAGGGGTCCCAGCCTGAGGCCCGTCGGGATCAACACTCCAGTTCATCAAGTACCAGGCAATCTCGAGATCCCCATAGAATACCTGCGGTCTCCAAGCAGACTGCTCTCGCTCCTGTTTTTGATCCATCGGTCGCAGATCGACTTGCTGAGCTTAAAGCTTCGTTCCCAAAGATATGCTTTGATGGCTTAAAATTCCTTCCAGCGATTCACCAGATTCTAGGACATGTCAAGCAAAGTGCTATTAACTGTACTAATGATGTCTATGTCCAGCTCGATGCATTCGTGTACTTAGCCAAAAAAGTTTCAGAAGTCTCCATAGAGCGTCAGCATGAGATCGATCGCCTGAAGCTTGAGGCTATCCATGATAAAGATATTATTAAAGCACAGGACAAAGAGCTTGCTTCTTACAAGTCTCAACTTGAAGCCGCCCAACAGAGCGCTAAAGATACTGTAGAGGCCGTCAATCATCTGGAGTTAACCCATAAAAAAGAAATTGACGAGGCGGTCGAACGCTGTGAGGCCTTAGCTTTAGAGTAGGACTCAGTGCAGAAGGAGAGGGATGCATCTGCCCTCCGAGTCAAAGAGCTGGAGGATCAACTCCGTAGAGAAAGGGGGAGAAGACTGCTGCCCAAGAAGAGTTGCAACGATACTGCGACGAGATCGTTGCTACATGACTGCTGAAGGCGAAGCTTGATGACGAGCTTTCTAAAGTCGGGATGCTGAAGGATGAAGCCCGTGAAGAGGGCAAGAAAGTAGCATCTGCGGAGATTAACTTTCGCCTTAAGGCGGCTAAAGAGGCTGGTAGAGAGGAGGTCAAATGCATGTTTGACCTACAGATCGCAGAATTCAACGCCCGTGTCCTCATGCATCGGGACTTAACTTTTCTGGGTGAAGGCTACCTCGAATCCCTGGCCGAGGAGTGGGAGACTGTAATAAAAATCAGGAAGGTCGAACTTGGCACCGAGGAGGTCGATGAGGATCCTTTGGTAAAAGAATTTCTTAAGGGGAACGAGCCTGCGGACCTGTCTGTGGCAAAGGCTCTCTACTGCAAAAGTTCCTCCACATCGAAAGGGAAAGACGTTATAGCCGGTTCGTCTGGAACCGGAACTCCAGCTCATGCTCCTACTCAGTCGGTCGATCGGCCGGTACTTGATCCATTTGAGCAACATGTTGGTTATGATCCGGAGGACCTTGACCTCGGCATCCACATTCTATCTCGCATTGCGAAGGGTGAGACTCCCCGGGACAATCGAGAGCCAACAAGAAACCGATACTTAATTCTTGTTTTTCGAGTTCAAAGAGCCGTCATTTTCGGTGTAAGATCATTGTATTCTAATGTTTATTCTCCGTGATGTTGCACAGGCCGTTCAGACCCCGAGCCCACTCCGAGGAGCGATGACGCCGAGGAGGTGAAGGGGAAAACAAGTGAGGCTACTCACGCAGGAGAGACTCCTGGCCCAGATGCTCAGGTGATTGGGGAGCTTGATGGGGATAAGTTCGAGACTTTGTCTCCCATCGATGGGAGTTATGAAATCGAGATTATAGGCGCCTCTGAACATACTTCTAAAATGAGCATGAAGGAGCATCTCGAGGAGGAAAAGAAAATGACGGTCGAAATCAAAGTCGAGCCTCAAGTCATGGACCTAGACGATCCTCTGAACAAGCCGTTGGAAGTCATCCTCCCTGGCAGGTCCAAGCCATTAAAAGTTCCCCGTACTTCTTCGGTTGTTACCTCCCCATCAAAGATAATTACCAAGGGAAAATGCATGGGAGAAGAGTCGTCTGAGAAGACGAAGGAGGGAAGAAGTTGAAGAAATCGAAGAAGTAATTGTTACTCTCATTCAACGAGAGTTAGTTTAGATTATGTAATTATTTTCATTTATTTTCGTAGTCCATCTAAATAGACTTTTGACTTCGAGTTTTGGAGGAGTTGTAGTAGAAACTTATTTTTGAATAAATAAAGCTTAGTTCTTTTGTCTTTCAAAAGACTTTTATCGTTCAGCTTTCTGTAGGATTGTGATCGAAACCCAAGCTATTGTGTGTTACATAAAATTCTCAATTTATCTTCATATAACTCTGAAATTCTTTGGAGTTGTTCATCTTTTATTCCACGCTTCAAGCACTTAGAATATTTTTTAGTCCATACATTGGAGACTTGATGACTTCAAGTCATTTGTGTCCTAGCTCGCACTCCGGAGACTTATAGAATTTAAACTGTTTATACTCCAATCCGCACTCCGGGATTCAGAGGACTCCAGTCCGTACTATGTGGACATAGAGTTTTTCAAGTCATTTATACTCTGGTCTGCACTCAAGAGACTCAGAGCACTCCAGCTCACGCTCAAGGGACTTGGAGATTTCGAGTCGTTTATACTATGGTCCGCACTTATGGGACTCAGAGTACTCCAGTCCGTACTCAGGGGACTTGGAGATTTCGAGTTGTTTACACTCTGATCCGCACTCTAGGTACTCGGAGTACTCTAGTCCGCACTCAGGGGACTTGGAGATTTCGAGTCGTTTATACTCTGGTCTGCACTCAGGGGACTCAGATTACTCTAGTCCGCACTTAGGGGATTTGGAGATTTCGAGTTGTTTATACTTTGGTCCGCACTTAGGGAACTCAGAGTACTCCAGTCCGCACTCAGGGACTTGGAGATTTTGAGTCGTTCATAGTCTGGTCCGCACTCAGGGGACTCAGAGTACTCCTGTCCGCACTCAGGGGACTTAGAGATTTTGAGTGCTCGTGCACGTTCGTACGTCAGACAGAATAATGCACCTCTTAGTTGTTTGCCACAGAGTCATCATACACAAAAACATTGAAAATCTACGGAAAAAATGGCTTCAAGTCTTTATTAATGCAAACAAGCTAAATTGTCTTATTATATGCCGTAAACTAAGAATCAACGAAATAAAAACATGGTGAAAATAATTGCAACTAAAATATGCAAGAAATGAACTAAGTATAATAATGCCACAAATGCTGGCTATTCCATGCTCGTGGGAGTGTCGCACCATCAATGGTCGCTAATTTGAAAGTTCCTTTTCCAAGCTTCCATTCAACGACGTATGGACCTTCCCATGCGGGGTTCATATGTGATGGGACTGGAAAAACTCATTTCAAAACGAGGTCACCCACATCAAAGATTCTCGGTCAGACCTTTTCGTTATAATATCGAGCGACTCGGTGCCTGTATGCTGCCACTCTTAAGTTAGCTTCTTCGCGTTTTTCATCAATGAAATCCCGTGGTTCCAGCAAAAGATCTTGATTCGACTCAGAGTCATAATAAGTTACCTAATGTGATGGAACTTCAAGTTCTATGGGTATAACAGCTTCCATGCCATATGCCAATGCGAATGGAGTGTGGCCAGTTGCGGACTTGTGGGTGGTTCTATAAGCCCAAAGCGCTATTGGAACTTCATCCACCCCCTTGCCTCTAGCCTTTTCCAAACGCTTTTTCAATATGGACTTGATTATTTTGTTCACGGCTTCCACTTTTCCATTGTCTTTTGGATTAGCAACTGCTGCAAACTTTTTCTCAATACCATGTTTCTGGCAAAACTCTTTGAACTCTTTGCTTTCAAACTGAGTTCCGTTGTCTGTAATGATGGTCCTTGGAAGGCCGAAACGGCATATAATATTTCGTACAACGAAATTAATGACCTTTTTGGTGGTGATAGTGGCCAAAGGCTCTGCTTCTGCCCACTTGGTAAAGTAATCGATCGCAACTATTGCGTATTTCGCATCACCTTTGGATATGGGTAAGAAACCGACTATGTCGATCCCCCACATTGCAAACGGCCAAGGACTAACCATTTGTGTGAGTTCGGTCGGCGAAGCTCTCGGGATCTTTGCACATTTCTGACATTTGTCACATCTTCTCACATAGTCTGCGGCATCTCGATTTACAGTCGGCTAATTGTATCCATAGCGGAGGATTTTCTTTGCTAACGTCTTCCCTCCAGTATGGTCACCACACTCTCCTTCATGGACTTCCTTCAGGACTCGTTTTATCTCATCATGGGCTATGCACTGGAGTAAGGGGGTCGAGAATCCCCTCCGATACATTACCCCGTCTTGCATTACATATCGCGAAGCCTTACGAATGACTTGTCGTCTTTCGCTCCTTCTTTCGGGTACGACCCCGTGTAATAAGTATTGCTTGAATGGGGTCATCCATGATTCCTTCTCGATTTCTGTTTCTAACATGAAATCTACCTCCATCATATTTATGCTCGAAGCATGCAAGATCTCAACTGGAAACAATCCCCTTTGCTGTGCATCGCCAGTGCTTGCAAATTTTGCCAACGAATCGGCTGCTCTGTTTTGTTCACGCGGGACATGTGAAATATCATAATACTCTAAATTCTCTAGAAGCTCTTGAACCCGTGCCAGGTATGGGTCAAGTCTCTGTCCCTTTGCTTGATGGTCCCCACAAACTTGTTTCACCACCAGTTATGAGTCGCAAAATATTTCAACCGATCTTATCCTCAATTCTCTGATAAGTCTCAAGCCAGCAATCAATGCTTCATACTCGGCTTCGTTATTTGTTGCTGTGAATTCGAGCTTCAAAGCGTAACAAACTGAACGGTTTTCAAGAGTCACAAGAGCTATGCCAGCCCCCGAACAACGGTCGTTAGATGCCCCATCGGTGTACACCTTCCATCGAGCGGGACGTATGACATTGTGACTGCTTGATTCGTCTGACATGGTGAATTCAACAATGAAGTCTGCTAGCTCTTGCCCCTGTATAGCCCTTCATGGCAAGTAGGTAATATCGAACTGACTCAACTTGATATTCCATTTTAACATCCTTTCAGAGGTTTCTGGTAATTGGAGTACCTGCCGCAAGGGTTGACCAGTGTAAACACTGATTGAGTGTGCCTGAAAGTATGGGCCAAGCTTGCGTGATGAAATCACCAAACAGTAAGCTAGTTTCTCAATCTTGGGATAATTTCTTTCTGCCCCCGTCAAACGTTTACTGACATAATACACTAGCTTTTGAACCCGGTCCTCCTCGCGAACTAAAGCCGTACTGATAGCACGTTGGGATACAGCCAGGTATACATACAACATTTCATGGTTAATTGGTTTTGATAGCACCGTGGGACTTTCTAAATGTCTTACCAGAGCTCGAAATGCTTCCTCATACTCAGATGTCCACTCGAAATTTCTCTTTCCTTTCTTTGTCACATCGAAGAAGGGTATGCACTTATCCGTAGCTCTGGATATGAATCGACTCAGCGCAGCCACCTTTCTGTTCAAGCTCTGTACTTGCTTTATAGTTCTGGGCACTTATATGTCCCGAATAGCTTGAATCTTCTCAAGGTTAGCTTCAATTCCCCACGCATTCACAATGAAACTCAAAAACTTCCCTGACGCAACGCCAAAAGAACACTTCAAGGGGTTGATATTAGTCCTATAATGCTTGAGTATATCAAACATCTCTGCTAAGTCTCGAATGTGGTCGTTTGATTGTCGTGACTTCATGAGCATGTCATCCACATAGACTTCCATCATTCTACCAATCTGATCTTTAAACATTCGGTTCACCAGATGCTGATAAGTTGCTCCCGCATTTTTCAATCCGAAGGGCATCACTACATAGCAATATAACCCATCGTCTGTGACAAAACTAGTGTGTTCTTGATCTGGAATGTGCATTGGGATTTGATTGTATCCCGAGTACGCATCCATAAATGACAGTAGCTTGTGTTCGGCCGTTGATCGACCAACCGGTCGATTCTAGGTAAGGGAAAACTATCATTCGGGCATGCTTTATTTAAATCAGAATAATCAATGCAAGTTCTCCACTTCCCATTCGCTTTCCTCACTAGTACAGGGTTAGATACCCATTCAGTGTAGAGGGCGTCGTGGACGAACCCATTAGCTTTGAGTTTGTCCACCTCCACTCCGAGGGCGGCGGACCTCTCCAGGTCCATGCCTCTCCGTTTCTGTTTTACCGGGACGTACTTTGGGTCTATGTTCAACATATGACTCACAATAGCGGGAGAAATCTCGCACATATCAGAATGTGTGCAAGCGAAAATGTCCAGGTTCGCTCGGAGGAAATATGTAAGATCCATGGCCAGCGACGGGTTGAGTTGCGATCCAATCTTAAGAATTCGTGACGGGTCATCCCGGCTGACTGGAATGTCAATCGTCAGCTCAGAAGGTGCTGCATTCCCTTCCCTGGGTCCCCCATCATCATCTCTCGGATCTATGTCTCTATAGATCCGAGAATGTTGCTTGAGCCAGGGCTCGGGCACTACTTGTCAATTGTCGGTGTTTTGGATGTGGACGGAGCTGTCCGCAACATTTCCTTTCTCTCTCCGATGAGTCTCTCTTAGCTCTGCCACATTACATGCGTGACCGGTCACCTGATCGCCATGCACTACACCGACTCCTTTGTCTGTCGGAAATTTTAACGTCAAACACCATGAGGCCAAGGCTGCCCTAAACTCCGCCAGGGCCAGATGACCCAGAAATACATTATATGGAGAATCTGCATCCAACACTATGAATGGTAGGATTCGCACCCTCCCACGCTCACCTTCTCCCAGTTCAACTAGCAACTTAACATACCCCATTGCGTTAGTCGCTACACCATTAAAGCCATGGATACGGGCTTTAGATGGCTTTAAATCTTTCGTCTCCATCTTCATTTGGTCATATGCCTTTTTGAAGATGATGTTGACGGAGCTCCCACAATCAACTAAAATTCTTTTGACGTAAGCTGGCTTGATCGTCGCAGATATGACCATCGGGTCGATGGTAGGAGCCCCCACCTTATCTACATCTCGGCTCCTAAACACTATATCGTCTGTCATCATGCGTTGTTGTTTTGCGAGGGTTCCATCTTCTACATTCGAACATCATTCGTAATCTGCATGCCTTAAGGAGGTAGCATATCGCTCCATCTCCTGCCAATTCTTGTTTGCAGGGTGAGGTCCTCCGACTATAGTGTTTATGATCATTCTACCCACGGTTCGGACAGGTTCCTCTGGATGGCGTGGAGTCGGACCACGCCCGGGGTCTGATGTTCCTTGCTTGCCCTCCTATGGGTTCTTAATAAATTCCTCCAGCTTTTTTTGCCTGATCAACTTTTCTATGGCGTCATGGAGGTGTCTACATTCCTTAGTATTGTGCCCGTGAGCCTCATGGAACCGAAAGTACTTCCCCGTCCGCTTTTGTTCCTCTGTGGACTCCTTGGGCGTGGCTTTCTGTATTGAAAGGTGTTGCGGGTTGATAGATAAATATTCTTAAGAGGCGTATTCAGGGGGGTGTACTCGTTGTAGGTTGGAATGCTCGGCTTCCATTTCCCCGCATCTCTTTTCTTTCTAGAATTTCCTCCTCTGGACACTTTAGATTGCCCAGGCTTGTTTTGGACGTTGACTTGAACCTTTCCCGAGTTGTCACCGGATTGCTTTACAGCGATGTTACTTTTCATAGTCTCCTGAACAGGCACTGGTGCCTTATCTCGCCTTGTCCATTGAGCTTCCTCCCTTCTTATGAATTGATGAGCTTTCGAATAGAATCGCTCCAACGTAGTTGGGGGCTTTCCCGCCAACCAATCTCCAAACTCCGAGTCTAGATCTACACCTCGCATTATCGCCATCAAATTTGCATGGTCGTTAGGGTTGCTAACTTCAGTGGCCACAACGTGAAATATCTACAAGTACGCTTTCAATGACTTTCCCGAAACTTGGATTATGCTTGATAAGGACATCACATCCTTTGGACGAGTAGCATGTATTCTTATTTTTTCTATAAATTTCAATGCCAACTCGTCAAGCTGGATATAGACCGCGGGGGAAGTCGAGTAAACCACATAGTGGCGATTCCTGATAAAGTGATTGGGAAGCACCTACACTTGGCCGCATCATTCGCTATGGCAGAATACATCATCCATTCATACCTAACTACTTGCTGTCTGGGATCAGTCTTCTCTTCGTAAGCCGGTATAGTTGGCATACTAAACTTCCTGGGACACTCAGCCTGCAGGATAGTATCTGTGAAGGGAGTATGATTCCTGGATACTCCCCAATCTTCATTGGTCAAGCCTTGGTTCTCTCTCATCAACTACCTGACCATAGCTGATAAGTTCGGAGTTTGTATGGAGGATGGAAGGTTGGGTTCTGTTCTACGGGACTGCTCAGGTTGATGTCCCCACTGTTGACGATCGGCTAAACGCGCGTCTTAAAGACCAGCTTCATTAGGATCTTGGTGAGCCGGGCGTCCGGTCTCCTCACATGCTTGATCCCTGGTTGATTGATCAGTGGCACCTAGATGTGCTGTTTCAGTCCTACGGCGCCTACGCCGAGGAGGTTCATCAGTTGAAGTCGAGCTATCAGATGAAGAATAAGAAGCAGGGCTACCTCTAGCATTCTGATGCTGCTGCTGAGTAAGGTGAGTTATAAGATTAGCATTGGCCTGAATCTGCTCAGCTAGTTGCCTTCTACTTTCCCTGAGTTCCCTCATCAAGTCATTGAACTCCGTCCTGGTGATGACTTCCGTTTGAGTCTGGGTGGTAGTCCCTGCACCTAAATTTGCTTGTTGATTGCTAGGCCCAACTTGTTGCACGCTAGCAGTCTTGTTGACGTCCGCATTGTGGGAGACTGATCGGGTACGTGGTTTTCCCATAGTAGAGTTGTTGGTCAAAACTCTGAGTAGATTCAATGAACGTCCTATGAGTAGGTTGGATCTCCTTCGGGGGATTTATTCATTCCAGTAGCTACAAAGTAGATCCTATCGGCCTGAGAATTCGACTCTTAGTGAAAGCACCAAAATGTTAGCACCAGAATTGGTCACCAACACTGTAACGTCCAGCCTTTCGCACACTTTAAACCGACACACGTGCCAATTCAAACCATACGGAAGGGTGGATTGTTATGGGGTAAATAAGAAAACAGAGGAGAAAAAAAACAAAACAGAATCTCACAGAGGAAGGATAAAATATAATAATCAATATACAATTCATAAACTGTTTACAACACATTTGATTTTTCTTTATACAATAAATATCAGAGTTCACATACCAATAAATATCAATGCAGCAGAATATAGTGTGGTGTACAATAATATAAATAATAATAATACAGATCTTCGTCTTCGTCCTCTAGAACTAAATCTTCAAATCCTGAAACGCTCGGACTGACCCGAGCGAATTGAAAAACAAAACACTCGAGTCAGAACTAAAGGATCTTATGTAAGTTAAATCAACAGAAATAAATATGAGTGCAGTAACTCAAAAGTTGCTCGGGATTTACATCTCTTAAGGATCCGTTAAACTATTTACTGTACAGTATATTTCGCTATTATAATAGTGTATATTAGTAAAATAAACTTACTTTTAAATAGCGTTAAGGAGTGACCCAATATTCCCCTTAACACAAATAACGCCAATAGTCTATACAGTGCTTGCATGTCTCCTGATCGAGAGACTACGAGAAGACACTTCATAGGTACGACACAAATAGAAACTCATACAAGGCGCGATAGGGTAGGTGACACGGCACAACTAGGCAATGCCAAGGTAGATATACCAATTACGCTTCCGGGCTGATGGTAACGCGTAGCCGCAGCTACCGCCCACCTCGGACAAACTCCCCCCTAAAATCAAAATCAAAAGTGGCCACCGAATCAATCGAAAGTCAGAGTATAGTATCGAAGAGGAGTATCCAATAAAGGGCGCTAACCCCCTTGGCCCGTCGATCGCTCCTGTTTTAGCCACCTTATGCCAACTCACGGGAGTCGGGTGCACGTATTTACCTCAAAGGAAAACGCCGCCCACCATCCTACTTCATTCTGGAATCTCCACTGCGTACACGGTTGTTAAAGTGGTTTTCGGAGTTGGTAGAGAGTATGACAACTTCCGATCCCGGTCTCTTCAACAACCAAACATTATTATAATACCGCGGTTATTTCAAATAATTTATCCTTTAAAACCAGAATATAATATCTCTTTCAAACCATATAAATACGATATCATTTATATTAAAAAAAACCCAAATCAATATGATAACCTTTTTATTTTATAAATACCCTTTCCCAAAATCATAATATTTTCAAATATAAATATCTTGAAACCATAGCTTTGAAACATAACTTTTAATACTTAATGGTTCAAATACTATATTGCTTTATAAAATAAACATCTTCTTCCAATTCCAAAATAAATTTCCAATTAACAATTTGAACCTCCAATTAAAACATTTTAATTCCCATATATTTCAAAGCTTAAATATTCTATATTTCAAAACTTTATAGTTCATAAATTTAAATCTTTAAATATTCCACTATTTCAAAATGGATTCTTTGATAATTTAATATATATCAAATCCAATTCCTATTATTTAAATTTGAAATTTTTACTTACTAAACAAATATTATTTAGGTAAAACCCTTAAACTTCAATAACAGGATATTCTTTAAATAAATTTTATATTCGTTTAAATCCTCTAATCAAAAATCAAGTTATAAGATCATACCCTTTAAATCTTAATTTATTTACATTTCAAAAAAAATTTTTTTCGAGGAAAATTCTTAAATACTTTAATTCAAATCATATTCACATTTATCTTCAACCTTACTTTTATTTGAGTTATTATAAACTCTATATACAATAGAATTTCAAATATATTCTTAACCATATTATATAAACGAAATCAACTTTATTATTTAGCTTATTTTAAAATTTGAAACAAATTTATACATAGCTAAATTCAAGAAATTTTACTGTATATATACCAAAATTTAATATTTATTAAATCGTATTCTTTCCAAAACCATAGAAAATCATTTCAAAAATAATTATATATATATATATCTTATATATAAAGCAAATACTTCCTTTGGTGAAGCCTTTTTCGAACTGACGAAACTTCCCTTTATTTAATGGGAAGGCAGTAAAAAACGTAGCAGGGTAGAGTCGTAATTCCTAACCCATGTTCGCTAATACCTGGACCATGATCGCTAATAACTGCAATACCCATTTATGCGCATTTATTTCCCTACTCCACTATCATCGCTTTTCCGTACAGTGAAAAAAATGAATACTGAAAAAACATCTTCTCGACAGCGGAAAAAACTAAGAAATTGGATGACAAAAAAAAATCAGAAAATAGGAGAGAAAAATAAATCAAACTCACTTATGAATCCAAGATTCTTCTATTCAGGTATGCCGCTGCCGCTTCTTCTCATTCCTCTTTTTTTTCCTTTTGATTGCTGAATTGGGATCGTGATGCTGAACTGAATCTCCTTTGGTTTTGTTTCAGTTCGATTTTCGTCTTGAAATCGCGATTCAAATTTTCTAATAATGTATAATCTGTTTCGGATTTTACTGCATTAGTTGATGGCTAAAAAATTATTGTCCATGTTATTAGAGTTCGAGACAGAAAGCGACAAGCTACAAAACATTTGGATCTGAAATATTCATAGTAATATAGTTCGAGAAAGAAAGCAAAAAGGTAGAAAACATGTATATCTGAAATGGTTCAATTTGGTAAAATCTAATTTCTGACCGTCGTTATGTTCCGTGGTATTTTGCCTATGTTTTTTGTAGGTATCAAGTCAAATTTCATGGAAGATGAATGGGAGAGCTATTGTTTATGATTTAACAAACACCAGTGTTTAGTGGGCAAATGACAAGTCCTTTGGGATGTACGATTATTTCATAACAGTAAGCGGTCCTTTCTACACTATTTACTGCATTGAAATATATCAATACTGATTTTATTTCAACCACGTCTGAATGTTTTACCACTACCCATTTTATACACCATAAGGAAGATACTTAAACAAGCAGTGACAGTTTCATCAATACTCTTAAAATTGATAGGTTTTATTAACTTTAATATTACAAGCGATACATTAAATCAAAATCGAATTTTCTTCTGATTGAAAACGGAAGTCGAAATTCATTTTTGTTTAACTGTAATGCATGTTTTATTATGAATTAAATAATTCAAAATATTCTTTTAAATTTTAATATTGGTGAATTGTGTTTCAAAAGTTGTTGATATTAGATTGTATGTAAAAGTCCAAGTAAAATAAATAAGTAAATAAATAAAAACCTCCACATATAAAGGTCTGAAAATCATTAAAATGTACTAGTTAGCTTTTGAGCAGCATGACTTTGCACCAACTTTCTGCCTTTACGTAATTTTTTATATTAAAACACCTTACAATAAAATTTGAACATGGGGGCTTGGGGTAAACTAATAAAACATTGCCATATAGCATTGTTAAGGCAACTAAATCATCACATGGAGTCATTTATGCACCAGTCTTTCAATTAAAGAACTTTAAATGTGTATAATAGACAAAGGGATGTTTTCTTTATTTGAATAGAATTGGCCCATGCTTCGCACATGAGCTGTTCATATTATTGTAAACGGAAAATAAGAGCATTTTTGGAATTTCAAAAAGACGCCGAGCAAATTAATTCGATGAATTTTCTTTATTAGTAGCAAAGATATGGGGGCTTGGGGTAAACTAATAAAACATTGCCATATAGCACTGTTAAGGCAGCTAAATCATCACATAGAGACATTTATGTATCAGTTTTTCAATTAGGGAACTTTAGATGTGTATAATTAACAAAGAGATGTTTACCGTTTTCTGGAAAAAAACGGGCAGCCAATCTGCAGTACAACCACGTAATTATTAGACATCTACAAGTTTGATAGATAAATTGTGGTAGTCTATTTATCGAATATTCACAGTGATATCTTTTTTTACGAAAAAATTAGCATATAACTTTTACATTAACAATAAAAACCAGAGAAATACAAACTAGGCTACAGTTCGTTTTCTCTTAAAATATGAATTTCAACATTTATTGAATTTTGATTTTCAAGGATGCATCTTAATGTAATGTGCGGAATAAATAAATATGGTTTATCGTTTCATGTAAAATAAAATTTTGTTTATTAATTTAATGCTTAAGTGCTTACGTCCTATAACTATGCTCTTTCTGATATATTTTTACTAAACTTAGCGTCATTCCTAGGCTCTTAGCATTGTAGTTTACAAATACAAGGAGTTAAAATTGGTACATAAATATGTTTCTTAGTGATTCTGATCGTAGGAAAATAAAGTTTGTTTTTAATTTCAATACAGTGATAGCCTATGTGTTATCTTCATCATCTTTAGTAGGAATTTCAAGCTTTCTTAACCACTTAGTCATAGAATAAAGGTTGTAGGACAATATTTTTACTAATGAACTTTTTGCTATGCATAAAAAATAATTGATGCAATAACAAATTTTCATGATTATTGAAGACACACATTCTTTCTAAAATATTTTCATAGTAATAATGTAAATTGTATAAATATTCTTTCTATCTACCCTACGATGCCAAACTTATGTAGAGTTTGTGGAAGTAATATCTTTTACAACAACAGACTAGCATGGGAATATGAGCTAATAGAGTAAAAACATATATTGTAGAGCGTGCATATGCCTGTACAAGTCATTCTTTTTATTTTTAGAATAATGGGCCACTGTGACCTTCTATGCCATTGCAAATAGCATAGGGACTAAGTACTAAATCTCTTCGTTTAGTTTCCCTTTCTTTCTTATTCACCAAATAATTAGGTTAACATGAAAAATATGCTTCCATTCAGGTTGCATAGTACCATAAACTAGCAACTGCAGTAGTTGCCTCCAAGGAATTTTAATTTAAGTTCAACCTATATATAAAGTAGGTCAGGAACTCTACCAAAGACTGCTCCTGTATCTCATAATGATGGAAGCACGATAATTGGTAAGGCATTTGATTTATTAATTACAGATGCAAAATAATATATTTTCCTAGAATGGTGACATTAGTCCGACAGTAATTTGTAGGCAATTCAAGTCAAATGAGTGATGGTGTTAGTTTGGTTTTACATGGGGCTGTTGCCTAAAAGTTTTGTTTTTTAAGTCCGTTTTTAGTTTACAGTACCATTGCTAGGCTAATCAATCGTTATGTCTGATGTTTGGATAAATTTAGAGTTGGAAGGGAAATTCTAAACCAACGTTCATCCCCTCCAATTCAAATAGACAAGTTGTAAAAAAATACTTCTCTTTCGTCTATTGTGTTTGTATCTTCTTTTTAATGTTTCAACCAGTTTTGTTAATGCTATTTTTGCCGTAATTTGCACAAATTTTGATAACTTTGTTTCTGTACAACTTATAAATATATTGATTATGTTTATGTAATCCAAATATTGAATAATATCTACCTATATGATTATTATTTTCTTAGAATGTGTTTCCTTTATATTATGATGATGATGATTAGTATAATAAGACAATTGTAATCTCAACTACCGCTTATATCATTTTGCAATGCTAATAGCTGTACCTTCGTTACCATCACCTTATGCACTATTCGCACATGTATGCTTCAGAAATTTTGTTTGTTCATCACAAAGAATTAATCAGTCTTTTCGTTTCCAAATTTTTCTTCCATAAATAAACATTTAATATAACGATCACAATTAAAAACTGTTTATATTGACTGTATAGTTGAACTATGCTTAGGGAATTGAGTTTTGATGTGTATACTTTAATGAAATGGGCAAATATTGGTTCCCGTCATAGAACAGACCTAGATCTTACATTTCAACTTTCCATTAATGGTATAATTGTCATCAATGATACATCAGTTGAGGATTTGAGAGAGATTAGTAGAAAGGAGAATGGGGGATAACTTAAGAAGTGATTTTTGAAGCTAGGTACCATCTCTCTTTCAGAAAATAGTTACATTTTCATATATTCTTTATGCACAATTTTATGGTGATTGATTATATTTAAAAGGTTGTTTATGGCCTAGATTTTCCTCTACTAAACTTTCTTCTGTTATTGGAAATCTACCTGCCAATTCTTTATATTAAACTTACTTCTCCCATGATTTTGATTGTAAAACAAAGAATTTGTATGGTTTATTTTTATTTCAGTACTCAGCCAAGTTATGAAGTGTATACGTATAAATGATGGAAGTTGGTATGCCCCATGCAATTAAATTGTATACATAAGGATATAGGTCATTTACTATATTAAATAAAATGTACTGCATCCTTCCACACCAAGTTTATCATCCCTCTTCAAAATTTTAAGCTATTGTATTACTAGAACCCATTTTAAAGTTGTTAATTGCAAACTCCTTTGAGTTTGCTACATTTATACCATTTTAGGCTTATACAATATTTGGTTTTATACTCGCACATATAAAACTAGCATGTTTAAAGTTTATAGACATATAACTTCAAACATTGCTTCGATTATAAATTTGGTATTAAAAACACTAATAACAAATAAAACAAAGCATAAAAAATATAATATCACAAATCTACGTGATATACTGTATATTTTTCTGACATTGTTGTCCAAACAAGTAATTTGAAATGATGATAATATTCAGGTAGAGTAAGAAGATTTACAAATTTTGGCTCAAATGCTAATTCATATTTTTAAATTCAATACAAAATACTGAAACATTTAACTGACTAAACCATGCTTTCAATTACATTGTCTTCCATTCCTTTCAAAACAAACTTCTCAAAATCCTTCATGTTTCACATGCAACTTTTTGTACTCTTTCAAATGTACCAAAAAGATTCAAAGTTTTATGAAAAAGTATTTGTACACCTAGAGTAAGATATGATTGCAGTTAAAAACTTTCTAGGGTAGGCATCTTATTTCTGCCCAAGTGCAACTAATGGAGTGGTTATCTTGAAATTTATAACTAAATTACCATTATCACACGCTGGAAGGTAATTTTTAATTTTGCATGTGCATTGGCTATATAATAGGTTGGATTTTCTTCACTTTTGTACTGACTGTTAAAGTTTATGTGCATCTATGTCATCTTATATACTATTCAAAAATCTGTCAACAACTATTAGTAACTATTGCAGGTTGATTTCAGCTACATTTTTTCTGCACAGACAAATTTGATTGTACCTAATCAAACTGTCTACAACACACTGCCCAACAGGTAATCTTTCTGAGCCGATTTGGTTTACACATGACGCAAAATTTGAAAAGCCATACAGTAGAAATATTCAATGGATACAAGTAAAAGACCAAACCAGAGGAAATCGGGGCAAAGTTGCATTCAGATCCGGGAAATTATTTCTTCTCAATATCTTCATAAATGTATGCTTATTCTTTTTACTTCTGTTGAACATCTACCTTTGTACACAAACTATTTCTAATGCGTATGTTACATATTCATGAGAAATCATTCGTACATTTTTCTTCTTCCTGAATATATCCCAACATTCAGTACATGCTTCCTTTTGTGAATATTTTTTATACTGCCAGGTTACGTTTTGTTACTAAAAAATAATTGAAAAAAATACTCATAACGATCTTTCAAAGTTTACATTTTTTTCATTCCCTGACAATGTTTGTTTAATACGTAATTTGTAACTTATCGCTGATGCAATTTAAAGGTGCATCAAGTCATTGATATTGCAATTTAGAAACAACGTAATTTAATGGACCGATTCATTATTAGTATAAATTATTTAATACTTCACTGCATAGCTTCACAACTGCTTTCCTTACCATCTTAGAATTATCGAGGGATAAGTATTTATGTCCGTGGTTTTTCTTTGGTCACACCGCCTCTCAATTTACTGACTACGCCTGTTATTTCATACCGGTAGTTAAAGGCTATATATCATACATGTAAAATGTACGGTATTATGTGCGCTCGCTTTAGGTTCTAAAATCTATTAAAATTTGAGTGAGAAAATTATTTTGAAATCGGTTATTGAGTCGATGTTGTAATCCAGTTCATATGTTAGATGATGACAATAACATACCTAATGCACTGGAACATGTTTTCATCATCCATATAGTTAACATGCAGTTTGATACATTTTTTAATATTTACATAATATTAGAATATGAGAATAAGTAGCCGTCCATTTAAATGTTTATGCACCGGAACAAGTTTTCACCGTACTGTAACAAGAACATTCTGTAATATATTGCAGGTAAGTGGTGGTAAAGGAGTAGAGCAACAGTGATGAGTACACATCAATGACAGTTTGGTTGGTAGTGGAAATTCTGAGCACATGTGTATTTTACTTTTGATAAATGAAATATCAGTTTTACAAGATTGTTACATGTCTATTAGAAAATGATGTTTACCGAATATCAAAACTTTGGTTTTTGGTTGATGAATATCAGAATCATGCTTTCTTACTTCTTTTGTAAGATTTTAAATGCTTTAGTTTTTCTATCTTTCATCGTTATAGTCGAAATGGTAGTTGTGGATAATGGTTAATGACTGTGCATTCATATGTCCGTACATGCGAACTGCTATCAATGATTGTACAGAAGATAACTCTACATATAATACCAATGGAATCACCTTTACTCATGGATAGTACAATATTCAAGTCCACTCTTTTGCCAAACATAACAATAATTTGACTACGCATATCATTTTCAGCAATACAATTATGTTAAACTCATATGTTATTTCGAGAATACGCATACCTAACTGTACAATCTTGGTATATGCCTTATATATTTCCAAAGATCACCTAAACAGTGTCCTTCATAGATAGTTTACCATGTCAACATGTTCCTGCACGATTATGTGGCCTGCATTATTATCTCAAAATGTTGTGGGACCCTTCAAATTTTGATATGAAATAAACTTTATTTCTGCAACCTTCGTGCACTGTCGTTCACTTCAAATCATGCAACTGCACATTTCACCATTTTTACGTAACTGCAAAAAATATATTCTGAAACTTACTTACATTCACTTAGTATATATTAATTTCCTTAGCACGTGAATACTTAAATTAAAAGGCCAAAACTATTTACAAATTAAAATAGTTATCATGAATTTTGAAACACTTAGTTCATTGATGTGAAACTAGAAGTTTTTATTGATTAAGTAGTCTAACAATTGGCTATATTACGACTAAAGAACATACGCATGCTAAATTCATGATATCCTAAATATATTCAACTCCTATTTCTTTATATACTTAACACTGTACATGCGTTAACGCAGTCGCAGTTGAAGGTTGCGTTCACGTATTAAACTAATATTCGAATTCAAAACTTTGTATTTTTTCAATCATAAATATACTAAAGGTCTTCATATTCATAAACTGGTGTGAAAAAATATAATTTACGGTCAACCGCTTGAAACAATTTTAAACTGATTTTTTTGTTCAAATCAATGCGTCGGCTCATTTAGACAGACTTGAGTCCTACCACGCTTGAACTAATCAAGCGTAGTGTCACCTCACCTCACCAGTTGCCTTAAACAACATAGTTAAGGTATACAGGGTTTATACCCGTTTCTTTAACAAAATAAATAATACGTAATTAAACAATTGAAAAGTACACTCATACATTATCATGCTGTAACTTTTCAAAGAGGCCTATCCATTTTAGTGGAGGTCAATTATGATATTTTAGTTATTGAGCTTACATCAGTTTTTCTATATGGTATATGTGCTTAAGCAATGACAGAATTTAACTACTTCTCCCGTATGATGTTGAGTTTACAATCCAAAAAGTTTCTACTTTTCCCAGAACATTTCTCTAAACAACAAAATATTTAATAATATAACAAAATTTCAAATATTTATTGTTGCTGTCAAATGATTTTTTTTGTTTTGTTTTGTATGACTTAATAATAGCAAATCCATAAATGTTTGAGACTGTGAGGCCGCTTACATCACCATTTTTTATTCATCACAGTTCTTCCTTTCATCCATATCAAACTTACATTATTTTTTCTTTTTTTCTTTTTTTACTACATTGCATCTCTACGTTAAGTATATGTCATCGAACTACATAAAAATCGACAATGCATTCAAAAATACACAGTGCGGCTTAAAAATATATCAGCAAGATGAGCTTAATTCCTAACATGTAATTCACAAACGTTATGATACATCAATCAATAAATAAAAATACAATATTCGTATGAAGAACAAATTAGTAAGATGAATTTATTCATCGGTCGAGAACGGCAATTATATGTTGGAAATGATCCGAGCAAGAAGTCTCCAAAATAGAAGCTCAAATTGTTTCCAAAATGGAAGAGTCCATGTAAGCAATGTTGAAACAACTTTGTAATTTTGCGCTGTTTTCTCCAAGATATGACCAATTCACAGCATTTTATCCTAAAAAAATACATAATACTGAGATAACATATGCACAGTGTTTATATTGACTTAGGACATCACTTACTATATGTGCAGCGCTCTGAAAAATATCTCAAAATTTGATTTATGACTGTGCACAAAACTAAAATTTAGAAATCTTGAAAATTTAACTATTACGCCGTAAAAATTTAAGGCCTTTCACATGCCGTACTTTTACTACCAATGGGTATAGATATGTTCTTCACAAATGTTTTATTACTCTTTTTAAATAATTAAGGGATTTTTATATGACCATAAATGAGTAATAACTGCATTTATAATCGTTTTCTGCATTTTATTGTTTTTTGGCCATATATTCAACTATAGATTTTACAAAATACAGAACTGGATTAATAAAAATTTCCACCTTTACTACCCCGCCTCATTTTCAGTTAACATAAAAAATATCTTATAAGACGTTTATAACTCCGCCATCAACTTACTATTGATGTCAGTCTCAAGCCCGGGACAAGAAGGAGAGAAAACGGTTACGTCACACTTATTTTATCAAATTCAACAACCCTTACGCACATTATTTCTTAACACCGGTTCCTTCTGTGCATGTGCATCGCACGTGCCAAACTACTCGTGTGTGTGTGTGTGTGTGTGTGTGTGTGTATATACCGCGATGCCTGCATATAATTTTCTATCCTATGGTCAAGTGATACAGATATTTATCATTTCAATACGCAATTTAAAAATAAAAATACGGTTGTATATCATTTCAAACCGCAATCCCGAATGAAATGAAAATGCAATACTAACTTGCGGTTTATACAATATAAATACAACATCCATTCATCCATCATATCAATCATCAAACATTTATCAATTTATCATCCAATTCAAACAATCACATCAATAAATAATAATTAATTGCTGGCAGTTAAATTTCCAATAATGAATTAAATAACTGTTTAACTATATTTTATATGCAATAATAAACAAATTTAACTAGCAGGTTATATGCAATAATGAATTTTACTAAAATTTAACTGACAGTTTTAATGCAATGAATAAATTAGTTAACAATTAACTGGCAGTTTTAAATGCAATAATGAATTAAATAACGCGTAAATTAAATGAATGCAATTTAACTGAGAAAATGATGAAATATATGCCAACAGCTACAAATAAAATTTTAAACACATCATAAATCGATTTAACAAGCATAAGAAATTTTAAAAATTGTGAGTGGGTTAAAACACTCACTTTTGGCATTTAAATTGAATTCAAATCCAATTTAAACCCAAAAATTGGACAGTCTCCAAATTCGTCCAAACCAGCGTCAAAATGTCCGAAACTCCAATACGAACCTAGCGGAGAAAACCGCACGTAAAACGGATGTCATATGCATAAGTTATCGCAATTTAAAACAATTGAAACCTTAAATTAAAATTAAAATTAAAACAAAGCATCTCCAACCTTATCCAAAAGCCACGTCATCCAATACTTGCACGCCACAGTAAAAGAACGAAACCCAAATACACGCTCGACTGCTGCTGTTCAATGATGCCGCTGCTACAAACTGCCAGAACGCGCCACTTCTTCGTCGACACCCAGATCCGAAGTCGACATCACCGAACTCGCCACATCCAGCCGCTTTCTCCCCCGAAGACGCGGCCAACACTAGAAATTTTCGATCTGAAGCCGCCGAAATTAGAAACCCTAGGTCGAATTTCCATGACGATCCAGTCGTCAAATCGTCGAACAACCCATACTGATGCCATCCCCTCGGTTCTCTCTTCAAAACCCAGAAAGGGTTTCTCGATCCGACGAAGATCATCGTCGCGCGATGAACGACCAAGACTTTTTCTTTAATTTCTGGAAAACCATGCGTCGAAACGAATAACGAGCACCACCAGTGAATTACTCTAGTCGAGAGCTTCAACATATATTTTTTTGGAATTTTTCTGAGGACTTTGAATTTTAGGCTTTGGATTTGATTTTTGAATTTGAAGTTGGATCTAGAGTTTGCAGCCATTGGAAGAAGAGGAGGAACTGATGAAATTTTACACGCAGGCAAATGAGAATAGGCGGAGGCTAGGGTTTAGCAGGGTATTTATAGATAAATTGAAAAATAGATGGATCGGGTTGATAGATATATGTGCTACCGCAAACGTGGCCCAAAAAGCCCGTTCTGACCTCGGAACGAAATTGGTTAAACCCATATATCAAAATAGGTGTTTTAAAATATTCTGAACGCGATGGAAAAAGTTGCAGGTCCAAATTGCGTCATATGAAGAAGTTACGCTGAAATAAATATTTTCAAATTGATTTCAATTTATCGATTTCAAGGCGTTTCGAGCCCGTACGATCAAACGACAAGTCCGACCGCTAAGAAACTTAAAATCCTACAATAATTCACTGTTACGGATCCGATGAAACTTGTTTTGTTGAAATCTGAGTCAGTGGCCAAAATGGCTATTTTCCCATTAATTAAATAATTTAATAATTAAATAAATAAAATCCAATTCTTGGTTTCAATTCTACAATTGACCAATTTTATTACCTTTATATTTCCAAACATTTACAATGCTTTAAACAAATTTATATGTCGCTTAAATGTTGATTCAATCATCAATTTTAGCGTCAAATTCCAATTTCGTTAAATTTAGAAATTATAAATTAAAATTTCAATAATTCCTTTGAATTAAATTTTCATTCATATTATTAAAATTCATTATTACGAACAGATGAAATAAATATTGGAATCTAAATCCATTATTTTAACATTCTCAATTTTCATCTAAATCCTCACTTATGTAATATTTTAATATTATATTCCACTTAATTGCAATAAATCCACTTACTAGATTTCAAATTAATAAATCTTGGTTTTCACTTCTTAAATCAACCAGTCCTCATATTATAAATAAAACTAACATTTATTGCATCTTATACAATTTACCATCTTAAATGACAAATCAAATCTACCCTAAATGCACAAATTAGGGCAATTAATTGCAATTGATTTTCCATTAAACTACATAAATTATCAAATTGAAACCTAAATAAAACGTTTGTTTATTTAAAATCTTGTTGTTTAAATGAATTGACCCTTCACGGGTATAATTAACATTGATTTTCAATTATTACTTAAATTTACACCCACAAACGTTAAACTTAGATTTATTACACCTTTTTTACCATTCAGTCTATCGAAGCCTCAGATTACATCTTTACCATTCATTTATTCGACTCAATTTAGCATTACTTACCTTGCATTAACATTGTTACTTTAAAACTCTATCCAATTGCAATTTATACTCTAAATAAATACATTTACTCTTTTCGTTATTCTATTAATTTGCGTCAACGTGATATAAAATAAAAATTATTGTAACTGATTTTCAAATTTTAAATTAAGAAGCTACCTCAATAGGCAACATACAGTTACTATTTAATTAGGTAATTTAAAATAGTCGCGATTCTACTCTTAAATTTATTTCCAAATACCGTACTACCTGATTACCTAAATTTATGATCAAATACTGTTATAGTGGTTATCGCATTAATCAATTAAATCCTTTCCTTTATTTCAATTAACTGGGTTTGCGCAAATTAAATTTTCATTAACTTACATTTACATAATTTCATTTGTAAATTAAATGCTTACCTTTATAAGCTTTCATTCCAAATAATATTTCAATTTTTACCAGACATTGATTTAATTGAATTTACTATTTAATATTATTAATGCATTAACTAAATTCACTACTTACCTTTGTTCTCTTATATGTAATTCTTAGCCTAGTATGACAATTTACATCACTTCAATTTATTCGTCATTTTGTTTCAACTATAAATACTTAGCCTTAAATTCCCATGGTTTCATTTCATTTTTAGCATTTGCTTCATTATTAATTATAAAATCTTTATTTCTTCTAAATTAAATTTACATAAATCTTATTAAAATGACAAATTTAATTTACGAAAATTACGGGTCGTTACAAACACCCTTGAGAAAGATTGTGTAGAGAGATTAATGAAGAAAGTAAATTAAAACTGAGAACTGTATACTAAATTAAATGCAAAGACAAAACATTGAATTTATAGTGGTTCGACGTAACTGCCTATGTCCACTATGAGTTAATCTTTATTTCTTTACTCAACGATTGATTACAGATACAATCCGTACGCCAACTACTTGAATACAATTGTTAAGTAAAGAGAATGAGTCTTGAGTGCGGTAGAGTCTCCCCAGTGTTCTTGAAGAAAGGTCCCTTTCACTAGGCCCCTGCCCCTCTATTTATAGACGAAGATGGGTTGGACTTCCCTAATGGGCCTAGGAGTGAGAAACCTCGTCCCGTGGTAAACGACTTGTGAGTGCCGAGCCACAAATGCCGAACGACAACTGTCGAGCCACATCTCCAAGTCGAACGAGGCAGTGTGTTGAATGAAACGTGTAGGCCGAACGAGATCCAATGCCGATCGTGGGGAGATGCCGAGCGACATACTTATGCCAAGCGAGGTCATGTGCCGAATGAGGCGGGAATGCCGAACGAGGCACGAATTCCAAACGAGGCACGAATTTCGAACGAGGAGGGAATGCCGAACGAGGCACGAATGCCGAACGAGGAGGGAATACCGAACGAGGCACGAATGCCGAACGAGGCATGAATGCCGAACGAGGATGGAATGCTGAATGAGGCATGAATGCTGAACGAGGCATGAAGGCCGAATGAGGCATGAATGCCGAACGAGGCTGGAATGCCGAACGGTGCTGGATGCCGGTCGAGCTTGGATGCTGGACGGTGCTGGATGCCGAGCGACCTCTTCATTGTCGACCAGTGCTTATGCCGTGCATTTAGTTACTTAGTCGAACCTCCAGGTAACAAATCCTAATGACATTAATTGCTTTTCATCATGATAATTTTATGCCACTTCTCCTTTATTCATTTTACCATTTTACGCTTACCATAATAATATCTCTTATCCTATTAGAACATTCTATAGCATTCCATGCTTTATGAAGAGAGGGGTGTGCTAATTAGTTTCTAATGTGTTCATTTGATTATTAGTTATGTGCAAAAAAATTCTAACAGCTTATATCGATTGAAAAGCTATTTATCGATAAATCGATTTTCGATCATATTATCGATTTCTCTTTGAAGAATTTATTTTGTAAACGTTTTTCCAAAACATTCCATCATTAGTCATGATTTAAAGGGGGATAAAGAGATTTTTAAATCATGTTAATAATATTTTTGATCAAATATTCAAATCTTTAAATAATTCAGATATTTAAATACGAAGTGTCCTAATTTTTGAAGTGTTACATTAACCATTCTTTCACATTCTTGTGAAAAAGAATGATAAGCCAACACGAATTGAAGATTACAGGCCTATTGTATGTTGCAATGTAATATATTAATTTTTAAGTAAGATTAATGCATAGGACAAAGAAGATCTGGTAGACATTATTGCTAAATGTCAAAGTGCATTTGTTAAAGGGCATAGCATTTTTAAATCCACTTATGGCACATGAATCGATTTGAAATTTTAACAAAAAAGTGTAGATAAACTATACCTAAAGATTGACCTCCACAAAACATATGACAAGATTAATAGACACATTATCCTTCACATGCTTAGATGTATAGCGTTCCCAATGAAGTTTGTTGATTTGGTTCACGATTATATTACCATGCTTACCTTTTCTATTTTGGTGAATGGTATTCCTAAGGGATTCATTTGTAGCAATTGAGGAGTTAAGCAAGGAGATCTTCTATCTTCGTTCCTGTTTGCGGAAGCTATGGAATATTTCACTCTCCAAATGGAATTGGCTAGTTATAACAAGCTATTCTAGACAATTCATAGTTTCCAGCCTAGAGTTTGCTACCTCTTATATCCGAATGACCTGATCATTTGCATAAAATCATGTCGTGAAGCCACAGTTGCCATTAAATTGATTTTTTAGGTTTGGAAGAGAAAGTGTGACTAAAATTGAATGAGCTCAAAAGTAAATGCTATTTCAACAAAATCGGCAAAGAAATGAATAAAGTACTTATCAAAGAAGGTGAAATACCAATGAAATTTTTGAAAGTTCCTCTGTACTCTAATAAAACAACAGGTAGAGAATCAGTTGAGCTGATCGCTAAAACAAGGGATAAGCTCCAAGGTTGGATTTCTAAACTCTTATCATTTGCTCGGAGAATTGAGCTAGTGCATATAGCAATTCAAGCTAAGGTCAATTTCTGGTTCCAAATGTTTCAATTATCAGATGCGTCTCTAGAAAAGATAGAGAAAGTCTGTGTACTCTTTATATGGAAATGGGGTTTACACAAAATCAAATATGAAGATCTATGCAGACCTAAGGAAGAAGGAGGAGTTGACCTAAGAAGGTTGAAGGACATGAGAGACATTTTCACATTAAAACAAGCAAGGAAGATCATCAATTCAAGAGGGCTCTGGGCCAGATGGATGAGACAAAGATACATCAGAGAATTTTTTTGGCAAATGGTGATAGACAATTGTGCCGACCCGACTTTCTACTCCTAGAAAATCGTATCATCAATTAAGAAAGAAAGGGATAGAAGAAGAAAAGAAAGAAGAAAAAGAAGAAACAACACTAGAATTTCAACAGCGGAACGAATAAATTATATTAATAACATAAGTATTTACATAATATACAATATCAATCAGAGATACACAACATACACATCACATATACTAGACAGTTATGAATACCTGTCTAGTATTTACAACTCAATACAACACAGCACAGAGAATACACAGCAGAAACTATATATCCAACGCAGAAGCCTCCTTCTCCATTGCTCCTCCATTTTTCGTCAAAGCCAACCTGAATCCCTTGGCTACTCGTAAAAATATGAGTACCCAAGAGTTTAAGAAAACAAAGATAAACTGCGGGTCAGACATGGGGCTGGTGTGAGTAACAGGTTAAGGTTGCTTAACTTTAAAAACCTTTGGAAAGAAAGGTATCACGTAAGACTTCCCACACATAAACATGGAAAAGATTTTACCTTACGCTAACCAAAACATTTGATAGGAAATCCGGTGATATTATAATAGTGTCTAGGGTTTTCAAGTAAATAAGAAATAGCTGAAATTGTTACACTATTAAATTCCAGCTACTAGCCAAAAAAGTGGGTAATACAATCAAAACCGTTGACACTTATTGGATTTTGGATTCCATACAATGGCAGGGCTACCGGGGTACTGCCCGGGTACTGCCCGTCACAGTACGTGGCCTAGATCACCATACCGAGGAGCCATCCTAACTCCCCTGCAACACAAGGCCGGAACCATTCCTTACTGAATAGTTCCGAACAATACAACCCCGCAGTTGTTTGTAACCAACTGCCCACACAGCCGAATATAAAAGGGACTTCTAGACAGGGGTAAATCTCGCTCTCCAGTGGGAGATACCCACGAAGCCTTTCTGCACCTCCCCTGTTTTAGCCATTCCCGGTTGACGAGGCTTGAGGCTACGATTACCTTTCGAGAACACCTCTCTTAGAATGCTCATCGTCCACCTGACGATGTTCTGAAAGCATTCAATCCATACAAGTTCGTTCTGGGTTCGAACGAAACCGAAGACATTATCTCGTTACACTCATTTTGGAATCACCCTCACAGTTAACGATGACAACCCTTGCACTCTGAATCTTCATCTTCACTTGAGATTCACGACCTATCGTTAATTTGGATCGATGTGGTTTTCGGATATCCAAATATGGAAACCCGATCCCGGTCTCATCAAAATCCAAAACGTATCTTTTAGGTCCAAGTTGTTTTAAAGTTTAAAACAATTTAACTCAATATTATCTATATACACACAGATAGATAATACACAACATCACAATAGATAATCAATATTATCATCACCACAGATAATCCATATTATCATTCCAAATAGATAATTCATATCATCAACTTAATGCAACCATAGCACCAAATCACACAACATCATATATCTCATAACTGAGATCTCAACTATTCAGGGTAATCAGTATCAATCAACATTCATAAGCAATGACTTATTAATCATCATTCAATAATTAATTTAAAATAAAATAAATTAATTACTTCTATTATTTTAAAATAAATTAAATTAATTACTCATCCATATAAATCTTGCTTACATATCCCCTAATTAATTATAAATCAATCAATCAATTAATTACCCTCAAATAAATTACCCTAATTAATCATCTTGATTAATTATTCTTTAATTACATTCAGGTAATTAATCTCCAATTAATTTCACAAATTAATTATTCCAAACCAAATTCAGTAATTAACCTATAATTACTTTATTAATTAATTATAATTAATTATATTAATCCTTAATTAATTACATTAATTAATTCCTTCATTGATTAATTGTTCTTATTAATCAATCCTTAATTATATCATTAATTATTTAAATTAATGATCCCAAATTATTTTATTTATAATTACCTTATTAAATTAATTTTTCAATTATCCATATTGATTAATCATTCTTGATTAATCACATTAAGTAATTAACTTAATCAATTTCATCTCTTAATTATCTTTAAATAACTCAATTATCAAAACCTAAATTAATTACACTAAGTAATTAATTATTAATTACTTACTTTAGTAATTAATCAACATACTAATTACATATAAATTACACAAAGTAATTGAATTCCAAAACTCCTCCATTAATCAAGTATCTTTTTATTAAATTACATCAAGTACTTCATTTCTTAATTACTTCACTAAGTAATTATTCATTTTTAATTACATTAGTAATTATTCTCAAATCAACCAGTGACTAATTTAAATTAATTAAACTTAATTAATTAACTTAATTAATCAAAAATAACTTAATTAATTACAATCAGTAATTAATTCCTTAATTACTTTCATTAAGTAATTATACTCAAACAATTCTCAAATGATTATCTTTAAATTAATTAATCCAATTAATCATTAAAATTTACTTAATTAATTATAAAATAATGTTAAGTTAATGACCTTCATTAACCAATAACAAAACTTTAATTACTTTTCTAAAGTAATTAACTGAATTAATCAATATTAATCCTTAATTTATTTATAAGACTCATTAATTAATCTATAATTATTAAATTAATCAAGTGATAATCAAAAACTTAATTAATTATTAATTACTTGATTAATAAATTCCAATCATTAATTAAATTAAATCAAATCTTATTTAATTAATTGATTTCTTAATTATTATTTAAATCAGTCTTAATTAACTTACTTAATCCTTTAATTAATTAAATAAAACCCTTAATTATTTAATTAATTAACCTAAATTATTAATTAATTAAATTAATTAATTATAATCTTAATTACCTTGATCAAATAATAAATTATTAAGTTCGAAACAATTTAATGAAAATCATTAATCTCATTAATGATTTAATTATCATTATCAAAGTAATTTAAAAATAATTTGCTTTTAAATTTCTCTGAATTCCATTTTAAATTAAAATTAAAATGAAATCAAACTTAAGCAAGATTTAATTATTTAAAACCTTTTTATTTCATATTAAAGAATTACTTAAGGTATTTTAAAAAAATAGTTTAACCCATAATCAATTTAAATAATTTTAAAATATACTTCAAATATATTCAAGTGATTTGAAACATTTAAATTCAAAATCTTATTTCATTTCAAACAAGAATTCAAATCATGTTTCCAGATTCAGGTTCAAAATTTTAAATTTAAAAATTTAAATTTAAAATCCTGTTTTAAATTTCATTTCAGATTTATGAAACATATGTTATAAAATACTAAAATATTCAACTTAATTATAACATTAGAATTTATAAACTTATTTCCTTTTGAAACTTTAGATTCAAATTTCAAATTTGAATTCGGGTTTAAAATTCAGATTTAACTTAAATTTAAAAACCATGTTTAGATTTTATTTCAGATTTATAAATCTCTTTATAAATACTGTACAGGTTTAGTTTTTAAACATTTCATATTTCACAAAATTTCTTTATCTGAAAACTGGAATTCAAATTCATTTGAATTCAAAATTTAAACTTACTTCAATTCTTAGGTTTAAACCTGCTTGCTTTCTTTTTATTTAAATTTTGTTTAAATTTTAAAAACTTGAAACTAATCAGGTTTCAGAAACAAAAAAACCTGAAAACTGACTTTACTCGAGCCTTACCTAATTTGCTTCCAGACATCTCACACTTTACTTCGGGTCACACCCTTAAGCTACACTAGAATTTCCCGAGAACACTTCCCACAATTTTCCAGAAAACCAAATCCACCACCAAATGACCTCTGTGCACACGCACATAGCCATGGCCAATTTCCGATCATCAACGATGATCATCTTAATCCATCAACCCCTCTTGAATCCAACTTGAACACCAAAACATCAGAAATCTTCAATTACCCAAAATCAAAGTCCAGCCTCTTCTTAACAACCTAGAAACACTGTATACTTCCAAACCCCAAACCTGTCAACGGCGAGTTCTCCTTCCTCCGACCATCGTTTAAGTTGAAACTCCAGCCACCACCTTGTTATGAACCCAGATACAATATCCCAAAGTGGCTTCACACTCGGTCAACCAGAGAAAGAAAACGATTCTAATTTCTAACATGTTCAAGAAATAGGGTTACCGAACTATTCCTCATACCTCTGCTAATCCAAAAATTTATCCAACATATGATAATTTTCCTGGAATGCCTAATCACTCAACTACAAACAGAAGAAATTTCAAACCCCCAAATTTTCGAAATCAACAGAATTTTCCAAATTCACATTTTCAAGATAAAAGTGAACTGCTCCTATAATCTTAAACTATAAATTGTGTTTTCTGACTTAAAAATCATGTTTTCTTGAATGGTTTCAGATCAAAATCTTAATTCAATAAATTATGGAATTTATGTTTCTAAACAAATTCATGTTTTCTGAACATTTTGGTTTCCAGAAAAGTTTGAATTTAATTTACCTTATTTAAATTTTTATGCCTCAGATTTATGTTTCACAAACAAATTTGTTTGTAATCCATTTTCACGAAAAAGGGTTAAGTCATGAGACTACCTAAAATCTGGATTAAAAGGCTTAAGTCAAGAACGTTAGCAATTACTGATACTAACAGAGTATGCATACTTATATAAGTACAAAGTAATTTCCAGAAACTCATATACATACAAACAAGTTGCTTCAATATTATCATACATCTATGGTTTAAGTTTTAGGAAGATGATGATGTTATTCACAAGCAAAAATTTTCAGAAACAATCAGGCAACCAATATTTACTTAGTTATATTTAAATAAAAGGTTACTCACCTTAAATCTGAAGAACAAAGCAGTTTTATAAACCTTGAAAAGCTTTGAATCCTGTCTGATTTAATGTTGCAGTGTCATGCTAATTGAACTGAAGTGCTTCTGATTTTAAATTCATGCATGAAGGTCATTTTTATTTACTATGCTGATGATCAATTCAAGAGAAAGGCAGTGATCTTCAGGTTGATTGATTTTTGTTTTGCAGGAACTTGTTTTGTAGGATTGTAAAGAAATGCAGTTGAAATTTTTGAGGAGATGATTTAGATATGCAAACACTTGATTTTATGCAGGAATTGATTTGAGGAATTTCAGATTTAAGTGTAATGTTTTCTTCTTGTTTTTCCACTAGCTTTTGATTTTAAAAGAGAATAAAGGAAAGTGAAAAATGTTTTAAAAGAACTGAAATAAAATTTAATTAAAAGAAAGAAAAGATTAAAATCAAATGACACTTGTCATTTTGTTTGTTTTACTACTTAACACATGAATTTAAGGTTACTAATATGTTAACACTTGTCTTTATTTAATTAAGTTATATTTTTAAATGTTTGTAAAGGGTTTTCTTTAATTTATTTATACTCATGTAATATATATATATATATATATATATATACATATATATACACATACATATGTTTAAAGCAAATGTAAATAAAACAAATTATAAATTTAAACTTATACAAATATTTTAAAGAATCAATTAATTTGAATTTCAAAAACAATTTCAATTCAAATTAAAATTTTGAATTCCAAATTAAAATCAATTTATTCAAATTAAAAATGAAGATTCTATTTCCTTATTGTAATTCTTTTTTATATTTATTGGAAAAATAATACATTTATTATTGTGGCTTGAAAATAACAATTTAACAAATTTTTATATGATTTATAAAAAGATTATAAATCACTTTTATTATCAAATGAATTTAAACCATATGTTATTTTATATTTTAAACTTATATAAAATATTTCCAAATCATACTTATCAAAAAATATTTAAAAAGAAATAAAATCAACTTTTATTTAAATTTAAAAATTAAGCTAAGACAAAGTTTAAACAATTTAATATTTATTTTAAATATTTACAAACCATATAGTTATTAATTTAAATAATATTGAAAAACTTAAAATTAATTTAAAACATAATTTCCCAATTACTCAATATATTATTAGAATTTAGAAACAAAACTTTATTTATTTATTAAATTCCAAAACAAGTTAATCTATAATATATATATACAAATATATATATATATATACACAAATATATATATATATATATATACATTATAATTTAAAACATTTATTTTAACTTTTAAAAGATAAAAATCACAAATTAAATATTTATTTATTCAGATTATTAAACCAAATCATATTATTATTAATCAATATTGTCAATATCAATTTAATTTTATATAAAGATTATTAAATTGATATTGTCAAAAATTCTGGGATATCACAACAATAATGCCTCAACAACATGGAAAGGTATCATGAGGATAAGGAATAATTTAGTTGCATGTTGTACTAGAGAAATAGCTCGTGGAAAAGAAATTAACCCATAGAGGGATCCTAGGATTTATAGTGTATCTCTGATAGTTAAATTGAAATGAGATACTTTCTCTGCTTATAAATGTCTAAATAAGAAAGTTGTAGTGGTTCAGGACAGGAACTAGAAGTGCGATTCTATCCCTATCAGCATAGAACAAAAATACCAGATAGAATTTATGCCACTCTTCCTGGAAAGAGAAAATGGCATTCGGATATGGAAGCCAATTGGAATTTATTTTATGATGAAATCAGCTTTGGATGCAGTAAATAGTAAGGATCAACATAAAAATAAAACAAAATAATCCGAGACATGGGTTAATAACCCGAAAATGGCTCTGACAACACACAAAGCTATAATGGGAAGATTACCAATAATGGATATACTTTTCAAATGAAGGATTATGGAGGAAGAAATATGCATGTTATGCAACAAATGAAACGAACCCACTCGCATCTATTCTTTGAATGTGAAATTTCTAGGGGAAGTATGGAGGAATTGCAAACTAGTAGCAAAATTTCTAAATACAAAGCATAAAATACAAGTAGTGTTGGATTACCAGGTCGACAGCTGGCTGGGCAAAAATTGGGAAGCCAAAATGAGTGAAATTGCTCTAATAGTGGCTGTTTAGAGCATATGGAAGGAGTGGAATCAGAGGATTTTCCAAAGATTAAAGAACACAAACGAAGTCAGTAAATTAGTGGAACTTGACATGCGACTGGTGTCAAAGGGAAGTAATTGGAAAATATTTACATCATAACTGACACAAGAAGGAGATGTGACTAAAGATGTAACAACCCATAAATTTTAAACGGTTTTTAATAACGTATTTAATTAAATTTTGGAGAAATTCTAATAATAATATTTTAAAATAAAAATTTAATGTTTGGATTACGTATAATTAAATATAAGTAGTCAATAAATAAGAAAACGTATAAATTTAGTTACGTTACTGGTTAATTAATTTGGGCATACGTTCGTTTTAATTATTGCATCTATTATACGCACTCTTTTATTTCATATCTTAGCTATTAAAAATCAAATCAGCACGTGCATTAAAAAAAAGAATTAAAACCGTGCTCCAATTCACACGTAAAACTTTCCACTTTCATTTGCGTCTCCATATTTAATAGGAATAAAAATCTTTGATTTCCTAACCGTTTCAAAATCTCTTCCCATCTTTATTTTTGCAATGCAGTTCAGATCTGAAAAAAAAGTGTAATGGGTAACGACCCGAAATTTTAGACCAATTTAAAATTCTATTTTTTTTAAAATATTGAATAAAATTTGGTAGAAACAAAAATGATGGGAATAATAATAGTTTATATGAGATTTACAATTTGAATTAAAACAACAAATGTTAAGAATTTAGTAATAATTGCTAATTGTAAATATTGATCTATTGAATGAAATTTAAGAGGAAACAATAGTTTAATTGTATTGTTGTAATTCAAATAAGTTAATCTCTAACAAATGAACTAAAATTGATAACTAATGGATATGTTGAGTTATATGAAATTATTAAATAATGTTTGATTTATTGTTAATAAAAAGAAGAAAAAAAGGAAAAATATCATGTTCTGTTTATACATCAAATAGTGGTTTTGAAATTTAGTTTTGAAATCAAGTATGGATTTTTAATTCAAAGAAAAATTTGGTCTTAATATACATATATACACGGAAAGTTTAGTTTGGGTATAGGGTCCATCAATTATTGTGTGAATTCTAGTAGGTATGTATATATAGGTTATGTAAGTATTTTCAAATATATTACTCATTTCCTTGAAGTTTTGAAACACACTGTCTAATCAACCCATCAATTGCTCTAATAATTTATTTTGGGAAATTCAAGGCACAACTGTTTTATTTGCCATCATTTCTTTTAATTTTTTTCCAAATGGTTCATTTTGCCTTTATAACGTATCCTTCCATTCCATACTTATCTTTTTCCTTTACGTTTCAAATATGGAACGTGCTGTCCAATCAGCAATTAATTGCTTTAATTTCTCAACTAAATCTAGGGTGACTGTTCCCATCCTATAATTATTTTGAATATCAAAACATATAAATTGTATACGTTTACGTTCATTTTTGGTCAGTTCTTCTGTTTTAAAGTGATATATTTATTTCTTAAAAACGGTTGCATTGTGAAACACGTCTCTTCCAAATCTTCACCGTGCAGCCCAAGCAATATAATAAATTGCTTTAATAACGTTGCTGAATCAACGGTCATTTCAATTTATTATTTGTTGTACGTTTCCTTTTTGCTTTAAAATTGGCTACGTAAACATTAATTCAAAAATAGGAAGAAATCATTCGTTTCCTGTAGCCACTTCATTTTCTTCAAACAGGTGACCGTGTCCATTCACTCAACCTTTATTTATATTTTTGTTTTAAATTTCTTTCCTCTGTTCACTAGGGTAATTATGTTATGATTCTCAGCCTATTGGTTTGCCTTTCCTTTTCCTTCGGCAAAAAAAAAACCTTTAATTATTATCTCATTTCTTGCTTGCACAGTTACAGACAATCAATTAGTCAATTGCATGTTGTAGTCTGTTCATGCCTATTTGGTTCATAAAAATTATTAAGCATTTTTACCCAGAGCAGCCAACTCACCTACATCATTTTATATCTATTTATTTGCGTACAAGTTCAAACTTTTCCATTTTCTTTGATTGATAGATTTGTTGCCTTTATCTATTCTTTCTCTGTCTGTCTTTATTGCTTAAAGGAAAGCAATCCATCAAAATGTGAATATTTGATTATAGCCAGCCATTACCTATACCCAAATTTCCATTTTTATGACCATCATTCGAATATCAAACTTATATGCTTTTTGCATTCATTTCGCTCATTCAATTTTACGTTTCTTATTCCATCTTTTAAATATTGAGCTCCTCCCTTATATTTCTCTGTGGCCTTTACTTCTCTTCTCTGTTTCTTCTTTTTTCCCCCCCTCTGTTAGCTTCTCAAAACCATCACTCCGTAGCTCCTCCCTGATCTTGCACCCCTCGTGCTCCTCCGTAGCTGCTTAGACCGTGTACTCCTTCTTTTGCGTAAGTATTTTTTTATAAACCGATGGTATATTATAATATATACTATGTACGTTAGTTTATATGCTTATATATACATACATTGCTGTATGTTTATGAAAGAAAATATGTATATATTACACACTATATTCTCTGTTTTGTTTTAAAATATATAAGTGTTATAGGGTATAAGGTACACATATATAAAGTTATATGTTATATAAGAATATAAGTGGATTTGTACAGATAAAGCATGGGTTTATTGATATTATAATTACGTAAATACTGATTTTATATAAACAGTTACATGATCTATTTTTATATATTAAAGCAATTGGAAAATTTGGTTCGACAATGAATATATGTTATACTGTTTATATATTTACAGTAATATATATTGATTTTGTTTAAGTATGATATAGACAATGTTTATAAGTTTTTTTTTTAAAAATAAGTTATATTAGTTTGGATTTTACCTGTTGGATTAGATACGGTCACTGAGTATACATATGTATATATTTATACCTTATGTACATTTGTGTGTATATATATATATATATGTTAATTATATTTTAGGTTATATGTTAGTTATAATATATTATGGTTTGTAGTATTCCTAATATTTTAAAACGGAAAATATATATTGTTGGAAACTTGTAATACAATCGCATTTGTATATTTTCTATTTAAGTTTATATAACTTTATATATATTTGTGTATATATAATATAAAATTTTGTTCGCAAATGTCTATATGAGTATACATTAATTGGTTTTAAAAGATATAAATATATGGAGACTTTGTTCGAAGTGTTGAATAAAATTTTAATTTGAGATATATGATTAAATTGATTTTAATAATAAATAATAAAATTATATACATCATTTTCTGTCATATCAAGATGGTTCTAATTCGTTTTCATCAAATTCTTATCTCTCAGCTTTGTTGAATTCGTGCCAATCTAGCGTTGCTTTGAAATTCGTAGCTTGTTGTGTTGTCTATCTTCTCTAGCCTCTAGCCTCGAAAGGTGAGAAATCACTCACGATTAACGTTCTTTTATTTATTAAATTTGGTTTAAATTGAAACGACAATCGAAATATACTGCTGAAGTTAGTAAATCTGTTATATATGCTATTATCTGTAAACTGTTCACCTATGGGATATGACACCATATCCCATTGTTTATACTTTATTTAATTACTGTTGATATATGTCTGTTGTTATATTATTATCATATCCTATTATATTATTATTATCTGTTATCACTCTGCAAGTTCCCTGTAGTTAAAATTCACTATGGGTTGAAATGATACATACCCGAACGGAATTTAAAATAGGAGAATTTCGTTATGGGTTGAAATGATAGACCCAAGCGATTTTCATTAAATTGAATTTGGGATTACGGGTTGAAATGCTATCCACCCGTATATATTTAGTGTACGGATTGAAATGATAAATATCCATATCACTTGACCATATGATAAGAAATATATACAGACACCGTTGGTCCATATATAAATATTTTGAAAATAATTTCTATGGTTTTGGAAAGAAATTTATGGTTTAATAAATATAGATTCTTAAGACATTAGATAAATGATAAATTTTATATATAAATTTAGTAGTAATATTTGATTTAAATTAGATGGATTTAATACGTAGAATTTGGTTAAGTATATATGTAAATCTATATTTCAATAGATTTTCTTGTAATAAATTGAATAAGTAAGGTTGGGAAGGTAAATTTGGGTTTATTGGAAATGGTATTTAAATAAGGATTTTAATTAATCGATTTGAAATTATTGAATGGGAAATTTAAAGGTATGATTTTTTAACTGGATTTTGATTTAAGTGATTTAGTGAATATTTCACATCCAAAAAAAATGTTTAGTAAAATATAAGTTAAGTTTACTTAAATGATATTGAATCTAATGAGGGAATATTTCAAGACTAAATAATAATGGGGTTAAATCGAGATCTATATGAAACTGTCAATTGAACTTTAAATTGTAGAATATTAAAGCTTTGAACTATACTGGAATTTAATTGGTTTATTTGTGATTCAGATCTGTATTTGAAATCAATATAATTCGAATTTATTATTTAGAAAATTTAATTGAATAAAAATTTAGTTTGAAACATTGAATATTTAAAGTTTTGAAATAATATTGAAATGTAAAAGGGTATTTTGTGATTTCAAATCCGGATTTGAGATCGATAAAATGTGAAATGGTTATTTAGGAATTGAGTTGAATTTTAATAATAAATTGAGATTGGACTAAAATTTGAATTTGGAATTTGAATAGATTTGAATCGCAACTTTGAAAGTGATAAAATTTGAATATATATATATATATATATTAGATGAAATGATATTTTGGTTTTGAAGTATAAATTAAATTGAAATGACCACGGTGTTATAGTGTTTATTTCTACATTTGTAGATAGTTCCACGGATCCTTAGAGAATGGTTATCCCATACATCCTCTAAGTTACTTGTATTTCAGTTGATATTTCACTCGAGTTGGATTTATTGATATAAGAATGTTAATCCTGACTCGAGTGTTTTGTGTTTTGCTTTACGCTCAGGTCAGACTGAGTGATACAACATTTGAGACTCACCTTCGAAGTTGGAGCTTTGCTTGAAGATCCAGCTATCTATCCTTTCAGTCATCCAGTCGATTGGTTCAGAGAAGTCATCTGCCCGTACTGGCGACTTCACTGCATCTGGGATATTCTGATGTATTTTTTTCTAACTTTGTTTATATAGTAGCTTCATGAGCTACTATTCATTTATTCCGCTGCGTATTATTGTACTACTCTGTATATATGATTCTGTGATTGATTTATTTATTGTATATGTTTTGCTAAATTTAAATTAACAATTCGGTATTTTGAATTATTCAAGTCGGACATATATGGTTTTATTGTCGATTTGAATGGTCCAAAATAGCGGGTCGTTACAAAAGAAGTGGATCTAAGGCATGGAGGGGCAGAAATCCTAAGTACTTAATATCAACCACAATGAAAAGTTAAGGCTAGAGGACAAAGTTAGATTATGAATGTTTAGTTTAGATCTGGAAAGTGTATGGAAAAGCGAAGAATGTACTAATTAAAGTAGACCTTTATACTATTATCTTATGTTGTAGGCCGCCATGATAATACAATTTTGGGATATAGAAGCCTAATATTTTATCCACTTTCATATATATATATATATATATATATATATATATATATGAGCTAGGATCCGCTGCCCCCTTATTTAGCACCATATCCTAACCCCTTGATATTTGCCACAGCTATATTTAAATATTTAGCACATGTTAGAGGAGAGAGAAAAACCAAATATTTAAATATAAACGTTTGGCTGAAATTAGGGGGCTTGGTGGTGGTGCTAAATTGCGGGTCTCATATATATATATATATATATATATATATGTGTGTGTGTGTGTGTGTGTATATATAGACACACACTACTTTATGAAGCTAGCTACCACTTAGTCTATTGTGTACTACTTTGGAGCTATTGACCCTTTATTGTACATAGAGATAGTTTTATATTATGTAGCTTATGATGTATCGAAGATGCATAAACTCATATGTATTATGTGACGTATAATCTGAAGAGCATATGTTGTGCTTTGATGATGTTTTGGTTTATTAATTATACTACCATCTCACTTATTTTATATCTATATTTGATACTATATTTTGTCTATACATTGAGATATATGGTTGGTTTATTAAGCAATTGTATTATACCATTATTATACCTTGACGATTTCCCTCCATCGGTCGAGTACCATTGTAGTGCTACCAAATTCGATGATTTTGGTACCGGAGGTAGAGTGAGCTCCTTACATATGGTATCAAAGCTCAAGTTACGGACACCTAAGTTACTATAGTAAATCCATTAAAGATGGAGTAAGAGATATGCATTAAATGCATCGTGCAGTATATAAGGGAGCATACTTGTTATATTTTGATTTTAAGTTATAATACATATATACATACATACACATATACATACATACGTACATACACATATATATAGTAAACTACATTGCAACATGAGTATCACTTATACCATTATCCTTTATGAAAGAATGTTCATTCTTATCACATATTGTAAGAATGAGCTGGCATATAAGGAACTAGTATCGGGAGTCGAAGGAGGAATGGGCACTGGGGTAGCTGTTAACTTAATACGCATACCATATTCGCACAAATCATAATGACACGATGCATAATGCCTAAGTAGGAGCTCCTGGAGTCGTAGATGGGGATGGTGTACAAGTGCGTGGTGTACAAGTGCAAGCGCAACAAGTTAAGTTTACTAAGGTAAAAAAAGATTATGCTAGCCTTAGAAGAAAACTATTCATCGGGACGAAAACTACCTTTGAAGTGCATGACTAAATATACTTGCGAGTGTACCTTTGATGACTTGGGGTAGGAAGATGCTCAGAGAAGGAAATTAGTCTTACGACAACTTCAGGATAGAGTAATGGGTAGGTGAAATGCAACCAAAGCTATTACTCCTGAGGATTAGTTTATTTGGGATTAGTTTAAGGCATGTGTTGAGGAGAAATTCATTCATATACCTCAGAAATCCATCCCGTTTAGGAAATTTGTTGACTTGAAGCAAGGAGATATGTCTATGTCTAAGTATGTAGCTAAGTTTAGCTCTTTGTCAAAATAAGGAATGTCGTTCATCGACACTTCACTGAAGAAAACAAGAAGTTCATAATTGGTTTGAACGATTATCCTGGAAAGTGCTTAGCGAACCATATTGACGAACATTTTCAGAAGATGGTTGAAAATGCTTTCAGGCATGAGAGATCGTATCCAAAGCCAAAGCTAACTATTGTTCTTAAGAAGGAAGCTAAAGCCGCAAGTTGACAGAGGGGTGAAAAGGAAGGTCCCTTAGAAGAAGAAAGGAAAAAACAACTACAAAAGAGGTGATCATAAGGAGGGAAAGTAAGGGCTTAAAGTCTATTACTATAGGGAGAGACGACATCTTAGCAAGAACTAAAAAAGTGAAGAAAGGAAGTGCATAAACTACAACAAATTTAGATATATCAAGAAAGATTTGAAGAAACCGGTTCCTTCGGAAGGTGGTGAAATTGGTAGATTTTTTTTTAAAAAAATAATCCTATTTTAGATCTATTGGGCATATGAGGTCAAAAAGGTTTATAATAGATCCAATCCAGGTTTTAAAATAAATCATATTATATTGAATTTCATAATATATATTTGTTAATTAAACATGTTAACATTTTGACTAAATGTTTCACTGGGAATGCATCAATATACATTCAAATAAATAACAACATTGTAATTCCCCGCCTTTCGCACGCTTTAAATCGACGATAAACCACATACGTCAGACTCAAAACATACAAAAGGGCGGATTATTATGGGATAAATAAGAAAAACAGAGGAGAAGAAAAAACAGAATCTCACAACGGAAGGATAAAATATAATAATCAATATACAGTTCATAAAACTGTTTACAAAACATTTGATTCTTCTTTATACAATAAATATCAGAGTTCACATACCAATAAATATCAATGCAGCGGAATACAATAGTGTAGTGGAAAAATATAGTAGAAAATAGTACTACAAATCGTCGTCTTCTTCCTCCAGAGCTAAAATCTTCAAATCCTGAAACTCTCGGACTGACCCAAGCGAATTGGAAAACAAAACACTCGAGTCAGAACTAAAAGATCTTATGTGAGTTAAATCAACAGGAATAAATATGAGTGCGGTAACTTAAGAGATGCTCAGGATTTACATCTCCTAAGGATCCGTTAAACTATTTACTATATAGTATATTTCGCTATTATAATAGTGTCTAATTGTAAAATAAACTTACTTTTAAATAGCGTTAAGGCTTTACATTTTCCACCTTAACACATAATATATTCCCATAGTCTATACAGTACCGTAATCTCCCCCGTACTGGGCGTCGTCAGAGGGCACTCCATAGGTATGGTACAAAACCAAAATCGTATAAGGCGCGCTAGGGTAGGTGACACGGCACAACTAGGCAATGCCATGGTAGATATACCAATTACGCATCAGGGCTGGTGGTAACGCGTAGGCGCAGCTACCGCCCACCTCGAGCCACACCCCCAAAAAGAAAATCAAAAGTGGTCACCGAATCAATTCAAAAGTCAAAGTATAAAATCGAAGGGATGTGTCCGATCAAAGGTGCTACCTCAATTGGCCCGAGAATCGCTCTTGTTTTAGCCACCTTATGCCAACTCACGGGAGTTGGGTCCACGTATTTACCTCAAAGGAAACGCCACCACCATCCTACTTCATTATGGAATCTCCACCGCGTACACGGTTGTTAAAGTGGTTTTCGAAGTTGGCAGAGAGTATGACAACTTCCGATCCCGGTCTCTTCAACAACCAATCGTTATTACAACACCGCGGTTATTTCAAAATAGTTTATACTTTAAAACCAGAGTATACTATCCATTTCAGAACCATATAAATATGATATCATTTCTATTTTAAAACCCAAATCAATATGATATCATTTTTATTTCAAACATATCATTTTCAAAAATCATAGTACTTCAACATATATACTTTAAACCCATAGCTTCGAAACAAGATTTTCAGTACTTAAATGGTTTAAATATAAATTACCTTATAAAGTAGGTTAGCTTTTTAATTTCTCAAATCAATTTGAATTCCCAAATAAACTATTTAGAGTTCCATATATTTCAAACTTTCAATGTCCTATTATTTAGTTTTGAAATATTTGCACAATAAATTCAAACTCATTTAAATAAACTCAAATTTCCAATAACTAAATATTTCCTTCAATTTATTTATACTAGAAATATTCATTTAATTAAATCTTGGAAAATCCAGTTATAAATATCATATCCTTTAAAATTCCAAGTTTAATAGATTTACATCAACTTATGGAGTTAAATTCTTAAATACCTCTCAATTTCAAATAAATCTCCTATTTACCTTCAAATCTTAATTTATTTTAAATCTTCATAACTTTTATATTAAAGTATGATTTATCACTTAACCGTATTTATTTAAATAAAGTCAACTCCATTATTAAACTATTTGTTATTCACCAAAATTCATACATAGTAAAAGACACGAATTAAACTACATATATATAAAAGTAATATTTATAAAATCTCAAAAATCAATATTCATTAAACCATATTGTATAAATAATCAATTTTAAAATTTGGCTTATTTATATTTCAAAGCATATTTATATATAGCCAGAATCAAATTATAATTTTGACATTTATATAACATCAAAATCAATATTTATATAACCCGTATATTCATTTACAAAACCATAGAAAAATTATTTCAAAAATTATTTTGTATATATACCGCGGTGCCTGTATAAGATTTTCTATCCTATGGTCAAGTGATACGTATATTTATCATTTCAATCCATAATTTAAAAATAAAAATTTACGGTTATACATCATTTCAAACCACAATCCCGAATGAAATGACAAATCCATATTAACTTGCAGTTTATAACAATGTAAGTACAGCATCCATTCATCCAATATCAACCATCAACCATTTATCACATTCATCATCCAAATTCAACAATACATCCATATATAACAGGTGATAATAACAGATATCGACTATCAGTTTATATTCAAAAATAAATTGTAACTGTTTAACTGGCAGTTTGTATGCAATAAAACAAATAACAATTTAACCGGCAGTTAATATGCAATAATGAATTAAATAAAAAGTAATTAAATGAATGCAATTTAACTGAGATAATGATGAAATATATGGCAAAGAGCTATAAATAAATTTTTAAACACATCATAAATCAATTTAACAAATATAAGAAATCTTAGAAGTTGTGAGTGGGTTAAAACACTCACCTTTTGAATTTAAATTGAATTCAAATCCAATTTAAACCCAAAATTTTGACCGTCTCAGAATTCGTCCAAACCAGCATCATCAAGTCCGGAATTTCAATACGACCCTAACAAAAGAAATCGCGTGTAAAATGGATATCGTAGGAGAAAGTTATGCATTAAAACGATGGAAACAAAATTCAATTAAAACCAAAAAAAAGAAAACAAACTCACCCCAAAACAATTCGCCACATCACCCCTCAACATTCCTCTCCCAGAACGCACGAGAGCCACGAGCCCTATACAGTAAAACACGCCTCCCCCAAGCTCGCTTGCGCGCAACACTTCAAATCGCGCGCCCTTCCTGATGAACTGCACGAGGCCGCTCGTCACTCCCCTCAAGCTCCCAAGGTCGCGACGACCCCAACAACGCACCCAGCAGCCGCCGCCGTCCCTAATATTTGCAACCCTAATCGAGATTTTGTCGACGATCAGACCGTCGAATCGACGAACCAACTATGCCGATGAATTACGCGCCTCAATCTCCACAAAACCCAGAAATCAATTTCCGATCAGGCGAAAAATGATTTCGACGCAACGGATGGCTGACAATAAACTGGGGTTTTCTGGAATTTTTTTGATTCGATTTCAAAAAAGAATTGTAGATTTAGGTTGCGCTCGTCGAGAGCTTCAAATCCATATATAATTTGCTATGATTGAGGAGATTGAAATTTAGGCCTTTGGATCTGAATTTTAATTGGATCTAGAATGGGAATTTGTTTGTCTTCCATTGAGGAGGAGAGATGGTTGAAATATACGTACAAACAAATGAGAAATAGGGAGGCTAGGGTTTATAGCAGGATATTTATAGGCAAATTGAAATAAAATAGATGGATCAGGTTGATAGATATACGCGCTAACGCTAACGTGGCCCAAAAAGCCCGTTCTGACCCCGAAACGAAATTGGGTAAATCCATATCTCAAAATAGGTGTTTTAAAATATTCTAAACACAATGGAAAAGATTTTAGGTTCAAATTGCGTCGTATGAAGAGGTTATGGTAAAAACAATATTTTCAAATCGATTTCAAATTGATTTCAATTTTATTGATTTCAAGGCGTTTCAAGCCCATACCATCAAACAAAAAGCCCGATCGCTACGAAACTTGAAATCCTACAATAATTCACCGATACGGATCCGATGAAATCCTATAAATTTAGTAATTAAATTCATTTCTTACATTTCAAACTCATAACCAATTATAAAAAATTTCAAAAATTCCTCAGACTTCCCTTACGATTTATCCCTTTATTAAGTTTACATTAATAAATCTTTTCTTCCATTCCTCAAATCCAGCAACTAGTTCTATTATGAATACCGTTAACGTTATTTCCAAATATCCCTAAATTTACATTATCGTAAAATTTTATTTATTTTTATTTCAATTGATTCAAAATTCAATTTCTAAGTCTTAATATACTCTAAATTAACAACTTTTAAACATGGTTTTACTTCTCATATTTGTAACTTTTTTTTATTGTATTAACATTTATTTCAAATTCTAATTCCATCAACTAATTAAACAGGTAACTTATAATATGCTTACAATCCAAGTATTACACCCATTGTCGTATTCTGAATGGAGTTAGCATTTAATTTCAAAGTTTATCTAAATTTTACATTAAGATAATAAATAATTTCCTTTAATGAAATTAAATCCCCAATTTATTTAATGCAATCAATTTTGACCTTTCAGTTATTTCAATTAATTGGGTTTGCGCAAATAAATTATTTATTAACTTACATTTACATAATTTCATAAATTTACATTCAGTTACAAATAAATTAATACACTGATTTCATTTGTAAATTAAATGCTTAACTTTATAAGCTTTCATTCCCAAACAATATCTCAATTACTACAGGACATTGATTTATTCAATTTACTATTTAATTTTATTAATTCATTAAATAGATTCACTACTTACCTTTGTTTTCTTATATTCAATTCTTAGCCTAGTATAACAATTTACATCACTTCAATTTATTCATCATTTTATTTCAACTGTTAATACTTAGCTTTAATTTCCATGGTTTCATTTCATTCTCAACATTTGCTTCATTATTAATTATAAATTTTTTATTTCTTTCTAAATTAAATTACATAAATCTTATTAAAATGACAAATTTAATTAACGAAAATTATGGGTCGTTACACTCTCCCCCACTCAAAACTTTTCATCCCCGAAAAGGAAAAAAAAGGGAAAAGAAGAATTAAGAAATCGATATCATATTTAAATATTAAATTTATAAACAATAAATTTACAAAATTAATAAATTTAGATAAAATATACTAATTTATAATCATTAAATCTTTTTATACTCAAATTAATAAAGTTTGGAAAACATTTTCAAAATATTTTCTACGTCCAAAATTTACGGAAATTTTTTGGCAGAGTCTCCTTTGTACGGAGAGGATCGGGAGGAAATGTAATATCAATATAACAATATACAACATATATTTTCCAAAATAATATATATCCCAACACGGGAAAAATAATAAAATAACGCTATAAAACCGAAATCCGAAAATGTACCTATTCGTCAGGCAATAACGTTTATATTATGAAACCAAATGCAGTAGTAATTGCTTCCATAGCCTGTACTTCACTTATATAATCTAAAAGGGTTAACAATTATACAGAGTGAAATATTTAAAGTGGTTTCAATTATAAATAACCAAATCAATACAAACAAAAATCTATTGCAACAAGGCATACAACCATCACATAAAATCAATACAAATCAATCATTCATTCATATCAAACAACAAATAGTTGTTCGGGTTCAAACTTTAAATTGTACAAAATGGAAAATAAACTACTTAGCGCACCTTTTACTCAATAGTCTTTGATGAAACTAAATAGATTATTTATTCATCCAACCAACTTTAAGGTATCCTTACCCAAACAATCATAACAGAAACAAACAACAAATTCAAACAATAAATTAAGTTCATTCTTATTAATTTCATATCATACATTAGTCCTTTGATTTCTTTTCTTTCACATAATGATTTATCTTTTTATTTTACATTTCATTTCTTACAGTTTCATTTACTTGCACTTCCACTTTACAAAAATTTATTTTTTTCTTCATTTCTAACAAAATCTCATTTCACTTATTTATATCATGAAATTTTCCTTTATTTTATTACATGAATTTATTCACTGCTTAATTTCATGTACTTAAGTTTATAATCTTTTATTTAAAATCCTTATCTTTCTACTACATTTACTCATAGTAACATTTTCAATTATACTAAAGTATACTACAACACCAAATTCTCAAGTGATTCATTGAACCCTTTCATTATATAAATTTTCTTGTACAATTTTCCATCACATTTTCTTATAACATTTTAACTTTTTATAGTTGGTAAGTTATATATATGCTCTAAGACTGTAATTGAAAATATACAAGTTTTTCCTTAATTCTTTTAATTAATTGAATGTTCAATAATAATATCCTTTGTTTTATGTGTTACAAATTTAAATTTTCTTTTTATTTAATTTATAACTTAGCATTAAATCTCTTATTCCCTTTAGAGGTTTCAATTATTAATTAATTACATTCCATTTTACTACACCTAATTGAAACTATTAATTAACGGAACTTAAGAATTAAATACCGGGTTTTATTCAAAATCCTTTTAAAATAACAGATAAATATACACTTACAAATTTATATATCCAATTATAATTAAAAAAATTTAAAAATTCATATTTGGTTTATCAAAACAAATCTGTAGTAAACTACTATAGTGGCCTTCCCGCTTCGAAACTCGAAAATGAACGTCGATGATGCGTGCACTCATCACCGAAATTATTTTCCAACGACCGAGAGGGGAGTACACTTTATTTTCCAAAATTTCTTTTAAAACATTTCTTTCAAATTATATTGAAACACTTATATCAGAAAATACTTCTTTTAATAATATTATTATTAAATTTCAAAATCATTCAAAAGAAATTTCAAAACCCCGGAACTTAAGTTCTAAAATTTTTGATTTTATTTATTTTATCTTCAATATTATTTCAACTGTTATTTTTATATTTCATTACCTAGCAACCAGTACATAGCAACCAAATATATATCTTATTTATAAAAATTTATTATATATATATATATATATATATATATATATATATAGAAAATATAATAGGCAAAATTATTTCATTCACCAATATTAAAACAAATATTATGTCGATCTGTCCTATTAAGTGTTTAGAAATCCCTATTGATGTCGTAGCGTCCTATGCACCAACCAGAATTTATAAAAACAAAACGGAACAGATTAACACAATATCAAAACCTTTTTATAACACTAACAAATACGTTCTCTCATATATACACTCAGCGACTCCCATAGGGTATTACTACCCTATTAATAAAGAGTCAGACCCCACAAAGCTAAGGTTTATCGCTAAACCAAAGCTCTGATACCACATTGTAATGCCCCGCCTTTCGCACGCTTTAAATCGACGATAAACCACACACGTCAAACTTAAAACATACAAAAGGGTGGATTATTATGGGGTAAATAAGAAAAACAGAGGAGAAAAACAAAACAGAATCTCACAGCGGAAGGATAAAATATAATAATCAATATACTGTTCATAAAACCGTTTACAAAACATTTGATTCTTCTTTATACAATAAATATCAGAGTTCACATACCAATAAATATCAATGCAGCGGAATACAATAGTGTAGTGGAAAAATATAGTAGAAAATAGTACTACTAATCGTCGTCTTCTTCCTCCAGAGCTAAAATCTTCAAATCTTGAAACAGTCGGACTGACCCGAACGAATTGGAAAACAAAACACTCGAGTCAAAACTAAAAGATCTTATGTAAGTTAAATCAATAGGAATAAATTTGAGTGAAGTAACTTAAAAGATGCTCGGGATTTACATCTCCTAAGGATCCGTTAAACTATTTACTATATAGTATATTTCGCTATTATAATAGTGTCTAATTGTAAAATAAACTTACTTTTAAATAGCGTTAAGGCTTTACATTTTCCACCTTAACACATAATATATTCCCATAGTCTATATAATACCGTAATCTCCCCCGTACTGGGCATCGTCAAAGGGCACTCCACAGGTATGGTACAAAACCAAAATCGTATAAGGCGCGCTAGGGTAGGTGACACGACACAACTAGGCAATGCTATGGTGGATATACCAATTACGCATCCGGGCTGGTGGTAACGCACAGCCGCAGCTACCGTCCACCTCGAGCCACACCCCCAAAAGAAAATCAAAAGTGGCCACCGAATCAATCCAAATGTCAAAGTATAAAATCGAAGGGATGTCTCCGATCAAAGGTGCTACCTCAATTGGCCCGAGAATCGCTCCTGTTTTAGCCACCTTATGCCAACTGTAATGACCAGTGAATTTTAATAATTAAGTTGGTTATTTTAAATTAAAATTTAGTAATTAAATTTAGATGAAAAAAAAACTTTATAAGTTAATATTAAAATGAACACTGAAATAAAATATATTGAATAGTAGTTGAATGAAAATGTATGTGAAAAGGTTTATGCAAGTTGATAAGTAACGATATTTGTGCAATACCTATTAATTGGGAAAAATTTGTAAAGTAAAATTTGAGTGAAATTGAAAATTTGAAGTTAAGTAATAATGGACATAGTGAAGATGGCAATCAAATCAAATTTTATCTAATTTTGAAGGTTATCAATAATTTATGAATTAAATGGTGAGTAATTAGAATTAAATCCTATATTAATTGAAACTGAATGTAGATTTAATGTAATAACGTTAAGGCTATATAAATTAGCAAATTCCAAATTATGAAAACCAGTTACAATAAATGTTAGAAACGTAAGTGTAAATGGTCATTGTTGAAATTATACGTTACCTCATTGATTATTAAAAGGGTAACAGAGGTGAATGGAAATTTAATAGAAACAATGCAAATTTAAGGTTAATGGTTTATGAACTTGCATAAAATTCCAATTATAGAAAATAATGTAAATGTATGTTTGGCTATAAATTGTATACAAGAAAATAAATGGATTTAGAATATAAATAGTAATTAGTGTACATACTTGGCAAATATAACTAAGTAGTATGGAATGAAGCATGCATTAATGAAATAACTACGAACTAATGAATGTATTTAAGTTGTAAAAGTCATAACTGATTTCGTTAAATAAATTGGGAATTAAATTCAAAGGTTATGTTAATTGAGAAATAGTACATAATAAATTGCAATGTGATTGAATCAAGGCTAGGTAAGTAATTTTAATAAATTGTAGTTGATATTTAAGTATGAATGTGAGTAAATTTGGCATTTAGTGATAATTGTTAAAATTTACCCATTCATCTAATTTGCTTAATTAGAGATAAGTCAATGACAACATTTGTGTTAATAATAGCTTGTAATGGAAGAATGTTAAATGGTAACAATTATTTAGGTTGACCATTTATTTAGTGTATTAAAGTATAATTGGTAACCGATTGCAATAAATATAAATAAATTATGACGTTAATGTTAATATAATGTAATATTTGAAAATAATGTCAATTTCATTTATAATATGACAATTGGCTAATTTAAAGAATTAAAAGCTAGATTTATTTATTTAATTGAAAAGAATTTTTTTCTTTCAATAATTGAATTTATCGTGAATAAATGAAATATAACAGTCAAATTTTACGTTAAAGGAAATGTAGAGGAAATCTAAGATAAAATAGGGATATCAATGCAATATGATATAAACCATGTTAATTGTACCGTAAATTGAAATTTTGAATAGCTAAATTTGTGCATACCCAATTTATTGAAACAGATGGTAAAGCTTAATTGATTGAAATTAGCAAATTGGAAAATAAATTCAATTGATGAAATAATACGCAGTAAAATGTAATTTGACACAATCAATGTTAGGTAAGAAATTTTATTTTTGTCAATTGATAATAGGGTATGAATGGGAGTAGATTTGGCTTATCGTGATAACTATTAATTGTTTACCTATGTATATAATTTAGTGAATTAGATCTAAATCCATTGAAATAAACGTAATGAATCACTACGTTGATATAAATTTAGTTGATTACTGGAAAATATTAGGGAATTGAATTTACAGTAATGTAAAATGTACCCATAAGATAATGCTTGACTGAATTTAAGAGAATGGAAAGCAAGATTTTTAATTTAATTGAAGTGTAGAAAAATTCGATAATTGGATTTATGGCAAGTAAATGAAATTTAACACTTAATTATTACGTTAATAGAAAGTTAGATGGAATGTAAGAATATTATGGTAATAGTTTGCAAATTCAATGAATTTTTTTATCCGTTTAAGAATAGTGAATTGAATAATAGATATGAAACAAAATAATTATACAATAAGAAGAATGTATTGAAAATAAATGGAAAGCTAATTTCATTGAAAATTTTGGAAGATTAATGTATAATCTATAAACAATTGAAATAGAAGTTAAAGCTTTGAAAGTGTGGAAGTTGCAACATCTAATCCATATGAGGAATCTTTAAATTAAAAGGAAAGAGAAGTTAATTGAAATTTATGGCATATAATATAAGAAACGTACATTTTTGGGTTAAATAGAAATAGCATTTTTTAATGAAAATAAAAGAACAGTTTGAGAAAAATAAAATGAACGTTTCATTTTAAAGATAAGTAAAATTTCATAAAAAAGGAAAAGTTTGAATTTTGAAACAACATTTTACATTCATTTTATAACAATCAGAGGTAGTATAGAAGTGATTTTAATGCTAACCTTATATTTTAAAGTAAATTAAATATTTTGAATCGTGATTGCGCGCTGAGAAAAACCACCGTTTTTAAATTTGAATTTCTAGTCTCGGTTCATCTTTTATTGTGTGCAGCGGCGGTCCCCAGTGGCATTAATTGGAGTGTTACATTTTATTTAATGTGTGTTAATAAAATTTAATTGGGTGTTAATAAGGTGTATATTTAGGGTTAATAGAAATTAATTTAGCGGAGTAGACGTTTTGAAATTGGATCTCAAAGTTTTAGTATAACTGGTCCATTTGTTACTTTATATTTATTATTCGTTACCACCTCTTTGTTTGCAATGTATAAATTTTCATTTTTGCTACCTGAAGCATTCATTTCATTGGTTCCATCCTCCTTTAGCCTCATTTCAATTTTCCAATCTCACTGCATTATGCAAACATGACCCTATTTCATTTTCTCCCTCACCTGCTTGCAACACTTTCCTAATCCTTCTTGAAGCTTTGAGTTGCGTGAAAGCCTCTCCACCTCATCCAAGCCTTGCCACCACCTTGTTAGCAGGTACCCTAGTTTCCTTATCCCAAAACGTGAAATTTAGTATTTTTTATATTTTAATATCACTATATATATATACACTTTATTATGGCAATAGTAATCTTATAACTTGAATAACTTTTGCATACAATGTCCGATTTACGCGCGATTTTTTTTGTTAGGATCGTATTGAGATTTATGACATTTTGATGCTGGTTTGTGAAGATTCCAAGGCTGTTGAATTTTTGGGTTTAAATTGGATTTTAATTCAATTTAAATTCAAAAGGTGAGTGTTTTAACTCACTCACAACTTTTAAAAGTTTTTATGTTTATTAAATTTATTTATGATATGAGTGAAATTTATTTACAGCTGTTTGGCACATATTTAATCATCATTTCAGTTAGATTGCATTCATTTAAATTAAATGGTTATTTAATTTTATTGCATATTAACTGCTAGTTAAATTTATATTTATTTTGCATATAAACTGCCAATTTACAGTTATTAAATTTGTTTTTTTAATATATACTGATAATTGATACTAGTTATTTATCACCTGATGTATTGTTTGAATTTGGATGATGATTGTGATAAATGGATGTATGATTTTGATGGATGAATGGATGTTTATTTATATTAACTGCAAGATGTTATGCATTTCATTTCATTCGAGATTGCGATTTGAAATGATGTATAACCGTAAAATTTTATTTTAATTACGGATTGAAATGATAAATATCCGTATCACTTGACCATAGGATAGAAAATTATAAACAGGCACCGCGGTCTATATATAAAAATATTTTGAAATGATTTCTATGGTTTGGATAAGATACGGTTTAATAAATATCAAATTTTGATCTTATATAAAATCTTATTTATATATACATATATAGTTAAATTTTTGAATTTAAGCTATGTATAAATTTGTTAAACAAAAATGAATAAGTTGAAAAATGAAGTTTAATAATTTATATTTTTGTTTAAGTAGAGGTTTAAATTTTGTATATATATAGAGTTTTAAATGATTCGAATCAATTAAGATTCGAAGATAAATTGTAAATTTATTTGGAATTGAGCTTATTTAAAAATTAAAATCCATAAGTTGATGTAAACTTATTTAAATTTGGAAATTTAAAGGTATGATATTTATAACTAGATTTTTATTCAAGATAAATTAAATGATTATTTCTAGTATAAATAAATTGAAGGAAATATTTAGCTGTTAGTAATTTGAGTTTATTTTTAATGATTTTGGATTCATTATGTAAATATTTCAAACTAAATAATAGGACAATAAATTATTAAATAGAAATTTCCAACCTTAGTTTTTAAATTGTTAATTAGTCAAAGTTTGAAATATATTGGAATCGAAGTGTTTTTATTGAAACTGGAAATGAATCCAAAAATTTATGGGTTTAGACTTAATTTGAAGTGAATAATGGTAAAGGCGTAGAAATTATTTACTTTATAAAGTAATTTAAAATCAACTATTTTACATACTGTTGAATATCCAAACCATTTAATTTTTGAAAGTTATGGTTTTAAAGCTACAAAATTTCGTTGTTTTATGTTTGAAAGTTATAATTCAAATGTTTGGTTTCCAATTATTATAAATTTTAAAGTGATATGATTTTGAAAAAGAAATATATTTGAAATAAAATGATATTATATTAATTTGGGTTTTATAGAAATAATATCAAATGAGTTTGTTTTGAAATGGATATCGTATTTATATGGTTTTGAAATAGATATTATATGTTGATTTTGGAAGTAAAATTATTTTTAAATGACCGCGGTGTTATAATAACGTTTGGTTTTTAAAGAGACCGGGATCGGAAGTTGTCATACTCTCTGCCAACTGCGAAAACCACTTTAACAACCGTGTACGCGGTGGAGATTCCAGAATGAAGTGGGTTGGTGGCGGCGTTTCCTGTAAGTTAAATACGTGGACCCAACTTCCGTGAGTTGGCATTAGGTGGCTAAAACAGGAGCGATCGACGGGTTAATGAGGTAGCTCATCTGATCGGACACTTCCCTTCGATACTATACTCTAACTTTGGATTGGTTCGGTGGCCACCTTCACTTTTGATTTCTTTGATTTGGGGAGTTTGTTCGAGGTGGGCGGTAGCTGCGCGCTACGCGTTACCACCGACCCGGAAGCGTAATTGGTATATCTACCCTTGCATTGCCTAGTTGTGCCGTGTCACCTACCATATCGAGCCTTGTACGAGTTTGGATTTCTCCCGTAGCCCGTGTGGTATCCTCTGGTGGCTTCCCGTTTAGGAGGGACTATGATATTGGATGGACTACCGGGACTGTTACGTGTTAAGGTGGAAAATGTAAAGCCTTAATGGTATTTAAAAGTAAGTTTATTTTACTAATAGACACTATTATAACAGCGAAATATACTACATAGTAAATAGTTTGGCGGATCCTTAGGAGATGTAAATCCCAAGCATCTCTTGAGTTACTGCACTCATATTTATTTATGTTGATTTAACTTACATAAGATCTTTTAGTTCTGACTCGAGTGTTTTATCTTTTCAATTCGCTCGGGTCAGTCCGAGCATTTCAGGATTTCGAAGACCTTAGCTCTGGAGGATGAAGATGGAGATTTATTATTATTAGTCCACCATACTATTACTGTTCCGCTGCATTGATATTAGTATGTGTAACTCTGATAAATGTTGCAAGTATAATCGAATATTTTGTAAAACAACTTTATAAACTGTATATTTGATTATTATATTTTATCCTTCCGCTGTGAGATTCTATTTTGTTTTATTTCTTTCTTGATTTTTTTATTTACCCCATAACAATCCGCCCTTCCGTATGGTTTGAATTGGCACGTGTGTCGATTTAAAGCGTACGAAAAGGCGGGATGTTACAACGTGGTATCAGAGCTTTGGTTTAGCAATAAACTTTAGCTTTGTGGGGTCTGACTCTTTACTAATAGGGTAGTAATACCCAATGGGAGTCGCTGAGTGTATATATGAGAGAGCGTATTTGTTAGTGTTATAAAAAGGTTTTAATATTGTGCTAATTTGTTCCGTTTTGTATTTATAAATTCTGGTTGATGCATGAGACGCTATGACATCAATAGGGATTTCTACACACTTAATAGGACAGACCGACACAATATTTGTTTTAATATAGGCGAATGAAATAATTTTTCCTATTATATTTTCTATATATAAAGTAATAAATTTTATAAAGATTGTATATTGGTTGTTTGGAATAAAATTTATAAATAATAGGTAAAATAAGATTGAAAATAAAATCAATGAAATTTGGAAATTTTAGAACTTAAGTCCGGGATTTTGAAAAATTGCTTTCAAAGGATTTTGAAAATATAATAATAGTATTTAGAAATATTTTCTGATACAAATATTTTAATATAATTTGAAAGTATGGTTTTAAAGAAATTCTGGAAAGAAATAAGTTGTACTCCCCTCTCTGTCGCTAGAAAATAATTTTGGTGATGAGTGCACGCATCATCGACTTTCATTTTCGAGTTTCGAAGCGGGAAGGCCACTGTAGTAGCTCACTGCAGACCCATTTTTGATAAACAAATATAAATTTTTATGTTCTAAATATAATTTTATATATAAAGTGTAAGTATATATATATATTTATCGGTTATTTTAAAATGATTTTGAATAAAACCCGGTATTTAAATTCTTAAGTTTCCATTAATTAATAGCTCAATTACCGTAGTGAATTGGAACGTAGGTAATTAATAAATTGAAACCTCTAAAGGAAATAAGAAATTTATTGCTAGGTTATAAATGGTATTAAATTAAATTTGAAATTTGTAACCTATGAAATAAAGGATATAATTATGGAACATTAAATTAATTAGAAGAAATAGAATAAAACTTGTATAATTTTCAAACTACATTCTTAAAAAGCATATATATATATATGACTTACCAAATATTAAAAGTTGAAATGTTAATAAGAGAATGTAATAGATATTATACAAGAAATAAACTTGAGGTAATGAAAGTAATTTATGAAATTCTTTAATAAACAAGGATTTGATGTGTAATTGTTGTAAACGTAAGTTACAATTGGAATTTTACTTAAATATAATTAAAGGTAAATATCATAAATAGATGATTATAAACTTAAGTAAATAAAATGAAATGATACTATAATAAAATATGATGCAATAAAGAAGAAACTTAGATGACATTAAAATGGAAAATGAATATTGTAAGTAATAAATGGAAATAAATGAAGGAATCACTGAATGAATGAAAGAAAGGAAATCAAACAACTAATTTATGAAATAAAATTTATAATAAGTAAATTTGATTTGAATTGTTGTTTGGTTTATGGTTGTTGGGGGTAAGGATACTTTAAATTAGTTGGATGAGTGAATATCCTATTTAGTTTCATCTAAGACTGTTGAGTAAATGGTGCACCTGATAGTTTATTTCACATTCCATACAATTTAAAGTTTGACCCGAACAACTATGTGTTTGTTTGCTTGAATGGTTGATTTGTATTTTTGTGTATGCTGTTTGTTGGAATTGATTGTTGTTGTGGTTGAAACAACTTTAATATTTCATTTATATAATTGTTAACCCTTTTAGATTTTATAAGTGAAATGCAGGTTATGGAAGCAATTGCTATTGCTTTTGGTTCCATAAAATAAGCGTAATTTGCCCGAAAAATAGGTACGTTCTCGGATTACGGTTTTATAGCGCTACTTTATATATTTTCCCATGTTGGGATGTAATATTTTGGATATTATATGTGTATATTGTTATATTTGATATTATATTTTCTTACGAGCCTCTCCGTACAAAGGAGACTCTGCCGAAATTTTTCGAAAATTTCAGACTTAGAAATTATTTTGAATATGTTTTCCAAATTTTATAAATTTCAGTATAAAAGGTTTAATGGTTATATATTGTATATTTTATTTAAAATAATTAATTTTGTAAATTTATTTGTTTATAAATTTAATATTTTAAATAAAATATATTGATTTCTTAATTCTTCTTTGCCCTTCTTTTCCTTTTCGGGGACGAAAAGTTTTGAGTGGGGGAGAGTGTAACGACCCGTGAATTTTAATAATTAAGTTGGTTATTTTAAATTAAAATTTAGTAATTAAATTTCGATGAAAAAAAAGAAAAAAAACTTTATAAGTTAATATTACAATGAACGCTGAAATAAAATATATTGAATAGTAGTTGAATGAAAATGTATGTGAAAAGGTTTATGCAAGTTGATAAGTAACGATATTTGTGCAATACCTATTAATTGGGAAAAATTTGTAAAATTATGTTTGAGTGAAATTGTAAATTAGAAGTTAAGTAATAATGGACATAGTGAAGATGACAATCAAATCAAATTTTATCTAATTTTGAAGGTAATCAATAATCTATGAATTAAATGGTAAGTAATTAGAATTAAATTCTATATTAATTGAAACTGAATGTAGATTTAATGTAATAACGTCAAGGCTAACTAAATTAGCAAATTCCAAATTATGAAAACCAATTACAATAAATGTTAGAAACGTAATTTTAAATGGTCATTGTTGAAATTATACGTTACCTCAATGATTATTAAAAGGGTAACAGAGGTGGATGGAAATTTAATAGAAACAATGCAAATTTAAGGTTGATGATTTATGAACTTGCATAAAATTCCAATTATAGAAAATAATCTAAATATATGTTTGGCTATAAATTGTATACAAGAAATAAATGGATTAAGAATATAAATAGTAATTAGTGTACATACTTGGCAAATATAACTAAATAGTATGGAATGAAGCATGCATTAATGAAATAACTACGAACCAATGAATGTATTTAAGTTGTAAAAGTCATAAATGATTTCATTAAATAAATTGGGAATTAAATTCAAAGGTTATGTTAATTGAGAAATAGTACGTAATAAATTGCAATGTGATTGAATCAAGGCTAGGTAAGTAATTTTAATAAATTGTAGTTGATATTTAAGTATGAATGTGAGTAAATTTGGCATTTAGTGATAATTGTTAAAATTTACCCATTCATCTAATTTGCTTAATTAGAGCTAAGTCAATGACAACATTTGTGTTAATAATAGCTTGTAAATGGAAATAAATGTTAAATGGTAACAATTATTTAGGTTAACCATTTATTTAGTGTATTAAAGTATAACTGGTAACCGATTGCAATAAATATAAATAAATTAGGACGTTAATGTTAATATAAAGTAATATTTGAAAACAATGTCAATTTCATTTATAATATGACAATTGGCTAATTTAAAGAATTGAAAGCTAGATTTATTTATTTAATTGAAAAGAAAAAAAACTTTCAATAATTGAATTTATTGTGAATAAATGAAATATAATAGTCAAATTTTACGTTAAAGGAAATGTAGTGGAAATCTAAGATAAAATAGGGATATTAATGCAATATGATATAAACCATGATAATTGTACCGTAAATTGAAATTTTGAATAGCTAAATTTGTGCATACCCAATTTATTGAAACAGATGGTAAAGCTTAATTGATTGAAATCAGCAAATTGGAAAATAAATTCAATTGATCAAATAATACGCAGTAAAATGTAATTTGACACAATCAATGTTAGGTAAGAAATTTTATTTTTGTCAATTGATAATCGGGTATGAATGGGAGTAGATTTGGCTTATTGTGATAGCTATTAATTGTTTACCTATGTATATAATTTAGTGAATAAGATCTAAATCCATTGAAATAAACGCAATTAATCACTACATTGATATAAATTTAGTTGATTACTGGAAAATATTAGGGAATTGGATTTACAGTAATGTAAAATGTACCCATAAGATAATGATTGACTGAATTTAAGAGAATGGAAAGTAAGATTTTTAATTTAATTGAAGTGTAGAAAAATTCAATAATTGGATTTATGGCAAATAAATGAAATTTAACACTTAATTATTACGTTAACAGAAAGTTAGATGGAATGTTAGAATATTATGGTAATAGTTTGCAAATTCAATGAAAAATTTTATCCGTTTAAGAATAGTGAATTGAATAATAGATATGAAACAAAATAATTATACAATAAGAAGAATGTATTGAAAATAAATGGAAAGCTAATTTCAGTGAAAATTTTGGAAGATTAATGTATAATCTATAAACAATTGAAATAGAAGTTAAAGCTTTGAAAGTGTGGAATTTGCAACATCTAATCCATATGAGGAATCTTTAAATTAAAAGGAAAGAGAAGTTAATTGAAATTTATGGCATATAATATAAGAAACGTACATTTTTGGGTTAAATAGAAAGAGCATTTTTAATGAAAATAAAAGAACAGTTTGAGAAAAATAAAATGAACGTTTCATTTTAAAGATAAGTAAAATTTTATAAAAAAGGAAAATTTTGAATTTTGAAACAACATTTTACATTCATTTTATAACAATCAGAGGCAGTATAGAAGTGATTTTAATGCTAACCTTATATTTTAAAGTAAATTAAATATTTTGAATTGTGATTGCGCGTTGAGAAAAAACACCGTTTTTAAATTTGAATTTCCAGTCTCGGTTCATCTTTTATTGTGTGCAGCGGCGTCCTCAGTGGCATTAATTGGAGTGTTACATTTCATTTAATATGTGTTAATAAAATTTAATTGGGTGTTAATAAGGTGTATATTTAGGGTTAATAGAAATTAATATAGCGGAGTAGACGTTTTGAAATTGGATCTCAAAGTTTTAGTACAACTGGTCAATTTGTTACTCTATATTTATTATTCGTTACCACCTCTTTGTTTGCAATGTATAAATTTTCATTTTTGTTACCTGAAGCATTCATTTCATTGGTTCCTTCCTTCTTTAGCCTCATTTCAATTTTCCAATCTCACTGAACTTAATCATGCAAACATGACCCTATTTCATTTTCTCTCTCACCTGCTTGCAACACTTTTTCCTAATCTTCTTAAAGCTTTGAGTTGCGTGAAAGCCTCTCCACCTCACCCAAGCCTTGCCACCACCTTGTTAGCAGGTACCCTAGTCTCCTCATCCCAAAACGTGAAATTTAGTATTTATTTTGTTTATTTTAATATCACTATATATATACACTTTATTATTGCATTAGTCATCTTATAACTTGAATAACTTTCGCATACAATGTCCGATTTACGCACGATTTTTTTTGTTAGGATCGTATTGAGATTTATGACATTTTGATGCTAGTTTGGGCAGATTCTGAGGCTGTTGAATTTTTGGGTTTAAATTGGATTTTAATTCAATTATATTTCAAAAGGTGAGTGTTTTAACCCACAACTTTTAAAAGTTCTTATGTTTATTAAATTTATTTATGATATGAGTGAAATTTATTTACAGCTGTTTGGCACATATTTAATCATCATTTCAGTTAGATTGCATTCATTTAAATTAAATGGTTATTTAATTTTATTGCATATTAACTGCCAGTTAAATTTATATTTATTTTGCATATAAACTGCCAATTTACAGTTATTAAATTTGTTTTTTAATATATACTGATAATTGATTCTAGTTATTTATCACCTGATGTATTGTTTGAATTTGGATGATGATTGTGATAAATGGATGTATGATTTTGATGGATGAATGGATGTTTATTTACATTAACTGCAAGATGTTATGCATTTCATTTCATTCGGGATTGCGGTTTGAAATGATGTATAACCGTAAAATTTTATTTTAATTACGGATTGAAATGATAAATATCCGTATCACTTGACCATAGGATAGAAAATTATATACAAGCACCGCGGTCTATATATAAAAATATTTTGAAATGATTTCTATGGTTTGGATAGGATACGGTTTAATAAATATTAAATTTTGATCTTGTATAAAATCTTATTTATATATACATATATAGTTAAATTTTTGAATTTAAGCTATGTATAAATTTGTTAAACAAAAACGAATAAGTTGGAAAATGAAGTTTAATAATTTATATTTTTGTTTAAGTAGAGGTTTAAATTTTGTATATATATAGAGTTTTAAATGATTCAAATCAATTAAGATTGGAAGATAAATTAGGAATTTATTTTGAATTGAGCTTATTTAAAAATTAAACTTCATAAGTTGATGTAAACTTATTTAAATTTGGAAATTTAAATGTATGATATTTATAACTAGATTTTTATTCAAGATAAATTAAATGAATGTTTCTAGTATAAATAAATTGAATGAAATATTTAGTTGTTAGTAATTTGAGTTTATTTTTAATGATTTTGGATTCATTATGTAAATATTTCAAACTAAATAATACGACAATAAATTGTTGAATAGAAATTTTCAACCTTAGTTTTTAAATTGTTAATTACTCAAAGTTTGAAACATATTGGAATCGAATTGTTTTTATTGAAACTGGAAGTGAATCCAAAAATTTATGGGTTTAGACTTAATTTGAAGTGAATAATGGTAAAGGCGTGGAAATTATTTACTTTATAAAGTAATTTAAAATCAACTATTTTACATATTGTTGAATATCCAAACCACTTAAGTTTTGAAAGTTATGGTTTTAAAGCTACAAAATTTCATAGTTTTATGTTTGAAAGTTATAATTCAAATGTTTGGTTTCCAATTATTATAAATTTTAAAGTAATATGATTTTGGAAAAGAAAAATATTTGAAATAAAATGATATTATATTAATTTGGGTTTTATAAAAATAATATCAAATGAGTTTGTTTTGAAATGGATATCGTATTTATATGGTTTTGAAATAGATATTATATGTTGGTTTTGGAAGTAAAATTATTTCTAAATGACCGCGGTGTTATAATAACGTTTGGTTGTTAAAGAGACCGGGATCGGAAGTTGTCATACTCTCTGCTAACTGTGAAAACCACTTTAACAACCGTGTACGCGGTGGAGATTCCAGAATGAAGTGGGTTGGTGGCGGCGTTTCCTGTAAGGTAAATACGTGGACCCAACTTCTGTGAGTTGGCATAAGGTGGCTAAAACATGAGCGATCGACTGGTTAATGAGGTAGCACCTTTGATCGGACACTTCCCTTCGATACTATACTCTAACTTTGGATTGATTCGGTGGCCACCTTCACTTTTGATTTCTTTGATTTAGGGAGTTTGTTCGAGGTGGGCGGTAGCTGCGCGCTACGCATTACCACCGACCTGGAAGCTTAATTGGTATATCTACCCTGGCTGTAATAACCCGCATATTTATCGATTTTATATTTAAATATTTTATTTAAATATTTTGTCGTTGATCGGATATTGGTCCGAAAAGCTACTTTTTGTAAACGGTCAAATTAGGACTCGAGACCACTACCATTGAGTTCGAAACGCCGTTTGCATCTTTTTTAAGTATAAGCATTGATATGTTTGGAGTTGGTGGAATTTCACCACCTTTTCACTTGAGACCATTAGTTGGGCTTTTAATCTATTAAACCCTCTCCTCTTCATAACTTTCTAATTGCTTTAAACCTTCAAGCTTCTTCAAAAATGGTAGTGGGAATGGGAAATTAAAAATCCAAGCTCAAATTCAACTTCAAATCCATCATTCAACTCCAAATTCAGCAAGAAGACATTGAATTCAGGCTTCTTGCATTGGGATTGAAGAGGGATTGATTCTTGCTTGTTTTGTTCTTCATTTTCATTGGTTTTTGGTGCAAATGTGAGATTTTTATCTCACAATTCTAGTCTATAACTATATTGGACTGTTGGGAATGATTCCCTATCACTTTTGCATGCACATTTGCATTTGGTTTGAATCGAATTGGCGAAAAACTCCAATTTTTAATGTTTTTGGTGAAATTCTGCACTTAGGTCGTTCTGCCTATGCTAGGTCGTTCGCGTGGAAAAGTCTCGGCCTCAAAATAGCTCGTTTCCGACCTTAAAATGGCCTACAATGTTAGGTCGCTCGGCACTCGGAATTAGGTTGTAGGTCGTATGGCTCTTAGGTCGTAGGTCGTTGGCTTTTAGGTCGTTAGGTCGCTAACACTTATGTCGCTCTGCCTTTCTCCGTTAGGACGTTCGAAGATAGGTCGGTTGGTCGTTCGGAGTTAGGTCGCTCGCTTCATTCTTAGGTCGTTCGGGGTTAGGTCGTTAGGCCTTAACTCGTGTGGCCTTGGTTCTTTAAGTCGCTCGGCCTTGCCTTCCATTTTTAGGTCGCAACACCGTTAGGTCGCCTGACCTATATACCATTAGGTCGTTAGACCTTACTTCTCGATAGGTCGCATGACCTTTTAACCCGTTAGGTCGTTGGACATATAACCCGTTAGGTCGTTGGACCTATAACCCTTAGGTCGTTAGACCGTTAACCCACTAGGTCGTATGACCTATAACCTGTTAGGTCGTTAGACCTATAAACCTTTAGGTCGCGTGACTTTTGCTCCTTTAGGTCGTAAGGCCTTTAACACGCTAGGTCTCCCGATCATATCCTCCCTTAGGCCTTCACTAGGTCGTACCATTTTGGACGGGGCGCTACCCCCACCCCGCCGGGGGCGCTGCCCCCTAGACCCCCGCGACCTGACCGGGCAGGTCGAACCCAGTAGCAGGGGCGTTGCCCCCGCACCCCCACCTTGGGGGGTTGCCACCCCCCTGGACCCCCCCTCCGTAGGGGATCTTATCTGAAGAGCATTCAACAGAACTTGCTTTGTTGAGATGCTGAGATTGACCACTCTTCGAGACAAACTATCTTTGGTTTCTCGGTCGATTTTATGAATTTTTGAATATCTATTTCGATGGATTCTTTATTGGTCTCTTTGGATTTTATTCACGTCTTCGAATGGGAATTTTTATGATTGATGGTTTCTACAATCACTTTTATGATTTGTCAGTTTAAAATATAAAGGTTTTCTATACTGGTAGTAAATATCAAAACTTTTTCATCAAAATGATTTCAACTTTATTTTCAGTACCAAACTCGTTTATACTACCGTTTTCCAGTCTATTAGTATATACAAACCTTTACCTCACTCGGATGAGAAATCTAATTAAACGGCCTAGTAAAACAAGTGGTATGAAACACTTGCGTTTGCTTCGCGGCTATTCTTGGACTTGTTCGATTGAACCTCTTGTGACAATTTTCTAGTGAAGATTTACAGTTTGTTCATAAATATTTAAGTTAAGGAAGTGGTTATGGGACATGAAGCTAAACTTTTATATTTACTAGCTTAGTGTAATTGACACTTCTCGTTGATCATGACGATCATTCTTATGATTTAGACTAGCAATTGTGCGATGTCTCTTGTTTGCTTGGTTAGACTAGACACCACTTGCGTGATTTCATTCACACATACCTTTTTACCTTCTTGGTTAGTCTAGACACCACTTGTGTGATTTCACTCACACATACGTTTTTGTTTGCGAGGTTAGACTAGACACCACTTGTGTGATTTCACTCACACATACCTTTTTGATTTTTGGTTAGTCTAGACCTCATCTGTGTGATTTCGACTCACACATATAGGGTAGCTCCCCATGGTCTTTGGACCGTCATGTGATAGGCCTCTTTCCCTTTTTCTGTGATTTCTGGATTTCTTGTGTTGATTTCTGGAATTTTTGTCATTGACTTGTTATGAGTACAAGTTTGGGGTATGATGCTCTCTTTGGATCTTTGAGAAGGTTCTTGTGATATTGATTTATCTCTTATTGATTGATCTTCTGTTGATCATCATTTGCTTACTTATAGTAGTATGTCGGTATGGATATTTTATGTTTATGCCATATCTTTTATTTTATACCATGTCACCTGATATTTATAGCTAGACTGATCCGTTTATTATTTTCTTAAATAATACTCGGGTCAGACCGAGATGTTACAGGTGCTTCTGCTTGACTTCTTCCCAGGATTTGCTACTCTGACTTTTGGCTAACTATTTAGATTAGCAGTTTTTGTTGTATACACTTGAGATATAGGCTCATAGTTGTATTCTTTTGTATAGCACATGTTGCTATTCTTTTGTATTATTGTGGATCTTTTTGACCACTACTCTGATGTACACTTTCATGTGTTAGTTATATATCCATATCTTCTTCCGCCTTTGTGATATGGATGTCTGTGACTGATTTGTGTTATGCTTATTTCTATGTTTGTTTCCGAAGATTTATTTATAGCCACCGTGTGATAGTTTGATTTTGTATCGGTATGTCGGTCTTCCTCCTTAAATGAAATGCATGCTATACTATCTGACATATCGGTGCTCGCACAAAGAGGTTACATGGATGGTCGCTCCTCAACAGCCTTATTCTCCGTGCTAGTTGACAGCACTACACCGTAGTGTTCTTGGCTAGCATGGGTATAGAGGTGGGGCGTCATACTGGCATTGCCTAGTTGTGCCGTGTCACCTACCATACTGAGCCTTGTACGAGTTTGGATTTCTCCCGTAGCCCGTATGGTATCCTCTGGTGGCTTCCCGCTCAGGAGGGACTGTGATATTAGATGGACTACTGGGACTATGACGTGTTAAGGTGGAAAATGTAAAGCCTTAATGGTATTTAAAAGTAAGTTTATTTTACTAATAGACACTATTATAATAGCGAAATATACTACATAGTAAATAGTTTAACGGATCCTTAGGAGATGTAAATCCCAAGCATCTCTTGAGTTACTGCACTCATATTTATTTATGTTGATTTAACTTACATAAGATCTTTTAGTTCCGACTCGAGTGTTTTGTCTTTTCAATTCGCTCGGGTCATTCCGAGCATTTCAGGATTTCGAAGACCTTAGCTCTGGAGGACGAAGACGGAGATTTATTATTATTATTATTAGTCCACCATACTATTACTGTTCCGCTGCATTGATATTGGTATGTGTAACTCTGATAAATGTTGCAAGTATAATCAAATATTTTGTAAAACAACTTTATAAACTGCATATTTGATTATTATATTTTATCCTTCTGCTGTAAGATTCTATTTTGTAAAACAACTTTATAAACTATATATTTGATTATTTTTTATTTACCCCATAACAATCCGCCCTTCCGTATGGTTTGAATTGGCACGTGTGTCGATTTAAAGCGTACGAAAAGGAGGGATGTTACACCAACTCACGGGAGTTGGGTCCACGTATTTACCTCAAAGGAAACGCCACCACCATCCTACTTCATTCTGAAATCTCCACCGCGTACACGGTTGTTAAAGTGGTTTTCGGAGTTGGCAGAGAGTATGACAACTTTCGATCCTAGTCTCTTCAGCAACCAATCGTTATTATAACACCGCGGTTATTTCAAAATAGTTCATACTTTAAAACCAGAATATACTATCCACTTCAAAACCATATAAATTGTGACGAGTCGGATTTTGCCCGCTCGAAAATCGACATTCATACTTCAAATCGTACTCGAATGTCATAGATTCGACCGTTCAAATTTCGATTCGCCGGAGCTTATAACAATCATTAAGTAAACAACACAGCGGAATAAAAGAATAATACATTGATATACAGCTTTGATACAATATCTGATACAACAGATAATCCAATAGATATCAATATACATCAGAGATATGATACAATAAAATAGCAGCGGAAAAGAAAATAGATAACATTTAACAGCGGAACAAATAACTCTAAGATAGTCTTCAACGAAGAACTCCAAATCGGAATTGTAACTCCATTTCCAAGAATCAATCCAGCAGTAGCTCGAACTCCCAATAACATATCACAAAGCTCAACAAGACTGGTGCGATCCAAAGACTGAACTAACTCCAGATAATCAACAAATCTGACTATCTGAAAAACCCAACTCTAGACTGCTCGTGTAGAAAATAATGAGCACCCAGAGTTTAGGAAAGAAACAATAAACTCCGGATCAGTCGTGGGACTGGTGTGAGCAACAAAAACAGTTTATCTTTTAAAACATTCAACATAAGATTTTCAAAGTCAATTCGCAATGCTTTTAAAAATGAGACTACCATAAGGCCTCCCGCACACACACACACAATGCAAACGCAGAATCGGAGGAGATTTCTCCTTATGATAGTCAAAGATGCTTGATACGCATTAAAAAGAAACATATGATATTATTACTAGTGCATAGTGTAGTAAAAATCATTTCGAAAGTAAAGATATAAATCTTAGCCAGCATAGACATTTCGCACTTATGCCTACTATAGCTACCATGTTCAATAGAAGGTTACCGCCACATTCCATGGCAGGTTATACAACTAAAACCGTACAAGTCTCGTATTGTTTCTTTGGATCTCCAACAAATGATCAGGCCAAGGAACTTCCCATTGCCACATGAGAATGCCTCTGGAAGGACATTCCCGAGAACCAAACCGGAACTCTGCCAACACAAGGCCGGGTTACCCCTAACTGGGTAACTACTGACACGAGCACGCCATTCCCCGATCGTAAACGACCTTTCTCACGGGATCCCGATAACCAACAACCACAAAGTAATAAATTCGCGGTAACCACATAGGTTAAATATCTGGGCTCCATACCATGATACCACCTCTATCCAGAAGGAAATGCACATACCCTAAAGGGAGCTACCCCTCATAACCTTGCCGCATCTTTCCTGTTTTGACCATTTCCGGGGTGTGAGGCTCGACGAAGTCTCGTCCACAAAAACATACTTTATACAAAAGCCATGCTTTGGGTCAACAAATGATCATAGAAATGATCACCAGGATAGACGATCAAACAAATGATCCTATCACAAATAATCAACACAATGATCATTTCACAGCAACACTCAGCATGTCACATTACCAAATTGGGAACATATCGCTGATAACCTTCAACTACATAACCTCTGAGCTCGTACGTCTCAGAGAAGGGTGTTAAGCTAAGAGAATAAATTCTCCGCCACCAACAGAAATATATTTGAAAGAAATCGGCTTTATATCTCAATTTGTAATGTCAGACATTCAATCCATACAAGTCTGTTCCGGGCTCGAACAGAACCGAAGGCACTTACAAAGAAGTCCTTGCAACCCGGATATTCACAATCCCGATCGGATTTTCCCATCACTTAGAGAGTTTCTATACCGGCGCGACTCGGTGCAGAAACAATCGATAGGTCATCCTATCGCTTTCGCAAATACCCGGTCTTCATCACCGGTCTTCAAATGCTATCCATAACGTCGAATCACATATTCGGAATGGGTTATACGACACAAAGGTCCTTTCCCGGCTAAACCGAATAGTGAGCGAAAATATTTTAAAACATATGGATATGGGATTTCGATTAAGTCACAACTTATTACCCAAAACTTTTCTTCAAATGGCTTAACAAATTACCATTTTCACAACCTTTAACGGTTTTAAACAAATTTCACATTTTAATCTTTTAAACAAAAGATTTATTCACAGATTTTCCAAATCAATTTCCATTTCAATTTAACTCGTTAAATCTTTAAATCAAATATTTAACTTATAGCTTTCAAAACAATTTCATTTCAATTTGATTAAACTAAGTCATCAATTTAAATCTGTTAAGAATAAGCAGATTTAATTCATAGCTTTCAAAAAGAATTCATTCATAATTTAGGGAAATCATTTCTCTATTCAATCTTGAAATTTCCCTAATTAACTGGAATCTCAGTTCTTATCTAAAAGTGTTTATCATTTGAAAACAACAGTTTCATTTTGGAAATCTGATTCATTTATACGAGTTGAAATCCTTGGGTTAAATTCAAATTCCCAAAAACAATACTTAAAAATGGTTTAATCCCTATATAACCAATATAACATCTTTTAATCCCTAATTTCAAATCTTAGAATTCAATTTCAAGTATTGAATTTAAATTTAAATCAAATTATTTAAATTCCAAAACTTAATCAAGTAATTTAAAAATAATAAATTTTATTTTGAAATTCCATTTCAAAAGCTTTTCACATTTATTCCGATTCCATTTCCAAAACATTTGAATTTAAAAATTCAAATTTAACTATTCCAAAAATCTGCGACTTAATCGATTTCCTCGTGAAATCCATATTTGCGTGTGTATGGTGTGGTCCAGGGTTTTAACACAATAGTGCAACATCATTCAATCATCACAGATTAAATACAACAATATATACGATAAGCGATATAAATTATAATGCTTATCTTTCATACACAGATTCGCAGATATATATATCACAGATAATAAATTTCATCACAGATCTCAACACAAATCAGGATAATCATAAAGCATCATATAACAGGAATATCAGACAAATTAATTATTCAGTCAAGTTTAAACATTCACAAGTAAAACTTATGAATCCACTGATTTATTTTACAAATCATTTGATATAAATTTATTTATGTAACACTTTAATTAATTAAATTTTCTTAATTAATCATATTAATTAATTTAATCTTTAAACCAATTTCATAATAAATCATTCAAATTAACTTAAGTAGTTAATAACAAGTTTATCAATCACTTAAACATTATTAATTTAAACTCTAATTACTATTTTAAAGTAATCCGTCTTAATTACTTTCTAAAATAAGTAATCAATATCAATTAGTCCTCTTAATTGGTTACAACAATTTATTTACTTTAAATTAATTACAAGATTAATTAATTCTAAATTAATAAACATCCCTTAATAACTTAATTAATTCAAATCATAAATTAATTAACTTATTAATTTAACCATTTAATTACCTTAAAAATTAGATGGATTATAAATCATTAAACCTTAATTATCTTTAAGATAAAACATCGTTTTAGTAATGATTTAATTATCACACTCAAATACATTCTAAAACATGTTGTTTCAAATTCACTTTTAAATTCTATTTCATATTGAAAGAATTTGAAATAACTACAAATTTAATTCTACAATCTTAACCAAGTTAAAACTCTTTTAAAATCAAATGTTATAAAACATTTACCTTTATACAGAAATTCATACTAGAGTTTAAATCAATCATTTAAATTCAAAACATTTTTAAATTAATACTTTAACCCTTTTTTTTAAAGTAGTTAAAAACAAATTTTTATAAAACATTCTCTAATTCAAACTAGGATACAAAAGTAAATTTGGATCCATCTTTCAAATTCTAGTTTTAAACTTTATATTAAAACCTGGTTTCAAATCTTCAAAAATCTGTTTAATTTAAAAGCCTGTAACATTTCAAATGACCCGAGGCAATCAAATTTTGCTTCGAGTCAAACCCTAAACTACTCCGAGCGAGACACAGACGCCACTTCGAGAAAAAAAATTCGAGTACCCTGTCTGCCTCAACCCAAAATCTCAACGGAAATCACAGTGCACGGTGCACATGCACCGTGACTACGCCCACCTCCGACCTACTTCGACCATCTCCCCTCATCGATGATCGTCACTCAAACCGATCTCGATCATCAGATCGATGATAACAGCATCAAAACAAATTCGAGCGTTCAAGCTTGATACAGCACCCCAAATGAAACCTGGAAACGAGAAATACAGGAACACCCAAAACCTGTCAACGCACCCCGCTCGCAACTCCGACCACCGGAGAGCCACCACCTCCTGCCATGAACGCATCGTCCACCCAACCACCATTTCCCGAAGGCACGAGCGACTCGATGCACTGAGGAATGAGAACGAATCCCAAAACTTCGACTTGAACCGGAACGCCACTGAACCCTATAATCGCCATTCCCAACCACTACGGTGATGATAAAATTACCGCACCAATTTTGCCAAGATCCCCATGCCTCAGACCACCTCCAGCCCAAACATCGACCGGCTCCATCACGTCGATCAACGGCGATTACCAAAAACGCCCAAAACATATATTTCGAAATTCCCAATCGATTATCACACTAAAAATTACAAAATGTATATCAGAAATTATAATTTTCGATAGTGAACACATATGTGTAATTCAAAACAGAAATTGATTTTGTTGATTTTCAACTTGTATATATAACCTTACTGTTATTTCTATTTTTTAGCCTATTTGTTAAAATTTAAACCTTGAAACTATTTTCATAATATCCAACATACAATAACAACCATTTTTCATTTAAACATCGAAGTCTAATTTTAATTTTGTTCGAAGCTTTGAATTTTTGAAGGCAAGGCAAGAACTGAAAACAGGAAACAAGGTATATAAATATATACATATACATGCATACTTACACACACATGCATAGATAACAATTCCGTTATATAAAATCAGAGAAGTTTTATGCAACATCAATATCAAGTATCAGGTCAACCCAGGCATTTGAATCATTCATAATTTAAATTATTTTTAAAACAAAGTGTTTACTCACATAATTTTGCAGAGAAATGAAGAGAGCATTCCATTTGAAAACTGCAGTTGTTTTTCTTCTTTTCTTTAAATCTTTGTTTAGGTTTGAAATTTTATTTGCTGAAGCTTCCATTTTACTTAGTTGTGATAAATGATGAGGATTGTTGATATAAAGTAGAAAGTGTACATGTGATGTTATCTCTTCCCTGTACTAAAGTTATGGCTGCATTATTTTTATTGCTAGAGGTGTAATGCATTAATTTCTCTGGTACATATTACTCTGTTTATCCCTTTATCTCGGCTGAGATAATGTTAATGAATGCTTGCTTTGTTTGTGTTTTGCTTTTCTTTTTTTTTTCTTTTTTTTTAAGTACTTTGTTTATACTATGTACACTTGTTCCCATGCTTGCCTGCATATTTTCTTTAATTGCTTAAGCTTTGCTTTGTTACTTGTGTAAAAATATATACTTTGTTTTGCTTACTTTCTTCTTTACAGGCTATATGAAATGTATTATATTATGTACTTTATTTTGTTTATTTTATTTATTTTCTTGCTTGTTTCAGCCATTTATTTTATTGCCTTTGTTTTGTTTCATACTTATGTAAATTATTATTATTTGCTTTGTTTTTAAATTATGTATGTAGTTAGTTTGTGGATATTTTGCTTTGTATTCTTTTTATAGTTTAATTCATTTTATATTTAACTTATACTTTGGAATATGAATAAATTTCTATTGTTAACTAAAAATATCATTTTACTTGTCTTTATTACTTTGAAATAAAATGAAGTTCTACTTTTGTTATGTTGTTATAGTTTATTCTTTTATGCATTTACTTCCTATTTTACACTAATGTGTTACTATATATGTTATTTCTTTTGTTTATTAATATTTTTATTCCCAGGCTCTTGTATTGCTTCTTCATTTTATTTGCTGTCTTCATATTTGCATATTTTATTTTTCTTTCTTTTGTCTATTTCTTGTTTATTTTCAGTTTACACACTTACCATTGCTTGTTCAAATCTTTACAAGCTGCATACTATTCTTTTTAGTTTAGTTTTATACTTATTGTTTTTGTTTTATATATATCAATGTTCTTATTTTTATTCATAGCTTAAGTATGAAAAATAAGTGAACTTCTATTTTTATCTTTTATTTTTATTACTTTTGTAGCCTACTCCATTTGTATTATCTTGCATTGATTTATTAATATGAGATTAAGATATATATATATATATATCTACTTTATATTGTTATATCTTATATTTTATTTACTTCTTATTTATTGTCTTGTATTTATTATATATATTTTAACCATCAATAATAAATTAACAATTCACTTGTTTATTCATTTCGTACTTGTGTCAATGTATATACTTTAATATTTATTTTTCAAACCATAAATATAAGATTTAAATTCAAGTAATTTAACACATTTTTATTTGAGATCGGGGAAACTCGCATCAATCCATCTATACATTTCACAATTTTAATTGAAAAATTTGATAAATTATCAATTTAAATTAACTTAAAATCTAGGGTCGTTACATAAATACGATATCATTTCTATTTTAAAACCCAAATCAATATGATATCATTTTTATTTCAAACATATCTTTTTCAAAAATCATAGTACTTCAACATATATACTTTAAACCCATAGCTTCGAAACAAGATTTTAAATACTTAAATGGTTTAAATATAAATTACTTTATAAAGTAGGTTAGCTTTTTAATTTCTCAAATCAATTTGAATTCCCAAATAAACCATTTAGATTTCCATATATTTCAAACTTTCAATGTCCTATTATTTAGTTTTGAAATATTTGCACTATAAATTCATACTCATTTAAATAAACTCAAACGTCCAATAACTAAATATTTCCTTCAATTTATTTATACTAGAAATATTCATTTAATTAAATCTTGAAAAATCTAGTTATAAATATCATATCCTTTAAAATTCCAAGTTTAATACATTTACATCAACTTATGGAGTTAAATTCTTAAATTCCTCTCAATTTCAAATAAACCTCCTATTTTCCATCAAATCTTAATTTTATTTTAAATCTTCATAACTTTTATATTAAAGTATGATTTTATCACTTAACCATATTTATTTTAATAAAATCAACTCCATTATTGAACTATTTGTTATTCACCAAAATTCTTACATAGTTAAAGACACGAATTTAACTATATATATGAAAGTAATATTGATAAAATCTCAAAAATCAATATTCATTAAACCATATTATATAAATAATCAATTTTAAATTTGGCTTATTTATATTTCAAAGCATATTTATATATATCCAGAATCAAATTATAAATTTGACATTTATATAACATCAAAATCAATATTTATATAACCCGTATATTCGTTTACAAAGCCATAGAAAAATTATTTCAAAAATTATTTTATATATATTCCACGGTGCCTGCATAAAATTTTCTATGGTCAAGTGATACGGATATTTATCATTTCAACCCGTAATTTAAAAATAAAAATTTACGGTTGTATATCATTTCAAACCACAATCCCGAATGAAATGACAATGCATATTAACTTGCAGTTTATAACAATGTAAGTACAGCATCCATTCATCCAATATCAACCATCACCCATTTATCACAATCATCATCCAAATTCTACAATACATCCATATATAACAGGTGATAATAACAGATATCAACTATCAGTTTATATTCAAAAATAAATTGTAACTGTTTAACTGGCAGTTTGTATGCAATAAAATAAATAGCAATTTAACTGGCAGTTAATATGCAATAATGAATTAGATAACAAGTAAATTAAATGAATGCAATTTACCCGAGATAATGATGAAATATATGCCAAACAGCTATAAATAAATTTTTAAACACATCATAAATCAATTTAACAAACATAAGAAATCTTAGAAGTTGTGAGTGGGTTAAAATACTCACCTTTTAAATTTAAATTGAATTCAAATCCAATTTAAACCCAAAATTTTGGCCGTCTCAGAATTCGTACAAACCAGCGTCATCAAGTCCGGAATTTCAATACGATCCTAACAAAAGAAATCGCGCATAAAACGGATATAGTAGGAGAAAATTATGCATTAAAATGATGGAAATAAAATTCAATTAAAACCAAAAAAAAGAAAACAAACTCACCCCAAAACAATTCGCCACGTCACCCCTCAACATTCCTCTCCCAGAACGCACGAGAGCCACGAACCCTATACTGTAAAACACGCCGTCCCCCAAGCTCGCTTTGGCGCAGCGCTTCAAATCGCGCGCCCTTCCTGATGAACTGCACGTGGCCGCTCGTCACTCCCCTCAAGCTCCCAAGGTCGCGACGACTCCAACAACGCACCCAGCAGCCACCGCCTTCCCTAATATTTGCAACCCTAATCGAGATTTTTTCGATGATCAGACCGTCGAATCGAAGAACGAACTATGCCGATGAATTACGCGCCTCAATCTCCACAAAACCTAGAAATCAATTTCCGATCAGGTGAAAATGATTTCGACGCAACGGATGGCTGAGATAAACTGGGGTTTTCTGGAAATTTTTTGATTCGATTTCAAAAACGAATTGTAGATTTAAGTTGCGCTCGTCGAGAGCTTCAAATCCATATATAATTTACTATGATTTGAGGAGACTGAAATTTAGGCCTTTGGATCTGAATTGTAATTGGATCTAGAATGGAAAGTTATTTGTCTGCCATTGAGGAGGAGAGATGGTTGAAATTTACGTACAAACAAATGAGAAATAGGGAGGCTAGGGTTTATAGCAGGATATTTATAGGCAAATTGAAATAAAATAGATGGATCAGGTTGATAGATATACGCACTAACGCTAATGTGGCCCAAAAAGCCCGTTCTGACCCCGGAACGAAATTGGGTAAATCCATATATCAAAATAAGTGTTTTAAAATATTCTAAATGCAATGGAAAAGGTTTCAGGTTCACATTGCATCATATGAAGAGGTTATGCTAAAAACAATATTTTCAAATTGATTTCAAATTGATTTCAATTTTATCGATTTGAAGGCATTTCAAGCTCATACGATCAGACGGCAAGCCCGATCGCTACGAAACTAAAAATCCTACAATAATTCATCGATACAGATCCGATGAAACTGGTTTCGTCGAAATCCGAGTCAGTGGCCAAAATGGCTATTTTTCCGTTAATTAAATAAATTTATAATTAATTGATTAAATCCAAATTTAAATTTCAAATTTTAAAATTGACAAATTTTATCACCCTTACATTTCTCAAACATTTACAATAATTTAAACAAAATTTAAATGTAAATTTTGAGTTGATTAATTCATAAATTCAATGTTAACCTTAATTTCAATATTTATTAAATTTTGAAGTTATAAAATAAAACTCCAAAAATCCATTTATTAAATTCTTAACCCTTGTTATTCGAGTCTTATTACAATAAAAATGTAGCTAGTGTTTCTTTTAAGTCTTGGTTCCTAATATCCACCCATTTTGACTTAATTTCAATTTACGTACAAATTAAATTACCTTTAATTGCAATTAATCCTATTATTAAAATTTAAATTCCAAATAAATTAATAAATAAATTAATAATAAGTTAATTAAATCAAATTTATAATTCAACTTTAATTATTTGCAAATTTTGTCAGTTTGGATTACTTGGTAAATTTAGAATCCTTTAAACAACTTTCTACATCAATTTATCATTGAATAATTCACATTTTACCATATTAAATTACATTTTCAATTTATCTAGAAATTAAAAATTAAATTCCCAAGGAATTTATTTATTTAGTTTTTTTAAATCCTGTTATTCACTAGATTATCCTCTCACAGTTACAATTCACATGGGTTTGTATTTATTACATTCACACCTTTAGTTATATCATAAATTCTCATTAATATACATTAAAGTTCATTTAATTCCAATTGATTCCTACTTTAATTATTAAACCAAATAAACGGGTAACTTATAACATGTGTTGCCATGATTTTAATTACATCTATGAATTCCCTATTATCAAGCAAATGTTACAATTCTTAAATACTTCTGGTTTCATTTAATTACCCTTTACTATATTATTATGATTCCATTAACAAATTTAGTAATTACATTCGTTTCTTACATTTCAAACTCATAACCAATTATAACAAATTTCAAAAATTCCTCAGACCTTCCCTTACTATTTATCCATTTATTAATTTTACATTAATAAATCTTTTCTTCCATTCCTCAAATTCAACAACTAGTTCTATTATGAATACCGTTAACGTTATTTCCAAATATCCATAAATTAACATTATCGTAAAATTTTATTTATTTTTATTTCAATTGATTCAAAATTCAATTGATTCAAAATTCAATTTCTAAGTCTTAATATACTTTAAATTAACAACTTCTAAACATGGTTTTACTTCTCATATTTGTAACTTTTATTTATTATATTAACATTTATTTCAAATTCTAATTCCATCAACTAATTAAGCAGGTAACTTATAATATGCTTACAATCCAAGTATTTCACCCATTGTCATATTCTGAATGGAGTTAGCATTTAATTTCAAAGTTTATCTAAATTTTACATTAAGACAATATTTAATTACCTTTAATGAAATTAAATCCCCAATTTATTTAATGCAATCAGTTTTGACCTTTCAGTTATTTCAAGCAAATAAATTATTTATTAACTTACATTTACATAATTTCGTAAATTTACATTCAGTTACAAATAAATTAATACACTGATTTCATTTGTAAATTAAATGCTTAACTTTATAAGCTTTCATTCCCAAACAATATTTCAATTACTACAGGACATTGATTTAATTCAATTTACTATTTAATATTATTAATTCATTAAATAGATTCACTGCTTACCTTTGTTTTCTTATATTCGATTCTTAGCCTAGTATAACAATTTACATCACTTCAATTTATTCGTCATTTTATTTCAACTATTAATACTTAGCTTTAATTTCCATGGTTTCATTTCATTTTCAACATTTGCTTCATTATTAATTATAAATTTTTTATTTCTTTCTAAATTAAATTACATAAATCTTATTAAAATGACAAATTTAATTAACGAAAATTATGGGTCGTTACAAACATAAATGAAATAATATAAACATGTGTTTGTATACACGCACATACATCTAAATATTGGGATTTATATTTATTGCATGTGTATGTATAGTGTGTATTTTACTTACATATACATGTTGCATTCTTAAATGCACATCGGGAATATAAGTGCCTAAGTATATACATATGTTTGAGTATACTGCAATATATGTATATAGTTTGAATATGCATATTGGCAGTATCACATATATATATCGTTTGCATATAAGTATACATATATAATCTTTGTTGCCATATATATTATATATATATATAAATATATATATATAAAGGTGTGAAAATAATTCACATAAATTAAAATAAGAATAAATTAAAAGAGTGAAGATAAGAAAGTAATTTATGTTGCAATTAAATCTGATCAAATCTAAGTTAAAAAGGAAATAATTAGGTAGTATAATTCTACTTTACTTTTCTTCTACAACCACCAATGCAACAATTAATTTAATACCATATCGAATTTCGAACTTAATTACACCAAAAACCCAAACCGTTGAAAAACAAAAGAAGTTTATGTTATATCAAAATTCAAAAAAACATATAATTCACATAAAGAAAATTAGAGGTTTTATAATTAATTTATTGATGCTAATGGCATAATTAGATCTGAAACATAACTTTTATATCTAGATACATGCATATATATATATATATATATATATATATATATATATGTATATGTATGTATGTATATAATAAAAATTTAATTGAAAACATGAAATTGAATTAATCTAAAACAAATTAACCAAGAATAGTTTTGTTTTAATAATGATTTACAATTTCAAGGCATAAAGAAGAATTGATTAATACTTATATACACACATATATACATGTATATTTACACACACATGTATGTGCATGTGTTTGTGTGTATTCATATGCATCATTTCATGATTCAATCTACTAAAATTAGATCCATGATTAAAAGGAATAAGTGTGATGACAACAGTAATTAATTGAAACAAAGAAGATTTACAGCAATACACGATAACATAACAAACAAGAGGATTATTTTAGATCTCAAATGAAATAAAACATAAATTATTTTCCTAGACAAATAATTAACCAGTTTTATAAAAAATTCAAAAAATCAACTCTACAACAATTGTTTTTTTAGATCAAATTAAATCATCAACATTAAAAACCATACACAAATAGAACTCACATTCAATCATAATACATAGAATAATTTTAAAACCGATTGTAATAAGTGGCTACATTTACATATTTGTGAAAAATTTATCTTAAACATCATGAAAAAATTATAACTTATCTAATAAACATTGGCCTTCATCACACCTTGATTTGTGGTGTCTCTTTAGATTTTAAGAAAATCAACATCCCACCTTGCAAGAGAAGGATGAACCACCGTTCTTTAATTTTTTTTAATATTGATTCAAATTTGATTTGAGATTTTTTGGAAAAAGTTTTGACCAGGAATGATAGAGAAGAGGAAGAAAAATTATGCTCCATTAAAGAAATCAAATAAGGAGATTTTGTTATGATAGAATTAATCGACCATTCTCATTCTCCTTGTCAAAACTTCCTTCTTTAACTCCTTTTTAAATTTCAATCAATTCAATTAATTGATTCCTTTCTCACCATTATATTGTTTTTCCTAGATGTTAAGTTTTCCAAATATTTTTTTATGTAATTATTTTATTATTTAAACCTTTTTTAAAGTACACAATATCGTATATTGATATATGCAAATATAACCTTTATATATGCATTTAAATAATTACCAACAACATTCAAAATATTAAAAAATTAACAATAATTAATATTTCATAAATATTAATTAATGTAATCAATTTATAAAATTTTACAAATTAATTAATCATGTGTTTTTCAAAGAAATCACAAATGCGGTTATGGGCCTCGGAATTGTGAACTAGTGACTAATATTGAACAATTCAAATATCAACGTTCGCACATCACCTTAACTAGTGGTGTAATAGTTTGACCGAATTCATCGCTTATAGATCTTTTCAGTAAAATCAAATTTCACAAGCACTTAAGCGGTACCTTTTAATAACAATTTACATCAATTCTCTTCTTTAAAACTATATCATATTAAGACTTATGGAATTTGGTTTTCGCCAAAATTATAATATCATCCACATTCAACTTTGTAAGTCCAAACATAAAATCATTGATTCAATAATAATAATTATTATTAATCATGTTGCTCGGGCTAGATACTTTGACTTTGTGTTGACTATAGTTGACTGTGATACTAACCTCATATAACTAAGAAGATGAATTATGTGTTGAATAGTGTTTCACATACAATGCTTCAACTCAGACGCAACTATATTCACTCGTTGGATTCCAAGCAACAATTTAACTATAATCAAAGTGGGGTACACACATTGAAGTTCCACTCTATTCTCATGTTGAGGCAATTGTGTAATATCATCACTTCGAGATTGTCCATTTGACCTTAGTCATATTAACCATAAAGAACTCTAGAATGATTCATTACATAACATCCAATAACTATCAGTATGTAACCACTTTGTTGTCTCCAATAGTCATGAGTAACACATTATCCAACATTTGGAGAGTGTTATGTACCCTAATCTCAATGAATGATTTGATATCTTTTCTCAAAACATCTTGACCAGGAATATTTAAAATGATATATAATTTTCCATGTGATAAAATTCTCATGGCTACAATATATTGTGAGATTACCATACATATGATAAAATTATCATGATTACAATACATTGTGAGATGTAGTTAAAACAATTTAGTTAAAGTGGACCTTTATATCGTTATCTTATGTTTTATGTGGCCATGGGATGAGCATTTTTGGGCTGTACATGCCTAATAAAATATTTTGCCTACTTTGATATATATAAATACGCGCACGCGCACACACACATATATATGTATGTATGTGTGTGTCTATATATGTATATGTGTGTGTGTGTGTGTATATGAGCTATGATCCGTCACCCCCTATTTATCACCATCACCTAGCCTCTTGATTTCAGCCACATGTTTAAATATAAATATTTAGCACATGTGAGAGGAGAGAGAAAAGTGAAATATCTAAATATAAATATGTGGCTGAAATAAAGAAGCTAGGTGATGTTGCTAAACAGGGGGGCTGTGGATCCTATATATATGTGCTGTTTTATGAAGCTACCACCGCTTATTCTATTATGCAGTGCTTTAGAGTTATTGGCCCTTTATTGTATATAGAGATAGTTTTATATTATGTAGTTTATGATGTATCAAAAGATGCATAAACTCATATGTATTATGTAGTGTATAATTTGATGAACATTTGATGCACTTTGATGATGTTTTGGTTCATTTAATTATACTACCATCTCGCCTATTTTATATCTATAATTGATATAATATTTTTTCTATTTGTTGTGAGATATATGATTCGTTTATTGATTAATTGTATTATACCATTATTATACCTTGGTGATTTCCCTCCATCGGTCAGGTACCATTGCAGTGCTACCAAATTTGATGATATTGGTACTGGAGGTGGAGTGAGCTCCTCACATATGGTATCAAAGCTCAGGTTGCAAACACCTAAGTTACAGTAGTAAATCAATTAAAGATGTAGTAAGTGATATGTCTTAAATGGATCGAGCGATATATAAGAGAGCATACTTGTTATATTTTGATTTCAGTTATAATACATATATACGTATTTACGTACATATATGCATACATACATATATATAATAAACTACATTGCAACATGAGTATCACTTATGCAATTATCCTTCATGAAAGACTATTCATTCTTATCATACATTGGAAGAATGAGTTGGCATATATGGAACTAGTATCGGGAGTCAAAGGAGGACATGCACTGGAGCAGCTGTTAACCTAATATACACACGATATTGACACAGATGATGACGAACATGATATAGAATGCCCATATAGGAGCTCTTGGGGCTGTAGCTCAGGTTGGTGTACAAGTGTTGGGTGTACAAGTGGAAGCGCAACAAGTTTATTTTACTAAGGTCAACGAGGATTATGCTGGCCTTAGAGGAAAACCGTGCATGGGGACAAAACTACCATTGAAGTGCTTGACTAGGTAGACAGTTGCGAGACTAGGTAGATAGTTACGAGTGTACCTTTGATGACTTGGAGTAGGAAGATGCATAAGGAAGTAAGTTAGCCTTACAACAACTTTAAGATAGAGTAATGAGTAGATGGAATGCAATCAAAACTATTACTCTTAAGGATCAGTTTACTTGGGATTAGTTTAAGGTATGTTTTGAGGAGAAGTTCATTGCTATATCTCAGAAATCCATCTTGTTTACGAAATTTGTTCATCTGAAGCAAGGCGATATGTCTATGTCTAAATATGTAGCTGAGTTTAGCTCTTTATCAAAATATGAGACATCGTTCATCGATTCTTCACTAAAGAAGAAGGAAAAGTTCATAATTGGTCTGAACGACAATCTTGGAAAGCGCTTAGTGAACCATATTGATGAATGTTTGAGAGGATTGTGGAAAATACTTTGAGGCATTAGAGACTGTATTCAAAGCCAAAGCTAACTGTTGTTCCCAAGGAGGTAGCTAAAGCGCAAGTGGATGGAGGGGAAAAGAGGATGATCCCTTAGAATAACAAAGGAAAAAACAACCGTGATCAAAGGTGATCATAAGAGGGCATGTATTGCTGACTAGCTATTACAATAGAGAGAGAGGACATCTTAGCAAGAACTACAAAAGTGAAGAAAGGAAGTGCTTCAACTATAACAGATTTAGAAACATCAAGAAATATTTGAAGAAATCGGGCTATTCGAAGCTGGTAAAATAGGTCGATTTCAAAAAAATATCTATTTGGACCATTGGGTAAATTAAGTCTAAATGGGTATAATAGATCCAATATAGTTTTTTTTAAAATCATATTTAATTTCATTATATATATTTGTTAATTAAACATGTTAACATTTCAACTAAATGTTTCATTGGAAATGCATCAATATAAATTCAAACATATAACAATATAATTAAAATAATATAAACAAGTGTGTATATGCACACACATATTTTAATATTAGGATTTATATTTATTTTATATGTGTATGTATGTGTGCATTATACTTACATATACATCTTACATTCTCACATGCACATCGGGAATATAAATGCCTAAGTACATATGTGTGTGTGTGTGTGTGTATTTGAGTATACTACAATATATGTATATAGTTTATATACAGATATTGACAATACCACATGTATATTGTGTACACATATGTATCTATATATATGTATAATATTTGTTGCCCCTTATATTTACATATAGAAAGGTATGAAAATAAATCATATAATGTAGACAATTAAAATAAGAGTAAATTAAAAGGGTGAAGATGAAAAGGTAATTTATATTGCAATTAAATATGATCAAATCTATATCAAAAAAAGAAATAATTATGTAGTGTAATTCTGCTTTACGTTTCTTCTACAACCTGCAATGCAACAGTTAATTTAATACCATATCGAGTGTCTAACATAATTACACCAAACGTCCAAACCATTGAAAAACAAAAGAAGTTTATGTTATATCAAAGTCCAAAAAAGATATACTTCACATAAAGAAAAGTAGAAGTTTTACAATTAATATATTGGCCCTAATGATATAAATGGATCCGAAATATTACTTTTGCATCTAGATACATGCATATTTTTAATAAAATTTAATTTTAAAGCAAAAAATTGAATCAATCTAAAACAAATCAATGAAGTGAAATTTTGTTTTACTATAGATTTATAATTTCAAGGTATGATGAAGAACTGATTAAAACACACACATACATGCACACACATATGTATATGCATGCATGTGTGTACATAATTTCGTTATTCAATCTACTAAAATTAGATCCATGATTAAAAGGAATAAGTGTGACGACAAGAGTAATTAATTGAAACAAAGAAGATTTATAGCAACACACGATAGAATAACAAACAAGAGGATATGTTTTAGATCTCAAATGAAATAAAGCATAAATTTTTTGTTAAAAAATTATTAAATAGTTATGTAAGAAGAATTCAAAAAATCAACCCACAACAATAAGTTATTTTATATTCGATTAAATCATCAACATTCAAAACCATACACATATAGAACTCATAGTCAATCATAATACATAGAATAATTTTAAAAATAATTTTAATAAGTGGCTACAATTTACATATATGTGAAAAATTTATCATAAACATCATGGATAAATTGTAAACTTATCTAATAAAAATTGGCCTTCATCACACCTTGATTTGTGGTTTCCCTTTTGATTTCAAACAAATAACACCCCGCCTTGCAAGAGAAGAATGAACCACCTTTCTTTGATTTATTTTTATGTTGATTTGAATTTGTTTTAAGGTTTTTTGGAAGAAATTTCGGCCATGAATGATAGAGAAGAGGAAGAAATTTTTTCTCTATTAAAGAAATCAAATGAGGAGATTTTGTTATAATAGAATTAAACGGACGTTCTCATTCTCATTATCAAAACTTTCTTCTTTAACTCCTTTTTAAATTTTAATCAATTCAATTAACTGATTCCTTTCTCACCATCATATGGTCTGCTCTAGATGTGCAAATTTTCCAAATAAAATCTTTTATGTAATAATTTTTATTATTTACACCGTTTTAAGGTATACCGATATCGTATATTGATATATGAAAATATATATATATATATATATTAGCAAAAGCTAGCGGGGTTTACAGGGCCCATACCTGATTTTATTGCCAAAAAAACAATAAAATACAATACTTGCCCAAAAGAAAACAGCAAGCAAGAAAAAAGGAAAAAGAACAAACAAACACACCGAGATTAAACAACGGGAAATAACAACAACACACAACGCAAATAAAACAAAATAAGATACACCCAAAAAATACCAACTATCTCCAAGCATCCTTGTATATGGCTGGAAAAATTGATTGCATCTTCATAGTTTTGTAAATTTCATTCTTCAAAACCTTCCATAACACCTGCCCATCTCTCCTCTTCTTTTCAAAGCAAATCATATTTCGTTCATACCACACCACTGTCATGTACTTCTTCAAGCAGATTGTTAAGTGCCTCGCCTTCAATGTTCGCCACCTTGTAGCTTTGTATATCATGTCAAAATCCAGCGTTGTTAGATTAGCCAACAATCTACTCCCAGCAACAAGCATCATATTGTCAAATAGCATCTTAGTGAAGGGACATTGCATGAACAAATGGTGCACAGTCTCAGGTTCATTTGCACAGAAAACACAATTGAAACCCGTATCATATCCCATCTCCATCAATTTTGTTCTAGTCAACATGGCATTTTGCAGAACTTTCCAAAGCATTAGATTATCCCCTGGGGTTGAATCAGTGGTCCAAATAACTTTGCTCCACTCGAAAGCTTGATCACCTAGATTGTGCAGGTGCTTGTACACAAGCTTGACAGTATGAGGTCTATCATTCCAAAACACATCATCAACATCAACAAGAGGGTAGGTATTACATTGTATATCATTCCAAACTGTCCTGATGTATTGATTTGATGAATATGGCAGATGCATGTTACCATGGAAAATAAAATCCACAGCTTTTGCATTAATAGGAATACCAGTTTGTTGCAGCTGTTGATAGGTGAACAAAGAATGCAAAATCACCCCCTTGGCCACCCATGGATCGTACCAAAATTTGACTGTAGATGAATTTGACAACCTATGAACAATTATGGGAAGCAAGCTAGCACGTAAACTCAGTAGTTTTCTCCAAGTACAGCTGCAAATTTGAGGAGTGGTTACTGCCCAGAAACTTGCCCTACCAATTCTATTTGCCCATACCCAATTAACCCACCCAGAGTTATCCTTGACAATAATAGAGTTTAGATGAGTACTGAACGCAACAATATTCCAGTTGACAATATTTATAACCCCCAACCCACCAGCATTTAAACTCTTCTCAAAAAGATTGAAAGAACATGGAAATGGCTTCCTGTTTTTGGTGGAACCTGTCCAAAAAAATCTGAGCATAGCACTTCGAACCTGATGCAAAAGTTTTGTAGGCAAGGCAAAAGCTTTATCCCAAAAAACTGTCATTGAAAAAGCAACTGATTTGATTAGCACAAGCCTTCCTGCCTGGGTTAAAAATCTGTTAGACCACATGTCAAGAATAGCAACCATCTTGGAGTACAAAGGGAGGCAATCAGCATATTTCAGCCTTGATGTCAAAAGGGGGAGGCCAAGATAAGTCATATCAGTTCCCATGCTTTGGAGACCAGTGTATTGAATTAGACCGTTGTAAATATTGGTGGAGACCCCAGCAATTGCTATACTTGATTTAGAATAATTAAGTTGCAAACCTGACATCATATAAAAGTCATTCAACGTTTTAATAACACACTGCAACGAGGGGAGATGAGGCTTAGTAAAGATCATAATGTCATCAGCAAACATGAGAGTAGTAAAATTTGTTAATTTGCACTTGGGGTGGTATTTAATCTGCCCAGCAGCATACTTAGATATCATAAATCTAGTGAGCACTTCCATCACCAGAAGAAATAAGTACGATGATATCGGATCCCCTTGCCTAATTCCCTGCCTACTCCTGAAATAACCGACAGGTCGACCATTAATAACAATGGAGAACCTAGCAGTTGAAATACATGCGTAAACCCACCCAACAAATGGCTTAGGGAAGTTCATTAATGCCATGATTCTCACAATGGTGGACCAGTGAATGGAATCATAAGCTTTAGTAATGTCAAGCTTTAGCATAGCAGATGGAGGAGTATTAGTTCTCGAGTACCCACAAAGAAGCTCTTGAGCCAACAATATGTTGTCATAAATACTCCTTTTGGGAAGAAATGCAACCTTATTGTGTGATATAATTTGGGGGAGTACTTGCATTAGTCTTGACGCAATAATCTTTGATATACACTTATACACAACATTACGGCACGAGATAGGTCTAAATGAAGAGACAGAGACACTTAAACAGATGATGTCATAAGTACTCCTTTTTTATATATGCATTTAAATATCTATCAACAACATTCAAAATATCAAATAAATTAACAATAATTAATATTTTGTAAATATTAATTAATTTATAACGTTTTACAAATTAATTAATTATGTGGTATTCAAAAAAATCATAAATGCGGTTGTGTGCCGCAGAAGTGTGAATTCAGTTAGGGATTAATATTGAACAATTCAAATATCAATGTTCGCATGTCAACTTAACAAGTGTTGTAGCAGTTTGGCCAAATTCATCGCTTATAGGTATTTTCAATAAATTCAAATCTCATAAACACTTAAACGGTACGTTTTAGTAATGATAATTAACAACAATTCTCTTCTTTAAAACTATATCACATTAGGACTTACGGAATTTGTTTTTGCCCAAAATTATAACATCATCTGTGACGACCCGGAATTTTGGACATTTGAAACTGGAATATTTAATTTAAATATTTAAAAGGTTAATTTTAACTTAAATTTCAATATTGGATAATTAAATTATTGAATCTAATAAGTGGAAATTGGGTAAAGTATTGAATCTGGAATCTAAAGCTTGTCAAAAATATTTCAGAGGATTATAAAAATTATATTAATGATAATGGAGATAATGGAACTTTTGAGATTGAATTTAAAAGTATTTTGTTCAGTTTTAGAAATATATCGTTTAAAATGATATTTAAAAATAGCTTTCTGAGGCACATTCTCGAAATTCGACGAAACTAGTTCCATTGGACCCATAATAGTGTATTATTTTTGAATTTCAAGTTTCGTAACATTTGGAGTTGCCATGTGACCGTACGGTATGTAAACGCGCTGAAAATTTTATCGAAAATTAAATATAATAAGTAGGTCCAAAAAGCTATCTTCTCCATATGATCGAATTAGGATTTGGAACCTCTTCCATTACATTCGGAATAGGAGTATAACCTTATAAGCGCCTAGTGGCATTGTAATGGCCCACTATTTTGCACCATTCAAATTCGACAATAAAACCAAAATATGTCAATTGCTCAAAACAATAGATTGTAATAAAAATTGGAGCAAATAAAACGAATCACAGAATCACGGACGCGGAATATCAGAATACTCACAGTGGTAATAAAAATAACCATAGTGGTTCATGAAGCCACTACAAACTCAGTCTCAAACAAGTACAAAATATATAGCCTGAAAAACAAATACAGTTCTGAAACAAATATTGTAGAAATCCCAATACATAAGTCTCTAATACATAAGCTGAAATAGAATGACTGAACTGAAATAGATAAAACTAGATAAGAAGATAATCTCCAGAGATCTCTAGCTTCTAAAAGATAGATCCAATCTATGATACTCAGACTGACCGGAGCGTAAGAAATAAAACAAACACTTGAGTCAGGACATACATATTATACAATGTAAACTAACTCAAGTGAACTGCAATATAAATGCACAAGTAACTTAAAGGATGCTTGGGATCGCCCATCCTCTAAGGATTCGTTAAACTATTTACTATGTAGTAATATATGCTATTACAGTAATGTCTAGAAGTAAAGTATAATATACTTGAAAATAGCGTTAAAGAGTTACCCAGTATCCCCCTTAACACATTTTATATATTCCCATAGTCTATACAGTACCGTAATCTCCCCCGTACTGGGCGTCATTAGAGGGCACTCCATAGGTATGGTACAAAACCAAAATCGTATAAGGTGCACTAGGGTAGGTGACACGGCACAACGAGGCAATGCCAGGGTAGATATACCAATTACACATCCAGACTGGTGGTAACACATAGCAGCCACTACCGCCCACCTCGAGCCACACTCTCAAAATCAAAGGGTACCCCAATCAATCACAAAGTAATAGAATGGTATCGAAGAAGTGTGTCCGATAAGAGGAGCTACCTCCTTGGTCCGGAATCTCTCTTGTTTTAGCCACCTTATACTAATTCACAGGAGTCAGGTCCATGTTAATACCTCAAAGGTCGCCGCCACCATCCTACTTCATTCTGGAATCTCCACCCCGTACACGGTTGTCAAAGTGGTTTTCGGTATCTACAGAGAGTATTCCCATATCCGATCCCGGCCTCTTTGCCAACCAATCGTTATTATAACCCATGGCTATAAATTTCAAACATGGTTTATATTTCACTTCAAAACATATTCATTTAAACCATTTAAATTCAATATCAAATAATATTCATTTCAAAGTTGTAACATTTCTAAGTTCATTCATTCAAATATAAAATTTCCAAAACATTGTAAATTTCAGCTATAACAGCACTTATAAAATATTATGGTAGATATCGTAATATTTCAAAAACCTTGTCAAATTCAAACAACACTTATAAAGTGCTGCAGTAGGTATTTAGTTATTTCAAAACAGCTCAATTTCAAAAAAAAGCAGCACTTACAAAGTGCTATAGTAGGTATTAGTAATTTAAAACAGTTCCATTTCATTTCAGCAACTACAGCACTTACCAAGTGCTAAAGTAGCTATTTAGTTATTCAAAACAGTTTACTTTCAGCAACAACAACACTTACAAAGTGCTGCAGTAGCTATTTAGTTATTTCAAAATATAGTTTAATTTCAGCGACAACATCGCTTACAAAGCACTGCAGTAGCTCTTTATTATTCCAGAACTTAGTTTATTTTGAGAAATGATAGGACTTAACAAATGTTGTCTTAAAACCACAGTATTTCTGAAATGCTGCCAATACTAATTCCAGATTTAATATAAAATTTCAGAAACATTAAAACTTCAATTTTAGCCATTTTAACTTATAAAAATCATATTTTTCGCTTCAAAAATATTCATTTGGATATCATTTAACTTATGATTCAATAAAATAAAGCTTTAATAAATAAATATCCAATTTAAACAATAATTCACTTATTAAGTTAAAAGTAAACTATTTTCTCAACTTTTTATTTTTAACAATTAACTTAATACTTTATTTTAAAATACCCATTTCATAAATTAAATAAAATTTTCATTCATTTACTTAACTTTAAAAATTTCCATTTAAACCAAATTTCCAATTTCCAAGTTAAGTCATATTTTTAAAATACACCTTTCCATTTAATTATTTATACATTTTAACTTACAGAAAAACCGCTATAATTTCATTTAAATTATTTAAATCCAACTTAAGTTAAAATGTCATATTTTTAGATTTAAAAGTACTTATAAATTTCATAAAATATACATAATTAACCACAGGTTTGTATAATATTTTCTAACCTAGGTCAAGTGATACGGATAATATATCATTTCAATCGTAATTTAAAAAGAAAGATACGGGTTCTATCATTTCAAACCCGTAATCCTAAGTAAACCAAATACAATAAAAATCACTTGAGCCTATCATTTCAGCCCATAATGATTTTTCCTTATTCTAAAGTCCGTTCGAGTATGTATCATTTCAACCCATTGTGATAAGGGAACTTGCAGTGTGAGATACAGAAAATAAAATAACAGTATAGCATATAATATTATAACATATGATGTAACAGGTATAAAATCAGGTTATACATCATATAAACAGATCACAGGCATATTGAACATAGTATATCAATCATTACATATTCACTTGCCATCATTTCACAGTTATATAAGTATAGATGTCGAGAGTGATAAACTCACCTTTTTGAAGCTAGAGATTACGAAATAAAGGCACGACAAGCATGCACTAGATTCGAAGAGAAGTGGCACCCAAATCCAAATCTTGGAAACAAATAAATATAACAATTATAAATATATGTTGAAACATAACAAAATAAATTAAAACAATGAAAATTTATGAAATGAAATGACATAAACATGCTTTTAAACACAAGAGTGCTCGGCCACCATGGACATAGGCTTGGCCATACCCCACATAGGCTCGGCCATGACATTTTTGAGGAAACTAGGCTTGGTTATGGATCAAGTACACACGACTAAGGCTTGAGGAAGTGGAAAAGTGGTAGGTTACAACCATGGAATTCAAAAAGTCAAGGTAAAAGAGGGGTTTGTCACACATAGGCTCGGCCTTATGGTCTAAATGGCTCGGCTATGGTGCATGTTTGGGTCTAATGGTCAACATAGCACGGTTAGGCAATGAAGTATGGTTGGCAAGGTAACATATTATGGAGGAATAAGGGAGGCCGTGGCAAATAGCATAGGAGGTGGTGATTAAATAGGCTTGTGATTGATTTTGTGTTGCTTTTGGTGATGGATATTGATCTAGGGGCACAACCATGTCATGGGGTGGTTGATGTAGAGTGGCGGCCGATCATTGATGAGGTGGTGAGGAGATAGTGGTCGGCAAATAGGTGGAGTGGTCGTGCTTGCAAATAGAAAACAAAAGTAAAAAAAATAAAAGAAGAGAAGAGGAAGCCATAAAAACTTATTGTAATTTTCTTTCAATCAAGATAGACAAATGAGGAAGGAAATGTTGGGAGATATTTGTACGTGAATTGATAATTAATTGAGGAATTTTCATGGCTAATCAATTGAAAGAAACGACATGGTATCAATGTTTGAACGGCTAGTGAAATGAAGGGGCTTTATTTCCTATTTAATAAAAAGAAAGTTATGTCCCCTAGAATTTCCAAGCCAAAATTCAAATAAAAATCCAATAAAATCACATTAAAAGTCCAAACAAAATGGAAAACAGAAAATTAAAATAAAAATAGAAATGAACATAGGAAATAGACAAAAGAAAATAACACTTAAAGTACAGAAAATAAACGCGTGTAAAACGCTAGAAGTTATCAAATTTTAAAAGTATAAAACGGAATTTTACGAAACGAAAAGCAGCACGAACTTCAGAAAAAATACAGTTTCAAGGAAAAAGATTAGAATTTAAAATTTATAATTTTGAAATTTTCAAATAAAATTCAAAGTTTGACCAAAATATAAAATTTTCAAAAATTGTTTATTTTATCCCATTTGGAAGATAAATTACAAACACATCAAAAATTACAATGGAAAATTTTCAAAAATTCAATTTTTAATGATTAAAAATAAAAGTTTTCAAATAAATTAAATTTAAAATATTTACAAAATGTTGGGTTGTTACACTCTCCCCCACTCAAAACTTTTCGTCCTCGAAAAGGAACGAAACAAGGAAAACAAAGAAAGATAAGATAGCAAAGAAAAAGTATCTGAAACAAACAATCCGGATTCGTAGCACGCATGCTCTCCTCCATCTCCCAGGTACAATCCCGATCATCCGTACTCCATTGCACTTTGACCAGGTTGACTGATTTTCTTCTCAGCTGCTTCGTACCTCTATGGACAATACGAAGTGGCTTCCTCTCGACAGTCAGATTAGGCTAAATATCGAAACTCTCGAGAGCAGAAGGCTGGACAATCAAATATGGATCATGCAGATATCGACGAAGATGCAAGACATGGAATACATTATGTACGCCAACAAACTTCTCAGGCAAATCTAGACGATAAGCTAGAGAACCGATCCTCTCCAAGATGCGGAAAGGACCGACAAACCTAGGAGCAAGCTTCCCTCTACGACCAAACCGAATCACATTCCTTAAGGGAGAGACCTTAAGGAAAGCCAAATCACCAACAGCAAACTCTAAACTCTTCCTACGCCGATCAGCATACTTCTTCTGCCTATCCTAAGCAATCCTCAACTTCCTCTTAATCTCCTCAACCTTCTCAGATGCCTCCAAAATCACATCAGGACCAAGAACCAAACGTTTATCGGATTCAATCCAGCAAGATGGATATCTACAGGGTCTTTCGTAAGGAACATCAAACGAAGACATTTCAATACTAGCCTGAATTCAAAGACGAGTGAGATAGATAAAGATTAAGATAATATTAAAATATAAGATTGAAAATATAGCTCATAACTATTTTATAGGAGAATTCAATAAGATGGCGATGATCTTCCCAAGATCCTCGATAATCCAGAACACAAACATGAAGAAGATCCTCAAGAATCTGATTCACTCTTTCTGTTTGACCGTCGGTCTGTGGATGGTAAGCAGTGCTCAAATTCAGAAGAGTGACCGAAGATTTCGAAAAAGCTTTCCAAAACTGACTGGTGAAGATAGGATCCCGATCACTAACAATGCTGATAGGAACACCATGGAGATGAACAATCTCCCTCATGTAGATCTCAGTCAGACTGGAAGCAGAACGGGTAGACTTGACCGGAATAAAATGAGCGTACTTGGTCAGTCTATCCACAATAACCCAGATACTCTCATTCCCCTTCCTAGTCCTCGGTAATCCATCAATAAAATCCATGGAAACCTGTTCCCATTTCCAATTGGGAACCTCAAGGGGCTGCAACAAACCAGGGGTCTTCTGATGATCTACCTTGACTTGTTGACAAGTCGCACGCCTACCAACAAAGATAGAGATATCTCACTTCATACCTCTCCACCAATAAAGATTTTTCATATCCTGATACATCTCCGTCACACTACGATGAATAGAAAGTCTGGATTGTTGATGTTCTTGAAGTAACTCTGCCTCAATCCATTAACATTCGGGACACAAATCCAATTATTAATCCTCAAAATACCTCTATCATCGACCTGAACCCCACTACCATCAAGACTACATCCACTAACTCTACTACGAACACTCTCCTTTATAGGCCAGAGCATCTCATCCTCATCTTGCTTTGCAATGATATGACCCAAAAGAGTAGAAGAAGAAACAACAAGCTGACATAACAAGGCCTTCTTCCGACTCAAAGCATCAATCACAACATTAGCTTTCTCAAAGGTATAGCTAATGTCAAGATCATAAGAAGCAAGAAACTCAAGCCACCTAACCTGACGCTGATTCAAATCCTTTTGGGTGAAGATATATTTCAAAGACTGATGATCAGGAAAGAGTTCAAACTTAGCACCCAAAAGATGATGCCTTCAAAGCTTCAAAGCAAAGACAACAGTAAGCAATTCCAGATCATGAGCTGCATAATTGGCCTCATGGGCCTTCAGCTGGCGACTGGCATAAGCAATCACCTTTCCATATTACATCAGAATAGCTCCCAAACCCTCACGACAAGCATCAGTATATACCGTTAATCCCTCATTTCCATTCAAAACGGTAAGCACTGGTGCGGAAGTAATCTTACGCTTCAACTTATTGAATGTAGCTTCACACTTATCACACCATATAAACTTAGCTTTCTTTCAAATTAAAGCAGTGAGAGGTGCAGAAATCCGAGAAAAGTTCTCAATGAATCTCCCATAGTAACCGGCAAGGCCTAGAAAACTGTGAATATCAGTTGGAGTCGTGGGGGTTTTCCGATCCTGTAACAGAATAGAGAGAAATAAGGACCATAGAAAAGGTAAAGAGTTAAATTACAGAAGAGAAGAAAAGAGAGACTGACATTGATCGCAGCGATCTTGATTGGATCAACAGAAACACCATCACTATAAACAATATGCCTAAGAAAACAGACTTCATCTTTCCAGAAATGGCATTTCGAGAATTTAGCTTTCAACCGATGACTCCTAAGAGTTCCAAGAACAAATCTCAAATGGGATTTATGCTCTTCCTCAGATTTAGAGAAAACCAGAATATCATCAACAAAGACCATAACAAATTTATTAAGCACATCTCGAAAAACACGATTCATCAAATCAACAAAGAAAGCATGAGCATTAGTCAAACCAAAAGGCATAACTAACCACTCATGGAAACCATTCTAAGTACGGAAAGCAGTCTTGGGAATACTTTCCTCAGCAACTCTGACCTGGTGAAAACCCGTGGCAAGATCTAGCCGAGAGAAAATAGTAGCTCCAAGGAGCTGATCAAACATAACATTGGTGCAAGGCATAGGATATCTGTTCCTCATAGTGACCTTGTTCAGCTCCCTATAATCAACACACATCCTCAAAGAACCATAAGACTTAGTGACGAAAACCACCGTTGCTCCCCATTCTGAATGGCTAGGTCTGATCAGGCCCGTGGAGAACAAGTCCTCAATTTGCTTCCTTAACTCAACCTTCTCATGAGGTGCCATCCTTCTAGGAGGAAGAACTATAGGTCGGGCTCCATGAATAAGATCAATACGAAATTCAATTTCCCGCTTAGGAGGTAAAGAAGTAACTTCACCAAATACATCGGGATATAGTCTAACTACAGGAGTAGAATAAAGATCATCTGGAGAAGAGTCAAGAGAATAAATAAAACTTCCAGCATAATCCTAAGGCAAGCATCACTGAATCACCAAAGAATTATCAAAATCATCCACAAGAGAAACAGTCTGGGTTTTACAAGAGTTAACAACATCATGCCTCTTCAGCCAATCACCCCCAAGTAATAGATCAAAAGCATCAAAACCCAGAACATAGAAATCACCACTGAAACGGTGATCAAAATAGAGCAGTTTCACTTGGTTACAAATCCTACTTAGGTTCGCGGGACCCCCAATAGAATTTGAAACACAAAAAAGCTCATCAGCATACTTAGGAGAAAGAATATGCTCAAATTTATCACAAATACTCACAGAAATAAAGCTATGGGATGCTCCAGTATCAAACAGAACACGAACAGGAAAATTAAACAGAGAAAAAGTACCCTGAAGTGTACCTTGGTTGTCACTAGGAGAAGGTGCAGGAACAGGTGCAGGAGGTGGAGCTGGCAAAGATGCAGAGGTAACAACAAAAATACCCGAGGGCTGGCCTTTCTGCTGAGTAGGGAAGTCCTTCTTGAAATGGCCAGGCTATAGACAAATGTGACAGAGATTACGCCTGTTCAGCTGAGTGGGAGGAGGAACAACAGCACCACCCAAAGTAGGACAACTATTGGCTTAGTGTCCCTTTTGATTACATTTGAAATAAGTAATGGCAGATAGGCCGAAATACTGCCTCTGAGATGAAAAAGATGATCCTAACCTTGGAGTCTTGTTCTGATTCCTCTTCCAATGGTGAAAGTGGAGCTTTCTCTTCTTAGGATTACCGAAAAAAGATTGATATGAAGCAGAACTAGCAGCTGGAGGATCCTTAGAAGTAGGATTCTCATATCTAATGGCCATATCCATCAGAGCGGTGAAAGGGCTATGCACATGGGTGATGAGACGATCATAATATTCCGGACGAGCACCAGCAATGAACTTCTCATTCTTCTTGAGAGAAGTGTCAATCAGATTAGGGCCAAACTTAGAAAGTTCATTGAACTTCCTCTCGTACCCAGCAAAAGACATATCACCCTATTTTAGATCCATGAATTCCTGATGCAGCCGAGATTTCCCTGCCTCGGGCATCCACTTTACAATAAAAGCATCCCTAAAGCACGATAAAGGAACATAAGACAAATTTGAAAAAGAGAAACAGAACCAAATTCAAGACAAATAGAAGATGATACCTAAATTGTTCCCAAGAATTGTCATCGTCAGCGGTGTGAGCTGTGACAGACTCCCACCAATCCAAAGCTGCTCCCTTCAACTGCCAAGCTGAAACCTGAAACTGCCGGGCATTAGTGATCTCAAGATCGGAGAAGATCCTCTCCAAATCCTTCAACCGCTATTGAGCCTCAATAATGCTCTTAGATTCGGTGAACTTGGTGCCACCAAGCTCAGTGTATTCCTTAAAGAGTTTCATGAACTTGACCGGTGCAGCAGGTTCAGGAGCTAGGGCAACACCACGTCCCCTACCTCTTGAATTCCTATGACTCATCCTAAAAAATAAAGAATGAATTTTAGGACAGAGGTAATTGAGAACAAAGACAAGATAAGATTAAATAAGATTCAGCTGAAACTGAATATCCTAAAATTACCAACAAGTTGATAAGAAAAAGAAAGAAGTTTAGAAAAAAAATTGATTTCAAACCAAGAAAAGTTTTTATACCAAAATAAACTTAAAAATCCTATGAAAATCATTTGAAAATCATTTTATACTCTAAAATGCGTTCTCTCACAAAGAAAGAATTCTAAGGTTGATTTCACTCATTCTAGGGTATTTCTAACCTATCTCTAATGAGTTTTTGCTCTGCAGGCTATGGTTTGCCTAAAACCAAAGCTCTGATACCAAATGTAATGACCCATTATTTTGCACCGTTCAAATTCGATAATAAAACCAAATATGTCAAATTTGAATAGCTCAAAACAATAGATTGTAATAAAAATTAGAGCAAATAAAACCAATCACAGAATCACAGACACAGAATATCAGAATACTCGCAGCGGAAATAAAAATAACCATAGTGGTTCATGAAGCCATTACAAACTCAGTCTCAAACAAGTACAAAATACATAGTCTGAAAAACAAATATAGTTCTGAAACAAATATAGTAGAAATACCAAATAAATAAGTCTCTAATACATAAGCTGAAATAAAATGATTGAACTGAAATAGATAAAACTGGATAAGCAGATAATCTCCGGATATCTCTAGCTTCCAGAAGATAGATCCAATCTGTGATATTCAGGGTGACCCGAGCGTAAGAAATAACACTAACAGTCGAGTTAGGACATATATACTTATACAATGTAAACCAACTCAAGTGAATTGCAATATAAATGCACAAGTAACTTAAAGGATGCTTGGGACCGCCCCTCCTCTAAGGATCCGTTAAACTATTTAATATGCAGTAATATACGATATTATAATAATGTCTAGAAGTAAAGTACAATATGCTTGAAAATAGAATTAAGGAGTTACCCAATATCCCCCTTGACACATTTTATATATTCCCATAGTCTATACAGTACCGTAATCTCCCCTGTAATGGACGTCATCAGAGAGCACTCCATAGGTATGGTACAAAACCAAAATCGTATAAGGCGCGCTAGGGTAGGTGACACGGCATAACGAGGCAATGCCAGGGTAGATATACCAATTATGCATCCGGAATGGTGGTAATGCATAATAGCCACTACCGCCCACCTCGAGCCACACTCCAAAAATCAAAGGGTACCCCAATCAATCACAAAGTAATGGAATTGTATCGAAGAAGTGTGCCCGATAAGAGGAGCTACCTCCTTGGCCCGGAATCGCTCCTGTTTTAGCCACCTTATGCCAACTCAAGGGAGTCGGATCCACGTTCATAGCTCAAAGGATGTCGCCACCATCCTACTTCATTCTGGAATCTCTATCGCGTAAACGGTTGTCAAAGTGGTTTTTTGTATCGACAAAGAGTATGCCCATATTTGATCCCAGTCTCTTTGCCAACCAATCATTATCGTAACCTATGGTTATAAATTTCAAAAATGGTTTATATTTCACTTCAAAACATATTCATTTAAACCATTTAAATTCAATATCAAATAATATTCGTTTCAAAGTTGTAACATTTCTAAGTTGTAACATTTCTAAGTTTGTTCATTCAATTATAAAATTTCCAAAACATTGTAAATTTCAGCTACAACAACACTTACAAAATGTTACGGTAGATATAGTAATATTTCAAAAACATTTTCAAACTCAAAAAACAGCAGCACTTATAAAGTGTTACAGTAGTTATTTATTTATTTCAAAACAGCTCAATTTCAAAAACAGCAGCACTTACAAAGTGCTACAGTAGGTATTAGTAATTTAAAACAGTTCAGTTTCATTTCAGCAACAATAGCACTTACCAAGAGCTACAGTAGCTATTTAGTTGTTCAAAACATTTTACTTTCAGCAACAACAGCACTTACAAAGTGCTATAGTAGCTATTTAGTTATTTCAAATATAGTTTAGTTTTAGCGACAACAACACTTACAAAGTGCTGCAGTAGCTCTTTATTATTCCAGAACTTAGTTTATTTTCAGAAATGATGCACTTAACAAATGCTGTCTTAAAACCACAGCATTTCTGAAATGCTACCAATACTAATTCTAGATTTAATATAAATTTTCAAAAACATTAAAACTTCAATTTTAGCCATTTTAACTTATAAAAATCATATTTTTCGCTTCAAAAATATTCATTTGGATATCATTTAACTTATGATTCAATGAAATAAACCTTTAATAAATAAATATCCAATTTAAACAATAATTTACCTTATTAAGTCAAAAGTACACTATTTTCTTAACTTTTTATTTTTAACAATTAACTTAATACTTTATTTTAAAGTACCCATTTCATAAATAAAATAAAATTTCCACTCATTTACTTAACTTTAAAACTTTCCATTTAAAACCAAATTTCCAATTCCCAAGTTATGTCATATTTTTAAAATACACCTTTCCAATTAATTCTTTATAAATTTTAACTTATAGAAAAACCACTATAAATTCATTTAAATTATTTAAATCCAATTTAAGTTAAAATGTCATATTTTTACGTTTAATAGTACTTATAATTTCAGAAAATATATAAAATTAACCACGGATTTGTATAATATTTTCTAACCTAGGTCGATTGATATGGATAATATATCATTTCAGTCCGTAGTTTAAAAAGAAAAATCTGTGTTCTATCATTTCAAACTCGCAATCCTAAGTAAATAAAATAAAATAAAAATCATCCGAGCCTATCATTTCAGCTCATAATGATTTTTCCTTATTCTAAAGTCCGTTCGGGTATGTATCATTTCAACCCATAATGATAAGGGAACTTGCAGTGTGAGATACAGAAAATAAAATAACAATATAGCATATAATATTATAACAGATGATGTATCGTGTATAAAATCAGGTTATACATTACATAAATAGATCGCAGGCATATATGAACATAGTATATCAATCATTACATATTCACTTGTCATCGTTTCACAATTATATAAGTACGGATGTCAAGAGTGATAAACTCACCTTTTTGAAGCTAGAGACTACGAAATAAAGGCACACAACAAACAAAGAAAGGTATGACAAGCACGCACTAGATTCGAAGAGAAGTGGCATCCAAATCCAAATCTTGGAAACAAATAAATATAACAATTATAAATATATGTTTCAACACAACAAATAAATTAAAAATTGAAAATATGTGAAATGAAATGACATAAACATGCTTTTAAACACAAGAGTGCTCCGCCACCATGGACATAGGCTCGGCCACACCCTACATAGGCTCGGCGATGACATTTTTGAGGCAACTAGGCTTGGCTATGGATCAAGTACACACGACTAAGGCTTGAGGAAGTGGAAAAGTGGTAGGTTACAACCATGGAATTCAAAAAATCAAGGAAAAAGAGGGGTTTGGTTCACACATAGACTTAGCCCTATGGTCTAAATGGCTCAGCTATGGTGCATGTTTGGGTTTAGTGGTCAACATAGCATGGATATATAATGAAGTATGGTTGGAAAGGCAACATATGGTGGAGGAATAAGGGAGGCCATGGCAAATAGCATAGGAGGTGTTGATTAAATAGGCTTGTGATGGATTTTGTGTTGCTTTTGGTGATGGATCTAGATCTAGGGGCATGACCATGTCATGGGGTGGTTGATGTCGAGTGGTGGCCGATCATAGATGATGTGGTGAGGAGATGGTGGTTGGCAAATAGGTGGAGTAACCGAGCTTGCAAATAGAAAACAAAAGTAAAAAATAAAAATAAAAGAAGAGAAGAGGAAGCCATAGAAACTTACTTTAATTTTCTTTCAATCAGGATAGACAAATGAGGAAGGAATTGTTTGGGAAATATTTGTATGTGAATTGATAATTAATTGAGGTGTTTACACGGCTAGTCAATTGAAAGAAACGACATGGTATCAATGTTTGAACGGCTAGTGAAATGAAGGGGCTTTATTTCCTATTTAATAAAAAGAAACTTATGTCCCCTAGAATTTCCAAGCCAAAATTCAAATAAAAATCCAATAAAATCACATTAAAAAGTCCAAACAAAATCGAAAATCGAAAATAAAAATAAAAATAGAAATGAACATAGGAAATAGACAAAAGAAAATAACAATTAAAATACGGAAAATAAACGCATGTAAAACGTAGAAAGTGATCAAATTTTAAAAGAATAAAACAGAATTTTACGAAACGAAAAGTAGCATTAACTTCAAAACAAAATACAGTTTCAAGGAAAAAGATAAGAACTTAAAAAATTAAATTTCAAAATTTTCAAATAAAAGTCAAATTTTGACCAAAATATAAAATTTTCAGAAATTGTTTATTTTATCCTATTTGGAAGATAAATTACAAACACATCCAAATACACTGGAAAAATTCCAAAAATTCAAATTTTAATGATTAAAAGTCAAAGTTTTCAAATAAATTAAATTTAAAATATTTACAAAATTTTGGGTTGTTACAGGCATGCCTTGGTAGGAAGTCAAAATTTTGAGTTACGATTTTGAGACGATTCAAATCTAAATTTAAATATAATATATGCACACACACACATACACACACACACACATATATATGGACTGGTCAAAGGGAACTTTCCCCCTTCAATTCAAATGACACTATAGCAAGCCTACGCGACACGCAAGGAAAAACACGTGTTCTCCGTGGGATAACATGCGTCTTCTTTATTAAAAAAGTTTATAATGGCCGAAAACAAATTTTCTTCCTAGTCCAATGCAAATCAAAATTGAGCAAAGAAAAGTATGCAATGTCTTTCTTTGTTTGAAAATAAATCCCTCTATCCCCTTCAGAAATTCATAAATCGATATCAGTTATAAAAAAAAGGCAACCGAGATAAGAACGAAATCGAATCGAGTCTCGCTGAGGTGAGTTTAGGCAGCCGCATTCTTGATGGTCGTGGTGGGTTCGTGGTTGAAGTCTCGAGTGTGGGGGGGGGGGGGGGGTCGGCAAGTTCAATCGAAGCACGTGTTTCATGAGGCATGTGGTGATAGGTCATGTCGCGAGGGGGAGCTTCGATCTACGACATCTCGTTTTTGGTCATTGGGAAGAGCTGCTTCGAGTGTGAGGATCGGGTCGACGCCTTGGGTTGTGGTGGTCACTTGTGAAAGCCGACCAGGGGAAGTAGGCATCATCAGCATGTGGGGCTAAGGATTCTTGATATGCTCACGTGCATAGAAGGGTAGGTAGTGAGGTTGCAGGATCGCGAGGTGGCTAGGGTTCGTATGGAGTGCGTAGGCAAGGGGAGGAAACCCGAGGTTTGGCCTGGGTTCGATGTCAGAGAGGCTTGCAATTTTTCTATTCTTTAATTTATATTTTAACTAATAAATATGTGAAGTAAAAAAAATATATATAGATATATAAATTTTTAACTTACTAGTTATTTTAAATAATGGATTTGTTGATTAATTTATCCAATTTATTTTAGTCACTAAAAGGTTTTAAAAGGAAATTTTTTTGGCTCAAAATAAATTATTAGTTAATTAAATTTTAAAATGGTTATTAGTTGTTCGATTAGTTCAATATTAATAAATCATATAATGTTATACAAAGTCTGAAATTGTGAAGAAAACAAGCCGGTTTGAAGTGGATTGCAAACAAAAGTTAAAGGTGAGTTAATCTCACTCATTTGGATTATCGGTTATTTTAAACAGTTAAACTTAAATTATTGTATTGATTGCTTGAAATGATGATCTATTATCAGTTTGGATGTGATATTATATATAATAGTGTGTGTATATATATATATATTGGAGCGATGATTGATATTCCCGCATTATATAGCAGATGAGACCCTATATGCCCCGCATAATAGCGGATGACCCTTTTCTACCGCGATATCCCCCTCGAAGTGGGATTGTTATTTTTTTATTATTGTCTAACATCTGTGGATGTAGAGAAATGGGTTGGAGGGATCCAACTCGATTCTTCAAAATATTGAAGTTTGATTTCATAATCTATGTTATGATTGATTGTTTATCTGCGATCGATTACACTGGAAATTGAAGTAATAAATGCTATGGTTTTTTGCTGAACATATTTTGGGTATTTGAAGATATCAAAATATAAAAGATTTGATTCAAAGAGATATAAAGAAAGAAATTTAAGTAAAATAATTTTATACAAATCAAAGGAATGAATTTGGAAAAGAATAAAAAGTTTTGATTTTAAAATCCTATTGAATAAATACTGAACATGGGAAAAAGATTTTTGAATAAATGGGAATAAATGAATTTTGAAACTTAAGTGATACTGTTTAAAGAAATAAAGGATTTATTTTTTTAAATTCAAAATTTGAAATGTTGGGAGAAATAAGAAGGGGAATTTTGAAATAAAGTATGAAATGGATATTTCAGATTTAAATAAGGGTTTAAATCATAATAAAAGGGCAAATATGGAGTTAATGGGTTTTGGAATATGATTTAGGTAAATCAAGAAGCAAATTTAAAGGGAATTTAATTCAGAGAATCGATTTGAAAGATCGATTAAGTGTTTGAAAATGGTGATTGAAAGGGAAATGAGATTATGAAATTTATAAATAGGGTTTATAAATAAAGTGAAATATTTATCAACAGATAATTTGGAAGTATAAATTCACGATGGAAATTTATAAGGCAAGGGTGATTGGTTTAAAAATAAATAGTGGTTTATTTTTATAGAGTGGAAGAAAATTTATGGGTTTGGGACGCAAATTAAACTAGACATAAATTGAGAAGAATTTGTAAATTTTTAGACGGTTGTATTGGAATGGAAAGTGTAGTTTCCTGAAATGTTAAGTATATTTTCAAAAAAGAAGGTTTTTATGTATAAATTAGAATTTTTAAAAGATGTGTTAAAGAAGAATGTTTTTAGAGAAATTTATTTCTTAAATTTTTTAAATTTTTTTTAAGTAAATATTTATTAAATTAATTATAGTAGTAATTATTTTAAAATTTTAATTAGTATTATGATTTAAAAAGATAATCATTAAGTATTTATACTTTATACAATAGTTTTATTTAAAAATAATTTTTGGCTATAGTTTTTACTTGGAAAATTATTATAAAACTTTATGACTAATTTTTGAATAAGTAATTTAGGTAGTTTTATTTCAAATGTTTTAAGTATATATTTCTGGGTAAAGTGATATAATTTGTTTCAAAATCTAAATTCAATAAGATTTGGCGTTTTCAGTGGAAATAAACAATTGGTTGGAAATTATTCCGCTAGAGGAAAAGTGATTTGAAAACTATTTTCAAAGGTTTGAAGTGTAGAAAAATATCTTATGAAGATATTTTGAAATAAATAATTTGGGAAATTGTTAATGCCTGATGGTTATTGTGGATATTATTTGATAGTTAAGTAACCGACTATCAATATGGACAACGCGCTGATCGTTTTGAAGAGACCGTGATCAGGTTTAATTACCCGAAAACAACATCGATCCGATTTGAACGTAGCGAATGAGTACCATAAAGATGATGAAGAAGGTGATTCGGTTTGTCCAGGCCCATGGCAACTTGTGTGGATGAATGCTATCAAAACATCGTTAGGAGGACGGTGAGCATTCTAAGTGAATGTGTTCTAAAAAGGTAACACATAGCCTCAAGCCTCATCAACCGGGAATGGCTAAAACATGGGAGATGCAGCAAGGCTAAGTGGCTAGAAACCAATTAGGGTAAGGTCATCCCTGTCTAGATATCCCTTTTCATTTCGGCTGTGTGGGCGGTTGCTGATCCCAACTTCGGGGTTATCTTATTCGGACTATCCAGTAAGAGGTAACTCCGGTCTTGTGTTGCAGGGTATCGGGAGGGATCCTTGGTACTCTGATCTAGACCAGGTACTGTGACAGGCGATACCCCAGTAGCCCTGCCATTGTATGGAATCCAATCTCCAATAAGCGCCTGTGCGGTTTTGATTGTGCCTAACTATGCTAAAACGTGAGATGCAAGCATTTTAGCTAGATTCTATTTTACTTTCTACAGACATTATTATAATATCATACGGATTTGATAAAAAAATGTTTTGGTTATCATAAGGTAAAAACCCGATATGTTTATTTGTGGTGTGGTCACGAGATACTTTTGATTTCAAAGGATTTTGAAAACTTTAATAATCCAATTGAGTGTGTTTTCTCACTCTGGTTTTCCAGACTGACTCGGGTGTTATTTCACTATAATGCTCGGGTCAGATCGAGTATTATAGGATACATGATAGGATGCTGTGAAGCTTAGGAGATGAGCTGGATGGCGAGACATATCACACGTACTTGATATATATTGTACTGTGAAGTATAAGATGTATAGTCGGCTTTTGTGAGGACAAGTTAATATAATTGTCCAGTATTTTGCTATTGATTGTGTTGTATTCTGTTGATGTAATGTATTAAACAGATATAGTTCTTTTTGTATAAAGATCAGTCATTTAACTATTATATATTGTTCCGTTGCAATTGTGAGATTCTGATCTTGTTTCTATTTTCTTGTTCTACCTCTTTCTTCTTTAACCCTAATGGTTTGTATTTCCGACCACTTTGAGTTGAACTAATGGGGAATATTGTCGGCTCAAAGGGGTGCGGATTTGCGAGCTGTTACATCATCCACTTTGAACTTTGTAAGTCTAACACAAAATCTTTGATTCAATAATAATAATGATGATTATAAATCATATTGCTCTGGACAGATACTTTGACTTTAAGTTGACTACAGTTGACTGTGATACTGACCTCATATAACTTAGGAGATGAATTATCTATTGAATAGTGTTTCACTTACAATGCTTCTACTCATATGCAACTATAGCCACTCGATGGATGATAAGGCACAAATGAACTATAAATAAAGTGGAGTACACACATTGAAGTTCCACTGTATTCTCAAGTTGAGGGAATTGTGTAACGTCGAAACTTTGAGATTGTCTATTTGATCTTAGTTATATTAACCAACAGAGAACTCTAGAGCGAGTCATTCCATAATTATCCGCTAATCATTTGCATGCAACCTCTTGTAGCATCCGATAACCATGAGTGATACACCAACAACCATTTGGAGAGCATTACTACTCTAATCTCGATGAATGAATCGATTTCTTTTCTCGAAATATCTTGAGTAGGAATATTTAGAATAATATATTATTTTCCATGTGATGAAATTCTCATGATTACCGTATATTGTAATTACGTCACATAATGTATCGTTTAAGGATATTTTCTATGATATAATTTAAATTAATTGCTTAACTAATTATATCACAATATAACAAGTATAATAGAAAGAAAACACCTTTTATTTTGAACAAGATTAGTTATTAAGTTAGATATATATAACAAATTACATAATTGCCCCTAGGGAATATCCTTAACTCTATTAAGATTGTCCAAAACTAGCAAATGATAAGTAGGTTATGAAGATATATGCATGGATTTTTATTTCCTACTACTGAATTGCTACATTAGCAAAATGAAAGGGAAAAACATTACGATCCAATGTATGTTTTCTATTTATGATATACATGTTCGAGTTTTTTTGTATGGAAACATCATATTCATTTATATATGGTGACGTGGTAGATAGGTTAGAGTTGAGAGCTGACATAGTGGAAAAATGCTTACTGGTGTCAAATCTCGTTAAAATTTCGGCTAGTCTGGGTGTGGTTTGTCATTACGTCGTATTATCGAGTCATGAATGCATGCTTGCTTGTGATTTGTTTGTGTTTTATTTTGTTGGATTTGAGTTATTTTTAGGGATGGACCGGCTTTAGAGATACGGAGTAGTACTCAACTGTAAAAGGTAATTGATGATGATAAGAAGTGATGAAGGGTATAAGTTAGAGTTGAGCTTCATGCTCATGGGAGCAGTAAGGGTTAGGTTTTTTGTATTCACTCGAGGTCCCGCATGGTAAGTTGTCATTAGTAACTATTATGAGGGAATATCATGATATTTTCGAGGAGGTTGCAGGATTACCACCATATAGGAAGATAGTGTTACGTAGCGATCTTGTGAAGGGTGTTTGACCAATTATTATGTCTTTGAGATGGATCACACCTAAAGAGCAGTGAGAGCTAGAGGTGCAAGTAAATGAGTTGATCAAGACGGATTAATTTAGAAGAGTACTTCTGAATAGGGAGTGAAGAAATTGGTCAGGTCGCAGTGGGTTAGATAGGTGAATTCCCAAAAAAAAAAAAAAAAAAAAACTTTTTTGGATCTTGGTTGGGCCTATGAAGTCTAATTGATTTAAAATCCAATTCAAATTATTACTCAAATAAAATCTTACTTTTATTTATTTATTGCTATAACTGAATAATGGATTAAATTTGAATTTAAATTTATTTGTATCCAAATACACTCGTGTATAGTGCACATGCGACATTTAAATAGTGTATATGGTTAATGTATACATTTATAGGTGTTGGAAATTAAACCGTAATGTATATATTTATCCCTTTATTTATGCCTTTATTAATCATAGGTTTATTTTGAATATACACATATATATATAATAATTATTTATTTTATTTTAAAATAATTTTGACTAATTCAAAATATTTTTAATTATCATCTTAAAATCTTGCGTTGATTTAAAACTCAAAATTAGATCTACACTAAAAATAAAATATCTATTTATAAATTTTAAATTAAATTAAATAATATATAATCTTTGAAAAATATTGTTTTCAATTCAAAATATACATATATATACTTATTCTAATTTTAAAAATTATATTTACTTATATAATGATTAAAATTCTATATATATACATATGGTTTTTTTTAAATTGATCGAAAGATTAAAAAACATTTTATTATTTTCAAATCCATAGGGATTTGTTTGTTTTTTAATCACATATTACATTAATATATATTTAAAATGATTTTTAAAATAAAAGTCAATTATTATTCTACAGAGATAATCTTTTTGAAAACCAAAAGTGATATATTTATACAATGGTTTTAAATAATTTGATATACTTAAAATGTGTGTACATATACACACTCACAATTACATCGGTCATATTATAAAATTATTATAGCTAGTTAAATAATTTTAAAACTGAAAATAAAATTGTTTATTTAATAATATGGCTAAGATATACTAATGTAATATAACAACGTTTTCATGTTTTTTAAACAATTTGAATATAAAAAATTTAAATCAGGCAACATGGGCACATAAATATATATTCGTTATACAGTATATATAAGATCTAACCTACACTGATATGATATAATATGTAATTAATATAGGATTAGATTATTATCAAGCCTAAGAATAGTATCTTGAATGGTCAAATAACTCCGAAATTTAATCAAATCAGCCTTCGGATTTCGCTTTGACCTAAAGATGAACACCACTTTTCTTTTAATTTGATTTTTTTTGATTTTATTTTGGGAATTAATGGCTATTGTGCCTTGAAATTTTTGGCTAACCTGAACAAGAGGAAGGAGGAAAAACAATGCCAAGTTGTCATGACTCGATTTTTCGACGCCCGAAAATCAACATTAATACGTCCGCTGTATCTAATGCGAACAATCGAATGTTGGAAAACCAGACTGTAAAGGAAAGAAGAAGGAGGTAGAAGAAGAGAAAAGCAAAACAATATTAGAATCTCACAATCGCAGTGGAATAACATATAATAGATAACAACAGATTTGATACCAAAGAATCTGTAACTGTATATCACTTTCAATCATCAGAGTACAACATCAAACAAAAACACAATACTTGTGTGATGACCGCAATTTTTGGATATTTGAAATTGGTATATTTAATTGACTTTAAATATTTGAAAGTTAGTTCAACCTGAATTTCAAATATCACTATTTATTTGGATAATTAAATAATAGGATTTAATAATTGGAAATTGATTGAAATAGCGAATCTTGGTTTTAAGATGGTTAAAAATATTTCAAAGGCTTGTAAAAATTTATATTAATAGTACTGGAGATAAGAGAAGTTTTAAATGTGAGTTTAAAAGTGTTTTTTTCTCAGTTTTAAGAATATATCGTTTAATTCGATATTTAAAAATGGCCTTCCGAGGCACAGTCTCGGAATTCGACGAAACCAGTTCCATTGGATCCGTAATATGACGCCCCACCTCTATACCCACTCTAGCCAAGGACACTACGGGGAAATGCCGTCAACTAGCACGGAGAATAAGGCTGTTGAGGAGCGACCATCCGCGTAATTGCTTTGTGCGAGCACCGATATGTCAGATAGTACAACATGCATCTGGTTTCAGGAGGAAATCCGACATACCGATACAAACTCAAAGCTACTACCCGGTGGCTATATATATTCTTCGGAAACAAATATAGAAATAAACATAACACAAATCAGTCACAGACATCCATATCACAAAGGCGGAAATAGATATGAATATATAACACATAAACGTGTTCATCAGAGTAGTGGTCAGACAAGATCCACAATATCACAAAAGATTAGCTACAAGTGCTAGACAAAAGAATATGGATACAACAGTGAGTCTATGTCTCAAATGTATACAACAAAAACTACTAATCAAGTAGTTAGCCAAAAGTCAGGGTGATAATCCCAAATGTGAAGTCAGGCAGAAGCACCTGTAACATCTCGGTCTGACCCGAGTATTATTTAATAAGAAAATAATAAACATATCAGTCTAGCTATAAATATCAGATAAAATGATATAGAATAAGAGATATGACATAAACATATGATAACTATAAAGCCATACTGAGATAAGTATGTAATTGAAAACCAACAAGAGATTAATCAATATCACAAGAATCTTCTCAAAGATCAAAAAGAATGTCATTCTCTTTATTTTTATTCACTAAAACCATAAGTATTGACAATTATATCAGTGTTAATCACAAAAGTTAATGACACACAAATTCACCAATGCACAAATATTGATAAAACATATCAATGTAAATCACGAAAATCGGTGAAACACAAATTCTAGAAATCATCAATGGAAATCCAGAAATCACAAAAAGGAGGAGGCCTATCACAAAACGGGAGCATGAAAACTCACCAACACGTGTATCACAAAATGGAACGCTATTCCATGGTTGCTAACCATTAATTTTGAGCCGAAGCTCCACAAAACAGCCCGAAGACCATGGGTCGCTACCCTACCAAATTGAGCCGAAGCTCAACAGAAACGGGGTTTAGTCTCCCTCGTAGACAAAGAGACATCGCACATTTGCTAGTCTAAACCACAAAAATGATCATCAACGATCATCAAGAAGTGTCAATTACAGTAAGCTAGTAAATATATAAGCTTAGCTTCATGTCCCATAACCACTAGCTTAACTTAAATATTTACGAAAAATTGTAGATCTCCACTCGAAAATTGTCACAAGAGATTCAATCGAACAAGTCCAAGAATTAACCGGCGAAGTAAACGCAAGCGTTTCATACCACTTGTTTTACTAAGCCGTTTAATTAGATTTCTCGTACGAGTGAGGTAAAGGTTTATATATACTAGTAGATTGGAAAACGGTTTAAGCAACAAGCTGTGTAGTAAAATAGGGTTGAAATCGTTTTGATGAAAGAGTTTTGATATTTACTGCTAGTACTGAAACCTTCATATTTTTAAAGTGACAAATCACAAAAATGATAGTAGAAACAAACAATCACAAAAATTCACATTCGATGACGTGAATAAAATCCAAATAATTCGATTTCCAAATCCATCAAAGTGGAAATACCCTTGCGAATTAACAGCCATGATTTACGACTTAACATAATTCAACACAAGAAATCAGCGACTCATCACATGCGACCCCACAGCATACGACACAAGGGATCAACAACTTAAGGAATAGCATGCAGCCTAACTGCGCGACTTAAGAAGATGGCGGCAACAACTTAAGGAGCTAGCGGCATAAGTGAGCGACCTAAGTTGATATGACCTATAGCGGCAGGCCGAGCGACCTAAGGAACGAGCGACCTAACTGATGCAAGCGGCATAACTGGCCGAGCGACCTAAGGAACGAGCGACCTAAGTGGTTGCGAGATAAAGCAGGCCGGGCGACCTAGTGGTTGCGACCTAACATGGCGCGACTTAGCAGCAAGCCGACAAGAAGCATGTGCAACCTAATCATGGCGCGACCTAAGCATGGAGCGACCCAAGCATTGCGCGACCTAACAGGCAGAGTGACTTAATGGCCGAGTGACTTAAGGGGTTGCGACCTAAGTGGTTGCGACCTAAGGCAGGCCGACCTAACTGCAAGCCGAGAGTCATGTGTGCAGGCCGAACAACCTAAGCAACAGAAGTGCAAAAACTCTCCCAATTTGCAACTGATCGAGCATGGACGCTAGGGGATTACGTCCATCGGCTACCCGGTCCTATTGGCTCCTCGATGCATCACCAAAAACGTGTTCAATCATCAAAGTATTTTTAAAGACTTGAACCCAAAACACTAAAAATTGGGATTTTCACCAATTCAATCCAAACCAAGAGCAAATGCATATGAAAAAGTGTTAGGAATTCATACCCAACAATTAAAGATAGTTATAGACAAAAATGTGAGATAAAAATCTCACCTTTTCACAAAATCAATGATGGAGAAGCTTGAAAGCAAAGGAAGAATCAACCACACTTCAATCTCAACACAAGAAGCTTGAATCAATGGCTTCTCTTTGAATTTGGAGTTAGATGTTGGATTCGCAAATGAACTAGGGCTTGGAGTTTTAATTTCCCATTCCTCCCTCCATTTTTGATGAAGCGTGAGTGTTAGGAAATGAAAGTGAAGTTATGTAGGGAAGATGGGTTGAGCTAGAGTTAATAGTTTAGGCTAATGGGCTAAACCAAACCCAAAGCCCAAAGTGAAAAAGTGGCAAAATTCCACTAACTCCAAACATATCAAAGTTTACACTCAAAAGATTGCAAACAACGTTTTGGACCCAATGGAAGTGGTCCCGAGTCCTAATTCGACCGTATGCAAAAAGTAACTTTTTGGACTAAAATCCGACTAACGATAAAATATTAAAATAAAATATTTAAATATTCAATCGTAAAATGTGCGGGTTGTTACAGACTCCCCTCCTTAAATAAATTGCGTCCTCGCAATATTTAAGAAGAAAATATGAGGTAACAACCATGAAAGCGTATCAACACAAAAGAAATTTGAAATATGAAATTCACCTCAAAGAGCATGGGAAAGTAAGTCCGGATGTGTTCGCTCGATGAACTCTCTAAATTCCCAAGAGCAATCCTTAGGATTTTAGGACCATTGAACTTTAACAAGCGGAACATCTTTATTTCGAAGGCGTTTGACCTCCGAAGCAATAATACGAATAGGATGTTGCTCATAAGTTAAATTAGGCGAAACTTCAATTTCTTCGACAACACCGGGCTCAAGAACAGAATCAGAATCTTGAAGGCATTTCCGTAATTAAGAAACGTGAAACACGTCATGAATAGCAGAAAACTGAGCCGGTAATAAGAGGCGATAAGCCACGGAACCAATATGTTTGGTGATGGGAAATGGACCAATATATCGAGGTGCTAACTTTCCCGATCGACTGAAACGTACAACACCCTTCATAGGCGAAACACAAATAAACACGAGATGTCCTACATAAAATTCTAATTTCCTTCTCCGGTTATCGGCATAGAATTTTTGTCTACTCTGGGCTTCTTTCATCCTATGACGAATAAGGTCAATCTTCTCTGTGGAATCACGAATAAAATCTGGACCTAAAACTAGCCTCTCACCGGCCTCAAGCCAACAAGAAGGAGATCGGCATGGTCTTCCATAGAGTGCCTCGAAAGGTGCCATACCAATACTAGATTGGAAGCTATTATTGTAGGAAAACTCAACAAGAGAAATATGATCTTTCCAACTTCCACCAAAATCAAGGACACATGCACGAAGAAGATCTTCAAAAGTTTGATTTACACACTCGGTTTGTGCATCGGACTGAGGATGATAAGCGGTGCTAAAATTAAGCTTCGTTCCTAAAGCTTTTTGAAGACTCTTCCAAAATGCACCAGTAAACAATGGATCACGATCACTAACAATAGAAGTAGGAACTCCATGCAATTTTATAATTTCTTTAATAAAGAGTTTGGCTAAGAGAGGAACGGTTCGATTGGACCGAACATGAATAAAATGGGCGGATTTAGTAAGTCTATCAACTACTACCCATAAGCTATCATGACCCGAACGAGAACGGGGAAGGCCGTCAATAAAATCCATGGAAATTTGGTCCCACTTCCAAATTGGAATTTCTAAAGGTTGCAATAACCCACCGGGCCTTTGATGTTCGGCCTTAATGAGTTGGCAAGTCATGCAACACTTAACAAAGTTAGCAATATCAGATTTCATTCCCTCTCAATAATAAAGTCGCTTCATATCCGCGTACATTTTACTACTACCGAGATGAATGGTAAATTTTGAACGATGAGAATCTTCTAAAATGTCTTTACGAAGATTACTAATATTTGGCACGATAAGTCTACCAAATTTTCGAATACCGCCACGAGAATCAATATCAAAGTCTTTCAAACCTTCAATTTTATCCCTAAAATTTTGGCCAAGAAGAGCCAATTCTGGATCTAGCTTTTGAGCTTCAAGAATGCAGTCTAAAAGAGAAGGTTGAGCCTCAAGGCGGCATAAAACAAGAAATGAACATAAATCAGAACCACGATCTCGAATCTCACAAGTGGATAAAAGCCCGATATCATTCCATTCAGATATCATCATAGAAACAACCGCTTGTTGCTTGCGACTAAGTGCATCCGCAACACGATTTTCCTTTCCGGGAGTATAAATAATATCAAGATCATAAGCTGCAAGAAATTCGAGCCAACGTTATTGACGCAAATTAAGTTCCTTTTGAGAAAATAAATACTTCAAAGATTCATGATCGGTGTAAAGAATAAATTTTTCTCCCAAAAGATAATGACGCCAAATATGAAGGGCGAAAACAATAGCCGCGAGCTCTAAATCATGAGTGGCATATCTAGTCTCGTCTGGCTTTAATTGCCTAGAAGCATAAGCAATAACACATTCTCTTTGCATAAGAAAGACACCCAAACCAACGCGACTAGCATCGGTATAAACAATAAAATCTTGGTTTCCCTCGGGAATCACAAGAATAGGAGCATCGGAAAGGAGTTCTTTTAATTTCAAAAAAGAAGCTTCACATTTGTCCGACCAAATGTATTTAACTCCCTTCTTTGTCAAAATAGTAAGAGGCATGGAAACTTTTGAAAAGCCTTTTATAAAACGACGGTAATAGCTCGCCAATCCAAGGAAGCTACGAATTTCCGTCACACTCATCGGTCTCTTCCAATTTTGAATCGCTTCAATCTTTGAAGGATCCACGGAAATTCCAGATTCAGAAATAATATGACCAAGAAACTTCACATGAGATTGCCAAAAGCGGCATTTAGAAAATTTTGCTTTCAATTTATTGCTCCTAAGAGTTCCCAACACAATCGGAAGATGCTTTTCATGCTCCTCCTCGGTTTTTGAATACACAAGAATATCATCAATAAAGATGAGAACAAACCGATCGACGAAGTCTTTGAAAACTCTATTAATAAGGTCAACGAAATAAACCGGAGCATTCGTTAAACCAAATGGCATAACAAGCCATTCATAAGATCCATAACGAGTACGGAAAGATGTCAAAGGAATGCTATCCTCTGCAATACGAAGCTGATGAAAACCGGTAGCTAAGTCTAATTGTGAAAAGACTCTAGCACCACTAAGTTGATCGAATAGATCATCAATCCGAGGTAAAGGATATTTATTCTTGATAGTAAGATCATTAAGATTGCGGTAGTCAACGAAAAGCCTAAGTGTACCATCGGATTTCTTCATAAAAATAGCCGAAGCTCCCTAAGGCGAGGAACTAGAGCGAATAAATTGCTTCGTCTCCAATTCGGATAATTGTTTGCGCATCTCCTCATTTTCCTTATTGGACATGCGATAAGGAGGACGAGTGATAGGTTGAGCTCCAGGGATGAGATTAATTTTGAACTCAATTGCTCGCTTAGGTGGTAATCCTAAAACGGGCTCAAATATGTCGGAAAATTCACGAACAACATGAATAAGAGAAATAATATCCTCCTCCTCATCATCATCGTCATCATCATGAGGATTTAAAGAATATAAAGATGCAACCAAGCAGGAATCCGAATCTTTAAGGTCAATAGAAATCTGCTTAACAGATTGAGGATGTCGAAGATGCATAGTCCGCTCGGGAAATAGGATTTGGGCTTTATAGCGGTTAAGCCAATCCATTCCCAAAATCATTCCAAAGCCTAAGTAGCACATAACAGGCAAATCGGCTCGGAAAGAAAAATCACACAAAATAATCTCGATATCTTTACACAATAAACTGATTGTTGCGGATCCACCAACCGGATTCGCAATTCTCAAAGAAGTCATTAAAGCGACAACACTTAAAGAAAAAGTATCAACAAGTTCTTTTGGTATAAAAGAATGAGACGCACCCGTACCAAAAAGAACTCGAATAGGGTGATCACGAAATAAAATAATGCCATCAAGGATAGAATGAGAAATACCTTGACCACGAGATGTGTTGCCAGGGGCTTGAGCAACATTAAGCCTTCCCTCCTTCTTGCCTTGAAGTTTGGGACAAGAAGATAAATAATGATCCGGGCTTTTGCAATAGCGACAAGCACGAGGCTTTGAACACTTGTTCAGATAATGGTCCTTAGAACCACAATTGTAGCATTGCCCACTACTAGAGGTAGAAGTCTTTGCTGCCGAAGTTTCTTGCTTCCCTTTCTTATTGGGATAAGTAATCTTGAACTTATTAGGCCTTTTCTTATTGTTGAAGTTCGGTTTGGCAGCCATAACTTCGACGTCACTTTCTCTATCTACCTCTTCAAGTAGAAGAGCGATATCAACAAGTTGATCAAAAGAAACTTCTAATTTTAGATGTAATGGCTTCTTGAGATTTTTATTCAAGCCATAGACAAATCTTTGGTTCTTCTTCAATGGGGTGTTTATGTATTCGACCCCGTATTTAGAAAGTGACTCGAAGGATGCGACATAATCTGCCATAGAGGATTTACCTTGAACAAGGTCTATAAAACGACGAGCCAATGTCACCCTCTCAGCTTCTGGCATAAATTTTAATTCGAAGTGTTCCCGGAATTTCTCCCAAGTAAGATCCGCTTCAATTATTTCAGAAATAAGAAGCTCATACCAATCTAATGCTCTTTCTTGGAGCATACTAGAGGCCACCTGAACACGGTGAAGATCAATAAGATTCATGTGAGAAAAGATTCGATCGCACGCTCTCAGCAAAGCCTGGACTTCAATAATAGTTTCAGATCCTTTGAATAGATTCCCACCCAAATTGGTATAATCGCTGCACAAACGTGCTAATCCAGACTTAGGGTGAGTAGTCTCCGGATTAGATCCGGCTACTTGAGCATTTCTTACTAGATTAAGAAGCTGCTGAGCAGACATAAATACTCCATCTTGGGGAGTAGCACTAGATTGACCGGCACTGGGACGGCCAGGTTTAACCATTTCTCTTCCTTTAGAAAGAAAGAAGAAGGATAAGGTTATTCACCAAATGAATATCAAGAAATCTTGATAGATAAACAAGGAATCATAAAGAAAATAGGATGAATCGGTACGAAGACTCGAATTAAATCCTAAAGCATGACTCCTAAGATGGACCTAGGACGATGATCCTTGCTAGATTATTGTACATTGTTCCGAAGTTTGGCTCTGATACCAAGCTGTGACGCCCCACCTCTATACCCACTCTAGCCAAGGACATTACGGGGTAATGCCGTCAACTAGCGCAGAGAATAAGGCTTTTGAGGAGTGACCATCCGCGTAATTGCTTTGTGCGAGCACCGATATGTCAGATAGTACAACATGCATCTGGTTTCAGGAGGAAATCCGACATACCGATACAAAATCAATGCTACTACCCGGTGGCTATATATATTCTTCGGAAATAAATATAGAAATAAACATAACATAAATCAGTCACAGGCATCCATATCACAAAGGTGGAAATAGATATGAACATATAACACATAAACGTGTTCATCAGAGTAGTGGTCAGACAAGATCCACAATATCACAAAAGAATAGCTACAAGTGCTAGACAAAAGAATATGGATACATCAATGAGTCTATATCTCAAATGTATACAACAAAAACTACTAATCTAAGTAGTTAGCCAAAAGTCAGGGTGATAATCCCAGATGCGAAGTCAAGCAGAAGCACCTGTAACATCTCGGTCTGACCTGAGTATTATTTAATAAGAAAATAATAAACACATCAGTCTAGCTATAAATATCAGATAAAATGATATAGAATAAGAGATATGACATAAACATATGATAACCATAAAGCCATACTGAGATAAGTACGTAATTGAAAATCAACAAGAGATTAATCAATATCACAAGAATCTTCTAAAAGATCAAAGAGAATGTCATACTCTTTATTTTTATTCACTAAAACCATAAGTATTGACAATTATATCAATGCCAATCACATAAGTTAATGACACACAAATACACCAATGCACAAATATTGATAAAATATATCAATGTAAATCACGAAAATCGGTGAAACACAAATTCTAGAAATCATCAATGGAAATCCAGAAATCACAAAAAGGGGAGGCCTATCACAAAATGGGAGCATGAAAACTCACCAACACGTGTATCACAAAATGGAACACTATTCCATGGTTGCTAACCATTAATTTTGAGCCAAAGCGCCACAAAACGGCCCGAAGACCATGGGTCGCTACCCCACCAAATTAAGCCGAAGCTCCATAGAAACGGGGTTTAGTCTCCCTCGTAGACAAAGAGACATCGCACAATTGCTAGTCTAAACCACAAAAATGATCATCAATGATCATCAAGAAGTGTCAATTACAGTAATCTAGTAAATATATAAGCTTAGCTTCATGTCCCATAACCACTAGCTTAACTTAAATATTTACGAACAAACTGTAGATCTTCACTCGAAAATTGTCACAAGATATTCAATCGAACAAGTACAAGAATTAACCGGCAAAGTAAACGCAAGCGTTTCATACCACTTGTTTTACTAAGCCGTTTAATTAGATTTCTCGTACGAGTGAGGTAAAGGTTTATATATACTAGTAGATTGGAAAACGGTTTAAGAAACAAGCTTTGTAGTAAAATAGGGTTGAAATCGTTTTGACGAAAGAGTTTTGATATTTGCTGCTAATATTGAAACCTTCATATTTTTAAAGTGACAAATCACAAAAATGATTGTAGAAACAAACAATCACAAAAATTCACATTCGATGACGTGAATAAAATCAAAAAAATTCGATTTCCAAATCCATCAAAGTGGAAATAACCTTGCGACTTAACAACCACGATTTACGACTTAACATAATTCAACACAAGAAATCAATGGCTCATCACATGCGACCCTACGACATACGACACAAGGGATCAACGACTTAAGGAATAGCATGCGGCCTAACTGCGCGACTTAAGAAGATAGCGGCAACGACTTAAGGAGCTAGCGGCATAAGTGAGCGACCTAAGTTGATACGACATATAGCGGCAGGCCGAGCAACCTAACGAACGAGGGACCTAACTGATGCAAGCGGCATAACAGGCCGAGGACCTAAGGAACGAGCGACCTAAGTGGTTGCGAGATAAAGCAGGCTGGGCGACCTAGTGGTTGCGACCTAACATGGCGCGACTTAGCAGCAAGCCGACAAGAAGCAGGTGCGACCTAATCATGGCGCGACCTAAGCATGGGGAGACCTAACAGGTAGAGTGACTTAATGGCCGAATGACTTAAGGGGTTGCGACCTAAGTGGTTGCGACCTAAGGAAGGCCGACCGAACTGCAAGCCGAGGGTCATGTGTGCAGGCCGAACGACCTAAGCAACAGAAGTGCAAAAACTCTCTAAATTTATAACCGATCGAGCACGGACGCTAGGGGATTACGCCCATCGGCTACCCGGTCCTATTGGCTCCTCGATGCATCACCAAAAACGTGTTCAATCAACAAAGTTAGGATTTTTAAATACTTGAACCCAAAACACTAAAAATTGGGATTTTCACCAATTCAATCCAAACCAAGAGCAAACGCATATGAAAAAGTGTTAGGAATTCATGCCCAACAATTAAAGATAGTTATAGACAAAGATGTGAGATAAAAATCTCACCTTTTCACAAAATCAATGAAGGAGAAGCTTGAAAGCAAAGGAAGAATCAACCACACTTCAATCTCAACACAAGAAGCTTGAATCAATGGCTTCTCTTTGAATTTGGAGTTAGATGTTGGATTTGCAAATGAACTAGGGCTTGGAGTTTTAATTTCTCATTCCTCCCTCTATTTTTGATGAAGCTTGGGTGTTAGGAAATGAAAGTGAAGTTATGAAGGGAAGAAGGGGTTGAGCTAGAGTTAATAGTTTAGGCTAATGGGCTAAACCAAACCCAAAGCCCAAAGTGAAAAAGTGGCAAAATTCCACTAACTCCAAACATATCAAAGTTTACACTCGAAAAGATTGCACATGGCGTTTTGGACCCAACGGAAGTGGTCTCGAGTCCTAATTCGACCGTATGCAAAATGTAATTTTTTGGACTAAAATCCGACTAACGATAAAATATTAAAATAAAATATTTAAGTATTCAATCGTAAAATATGAGGTTGTTACACGTAATATTGTATTATTACCGAATTTCAAATTTCGTAGCATTTGGAGTTGTTGTGTAGTCATACGATAAGTAAACTCGCTGAAATTTATATAGAAAACTTAATATATTAACTGGGTCCAAAAAGCTATCTACTCCATACAACCGATTTAGGACTCGAAACCTTTTTCATTGCATTTGGAATAGGGGTATAACATTATGAACGCCTAGCGACATATCTCAATAGGAGGTCAAGATTTTGAGTTACAATTATCGAGACAATTTAAATTTGAATTTTAAAATTTATATAATATATATATATATATATATATATATATATATTGGTCAACTTCAGCTGTAATCATTTCACATCATAACTTTTCCTTTCATTTCGTAATCACTGAAGACAACTGAGTGCACGTTAATATAAAATCATGTTTCCCTCTTTCTCTTCTTTAAAAAAAATAATACAACGACGACACTTTCTTTCAAAGTTCGGTTAAAAAAAAATCGAAGCTTGCAGCAATGGCCGCCTTCTTTCAGATTTAAATCCCCTCTGTATAAATAAAATATATACATAACCAAATTGAAATCAAATTTAAGCCGCATGCTTTCTTCCTTTTTCAAATCGAGATTCGTGAGTGTTAATACGAATACAAGTCGATCATATAATCGCGATTTAGGTTTGGAGGGAGGGCAGCACGCGAGGCAGTGGGTAAGGTTATCGCGAGTGGGTGAAGCAAAAGTGGAGAAGGAAGCGACCGAATCGAGGGTTTGGAACGAGTATGGAGGTCGCGACCCTCATGTTCGCATGCGCCAGAGGGAAGGAATGCAGGCATAACCGAGTTGATGCAGGCGAGAGGGAGCACGACATGTCGGCATTGATGATGTTTTCTTCGATGTCGAAGGAGGTGGGGAAGCGTGTTCGAAGCTGTAAGGAATTTTTAGTTTAAATAGTTAAATTTTTATACACGTACATCTTACAGGAAACTGAAATATATATATATATATATACACAGATAGATTTGATTTTAAATGTACAGTAAAGTATAAAATGATTTTTTTTTTCAATTCAAAGGTTTATATATTTGTATATATTTACAGTAAAGAAAATACCCATTTTTGAAAAGTTTTTTTTTATACGTGCCTATTTTAATCTGATTATACATAGGTAGACAGGAAAAAAATTATATATGGAAAAGGTTTGGAACAGAAAAGGCAGGAGTTTTAAATGTTGAAAAGTTTATATAAAAATTAGATCTTTAATTTTAAATATATATTATAAACTACTGTTAATTTTTATAAAGTATAGATTATAATGATTTACTTGTTTAATCAACTTGTTCAATTACTTTAGTTACTAAAGATAATTTATTAAAAGAAAATTAGTTTAAAATTAAATTATTAGATTAAATAAAATTATTAAATGGTAATTGATTCGTCCGATTGTTCAAATATTAATAAATCATTTAATGCTTATACAAGGTCAAAAACCGTGAAATCAAGGCGAGATTGAAGTGGACTGCAAATAAAATAAAGGTGAGTTAATTTCACTCATTTGGATTACCCTTTAAATTTGAATAGTTAAATTTAAATAATTGACTGATTGCTTGAATTGATGATTTATTATCAGTCTGGATGTGATATTATATATATATATATATTGGAGTGATTGATTTCCTGCATTATATAGCGGATGAGACCCTATGCGTCCCCATATAATAGCAGATGACCCTTTATACCGCGATTTCCCCCTCAAAGTGGGATTAGTATTTTATATTGTTCTAACATCTGTGGATGCAGGGAAAAGGTTAGAGGGATCCTACTGGATTCCTCAAAATGTTGAATTTAATTTATATTCAATGATGTGATATATGTGATAATCTGTGATGGATTATATTGATTATATTGAGAATTAAAGTTACTGAATGTTATGACTTGGTTGAATATATATTGGTATTTTGAGAAAATGAAATATATATAAAGTTTGGATTTTTAAAGGAAATAAAAAGGGAAATTTTGAAGTAAAATAATTACAGTGAATTCAAATAAACTAAAGGAATGAAGTTGGGAAAGGGATAAAAGTTTGATTTTAAATCCTATTTAATAAATTCTGGGAATTGGGAAAATAGAGAATTTTGAATAAACGGGAATAAAGAGTTTGAGGACTTAAATGATATTGACTAAGAATTGAAGGATTTTATTTTGAAATTCAATTCTTAAATGAGTTGGGAAAAAATAAAAGGGGAAATTTTGAAATAAAGGATGAAATTAATTATTTTAGATTTAAATAAGATTTTAAATCTAAATAAAAAAGCGTACATGGAATTAGTGGGTTTTGAAATAAATTTGGATAAGTAAGGGAATTTATTTTAAAAATAGAGTTGGTTTTGGAAATTAATTTGAAAACCCACTAAGTGTTGAAACAGTGATTTAAAAGAGGATGAGACTATGGAATTTATAAACTGGGTTTATAAAGTGAAACAAGATATCAGTGGATATTTTGAAGTATAAATTCATGGTGGGAATTCATAAAGGAATGGGTAATTTGTTTAAAATAAACGAATAGTGGTTTATTTTTGAAGGTGTGGAAAGAAAAGTGTATTTCCTTGGCAAACCAAGTATATTTTCAAAGAAAGATTTCCAAGTATAAGTTAGAGGTTTTAAAGTGATTTTAAAAGAATGTTTTAGAAAGAAATTATTATTTAATGGTCTTAATTTTTTTTAAAAGTAAGTATTTATTAAGTTAATTATATAAGTAAGTTATTTTAAAAGGTTGACTAGCACTATGATTTTAAAGATAATTATTTAATATTTATACCTTATAGAATAACGTTTACTTTAAAATTAGTTCTGGCTTAAGTTTTACATGAGAAATTAATATAAAATTTCTTAACTAGTATTTTAAATAAAGTGTTTTAAGTAGTTTTTATTGTAAGTGTTTTAAAGTATATATTTTTGGATAAGTGATTAAATTATTTTAAATCTAAAGTATTAAGACTTGGGGATTTTTAGTGGAAATAAAACAATTAGGTGGAAATTTAATCCGCAAGAGAAAAAGTGATTTGAAAACTATTTTCGAAGGGTTGAAATGTAGAAAAATAACTTGTGAAGATATTTTAAAATAAATAAATTGTTAGGCAAATTATTAAGGCTTGATGGTTGTTTGTGGATGTTATTTGATAGTTAAATAACCGTTTATCAATATGGGCCAATGCGCTGATCATTTCGAAGAGACTGGGATCGGGTTTGCTTCACTACAGCATGATGGGGGTTCTCGCTTCATGTTTGGTGGCAAGCAGGAGACTCTTACCCCTACAAGTCCCTGTGAGGGTTGGTTGCAAGTCAAGAGGGTGGCCATAAAAGCAAATTCGAGGTACCAAACTATGCCACGGTGGGTCTGGAATGGTTGAAAAGCCTACCAGTCGCCACTGGCTCGGCACGCTGCATTTGGTATCAGAGCTGAATGTTAAGCGAGAACCTTAGCTCTGGTGGGGATTACTTATTAGAGATAGAGTCCGTAGTGCTCTAGAATGAGTTTGAGTATATTAATAGATATGAGCGCATATTTTTTAGTGAATATAAATTGTTTTTTTATTGTGTCGATTTATCGGTTGAGTATTTATAAATTCTAGTCGGTGCAGTCTCGACAACTTTATCGATAGAGATTTCTAAACTCTTAAACTAGGCAAACCGACATAGTATTGTTTTTATAAAGTGCGTAAATGAAATAATTTTTCCCAAATTATTTTTGTATATATAAGAAATAATTTTTGTAAATTATTATAGTTATACATGGTTGCTTGGTCGTTAGAAAGTGATAATATTAAATTATTATCATTTATGTGTGATATTGAATAAGAAATGAAATTATAACCAACAAATAAGAAATAAATTCATATAACAAAATGAGATTTGTACATGTGAATTATAAATGTGATTTATAATAGAATAAAGTTCCTGAGTAATGTGTGAATAGGTATTTGAAAGAATTTGGAATTTGAAATTTTGGAAATTAAAATTTGGGTTTGAAATGGTTTTCAAAGACTTTGGAGGAATAATGGGGATATTATTCGAAAATATTTTTGAATTGGATTTGAAATCTGGTGAGATTTGGAATTTAAAATTATTTGAAGGGGTTTTAAAGAGATAAAAGAATTGAACTCTTTTCGGTCGTTGGAAAATAACTTCGATGATAACTACAGCATCATCGATGTTCATTTTCGAGTCTCCAAAGGAGGAATTGCTGCCAAAATGTTTTAAGTTGGAGTTGTTTGCAAAAATGAGTTTGGTTTTGAAATGCTTAAGTGATTGTTGAAAACTCTAGAATTTTTTTAAAATGTTTTTGAGTGTTTAAGTAATGGTTAAAACTCTGGAAGTTTAACTAAAAATGTTTATGGAATATAAACAGGTTTGGAAACTTATAAAGTTTGGAAATTGCCTGAAATGAAATTAACTTGAAAAAAGTTAATGAAAGTAAGTGTGACTAGAGAATAAAGTTAGAAAGGTAAGCCAATTAAATGAAATAAACTAAAGAAGGTTAGTAAATGGAATGGAAATAAATTGGAAAACTTATGGAAGTTTAAAGATTTGAATAGAATGGAATGTAACTGAATTAGCTTAAAGGGAATGAATTTAAGTAAGCTGAATGGAATGGCTATCAAAACAAAATTTATTAAATTGAAATAAATTTGTGAATTAACAACTTAATTTAAATTTGTAAATGGAAAATTAGTCAAGTTGGACTAAATAAAACGAAGGACTGAAAATAAAATTAGTAAGTAAACAAGTTGATTCAAGTGGGTAAGCAAATGAATTGGAATTGTATATTGAGATGATATTTAACTTAAATTGAGTAAAGTAAAGTGAAGTTGTAGAATTAATTTGAAGAGGACTAAAATAATGAAAGTTTGGAAATAAAATTATTGACATTTGAAAATTAATTAGTAAGTATGGATAAGTGAATAGAAATCAGAATAAATGTGAATAAAAAGAAAATTAATTTAGTTAATAATCAATTTAGATAAATACATAGGATGTAGGTACATTATTTTATTCGCATAGGAATTTGATCCAGGTTCAAGCACAGAATTTCGATGTAGTTATACCGATCCGAGTTGGGATTTTTCACTCGATTTTCGACGGCGGACTCTGGATATGGATTTTTGATTGATTCTGGAAATTCTCTATCCTAGTTGTGGCTATGCAAGGAGAATGACGGTTTCTGATCAAGAAACCAGATCTGAGTCCGCATGAGGAAGTTGGGTGGACGATACTAGTTCGGAAGTGAAATTGTGTGATCGAGTGAGCGATAATTTGGTATTACGTACGGATGGTCTGTGTACATCGTACAGACTTGAATGAAATAGATATTGAAAATTTTGAAAAGAAAGTAAATTAAATGATTTTGAATTCTGTGATTGGATATTATTACTAAGTAGCATACAAGTATATAAAAACAAAAAGGAAATTGATGATTTTGGTTTCAGAAGATAAAATTGTATGGCCCAACAAAAAGGCATGTATTTAAATTGTCGTATGAAATTTGATGGTTTTCTGATCTAGCCACTTGGCATTTTGTTTTCTTTTGAAATCCGGGGGCACGTTGATGCATTTTGTAGTCGTACCGATCTAGCCGCGCAAAGGAGATGCTGGCGATTTTTTTTCGAAAATTTAGGGAGTTAGAAAAAATTTTGAGAAAACTTTGATAATTTGAAATTCGATTTTAAATTATAATTTGAATGGTTTATTAAGTAATATTGTTTGAAACCTATGGATGGGTTTGGAAGGTTAGAAAGAGGGCTGGTGTGTCTTTAATAAAAAGATTGTTTTGGAAAGTTGTTTGAAACTATTTGATTTTGGGAAGAAAAATTAACGGGTTGTGAAACATTCCTCTTAACTAGTAGTTTTGGGGACGAAGTTCTTTTAAGGGGGAAGAATGTGACGACCTAGAATTTTTGGATATTTGAAATTGGAATATTTAATTGATTTAAAAATTTGAAAGTTAGTTGAACTTGAATTTCAAATATCACTATTTATTTGGATAATTAAATAATTGGATTTAATAATTGGAAATTGGTTGAAATAGTGCTTTTTGGTTTTAAGGTGGTTAAAAATATTTCAAAGGCTTATAAAAATTTATAGTAATAGTACTGGAGATAATATAAAATTTAAATGTGAGTTTAAAAGTGTTTTGTTCATTTTTAAAAATATATCGTTTAATTCGATATTTAAAAATAGCCTTCTAGGCACAGTCTCGGAATTCGACGAAACTAGTTCTATTGGATCCGTAATATTATATTATTATCGGATTTCAAATTTTGTATTATTTGGAGTTGTCGCGTAATCGTACGACAAGTAAACGCGCTGAAATTTATATCGAAAACTTAATATAATAAATAGGTCCAAAAAGCTATCTTTTCCATACGATCGAATTAGAACTCAGAACCTTTTTCATTGCGTTTGGAATAGGGGTATAACATTATGAACGCTTAGCGGCACGCCTCGATAGGTGGTCAAGATTTTGAGTTACAATTATCGAGATAATTTAAATTTGAATTTAAAATTTATAATATATATATTTATATATGGGTTAACTATGGCAGTATTCATTTCACATCATAACTTTTCCTTTTAATTCGTAAACACTGTAGACAACAGAGTACACGTTAATATCAAATTGTTTTTCCCTCTTTCTCTTCTTTAAAAAAATAATATAACGGAGACACTTTCTTTCAAACTTATCTTAAAAGAACGAAGCTCGCAGCAATTGCCGCCTTCTTTCAGATTTAAATCCCCTCTGTTTAAAAAATAATATACATAACTAAATTGAAATCAAATTGAAGCCGCATGCTTTTTACCTTTTTCAAATCGAGATTCACAAGTGTTAATACGAATACGAGTCCATCATCTATTTGCAATTTAGGGTTGGATGGAAGGGCGGCACGTGAGGTAGTGGGTAAGGTCGTCGTGAGTGGGTGAAGCAAAAGCGGAGAAGGGAGCGGCCAAATTGAGGGTTTGGAATGAGTATGGAGGTCGCGACCCTCATGTTCACATGCGCCAGAGGGGAGGACTGCAGGCATAAGCGAGTTGATGTAGGTGAGAGGGAGCACCGCGTGTCGGCATTGATGGTGTTTTCTTCGATGTCGAAGGAGGTAGGGAGGCGTGTTCGAAGCTATAAGGTATTTTTAGTTTAAATAGTTAAATTTTATACACATACATGTTAAAGGAAACTGAAATATATATATATATATATATTTGATTTTAAATGTATAGTAAAGTATAAAATGATATTTTTTTTCAATTCAAAGGTTTATATATATGTATATATTTACAGTAAAGAAAATACCCATTTCTGAAAAGAATTTTTTGATATATACCTATTTTGATCTGATTATATATATAGGTAGACGGGAAAAAAATTATATGTAGAAAAGGTTTTGAACAGAAAAGGTAGGAGTTTTAAAATGTTTAAAAGATTATATAAAAATTAGATCTTTAATTTTAAATATAGATTATAAACTACTGTTAATTTTAAAAAAAAGTAAAGATTATAATGATTTAACTAAAGATAATTTACTAAAAGAAAATTTATTTAAAATTAAATTATTAAAATAAATAAAATTATTAAATGGTAATTGATTTGTATGATTGTTCAAATATTAATAAATCATATAATGCTTATACAAGTTCAAAAACCGTGAAATCAAGGCGAGATTGAAGTGGACTGCAAATAAAATAAAGGTGAGTTAATCTCACTCATTTGGATTACCCTTTAAATTTAAATAGTTAAATTTAAATTATTGATTGATTGCTTGAATTGATGATTTATTATCAGTCTAGATGTGATATTATATATAGTAGTATATATATTGGAGTGATTAATTTCCCACATTATATAGCAGATGAGACCCTATGTGCCCCACATAATAGCGGATGACCCTTTATATCGCGATATCCCCCTCGAAGTGCGATTGGTATTTTATATTATGCTAATATCTGTGGATGCAGGGAAATAGGTTGGCGGGTTCCAACTGGATTCCTTAAAATGTTGAATTTAATTTATATTCAGTGATGTGATATATGTGATAATCTGTGATGGATTATATTGACTATATTGGGAATTGAAATTATTGAATGTTATGGCTTGGTTAAATATATATTGGTATTTTGAGAAAATGAAATATATATAAAGTTTGGAATTTTAAAGGAAATAAAAAGCAAATTTTTTTAAGTAAAATAATTATAGTGAATTCAAATAAATTAAAGGAATGAATTTTGAAAAGGGATAAAAGTTTGATTTTAAATCCTATTTAAGAAATTCTGGGAAATGGGAAAATAGAGAATTTTGAATAAGCGGGAATAAAAAATTTTGAGGACTTAAATGATATTGACTAAAAATTAAAGGATTTTATTTTAAAATTCAAGTCTTAAATGAGTTGGGAAAAAATAAAAGGGAATTTTGAAATAAAGGATGAAATTAGCATTTCAAATTTAAATAAGATTTTGAATCTAAATAAAAGAGTGAATATGGAATTAATAGATTTTGAAATAAATTTGGATAAGTAAAGGAATTTATTTTAAAAATGGAGTTGGTTTTGCAAATTGATTTGAAAACCCACTAAGTGTTGAAAATGTGATTTAAAAGAAAGGTGAGACTATGGAATTTATAAACTGGGTTTATAAAGTGAAATAAGATACCAGTGGATATTTGGAAGTATAAATTCACGGTGGGAATTTATAAAGGAATGGGTAATTTGTTTAAAATAAATGAATAGTGGTTTATTTTTAAATGTATGGAAAGTAAAGTGTATTTCCTTGGAAAGCCAAGTATGTTTTCAAAGATAGATTTCCAAGTATAAGTTAGAGGTTATAAAGTGATTTTAAAAGAACGTTTTAGAAATAAATTATTATTTAATGGTTTCAAAATGTTTAAAAGTAAGTATTTATTAAGTTAATTATATAAGTAAGTTATTTGAAAGGGTTGACTCGTATTATGATTTTAAAGATAATTATTTAATATTTGTACCTTATAAAATAACTTTTATTTTAAAGTTTGTTTTGGCTTAAGTTTTACATGAGAAATTAGTATAAAATTTCATAACTAATATTTTAAATAAAGTGTTTTAAGTAGTTTCTATTTTAAGCGTTTTAAAGTATATATTTTTGGATAAGTGATAAATTATTTTAAATCTAATGTATTAAGACTTAGGGATTTTCAGTTGAAGTTAAACAATTGGGTGGAAATTTATTCCGCGATAGAAAAAGTGATTTGAAAACTATTTTCAAAGGGTTGAAATGTTGAAAAATACCTCGTGAAGATATTTTTAAATAAATAATTTGGAAATTATTAAGGCCTGATGGTTGTCTATAATGTTATTTGATAGAAAAATAACCGACTATCAATATTGGCCAATGCGTTGATCGTTTCGAAGAAACCTGGATCGAGATTAATTTCTCGAAAACCACTTCGATCTGGTTTGAAAATTTTCGTGAGGAAGACAAGAGCTCGGAGTCGAAGATGGAGTAGTGAAGTGCAAGGGCTAATCGCTACTAATCCCAATGGTGATTCCAAAATGGATGTAGTAGGAATAGTGCCTTCGGTTCCGTTCAGACCAGGAACGGACTTGTATGGACGAATGCTATCAGAACATCATCATGGGGACGACGAGCATTCTAAGTGTATGTGTGCTAAAAATGTAACGCGCAGCCTCAAGCCTCATCAACTGGGAATGGCTAAAAGAGGGGAGGTACAGCAAGGCTAAGTGGCTAGCAACCAATTAGGGTAAGATCATCCCTGTCTAGATGTCCCTTTTTATTCGGCTCTGTGGGCGGCCGCTGATCCCAACCGCTGGGTGATCTTATTCAGACTATCCAATAAAGGATAGCTCTAGTCTTGTGTAGCAGAGGATCAAGGTGGATCCTAGGTACGGTGATCTAGACCACATACTGTGACGGGCGGTAACTTAGTAGCCCTGCCGTTGTATGGAATCCAATCTCCAATAAGCGCCCGTACGGTTTTGTAACATCCTGCCTTTTTGCACGCTTTAAATCGACACTCGTGCCAATTCAAACAATACGAAAGGGCGGATTGTTATGGGGTAAATCAGAAAACAAGAAAGAAATAAAACAAAATAGAATCTCATAGTGGAAGGATAAAATATAATAATCAAATATACAGTTTATAAAGCTGTTTTACAAAACATTCGATTATACTTACAACATTTATCAGAGTTACACATACCAATAACAATGCAGCGGAACAGTATGAGTATAGTGGACTAATAATAATAATAAATCTCCGTCTTCGTCCTTCAGAACTAAGGTCTTCGAAATCCTGAAACGCTCGGACTGACCCGAGCGAATTGGAAAGACAAAACACTCGAGTCAGAACTAAAATATCTTATGTAAGTTAAATCAACAGGAATAAATATGAGTGCAATAACTCAAGAGATGCTCGGGATTTACATCTCCTAAGGATCCGTTAAACTATTTACTATGTAGTATATTGCGCTATTCTAATTGTAAAATAAACTTACTTTTTTTCTTAGCATTAAGGTGTGACCCAATATTCCCCTTAACACGTAATAGTCCTGGTAGTCCATCCAATATCATAGTTCCTCCTGATCGGGAAGCCACCAGAGGATACCACACGGGCTATGGGAGAAATCCAAACTCGTCAAGGCGCGATAGGGTAGGTGACACGACACAACTAGGCAATGCCAGGGTAGATATACCAATTACCCTTCCGGGTCGGTGGTAACGCGTAGCCGCAGCTACCGCCCACTTCGAGTCACACCCCCAAATAAAAAAAATCAAAAGTGGCCACCGAATCAATCCAAAAGTCAGAGTATAATATCTAAGGGATGTGTCCGATCAAAGGTGCTACCTCAATTAACCCGTCGATCACTCCTGTTTTAGCCACCTTATGCCAAACTCACGGGAGTTGGGTCTACGTATTTACCTTATAGGAAACGCCTCCACCAACCTACTTCATTCTGGAATCTCCACCACGTACATGGTTGTTAAAGTGGTTTTCGGGGTTGGCAGAGAGTATGACAACTTCCGATCCCGGTCTCTTCAACAACCAAATGTTATTATAACACCGCGGTTATTTCAAAATAATTTATACCTTTAAAAAGCCCAGAATAAAATATTCATTTCAAAACTACATAAATATGATATCATTTATATTTTAAAGACCTAAATCCATATGATATCAAATATATCTTTTTCAAAAATCATAGCCTTTTCAAATCTATATACCTTGAAACCATAGCTTTGAAACATAACTTTTAATACTTAATGGTTCAAATGCTATATTACTTTATTTTGTAAAATAGCTTCTTTAAATTTCACAATAAAATCCCTATATCAATTTGAACCTCCAAATAAACCATTTTAATTCCCATATTTTTCACAGTTTAAATATTCTATATTTCAAACTTAAATTTTTATAGCTCATATATTTCACTCTTTAAATATTCCACTATTTCAAAATGGATTCTTTGAAGATTTAATATATATCAGATCCAATTCCTATTATTTAAAAATTTGAAATGTATACTTAATAGAACAAATATTGTTTAAGTAGAACCCTTAAACTTCAATAACATGATATTCTTTTTAATTAAATTAACTTGATAATATTCTTTAAATCAATTGGATATTAATTTAAATTCTCAAATCAAAATCAAGTTATAAATTTTTTATTTCTTCCTAATTTAATTACAAAATCTCATTAATTTACCCGATTTTATTTACCAAAATTTACGGGTCGTTACAGGTTTTGATTGTGCCCAACTATGCTGAAATGTGAGATGCAAGCATTTCAACTAGATTCTATTTACTTTTTATAGAAACTATTGTAATATCAGACAAATTTGATAAAAATCTTTTAGTTATCGTAAGGTAAAAATCTGATATGTTTATTTGTAGCGTGGTCTTACAAGATACCTTTGATTTCAAAAGCATTTTGGAAACTTTAATAATCCAACTGAGTGTGATTTTATTACGCTGGTTTTCCAGACTGACTCGAGTGTTATTTTACTATAATGCTCGGGTCAGACCGAGTATTATAGAGTACAGATTCTGGATGTACTACTTTGGAGCTCAAGAGACGAGCTGGATGGCGAGATGTATCACATGTATTTGTTATATTATCCGCTGTGTATGGTTTGCTGTATAATTAGTTTCTATGTGGAGAAGTTATCATAACTGTCTAGTGTTGTTTTTTTGTTTGATGTTGTGCTCTAATGATGTAATATATAATATAAGTATAGTTTCTTTGTATAAAACCTGTGATATCTATTATACATTGTTCCGTGCGATTGGGAGATTCTGTTATTGTTTTTCATTTTTCTTCTTCTACCTCCTTCTTCTTTCCCTTACGGTTTGGTTTTCCGGCGTTTGATTGTTCGGCATTTAATATAGCAGACGTATAAATGTCGATTTTTGAGTGTCGAAAAATCGGGTCGTTACAACAAGACAGTTATGATAACTTGTCCACACAGAAATTGATTAGCAAAAAATCATACACAGTGGATAATACATCAAATAAATGTGATACGTCTTGCCATCCAGCGCATCCCCTCAGCTCCATAGCAGTCCATCCAGAATCTGTACTCTATAATACTCGGTCTGACCCGAGCATTATAGTGTAATAACACCCGAGTCTGTCCGAAAAACCAGCGTGAGAAAACACACTCAATTGGATTATTAAAGTTTTCAAAATCCTTTTGAAATCAAAGGTATCTCATAAGATCACGGTACAAATAAACATGCCGGGTTTTTACCTTATGATAACCAAAACATTTCTTATCAAATCCTCTAATATTAAAGCAGTGTCTACATACAAATACATATTCAAATAGCCGAAATTGTTACATTCATTAAATTCTAGCATAGTAGGTATACAAATAAGTCCGTAGGCACTTATTGGAGATTGGACTTCCATAAATGGCAGGGCTACTAGGGTACCGCCCATCACAGTACCTAGTCTAGATCAGAGTACCGAGGATCCACCCTGATCCCCTGCTACACAAGACCGGAGCTACCCCTTACTGGATCGTCCGATTAAGATCACCTCGCGGTTGGGATCAGTAACCGCCCACACAGCCGAATAAAAATAATATCTAGACAAGGAAGACCTTACCCAAATTGGTTGCGACCCACTTAGCCTTGTTGCACCTCCCCTATTTTATCCATTCCCGATTTATGAGGCTCGAGACTATGCGTTACCTTTTTAGCACATACATACTTAGAATGCTCATCGTCCTCCCGATGATGTTCTGATAGAATTCGTCCATACTAGTCCGTTCCAGGTCCGAACGGAACCGAACGCACTACTCCTACTACATCCATTTTCCTCAGGTTTAGTAGCGATTAACCCTTGCATTTCATTGCTCCATCTTTGACTCCAAGCTCTTGTCTTCCTTACGAAAATGTTTAAACCGGATCGAAGTGGTTTTCGGGAAATTAATCCCGATTCAGGTCTCTTCGAAACAATCAGCGCATTGGCCAATATTGATAGTCGGTTATTTAGCTATCAAATAACATCCATGGGCAACCGTCAGGCCTTAATAAATTTCCCAATTATTTATTTCAAATATCTTCACAAGATATATTTCCACACTTCAACCCTTTGAAAATAGTTCCAAATCACTTTTTCTCTCGTAAATTTCCACCCAATTGTTTTATTTCCACCGAAAATCCCAAAGTCTTAATACTTTAGGTTTTTAAAAAAGATATATTTAAATCACTTTATCCAAAAATATATACTTTAAAACACTTAAAATAAAACTACTTAAAAAGACTTTATTTAAAATACTAGTTATGATAAAATTTATAATAATTTTCCTGTAAAACTTAAGCCAAAACTAGATTTAAAATAAAAGTCATTCTATATGGTATAAATATTAAATAAATATTTTTAAAAATCATAGTACTGGTTAAACCTTTAAAATAATTTTCTTAGACAATTAACTTAACAAATATTTACTTTTAAAAAAATTTAAAACCTCTAAACAATAATTTCTTCTAAACAATCTTTGAAAACCACTTTAAAACCTCTAACTTATACTTGAAAATCTGCTTTGAAAACTTACTTGGCTTTTCAGGAAAATACACCTTCCATTCCACCCTTTTAAAAATAAAACCACTATTTATTTTTAAAACCAATTACTCTTTCCTTTATAAATTTCTACCGTGAATTTATACTTTCAAATATCCACTGATATCTTATTTCACTTTATAAACACAGTTTATAAATTCCATAGTCTCATCCTCCTTTAAATCACAGTTATCAAACACTTAAATCAATTCTCAAATCAATTTCCAAAATTTACTCCATTTTGAAATAAATTCCTTTACTTACTTAATTTTATTTCAAAACCCATTAATTCCATATTCAATTCTATAATTATGATTTAAAATCTTATTTTGAACTGAAATACCCACGTCGTACTTCATTCAAAATTTTCCTTTTTTATTTCTTTCCAAACATTTTAAATCTTTAAACTTTGAAAATAAAATCCTTTAATTTTTAGACAATATCACTAATTCTCCAAAACTCTTTTATTTACATTTATTTAAATTTCTATTTTCGTTTCCATACTCATAATTTATTTAATAGAATTTAATAATCAAACTTTTGTACTTTTTCTAAATTCAATCTTTAATTTACCCAAATTTACTATAACTACTTTACTTAAAAATTTCTCTTTTTATTTCCTTTAAAAATCCATAATTATATATTTTCATTTTCTAAAAAAACCAATATATATTCAACCAAGCCATAGCATTCAATAATTTCAATTCCCAATATAATCAATATAATCCATCGTAGATTATCACATAAATCACATTATTGAATATAAAATAAACTCAACATTTTGAGGAATCCAGTTGGATCCTTCCATCCTGTTTCCTTGCATCTATAGATGTTAGCACAACAATTTAAAATATCAATCCCGCTTCAAGGTGGGATATCACAGTATAAATGGTCATACGCTATTATGCGGGGCGCGTAGGGTCTCATCCGCTATATAATGCGGGAATATCAATCACCCCAGTATATATATATATATATAATATACCACATCCAAACTGATATTAAATTATCAATTCAAACAAACAACCAATAATTTAAATTAAACTATTTAAATTTAAAGGGTAATCCAAATGAGTGAGATTAACTCACATTTGTCCCTTAGTTTGCAATCCGAAACAACCAGGCTTGTCTTCTTCACGATTCCAAACCTTGAATAAACATTATAAAATTTATTAACATCTGAGATAATCGAACAATCTGTTACCATTTTTTAATTTGATTAACTAAGAATTAACATAAACTAATTTTCCTTTTAATAAATTATTTTTAGTAACTAAATAGCTAATAAGTTTATTAAATGAATTAATCTCCTTTATGCTAAAATTAAGCTAGTAAATAAAAATAGGTATATATGTGTATTCATTTTATTATTATTATTTTTGAAACAAACTATATACACTTTTAAAAATATTTTTTCTATAAACACTATATACCATTTTTAAAATTCCTATATTTACCCGAATCTTATATATATATATATATATTCTGTTTATCTACGTATATTTAAATTGAAATAGATATGTATATCTTTTATATGGATACATTTACCTTTATATATTTTTTTGTAAATAAAAAAATAGCAAATTTCTTTACTATAAAAATAAAATTTTAATATAAAATGGTAAAAATAAAGTTTGGTAATAAATTTAGATATAAACAAATATACAGTGAGGCAGCTATTATATATATAGATATAAACTTTCTTTTCAATCTGAATATAACAATCAATAATTTTCTTTCTCTGCAAAATATATATACATTATTAAATTAAATAGAAGATCCAACATTACCTTACAGCATCGAATCGCTCTGCTCTCGAGATGCCCTCCAGGCTGTCGTCTCCAGAACCACCGCGCTCCACAAATTGCACCCGCCATTGTCACGACGAAGATGCCCACACCCAAAATCATCGAACACTTCCTTCCTCCATCGCTGCTCATACCCGTCCCCATGCACTTTCAATTTGAACGATGCTGCCTTTTTTCGATCGAACTCCAACTCGTGATGCCCTCCCCAACAATTCGATCTCGACAATGAATCGACTCGAGATGAACAACACTTCAACATTCTTCTACTTTTATTAAATTTTTCTTTATCGATCTGCCATTTTTTTGTTTCGTTATCGAGGGTCGAATTCCAAGTGGGGCGCGATTCAATTTGAAAGGGGGAGAGGATAGGGCTGGGACGAAGTTAAACCAGAGGAACTGTAAAGGAATGCCATCCATTTTCATTTTTTAAAAAGAAAACGCATGTTAAACTAGAGAGAACATGTGTTGTTCCCGAAGACACGTGTTCCGAAGTAAAAAGCATCAACGTGAAATTATTTAAATTTAAATTTAAATTGCCTCAAAAATGTAGCTTGAAATCTCGATCTTCTATCGAGGCACCCCGCCAGGCGTTTATAATGTTATACCCTTATTTCGAACACAATGGAAAAGGTTCCGAGTCCCAATTCGATTGTATGGAGAAGATAGCTTTTTGGACCAGTTATTATGTTAAATTTGATATAGATTTCAGTGTGTTTATATATCTTACTTCCACACGATAAATCCAAATGCTACAAAAATTTAAATCCGATAATAATACAATATTACGGATTCAATGGAACTAGTTTCGTCGAATTCCGAGACTGTGCCCCGAATGGCTATTTTAAATATTGATTTAAATGATATATTTTAAAAACTAAACAGATCACTTCCAGTTTCAAATTTTAAAGCTTCTATTATCTCCAGTATTATAAATATAAATTTTCCAAGCCTTTAAAATATTTTTGATCAGCTTAAAATCCAAGATTGACTATTTTAACCAATTTCCAATTATCAAATTCAATATTAAATTATCCAATAACCCGTGATATTTGAAATTCAAGTTATAATTTACCTTTTAAATGTTTAAAATTAATTAAATCTTCCAATTTCAAATATCCAAAAAAATTCGGTCGTCGCATTCCTCCCACCTTAAAAGAATTTCGTCCCCGAAATCACTAGTTGAGAAGAGTGGTCCACAACCCGTTTACTATTTCGAAAACCCAACAGTTTAAACAACGTCCCAAACAAATCTTTTATTTAAGACGCATTATCACTCTACTAACTTCCCAAACTCTTCCATAGTTTTAAAACAACATTACTCACTTAACCATTCAAATTTAAATTTAAAACCAGATTTAAGTTATCATAATTTTCTCAGAAATTTTCAAACTCTCTAAATTTTCGAATTTTTTTGCTAGCGTCTCCTTTACACGGCTAGCTCGGTACGACTACAAAATGCCTCTATGGGCCCCAAAATTTCAAAAGAAAACAAAAAGCCAAGTGGCTAGACCAAAAAATCATCAAATTTCATATGCTAATTTAAATACATACCTTTTTGTCGGGCAATTCAAATTAATCTTCTGAAATCAAAAGCACCAATTTATCCTTTGCTTTTAACTACCTGTATACTACTTAGCAATAATATCCAATCACATCATTTAAAATCATTTTATACATTTCTTTACAACAGCTTCAATATCTATTTCCTCCAAACCCGTAAATGCACATATATTATCCGTACGCAATGCCAAACCCAATCGCTCACTCGATCACACAATTTCACTTCCGAACTAGTATCGCCCACCCGACTTCCTAGCGCGGGCTCAGATCTGGTTTCTTGATAAAAAACCGTCGTTCTCCTTGCATAATCCTAAACTACGATAGAGAATTTCATAACCGATCAAAAATCCATATCTAGTGTTCACCGTCTGTAACGATCCCGGTAAGTTTAAATCGATAATTAATTTAATTATTGAATAAAAATTGTGAAATTAATTGGTTAATCGATTTGAGTTTCTCCAAATTCAAATAAAATAGGTGTTAACTCATCGAAATTGAAATCTTATATATATATATATATATATGTGCATATATGAGTAGATTTGAATTTGTATATATATGGGATTTGGATTTAAATTATAAGTAAATGGTTTAAAAATAATTTGAATATATAAATTATATCTATGTAATTCATTTAGTATGTATTTAACTTCAAAACATTCTCTTTTAAATAATATGTATTAATAAAAATAAAATATACTGCAAAAATAATAAAAATAAATATATATCAAGAAATACAAGACAATAAATATTAAGTTAAACAAATAAATAAAATAAATACACATAGTCAAGATTCAAACAACATATTAACTATAGAACTTCATTTCAGATTTCAAAGTAATATGACAAAGCAAAGAAAATATATTCAAGTATGTAAGCTTGCATAAGAAGACAGTTATATATACATTCAAACAAAATTTGATAAGTATGAAGACTAGGAAATAAAAGACAACAACAATTAATACAAAGATCTCTACCACACAAAATATATTTTTTTTCCAGCCTAGTCAACAAACAAAGTAAGAAATATGTATTCAAGTATTCAAACATATATAAATAAATATCTATTATGTGACGCCCCACCTCTATACCCACGCTAGCCAAGAACACTACGGTGTAATGCTGTCAACTAGCACGGAGAATAAGGCTGTTGAGGAGCGACCATCCGTGTAATTGCTTTGCGCGAGCACCGATATGTCAGATAGTATAACATGCATTTCTTTTCAAGAGGGAAATCCGACATACCGATACAAACACAAAGCTACTACACAGTGGCTATAATAATCTTCGGAAACAAATATAGAATAAGCATAACACAAATCAATCACAGATAATTCATATCACAAAGGCGGAAATAGATATGAATATAACACATGAAAGTGTACATCAGAGTAGTGGTCAAACAAGATCCACAATATCAAAAAGAATAGATACAAGTGCTAGACAAAAGAATAAGTATACATCATAGAGTCTGTATCTCAAATGTATACAACAAAAACTACTAATCTAAGTAGTTAGCCAAAAGTCAGATGATAGTCCGATAAGGAGTCAAGCAGAAGCACCTGTGAAATCTCAGTCTGACCCGAGTATTATTTAATAAGAAAATAATAAACGGATCAGTCTAGCTATAAATATCAGATGAAATGATATAGAATATGACTAAAGTATAATAATCACAATGCCAAGCTATGATAAATAAATAATTGAAAAATCAATAAGAGATTAATCAATATCGCAAAGATCCTCTCAAAGATAAAAAGGAAAGTCATACTCCTAATTTCATTCACCAAGCCACAACAAATGACATATATATATATATATCAATGCCAATCGTAAAAGTTGGTGAAACATAAATTCCAGAAATCATCAAATAGAAATCCATAAATCACAAGAAAAGGATGGCCAATCCCATAAACTGGACATCGACGCACCTAGAAAGATACGCCCCATGCACATTCGAACATCGACGCACCTAGAAAGATACGCCCCATGCTCTAGCATCGACGCACCTAGAAAGATACGCCCCATGCATAAATAGACATCGATGCACTTAGAAAGATACATTCCATGCATAAATAAACATCGATGCATTTAGAAAGATACACCCCATGTAATGTCTAACATCGATGCACCTAGAAAGATACACCCCATGCAAAGTCGAACATCGACGCGCCTAGAAAGACACGCCCCATGCATAGACGAACATCGACGCACCTAAAAAGATACGCCCCATGTCCCGACTTATTGAGCCGATTGCTCCACGAAGTAAATAAACATCGATGCACCTAGAAAGGTACACCCCATGCATAAATAAACATCGACGCACCTAGAAAGGTACGACCCATGTGTAAACAAACATCGACGCACCTAGATAGGTACGACCCATGAAAGAAATGAGACGAAGCTCAATAAAATGAGGAACATTCCTCCACGTAGACAAAGAGACATCGCACATTGCTAGTCTAAACCATAAAATGATCGTCATGATCAAAGAGAAGTGTCAATTACAGTAAGCTAGTAAATATATGAGCTTAGCTTCATGTCGCATAACCACTAGCTTAACTTAAATATTTACGAACAAATTGTAGATCTCCACTAGAAAATTGTCACAAGAGATTCAATCGAACAAGTCCAAGAGTTAACCGACGAAGTTAATGCAAGCGTTTCATACCACTCGTTTTATTAAGTCGTTTAATTAGATTTCTCATACGAGTGAGGTAAAGGTTTGTATGTACTAATAGATTGGAAATCGGTTTGAGAAAATAAGCTTTGTAATAAAATAGTGTTGAAATCATTTGAAGGAAGAGTTTTGATATTTACTACTAGTATAGAAAACCTTTACATTTTTAAAGTGACAAATCACAAAGAAGATTGTAGGAACAATCGATCACTAAAATTCACATACGAAGATGTGAATAAAAATCCAACGAAACCGATAAAGAATCCATCGAAATGGATATTCAAAAATCCCTAAAAAGGAGTCATCAAAGTCATAATAAATGATAACAACAAATAGGAAACAATACTAATCGATTAAAGTTGGAAATTCAAGCAACTAGGCAAAATAGACATAGTTGGCAAATAGCAGCAGGTCGGTCGACCGGACTCCCTGAGTCGGTTAACCGAACCAGGGGTTGGAAGTGCTCGGGGCACCAGGTCGGTCGACCGGCCCAGGGGCTCGGTCGGCCGAAGCCTGTAACCGGCACTTCCAGACAGAGGCAGGAAGTGCCTAGGTAGCAGGTCGGTCGACCGGCCCAGGGGCTCGGTCGGCCGAACCTGCTGCCAGCACTCCCCTGCCCTATTTCAAAAGAGGTGCAAACTCGATCAAATTGCATTCGCTCGAGCAACGGCGCTAAGGGTTTATGCCTATCGACTACCCGACCCTATATGCTCCTCGATGCATCACCAAAAACATGTTCAAACATTAAAGTTAGGATTTTTAACGAATTGAACTCAAAACACCAAAAATTGGAATATTCACCAAATCAATCCAAACCAAAAGCAAATGCACACGAATAAGTGTTAGGAATTCATACCTAACATTCGAAGATAAATATAAGCATAGATATGAGATAAAAATCTCACCTTTGAACCCAAAAAAAATGAATGAGAAGCTTGAAGACAAGGGAAGATCAACCACACTTCAATCTCAACACTAGAAGCTTGAATCTAAGCTTAAAAGAAGAACATTCCCTAAGTTAGGTTTAGGACATTTCTGAAATCAAAGAGAGAATGAGTTGGAGAAGATGAAGAGAAGGCTTACCAATGGGTTCTCTTGAGTTTGGAGCAAGAAATTGATTTGCAAATGGAAACTAGGGTTTTGGATTTCTATTTCCCATTCTCTTCCACCATTAATCTCTTTAGAACTGAAATTAGAGGAAGAGGGAGTGAATGAAGATGGGGGTTTCAGTTTGGGGTATTAAGTTAGAATATTGGGCTGAACCCAACCTAAACCCAAAGCCCTGAGTGAAAAGTAGCAAAATTCTACTAACTCCAAACATATCAAAGTTTATACTCAAAAAGGTCGCAAACGTCATTTTGAACTCAATGGGGGTGGTCTCGAGTCCCAATTCGACTGTTTGCAAAAAGTAGCTTTTCGGCCAAAATCCGACGAACGATAAAATATTTAAATAAAATATTTAAATATAAAATCGATAAATATGCGGGTTGTTACAGACTCCCCTCCTTAAAGAAATTGCGTCCTCGCAATACTTAAGAGGAAAATAAGAAGTAACAACCATGGAAGCATATCAACACAAAAGAAAATTGAAATAAGAAGTTCACCATAAAGAGCACGAAAGAGTTAGCAAGGACAGGATCGCTCAATGAATTCTCTGGATTCCCAAGAGCAATCCATAGGATTTGAGAACCATTGAACTCACACAAAAAGAACATCTTTATTCCGAAGGCGCTCAACCTCCGAAGTAATGATGCGAATGGAATGTTGCTCATAAATCAAATCTGGTGAAACTTCAATTTCTACAATATCACCGGGCACAAGAATAAAAATCGGAATCCCTAAGGCATTTCCGTAGATAAAAGACGTGGAGAACGTCAAGAATAGTAGAAAATTGAGCTGGTGCAACGATGTAGTATAATAACAGTACGCCCGAGAAACCAGAAACTCAAATAATTTGAAACATCAGCGTAGTACAAAAACGGTACGCCCAATGAACCAAAGCCCGAATAATTTCGGAACACCGACGTAGTACGAAAACGGTACGTCCAATGAACCGATAAACCGGAACAACGATGTAGTATAATAATAGTACATCCATTGATCCAGATAAGACGGAACATCGATGTAGTATAATAACAGTACATCCGATGAACCGAAAACCATAAAAGAACATCGGACGCTAGTCCATAAAAGGAATGAGATAAAGCTCAATAAAACGAAGTATATCAAAACGTTCGATGAACTTAATAAAAAGATAATTCCATTCAGACATCATCAAAGAATCAACACTTGTTGCCTATGACAAAACGTATTGGCAACATGATTTCCCCTTCGGGAATAGAAAGAATATCAAGATCATAAGATGCCAGGAACTCGAGTCAACATGAAGTTCCTTATGAGAAAATAAATATTCCAAAGATTTATGATCAAGGTGGAGAACAAATTTCTTATCCAAATATGATGATGCCAAATTCCAAAAGTAAAACAATAGCCGCGAGCACTAGATCATGAGTGGCATATCTAGTCTCGATAAGCTATAATGATTTAGAAGCACAAGTGATAGCACGTTCTCCTTTGCAAGAGAACGGCATACAAACCAATACGACTAGTATCGGTACAAATAGCAAAGTCTTGGTTCCTCTTCAGGAATCACAAGAATAAGAGTATCGAAAGGAAGGGTTCTTTTAAATAATCCTCTTTCCCGAAAAGTTAAAACTTTCAAAATTACACTTTTATTTTTATGTAATAATCTTTCTACAAAAATTTACATTTTTACAAGTCAATATATCGTGTCCGACTGTCTCATCAAAGCGTTTACGAGATTCTTATCGATAACGTTGATCAGGCGCATCGACCAGAATTCTTAAAACACTAAATGGGCAATACAATCACAAAATCGTCTTCTAGATAATAAACATGTTTCCTAAAAACTTTTAATAATATTATTCGTTCGTTTCAAGAACAAAATCCAATTTTACTTATAAACAAATCTTATGGAAAAGATTTGCAAAATTTTAAATTACTATTTTCATCCAAAATCAATAAATACAAGAATGGTCTCATCGAAATATTCATAGAATATTCGATTTATAAAATGGATGAAATAAGCTGGATAATAAGTCATTCATAAGAATCATAACGGGTGCGGAATGCGGTAAGCGGAATGCGAACTTAGGCAACCCGTAGCCAATGAAAATCGATGACAAGGTCGAGCTAACAAGACCTTAACACTACTCAAAAGATTGCTTAGGTGACAGTCCAAAGACAAATTCAAAATACCGGAAAGTTTAACAAATCATGTAGATAAGAGAAATAACACTTTCCTCACCATGAGGGGTTAAAGAATAAAATGATGCCATCAAGTTGGAATCAAAATCACAAAGAAAAATTAGAAATCTTCTTAACAGATTAAAAATGTCGAAGATGAATAGTCCACACGGGACAAAGGATAAGGCCTCATAATAATTAAGCCAATCCTTACAAAAGTGAATTCCGAAGCCTAAGTAAAAATCGGCTCGGACAGAAAAATCACATAGAATAATCTCGACATCAATAAAGACAGATTGAGTGTTGCGAATCTACCATCCGGATTCACAATCCTCAAAGAAGTCATCAAGCCCAGAAATGTTTTTAAAGAAAAAGGATCACAAGTTCTTTTGATATAAAAATAATCATATCAACAAGAACTTGAAAAGAATAATCACAAGGCAAACAAAATCAAGGATTAAATGAGAAATACCTTGACCAAAAGAAGAGTTGTCAGGGGTATGCACAACTTTAAGTTTTTCCCTCCTTCTTGCTTTGAAGTATGGGACATGCAGTTATATGGTGACCCGAATTTTTACAATAGCGACAAAAGAGGGGCTTCGGACACTCCCTTGCATAATGGTCCGTGGAACCACAATTGTAGCATTGACCATGACTAGAGGTAGGAGTCTTTGTTACCGGAATTTGTTGCTTTCCTTTCTTGTTGGGAGTGGGGTCCTTGAATTTGATAGGCCTCTTCATGTTGTCGTTGAAGTTCTGTTTGGCAACCACAACTTCAACATTACTCTCTCTATCGGCCTCTTCAAGACGAAGAGCGATATCAATAAGCTGATCAAATGAAACCTCAAGTTTCAGAATTAATGGCTTCTTAAGATTCTTATTCAAGCCATAAACAAATCTCTGATTTTTCTTCAATGGGGTATTAATGTACTCAACTCCGTATTTGGAAAGAGATTCGAAAGATGCGACATAGTCTGTCACAGAAGATTCACCTTGAACCAGGTCAATAAAACGCCGGGACAAAGTTACTTTTCAGCCTCCGGCACAAATTTCAATTCGAATCTTTCCTGGAATTGCTCCCAAGTGAGATCCACTTCAATGATTTCAGAAATTAAAAGCTCATACCAATCTAATGCTCTTTCTTGGAGCATGCTAGAAGCCACTTGGACTCGATGAAGGTCAATAAGGTTCATGTGAGAAAAGATGCGATCGCATGATTTGAACCAAGCTTGAATTTCAATAACACTCTCGGATCCCCTGAATGGCCTACCACCCAAAATAGTGTAGTCTCTGCACAAGCGTGCAAAACCGGATCTAGGATGAGTAGGCTCTGGATTGGGTCTGGCAGCTTGAGCGTTCTTAACAAGATCTAAAAGCTGCTGGGCAGACATAAAAACTCCATCTTGGGGAGTAGCACTAGATTGACCGGCGCTGGGACGACCTGGTTAACCATTTCTCTTCTTTAAGAAAGAAAGAAAGAAGAGGAAAAAGTTATTCTCAAAATGAATATCAAGCAATCTTGATAGATATAACAAGGAATCATAAAGAAAATAGGATGAATCGGTACGAAGACTCGAATTAAATCCTAAGGCACAACTCCTAAGAAAGACTTAGGACGATGATCCTTGTTATAATATTCCATATTGTTCCAAAGTTTGGCTCTGATACCAAGCTGTGACGCCCCACCTCTATACCCACGCTAGCCAAGAACACTACGGTGTAATGCTGTCAACTAGCACGGAGAATAAGGCTGTTGAGGAGCGACCATCCGTGTAATTGCTTTGCGCGAGCACCGATATGTCAGATAGTATAACATGCATTTCTTTTCAAGAGGGAAATTCGACATACCGATACAAACACCAAGCTACTACACAATGGCTATAATAATCTTCGGAAACAAATATAGAATAAGCATAACACAAATCAATCACAGATAATTCATATCACAAAGGCGGAAATAGATATGAATACAACACATGAAAGTGTACATCAGAGTAGTGGTCAAACAAGATCCACAATATCAAAAAGAATAGATACAAGTGCTAGACAAAAGAATAAGTATACATCATAGAGTCTGTATCTCAAATGTATACAACAAAAACTACTAATCTAAGTAGTTAGCCAAAAGTCAGATGATAGTCCGATAAGGAGTCAAGCAGAAGCACCTGTGAAATCTCAGTCTGACCCGAGTATTATTTAATAAGAAAATAATAAACGGATCAGTCTAGCTATAAATATCAGATGAAATGATATAGAATAAGAGATATGACTAAAGTATAATAATCACAATGCCAAGCTGTGATAAATAATTAATTGAAAAATCAATAAGAGATTAATCAATATCGCAAAGATCCTCTCAAAGATAAAAAGGAATGTCATACTCCTAATTTCATTCACCAAGCCACAATAAATGACATATATATCAATGCCAATCGTAAAAGTTGGTGAAACATAAATTCCAGAAATCATCAAATAGAAATCCAGAAATCACAATAAAAGGATGGCCAATCCCATAAACTGGACATCACGCACCTAGAAAGACACGCCCCATGCACAGTCGAACATCGACGCACCTAGAAAGATACGCCCCATGCTCTAGCATCGACACACCTAGAAAGATACGCCCCATGCATAAATAGACATCGATGCACCTAGAAAGATACATCCCATGCATAAATAAACATCGATACATTTAGAAAGATACACCCCATGTAATGTCTAACATCGATGCACCTAGAAAGATACACCCCATGCAAAGTCGAACATCGACGCACCTAGAAAGACACGCCCCATGCATAGACGAAAATCGACGCACCTAGAAAGATACGCCCCATGTCCCGACTTATTGAGCCGATTGCTCCATGAAGTAAATAAACATCGATGCACCTAGAAAGGTACACCCCATGCATAAATAAACGTCGACGCACCTAGAAAGGTACGACCCATGTGTAAACAAACATCGACGCACCTAGATAGGTACGACCCATGAAAGAAATGAGACGAAGCTCAATAAAATGAGGAACATTCCTCCACGTAGACAAAGAGACATCGCACATTGCTAGTCTAAACCAAAAAATGATCGTCATGATCAAAGAGAAGTGTCAATTACAGTAAGCTAGTAAATATATGAGCTTAGCTTCATGTCGCATAACCACTAGCTTAACTTAAATATTTACGAACAAATTGTAGATCTCCACTAGAAAATTGTTACAAGAGATTCAATCGAACAAGTCCAAGAATTAACCGACGAAGTAAACGCAAGCGTTTCATACCACTCGTTTTACTAAGTCGTTTAATTAGATTTCTCATACGAGTGAGGTAAAGGTTTGTATATACTAATAGATTGGAAATCGGTTTGAGAAAACGAGCTTTGTAATAAAATAGTGTTGAAATCATTTGAAGAAAGAGTTTTGATATTTACTACTAGTATAGAAAACCTTTATATTTATAAAGTGACAAATCACAAAGAAGATTGTAGGAACAATCAATCACTAAAATTCACATACGAAGATGTGAATAAAAATCCAACGAAACCGATAAAGAATCCATCGAAATGGATATTCAAAAATCCTTAAAAAGGAGTCATCAAAGTCATAATAAATGATAACAACAAATAGGAAACAATTCGAATCGATTAAAGTTGGAAATTCAAGCAACTAGGCAAAATAGGCATAGTTGGCAAATAGCAGCAGGTCGGTCGACCGGACTCCCTGAGTCGGTTGACCGAACCAGGGGTTGGAAGTGCTCGGGGAACCAGGTCGGTCGACCGGCCTAGGGGCTCGGTCGGCCGAAGCCTGTAACTGGCACTTCCAAACAGAGACAGGAAGTGCCTGGGTAGCAGGTCGGTCGACCGGCCTAGGGGCTCGGTCGGCCGAACCTGCTGCCAGCACTCCCCTGCCCTATTTCAAAAGAGGTGCAAACTCGATCAAATTGCATTCGCTCGAGCAACGGCGCTAAGGGTTTATGCCTATCGACTACCCGGCCCTATATGCTCCTCGATGCATCACCAAAAACATGTTTAAACATCAAAGTTAGGATTTTTAACGAATTGAACTCAAAACACCAAAAATTGGAATATTCACCAAATCAATCCAAACCAAAAGCAAATGCACACGAATAAGTGTTAGGAATTCATACCTAACATTCGAAGATAAATATAAGCATAGATGTGAGATAGAAATCTCACCTTTGAACCCAAAAAAAATGAATGAGAAGCTTGAAGACAAGGGAAGATCAACCACACTTCAATCCCAACACTAGAAGCTTGAAGCTAAGCTTAAAAGAAGAACATTCCCTAAGTTAGGTTTAGGACATTTCTGAAATCAAAGAGAGAATGAGTTAGAGAAGATGAAGAGAATGCTTACCAATGGGTTCTCTTGAGTTTGGAGCTAGAAATTGATTTGCAAATGGAAACTAGGGTTTTGGATTTCTATTTCCCATTCTCTTCCACCATTAATCTCTTTAGAACTGAAATTAGAGAAAGAGGGAGTGAATGAAGAGGGGGGTTTCAGTTTGGGGTATTAAGTTAGAACATTGGGCTGAACCCAACCTAAACCCAAAGCCCTCAGTGAAAAGTAGAAAAATTCTACTAACTCCAAACATATCGAAGTTTATACTCAAAAAGGACGCAAAAGTCATTTTGAACTCAATGGGAGTGGTCTCGAGTCCCAATTCGACTGTTTGCAAAAAGTAGCTTTTCGGACCAAAATCCGACGAACGATAAAATATTTAAATAAAATATTTAAATATAAAATCGATAAATATGTGGGTTGTTACATATTAGCTTGAAAATCAAGACAAAGTTTAATTAATGTAGCACACAATAACCTATCATCTCAGCCACCAAAACAACATTATCAGCCAACAAAAAAAAATCTGCATAGTCATTAGCACAAGGAAAAAAATCTCTGGCCATGATTGTATAAACAAAATTATAACACCCTATAATTTTCTTTTCTATATATCAATCCATCCATCTCAGTTCGTCCATTAAAACCGAGTAACCTCTAAAATGAGCATAATTCAAACTGAAACAAAAATTCAAATTTAAACAACAACCCAAATCAATGCAAACCAGAGATCAAAGAGAAGGCTTCAGCTTGCATTTTCTCAAGTCTGTGTCAGAGAAGCTTTGTTTTTTCTGGAAAACAAAGTGAGTAACCTTCACTTTTGGAAACTTAAGTATCTAAATTAGTTTCAAGTTCATATCAGGAAAATATGTATGTTGTCGTTCCTGGGTATGTGTGTGTCTATATATATATATATATATATATATATATATATATATATGAGTATGTAACTTTGTGTATGCCTGTACCTTTGTTCCTGTTTTTTAAGACCAGATTTGCAAATGAATCCCAATCTCTTGATCTAAGCATAATTTGGATTCAAGATTTAAATATAACTTGGTTGTTTTATCACAAGCTTTAATTTAAAAATTTATTTAAGCTTAAACAACTTAGTATTATCACTTGAAATCAAGAAATATGAACCAAACTTCAAATTTGTCAAATTTCAAATTTCTTAATTCATGAATTTTGGAATATAAATTGAATTCTTATACTAAAACATGTTTTTGAAAGTAAAAATCATAATTTTTAGAGTGAAGATGAGGGAGCAGTTTGGGTTTGTCGAGATTTCATAATCTTGGCGACTTCTGGTGATCCTCTGAGTCGTGAGGATCGGGGTTCTCAGGGGTGGTAGCGGGGTGAACGGGGTTTGCGGGAAAAATAGTTAGGGGATGTGAAGTTCAACGTGATGGCGGCGGCGAGCTTTCGAAATTCGTAAACCTAGTTTTTGTGAAGTCGATTGTTTTAGTTCGATCGTCATCTGTAGATGATCGAGCGCGACGAGGCTCTTGGGGAGGATAGTAGGGGAGTTAGCGATCGAGTGGCCGAAGTTGTTAACCTCCTGGTGGTCGAGGTCGTGATGTCGAGGCGTTTCCAGGTCTGATGGTTTTCGGTTTAATGGTTTCTAGGATTCCATTTTGAACTCGATTTTTGATTTCGAGTGAAGGATGGAGGTTCTGATGGTAGGGGAGTGGAGCATGGAAGATTATCGACTTGTTCGACGTAGTGACGCCGACCGAAGGCGAGCGGCGGTGCCATGCATGTGCACGGTGCACTTTACTTTTCTGGTGAAGTTTGGTGTGTTGCAAAGTTTTTTGGGCTTGAGTTTCTCTCGAGTGATTCGAGGGTTGGACTCGAAGTAGCATAGGGTTTTGCTCGAAGCATTTTAGAGGGGGCTCGGGTAAAATTTTAGTTACAGGTTTTAACCTGTGAGTTTTTCTAAAAACTTAAAACTGGGTTTTAAATTGTGAAATAGATATTTAAGCTAAAGTTGAGTTTGGATTCAAATAAAGTTTGAATCTCATTTTTTTTGTTTTTAAATAAATTAAAGTTTTAAATTTAAATTATTTGTAACAACTTTAAGAGGATTAAATAGTTTGAATTTAAAAGTAAAACTTTAAATAAAAACAGAGATGTAAACCTAAGTTTAAATCTGGATTCAAGTCTAAATTTGAATCTTAGTTTTGAAATAAAAGAAGTTTTGAAATAAAAGAAGTTTTTAAATTAAATTGTTTTAACAGTTTGAATGGTAAAGAGACTTTTTAAATTGATTTGAATTTAAAATGAATTGGGATTTTAAATCAAGAATTTAAAAATCAAAGTTTTAAAAGTAAGTTTATACAAAAGTTTTAAATCAAAGTTAAAGCCAAGTTTAAATCAAATGTTTAAATATGGATCCAAGTTTCTTGAATTCAAATCGGTAATTTAAATCAGTTTTTGAATTTGAATGTTTTAAACAAGTTTAAATCAAATAGCTTTTTAAAGATATTTGTTTTCAAATAAATATTTGAATTGGATTCTGATAAAGTTTGTTTTTTTATAAAAAGGATTTTTGAATTGAAAAGTTAAATAATTTGTTTTAACTTGAACTTGCAAGTTAAAATGAAATGTATTTTAAAGCTCAAATTTTAAATAAAAATTTAAGTAATTTAGTTAGAACTTTTCTTATATAGGTTTATAAGTTGACTTTAAAATTTGGTTAATGTTTAAATATATAATCATTTTGAATCTTAAATTCAAAATGAAATTTGAATCTAAATTTAGAAGTGTAATGTTTTAAATACACTATTATATTAATGAAGTCATTAATAAAGAAATTGATTACCATAGAGATAATTAAGGTATTAAAATGATTTAATGAATAAGATAATTAAGCAATGACTTATTTATTTAATTAATAAAATTATGATTTAGATTAATTTATAATTAGAGAATAATTAAGAAAGTAAATAAGAATTGTTATTAGTTAATGAAGGTCATTAACTAAGATTATTTAAATAATTTATTAATGTGATTAATTTTAACAATTAATTGAGATTAAATTAATTAATGATAATCATTTATGAAATTATGTAAGTACTTTATGAAAGTAATTAAGAAATTAATTGCTCATTGTAATTAATTGAGTTTAATTTGATTAATTTAAGTTAAGTGTCAAATATTGTGTACTGGATTGGTATTTTTGTTGTGATTATGATACTGTGTGATGTGAATTGCCTTATGCTGAACTGTGATTTGTGATTTGTTTCTATATGTATATGAAAACCCTTTTTGCCCATAAACGGCATTTAAAATTCGATGCAACAAGGAGTTGGATTCCAGTTTGTTATCCAAAACCCACATCGAATCATAATAGTAAATCTCTATGATTGATAAATTTACTTTATCTGTGAATCTGTGAATGAAAATAAGCGTTATGGATTATACCACTTATCAATATTGATATGGTTGAATCTGTGATGAGTGATGATATTGCACTATTGTGTGAAACCCTGGACTACGCTTATACACACACAAATATGGATTGCACTTGGAAATTGGTTAAGTCGCAGATTTATGAAATAGTTTTGAATTTGAATTTTGAATCCAAATAGTTTTGGAAATGGATTGGGATTAGAGTGAAAAGTTTTTGAAATGGAATTTCAAAGATAAAAATTTATTTTTGAATAACCTGATTACGCCTTGAAGTTTAAATAAATTGATTTAAATTTAAATTCAAATTTGAAATTGAATTCTATGATTTGAAACTAGGGACTAAAGATGTTATACAAGTTTATATGGGTTAAACCATTTTAAAGGTATTAATTTGGGAATTGGAATTTAAATTCAAAGGCTTTAACTCGTGCAAATATAATTGGATTCTTCCGAAACGAAAACTGTTTGTTTTCAAATAATAAAAGCTTTCACATAAGAAATGAACGTCCAATTTGTGTTAAAAGGAATTTCAAGTTTGAAATGAAAATGATTTCCAATTTATGGAAACGGTTTGAAAGCTATAAGTTAAATCTTTGATTTGAAGATTTAATGAGTTAATCCAATCGAAATGGAAATTGTTTTGGAAATCTATGGATGGATCTTTGTGAAACTAGGTGAATTTTGTGCAATAAATCTTTTTGTTTGAAGATTTAAAATGGTAATTTGTTTAACCATTTGAAGAAAGGTTTTGGGTTTCTTTGAAGTTGTGACTTAATTAAAATCCCATATCCATATGTTTTTAAATATTGCATTCATTATTCGGTTTAGCCGGGAGAGGACCTTTGTGTCATATAACCCATTACGAATAATGATACGAAGTTATGGATAGCATTTGAAGATCGGTATTGAAGACCGGGTATTTGTGAGAACGATAGGATAACCTATCGATTGTCTCTGTACCGGCTGATCCCCGGTATGGAGATTCGCTAAGTGATGGGAAGTCCGATTGGGATTGTGGATACCTGGATTGCAAGGGCTTCTTCGAAAGAACCTTCGGTTCTGTTCGAACCCGGAACAGACTTGTATGGTTGTATGTCTGACACTACACTTTGAGATATAAAGCAGATTTCTTTCAAATATATATCTGTTGGTGGCGGAGAATTTATTCTCTTAGCTTAACACCCTTCTCTGAGACGTACGAGCTCAGAGGTTATGTAGTTGAAGGTTATCAATGATATACTCCCAATTTGGTAGTGTGACATGCTAAGTGCTGCTGTGTGTTGATGATCATTTGTTGATCATTTGTGATCAGAGCATGAATTTTTTACAAAGCGTAGCTTTGTGGACGAGACTGTATCAGGACCTCACACCCCGGAAATGGTCGAAACAAGAAAAATGCGACAAGGTTATGAGGGTCGCGCCCTTTAGGGTATGTCATTCCCTTGTGGTAAAGGGTGATATTATGGTATGGAGCCTAGATATTTACCTATGTGGTGGCTTCAATCTCATTTACTGTGTGGTTGTTGCTTTATGGTTTAGAGGCGCCTCGGATAAAGGTCCCAAAGGACCGGAGGGTGACATGCTCCTGTAGTAGTTACCTAGTTACAGAGGTAACCTGGCCTTGTTTTGGCAGAGAGCTGGTTAAGTTCTCGGGACGTCCCGCTAGAGGTGTACCCATGGACAGTGGGAAGTTCCTTAGCCTGACCATTTGTTGGAAATCCAAACAATACAATACGCGCCTTGTACGGTTTTAGTTGTATAACCTGCCATTTACTTATGGTGGAGCCCCACTGTTTAGATGGTAGCTATAATAGGCATAGTTCAGAATGTCTATGATGACTAAGATTAATATTATACTTTCGAAATGGTTTTTTTGCACTATGCACTAATAATAATATTGAAAAGAATTTATGTATCAAGCATATTTGACTATCATAAGGTGAAATCTCCTCCAATTCTGCGTTTGCATTGTGTGTGAGACGGGAGGCCTTATGGTAGTTTCATTTTCCAGAAAGCATTGCGGATTTATTTTAAATTATTTTATTTTTGTTTTAAAGATAAACTGTTTTTGTTTACTCACACCAGTCCCATGACTGACTTAGAGTTTATTGTCCCTTTCCTAAACTCTGGGTGCGCACAATTTTTCCATACGGGCTGTCTAGAGTTGGATTTTTCAAATAGTCAGGTTTAGTAGATTATCTGGAGTTAGTCCAGTCTTTGGATCATGACTGCACTTGCTTATCATTGTGAAACGTGATGTTGGTTCGAGCTAGCTTTGGATTAGAGCACTGGATTTTGGAATGCATTCTATTGAAGATATTCTTTCCGCTGTGTCTTGTATCTCTGATAGTGTTGATATCTGCTGTATCATTCTGTTGTATCATATTATATCAGATATTGTATATATCATTGTATCAATGTTATATGTATTGATACTCTTTTTCTTCCACTGTGTTGTACTTAATGGTGTTATAAGCTCCGGCGAACCAGATTCGACGTTTGGATTTGCGGCATTTGAATATGAGTGTCGTATTCGGTGCCGATTTTCGAAGGTCGAGTCAGGATCATTATAATTGGTATCAGAGCTAGGGTTGAACTTTAGCTCAGGAGTATAACACATTAGGCAGCTTATTAGAGATAGGGTGAAATAGACCCTAGAATGAGTAATCTCTAAGATATCCGTTCTAATGCCTCAACAAATTCTCTTACTAATCACTGATAGTAAGTATGAGTGCAAGAAGATGATGAGATAGGGGACAGAGGAATACGACTATAAATGGTCAATACCCTGTAAAAACAAGGAAATAATTTTTCTTTATCAATCTCTTTTGTTCAGCATCTCTTTTCAATTCTTCAATGGTTCCTGTGAAGACCCGATTCATCGACTTCCGAAAACCGACATCAATACGTTCACTGTATCAACTGCCGAGCAATCGAATGTCGGAAAACCGAACACTTACAGTTTAAAAAGAAAGAAAGAGGTAGAAGAAGAGAGAAAAAATAGAACATAATAGAAAGAAAACAACAGAACAATATCAGAATCTCACAATCGCAGCGGAACAACATATAAAATAAATGAATAATCTTTAAACAAAGAACTATATCAGTTATTACGCTACATCACATTACATTACATTATATCATCAGAGTGTACAACAACAAACAACAAAAAAACAGCGGAAAAGAAATACTATATACCAATTGATACGCCATGCCATCCAGCTTGCCTCCAGCAACTCCTGAATTCCAGAATATCCTGATAAACCTTAACTCTTGGCTGCCCGTATGGAAATTGGTGGGCACCCAGAGTTTAGGAAGGAAAACAATAAACTCCGAGTCAGTCATGCGACTGGTGTGAGAACTGAAACAGTTTATTGTTATCTTTAAAATAAAGGAATAGGATAATTTTAAAATACATTTGTAATGCTTTTAAAAATGAGACTACCATAAGGCCTCCCGCACATACACACACAATGCAAACGCAGAATCGAAGGAGATTTCTCCTTATGATAGTCAAAGATGCTTGATACGTATTAAAAAGAACATTTGATATTATTACTAGTGCATAGTGTAGAAAAATTTATTTCGAAAGTAAAGATATAAATCTTAGCCAACATACGACAATTATCGTATGCCTACTATAGCTACCATCCAAACAGTGGGGCGCCACCATAAGTGAATGATATGTTCTACAACTAAAACCGTACAAGATCGTGTTGTTTCTTTGGATTTCCAACAAATGGTCAGGCCAAGGGACTTCCCATTGCCACATGGAAACGCCTCTGGAATGACGTCCCGAGAACCAAACCGGATCTCTGCCAACACAAGGCCGGGTTACCCCTAACTGGGTAACTACTGACACGAATATGCCATCCCCCGATCGTAACCGATCTACATCCGAGGATCCTCGATTTCCAACAACCACAAAGTAATAAGTTTGCAGCAACAACATAGGTTAAGTATCTAGGCTCCATACCATGATAACACCTCTATCCAGACGGAATGACATACACTAAAGGGCGCTACCCCTAATAACCTTGCTGCATACTTCCTGTTTTGACCATTTCCGGGGTGTGAGGTCCGACGAAGTCTCGTCCACAAAGCCACGCTTTGGTACAAAGCCATGCTTTGGGTCAACAAATGATCAAAGTAATGATCACAAAGATAAATGATCAAACAAATGATCATATCACAAATGATCAAACAATGATCATTTCACAGCAACACTCAGCATGTCACATTACCAAATTTGGAATATATCGCTGATAACCATCAACTACATAACCTCTGAGCTCGTACGTCTCAGAGAAGGGTGTTAAGCTAAGAGAATAAATTCTCCGCCACCAACAGAAATATATTTGAAAGAAATCAGCTTTATATCTCAATTTGTAATGTCAGACATACAATCCATACAAGTCTGTTCCGGGCTCGAACAGAACCGAAGGCACTTACAAAGAAGTCCTTGCAATCTAGATATTCACTAATCACGTCCGGACTTCCCATCACATATGGAATTTCTATACCGGGGCCATTCGGTGCAGAAACATTCGACGGTAATCCTTCCGTTTTCAAAAATATCCGGTCTTCAACATCGGTCTTCAAATGCAATTCATAACGACGTATCACATATTCGGAATGGTTATACGACCCCAAGGTCCTTTCCCGGCTAACCCAAATAGTGAGCGCTTATTCAAAAATAAGTGTAGCATTCAAATTCAAGCAATTCACAATAAATACCTATTTAAAGGTAAATATTGATAGTCGGATTATTTAACTATCAATAGGTATGCTCAACATCACCAAATCCCAAATAATTGTCCATATTATTTACTTTCCAAAATATCTTTACAAGATATATATATTTTCACACTTCAACCATTCGAAAACCAGTTTCAAATCAATTTACACTCTTACAACTTTTATTTCAAAATGGTTCATTTAAACCAATTAAATAAATCCTTATCGATTTATTAAATTTACGTTCCAAATCCGTAAATTAATTTGCACACTTCAAAATAAATCAACGTTTATTTTTAAACCAATTTCCCTTTCCTTTATAAATTCCATAGCGAATTTACATTTCCAAAATATCTTATGAATATACGATTTTCAAATCGATTTCTAATATTCATTTTCAATTTATCTTTAATAGATAGAATCTCAAAATATTCACTTCACATTGGAAACATTTCCATACTTAGCAAATAATAAGTAATTCACAAATTCGTTTGTTTTCAATACTTGGAAAACATTCAATATACTTAAATCGAAATTAAGTATATATTTCATTCTTTAAGAAATCATTCTCTTAACACATTTATTTGGGCCAAAACGAATGTTGCGTAAAACATCGTTACGACAACCCAAAATCACTAGTATAGGGATTCGAAATTTAGATAGATATATATAAATCCCAATACTATACAAAAACATTTCATTTCGAAAATCATTTACTATAACAACAGTGTTATAGTCCACCATTTCCTTCTCTTTCTCTAAAACGTCTATTTCAACAATGAAGGTTGAAATCTATGTTTTCGATTTATAATACATTTTAAAACATCATTAAAACGATGAACTTCATTTTATAATATTCATTTTCCCAAGCATATCCATTTTATTTGATAATATATTCACTGTCCAAAATCGTGAATATACTTCCTTAACCAATTTCAACTTTCAATTTATCAAATTCCATTGATTTCGAATTTATAAACAATGTCTATAAATTCCATTTCTATTTATAAGCTTCGATTTATAAATCTCCTTTAATAATCAATTCTATTTATATTTCGTTTATATGTCGAATCTAACTTATAAGTAAATTACTTATAATCCATTTATTCACAAATCCATTCTTTTATATCATCATTTATTTATAAATCTAAAATTCTTATTTACTTATAAAACTAGGTACAACTTTATTTTAACACTTATAAAAGCTCGTTTTATAATTCCAATATCTTTAACTTATAAAATATAAATTTTATAAATCTTTTATATAAACCGTTTATAATAATTCAAAAATCTCAATTTAAATAAACCAATCTCTTTATTAATTTACAAAACGTTATTTAAAACTTATATAACTCCAAAATTATACTTAAGTACTATTTTCCAAAAAATATAACTTTTATAACCATAAAATTTTAATGTTTATTTATTTTAACAATTCAAAATTTAATAAAACGTATACTTTCAAAAATCACTTTAAAATTCTTTTTAAAATCAAAAATCATTATTTTAAAACTTAAAAAATGGATCCGATGATGCAACAGCACCAAATAGTCAATCACGACATCCAAATATCATATATCGATATGATAATCAACAAATATCATAATAACTGTAAATAAATCAATATAGTTGAGGAGTCCAGTTGGATCTCTCCAACCTGTTTACCTGCATCCAAAGATGTTAGCACAATACCAATTCCGTTCCAGTACGGAATTATCGCGGTATATGGGATTTATAAAATACTATCCGCTTAATAGGCGGTGCAATAGAGTCTCATCCGCTATATAATGCGGGAAATCAACTCCAAGTACATAAATAATACCAATTTCACTGTACTGTGAAATATTCGCGGTACATGTTTTTAATAAATAACCTCCTCTTACTAACGACGTATAATGTCTATTTTAACAATCAATAGATAACAATCATCATTCAAACATACATTCAAGAATTTTAAATCTAACTATTTAAAATTAAATCGAAACCGATTCGATTGAGTGAGAAGTTCTCACCTTGATTTCAATTTCGTTTTCCGCTTTTATCTCGAATACGTTTAATTTTACCCAAAATTTTCGCTAGCTCCAAACGACTCCAATCAAATTCTATAGCGTAGTGCTCGTCTAAACGAACCCAATGCAACTTGTTTCGCGCGTTTTCGACCTCGTATGAAAAAGATACGATATTACGAAGTTTACACGAATTTATAATTACAAATTTTACAATTTCTTTTTATTTTATAAACCAAATTAATCAGGGCCGCACGTTCAAAACCCTACCATCTTCGTTCCCAACCCAGTATTTGCCGTGCCCTCAACCCAACTGCCGCCCCCTAGGGCTTGATGCCGCGATCACCATGCCCATCTACTCATCGATCAACTACCGCCAAACGAAAGCCCTTGCTTCACTCCACCTTCACCATCCATAGCCTGAAGCTCGGCCCTCTCTTCCTCTCTGAAAACCATGCGCAACTCGTCCCCTTTGCAGGCTATTTCCCGATGATTTACTTCCATTAAAACGATCATAACCGTATGAAATTGAAGCTCTTGCAATCCTCTACAAGTTTGTAGTTGATCGTTTCTTGAAACAATGCTTGGATTTGAAGAAATTGGAGGAAGAACGAGGAAGGTTTTCGGCCATTGATGTTTAAGAGGCGGCTGACAGAGGTTGCTATGGTTTTGAGCAAAATAGAAGAATATGGTTCCTTTTTATAGAAAATTTCCAAAAAAATCACTATTCACTCCATTTTTCGAACTCCAAATCTCGCGCGGTGACCGGCGTTTCTAGGGTTTAACCCGCGTTCCGGACACAATGGAATAAGTTTCGGAAGCTAATTCGATCATCTGTGTGAGTTATGGCAATAAACGTTCGATTTAAAATTAAATCGGTAAATCAAATTTCTAGGCGTTTTAGCTTGCCCCGGACAAATGGTAAATCCGATTGACACGAAAATTGAAACCATACAATGATATCACATTACGAATCCGATGGAACTAGTTTCGTTGAAATCCGAGACTATTTGAAAAATGGCTATTTTAACTCGCCAAATAAATATTAAAACAATTTCGATGCGTTTCGAGCTGCCACGGTCAAACGAAAACTCCGATTGCTATGGAAAATTGAAATCCGATAATAACAAACTATTACGGATCCAATGGAACTAGTTTCGTCCAATTCTGATACTGTTCGAAAATTGACTAATTTCACTAGTCGATTTAAATATTAAAATATTTTCACAAATTAACTTTTAATTCGATTTTAAAAGTTCTATAACATCATTCTAACTCCAATATGATAAAATAAAATTTTACAAATCATTTTCAATCATATTTAACCCAAATTTCAATTATTTCTGTATTTTCAACTATTAAATTATCGATTTAATTATTCAATTAAATCCAATTATTCGAAATAAAATTTATTCGACTTATAAATTTCACTTATTAATATTTAAAATTAATTAAATATACAAATTTTAATTAACAGAAATTCTGGGTCGTTACAATCTTCCCCCCTTAAAAGAATTTCGTCCTCGAAATTACCAAGTAAGAAAAATTACGGAATCTATTAACTTTCCCAAAATCCATAGTTAAACTTCTTACAATAACTTTACTAAGTTTCGAAATCATACTTAGTTATCTTTTCAAACTAAAATCAATTGTTTAGCTTTCAATTTCAAATCAAAGTTATAGTTTTCACAAACTTTTCCAATTTTTCTCAAAAATATTCTAACGCCTTAAATTTTCGAAAAAATTCGCCAGAGTCTCCTTTGCGCGGCTCGATCCGAAAAAAAATGATAGTATATATATCACAAATATACATCTCATCAAATGATGAGGCATCCCGCAGGGAAAAAAGTGTAAAAGTACGATATTTAATCCGAGATATATACCTTATATTTTATTAGCGAGCATATACGGCTAATATAGCGCGAAAGCGAGCTCCAAATGCGAAGCAAACGCGATCCGCACCTACTAAACACTCAACAAACATATGAGAAACATGTATATAGACAATAGTATCGATATACAACAAATAGCAACAAAATAACTATATATGCCAACATAGAAAATGCAGTAAAAGCAATATATTCAACCATCAAACAACTATCATCCAACTAGCATTCAACTAACATCCATAACCAATAAATATTCATTCATATTCTCGTTAATATTCAATGAAATGGGTTTTCATATTAATCACATTTGATTCATTAACAGTGGATGTACTAATATTCGTTCTCAATTAGTTTATGTTCACTAATTCATATTCAAGTTGGTTCACTTCCAAATCAAATTCAATTCTATTTGAGATTCGCTTAACTTCAAATTTGATTTCAATTACTTTAACTTTCAATTTCATTAACTCAATTTCATTAATACTTAATGAATTATATACAATCAACTAACTATCATATAACAATCAATGTATATTAATTGCAACCAAATTCCTTTGCTTATATTCATTCAATCTTTCAATTTCCAATAACATTAGATTTTAATAAATTACACTTACATTCATTATTTCATATTAATTTTTTACATTTAATTGATTAACATTCAATCCATTAATTAATTCAATTACAAAGGTTGAATTTCATTTATATAACTCAAGTTCATATCCATCACTTAACTTTATTATTTTACTTTGATACCAAAATCAACTTCATTCAACATCTCTTAAGTTATATTCCATTTAAACATTATTTGGTTTTACTTAACTTAAATTCCAACTTATAAATCAATTCAGATTCCCAATTCTAAGTAAATTTCCATTTAACCTTTACCAAAGTCAAATTTGATTACTTATTCAAACTCATTTTAATTTACAACTCATATTCATAAATATATTCATATAGTTTCACTTCTTATATATATATAAGTTTATTTCACAATTGCAAATCACATTAATTATAATTCAATTCTTATAATTCATTTGCTTATACAATTATTCTTTTATTTAGATTATTCAAACATCTTTTAATTTACTTATATATATATTCTTTCATTTTCAACAACCAAACAATCAACTTACATACACTTTAATAATTATGAAAAATTATCCCTTTATATATAAAACATAATCAAGGTAAAATATTTCATCTACCCAATTTAAAACAATATCGTGTCAGTTTATCTTGTTTAAGAGTTTAGAAACCCCTATCTACGATAGTTAGTGTAACAACCCGCATATTTATCGATTTTATATTTAAATATTTTATTTAAATATTTTATCGTTGGTCGGATTTTAGTCCGAAAAGCTACTTTTTGCATACGGCCGAATTAGGACTCGGGACCACTCCCATTGAGTTCAAAATGCCGTTTGCGACCTTTTTGAGTATAAGCTTCGATATGTTTGGAGAAAGTTGATTTTTGCTACTTTTCACTTTGGGTTTGGTTTGGGCTCAGCCCTAGGTTAACTTATGCTCAAATCTGAGCCACTCTTCCCCACTCACCCTCATTCTCTTCTCATTTCAGTTTTTAGAGTATTAATGGTGGGAGAGATTGGAAATTAAAATTCCAAAACCCTAGTTTCCCTTGCAAATCAAATTCCTTGCTCCAAACTCAAGAAGAACCCATTGGTAAGCTTCTCTTCTTCTTCTCCAACTTATTCTCTTACCAATTTCAGAAATTCCTAAACCTAATCTTGGGAATGTTCTTGTTTTTGAGCTTAGATTCAAGCTCATTTGGGTTGTGTTGAAGAGAGGTTGATTCTCCATTTGCTTTTAAGCTTCTTCTTGTTCGATTTTGAGAAAAGGTGAGATTTTTATCTCACATCTATGACTATAATTATCTTTGGTTGTTGGGTATAAATTCCTAACACTTCTTCATGTGCATTAGCTCTTGATTTGGATTGGTTTTGTGAATATTCCAATTTTTGAGCTTTTTAAGTCATATTTGTGTGAAATCCTTTTATGGACGTTTGATCATGCTTTTGGTGATGCATCGAGGAGCATATATGGCCGGGTTGCCGATTGGCATAAACCCTTAGAGCCAATGTTCGTCCGGTTGCACTTTGGAAGAGTTTGCTCTTCATTTGTATAAGGCTGAAAAACAGCCCAGGCATGATTCAGTCGACTGAAATCTCTGTTCAGTCGACTGAACCTGAAACCCGAGAGTTTCCAGGCATGATTCAGTCGACTGAAAACTTCTGCACAGTCGACTGAAACTGGAAATAGAAAGTTTCCTGAACCTGGAAAATTTCCATGTACAGGGTCAGTCGACTGAAAAACTCTGTTCAGTCGACTGAACCTGCTGTTTGAGTCCAATTTGCCTTTTTGGATTGAAATTCCAATTTAAATCGATTCGTGATAATCCTATTTGTTGTTATCATCTATTACGACTTTGATGACTCTTTTTAGGGATTTTTGAATATCCATTTCGATGGATCCTTTATCGATTTCTTTGGATTTTATTCACGTTTTCGTATGTGAATTTTTGTGATTGATTGTTCTTACAATCTGCTTCGTGATTTGTCACTTTAAAAATATAAAGGTTTTCTATACTAGTAGTAAATATCAAAACTCTTTCCTCAAACGATTTCAATACTATTTTAATACCAAATTCGTTTATAAAACAGTTTTACAATCTATTAGTATATACAAACCTTTACCTCACTCGTATGAGAAATCTAATTAAACGGCTTAGTAAAACAAGTGGTATGAAACGCTTGCGTTTACTTTGTCGGTTAATCCTTGGACTTGTTCGATTGAACCTCTTGTGACAATTTTCTAGTGGAGATTTACAGTTTGTTCGTAAATATTTAAGTTAAGCAAGTGGTTATGGGACATGAAGCTAAACTCATATATTTACTAGCTTAGTGTAGTCGACACTTCTCGCTGATCATGACGATCATCTTTGTGATTTAGACTAGCAATGTGCGATGTCTCTTTGTCTGCGAGGGAGACTAAACCCCGTTTTGTGGAGTTTCGACTCAATTTGTGATGGGGTAGCAACCCATGGTCTTCGAGCCGTTTGTGGAGCTTCGGCTCAATTTGTGATGGTTAGCGACCATGGAATTAGCGTTCCGTTTGTGATACACGTGTTGGTGGGCTTTATGCTTCCGTTTGTGATAGGCCTTCCCCCCCTTTTGTGATTTCTGGATTTCTTGTGTAGATTCCTAGAATTTGTGTTTCGCCAATTTTCGTGATTTCCATTGATAAGTTTTATCAATATTTGTGCATGGTGAATTTGTGTGTCATTGACTTTAGTGATTTCTGGATTTCTTGTGTAGTCTTCTGGAATTTGTGTGTCATTGACTTTTGTGATTGACATTGATATTATCGTCAATATTTGTGGTTTGATGAACGAAATAAAGAGTATGACACTTCTTGGATTCTTGTGTAGATTTTGTGACATTGATTAATCTCTTGTTGATTATCAACTACTTATATATCACAGCTTGGCCTTGTGATTATTATGTGTTTAGTCATAACTCTGATTCTATATCGTTTCATCTGATATCTATAGTTAGACTGATCCGTTTATTATTTTCTTATTAAACAATACTCGGGTCAGACCGAGATGTTACAGGTGCTTCTGCTTGACTTCTCTCTTGGGATTCATTCCTCTTGCTTTTGGCTAACTACTTAGATTAGTAGTTTTTGATGTATACATTTGAGATATAGACTCCATAATGCATACTTATTCTTTTGTGTAGTTCATGTAACTATTCTTTTGTGATATTGTGGATCTTTTTAGACCACTACTCTGATGCACACTTTCTAGTGTAATATTCATATCTTATTCCGCCTTTGTGATATGAATTGTCTGTGACTGATTTGTGTTATGCTTATTTCTATATTTGTTTTCCGAAGGATTTATATAGCCACTGTGTAGTAGCTTTGAGTTTATGTCGGTATGTCGGATTTCCTCTTGAAATAGAATGCATGTTATATTATCTGACATTTCGGTGCTCGCGCAAAGAAATTACATGGATGGTCGCTCCTCAACAGCCTTATTCTCCGTGCTAGTCGATAGCATTCACCGTAATGTTCTTGGCTAGCGTGCGTATAGAGGTGGGGCGTCACAGCTTGGTATCAGAGCCAAACTTCGGAACAATATGGAATATTATAACAAGGATCATCGTCCTAAGTTCATCTTAGGAGTCGTGCTTTAGGATTTTTATTCGGGTCTATGTACCGTTCTATCCTATTTTCTTTTATGATTCCTTGTTTTGTCTATCAAGATTGCTTGATATTCAATTTGGTGAATGACCGTTTTATTCCTCTTCTTTCTTTCTAAAGGAAGAGAAATGTCTAGACCTGGCCACCCCAGAGCCGTGCCATCTAGCACTCCACCCCAAGATGGAGTTTTTATGACTGCTCAACAGCTTCTTGATTTAGTGACAAATGCTCAAGCAGCTGGAGCTAACCCGGAACCTACTCACCCAAAGTCAGGATTTGCACGCTTGTGTAGCGATTACACTAATTTGGGTGGGGAGCCATTCAGAAATTCCGAAATTGTTATTGAAGTACAGGCCTGGCTAAGGTCATGCGATCGAATTTTTTCTCGCATGAATCTTATTGACCTTCACCGAGTCTATGTGGCCTCTAGTATGCTCCGAGAAAGAGCATTGGACTGGTACGAACTTCTTATTTCTGAGATTAATGAAGCGGATCTCACCTGGGAGAAATTTCAAGAGCGCTTCGAGTTAAAATTCGTACCAGAAGCAGAAAAAGTGACATTGGCTCGACGATTTATAGACCTTGTTCAAGGTGAATCATCCGTGACTGATTACGTCGCCTCCTTCGAGTCGCTTTCCAAATATGGGGTTGAATACATCAACACCCCTCTTAAGAAGAATCAGAGGTTCATTTATGGCTTAAACAAAAGTCTCAAGAAGCCATTACTTCTAAAGTTAGAAGTTTCTTTCGACCAACTAGTTGATATCGCTCTTCGTCTTGAAGAGGCGGATAAGGAAAATGATGTTGAAGTAGTGGGTTCCAAACCAACCTTCAACAACAAGAAGAGGCCAAACAAATTTAAAGGCCCTTATCCCAATAAGAAAGGGAAGCAAGCAACCTCCGTGGCAAAGACTTCTTCCTTTTGTCGTGGGGAATGCTATAATTGTGGTTCGAAGGACCATTATGCGAACAAGTGCCCAAAGTCTCTTTCTTGTCGCTACTGCAAAGTTCCCGGTCATGTTATATCTTCATGCCCCAAGCTTCAGGGCAAGAAGGAGGGAAAGCTAAATGTTGCTCAAGCCCCTGGCAACACATCTCGTGGCCAAGGTATTTCTCATTCTATTCTAGATGGAATTATTTTGTTTCGTGATCATCCTATTCGAGTTCTTTTTGATACGGGTGCGTCCCATTCTTTTATATCAAAAGAACTTGTTGATACTTTTTCCTTGGATGTTTTGTGTTTAATGACTTCTTTGAGAATTGCGAATCCGGTTGGTGGATCCGCAACAATCAGTTTATTGTGTAAAGATGTCGAGATTATTTTGTGTGATTTTTCTTTCCGAGCCGATTTGCATGTCATGCGTTATTTAGGCTTTGGAATGATTTTGGGAATGGATTGGCTTAACCGTTATGAAGCTCATATCCTATGTCCTGAGCGGACTATTCATCTTCGACATCCTCAATCTGTTAATCAGATTTCTGTTATTCTTAAAGATTCAGATTCTGCTTTGGTGGCATCTTTATATTCTTTAAATCCTCGTGATGACGATGATGATGATGAGGGTGATATTATTTCTCTTATTCACGTCATTTGTGAATTTTCCGACATATTCGAGCCCGTTTTAGGATTACCACCTAAGCGAGCAATTGAGTTCAGAATTAATCTTATTCCGGGAGCTCAACCTATCACTCGTCCTCCTTATCGTATGTCCAATAAAGAAAACGAGGAGATGCGTAAACAATTGTCTAAGTTGGAAACGAAGCAATTTATTCGCTCTAGTTCCTCGCCTTGGGGAGCTTCGGCTATTTTTGTGAAGAAATCCGATGGTACACTTAGGCTTTGCGTTGACTACCGCAAGCTTAATGATCTTACAATCAAAAATAAATATCCTTTACCTCGGATTGATGATCTATTCGATCAACTTAGTGGTGCTAGAGTCTTTTCACAATTGGACTTGGCTACCGGTTTTCATCAGCTTCGTATTGCAGAGGATAACATTCCTTTGACATCGTTCCGTACTCGGTATGGATCTTATGAATGGCTTGTGATGCCATTTGGGTTAACGAATGCCCCTGCTTATTTCGTTGACCTTATGAATCGAGTCTTCAAAGATTTTCTTGATCGATTTGTTCTCATCTTTATTGATGATATTCTTGTGTATTCTAAAACCGAGGAGGTGCATGAAAAACATCTTCGGATTGTGTTGGAAACTCTTAGGAGTAATCAATTAAAGGCAAAATTTTCTAAGTGCCACTTTTGGCAATCTCGTGTGAAGTTTCTCGGTCACATTATTTCCGAATCCGGAATTTCCATGGATCCTTCAAAGATTGAAGCGATTCAAGATTGGAAGAGACCGAAGAGTGTGACAGAGATTCGTAGTTTTCTTGGATTGGCGGGCTATTACCGTCGCTTTATTAAAGACTTTTCTAAAATTGCCGTGCCTCTCACTAGCTTGACGAAGAAAGGTGTTAAATACATTTGGTCGGACAAATGTGAAGCTTCTTTTCAGAAATTAAAAGAACTTCTTTCTGATGCTCCTATTCTTGTTATTCCCGATGGGAATCAAGATTTCGTTGTTTATACCGATGCTAGTCGCATTGGTTTGGGTGCCGTTCTTATGCAAAAGGAACGTGTTATTGCTTATGCTTCTAGGCAATTAAAGCCTGCTGAGACTAGATATGCCACTCATGATTTAGAGCTCGCGGCTATTGTTTTTGCTCTTCGGAATTGGCGTCATTATCTTTTAGGAGAGAAATTTGTTCTTTACACAGATCATAAGTCTTCGAAATATTTATTCTCTCAAAAAGAACTTAATTTGCGTCAACAGCGTTGGCTCGAATTTCTTGCACCATATGATCTTGATATTCTTTATACTCCCGGTAAGGGTAATCTTGTCGCCGATGCTCTTAGCCGTAAACAACAAGCTGTTGTTTCTATGATGATATCCGAATGGAATCTCGAGATCTTATCCACTTGCGAAATTCGAGACCGTGTTTCCGATTTATGCTCATCATTTGTTTTATGTAGCCTTGAGGCTCACCCTTCTCTTTTGGACCGCATTCTTGAAGCTCAAAGGCTAGATCCCGAATTGGCTCTTCTTGGCCAAAATATTAAGGATAAAATTGATATTGAAGGTTTGAAAGACTTTGATATCGATTCTCGTGGCGGCATTCGAAAATTTGGTAGACTTGTCGTGCCAAATATTGGTGATCTTCGTAAAGATGTTTTAGAAGATTCTCATCACTCTAAATTTACCATTCATCCCGGTAGTAGTAAAATGTACGCGGATATGAAGCGACTTTATTATTGGGAGGGAATGAAACTCGATATTTCTAACTTTGTTAAGTGTTGCATGACTTGCCAACTCGTTAAGGCCGAACATCAAAGGCCCGGTGGGTTATTGCAACCTTTAGAAATTCTGGTTTGGAAGTGGGACCAAATTTCCATGGATTTTATAAATGGCCTTCCCCGTTCTCGTTCGGGTCATGATAGCTTATGGGTAATTGTTGATAGACTTACTAAATCCGTCCATTTTATTCCCGTTCGGTCTAATCGAACCGTTCCTCTTTTGGCCAAAATATTTATCAAAGAAATTGTTAAATTGCATGGTGTTCCTACTTCTATTGTTAGTGATCGTGATCCATTGTTTACTAGTGGATTTTGGAAGAGTCTTCAAAAAGCTTTAGGAACGATGCTTAATTTTAGCACCGCTTATCACCCCCAGTCCCGGACAAACTGAGCGTGTGAATCAAACTCTTGAAGATCTTCTTCGTGCTTGTGTTCTTGATTTTGGTGGAAGTTGGGAAGATCATATTTCACTTGTTGAATTTTCCTATAACAATAGCTTCCAATCTAGTATTGGTATGGCACCTTTCGAGGCACTCTAAGGAAGGCCATGCCGATCTCCTTCTTGTTGGCTTGAGGCCGGTGAGAAGCTGGCTTTAGGTCCAGATTTTATTCGTGATTCTACAGAAAAGATTGATCTTATTCGTCATAGGATGAAAGAAGCCCAGAGTAGACAAAAATCCTATAGCGATAACCGGAGAAGGAAGTTAGAATTTTCTGTGGGAGATCTTGTGTTCATTCGTGTGTCACCTATGAAAGGTGTTGTGCGTTTCAGTCGCTCGGGAAAGTTAGCGCCACGATATGTTGGGCCATTTCCTATCACTGAACGAATTGGTTCCATGGCTTATCGCCTTTTATTACCGGCTCAGTTTTCTGCTATGCATGACGTGTTTCACGTTTCTCAACTTCGGAAATGTCTTCGAGATTCCGATTCTATTCTTGAGCCCGGTGTTGTGGAAGAGATTGAAGTTTCGCCTAATTTAACTTATGAGCAACATCCTATTCGTATCATTGCTTCGGAAGTCAAACGACTTCGAAATAAAGATGTTCCGCTTGTTAAAGTTCAATGGTCTTCAAATCCTAAGGATTGTTCTTGGGAATCTAGAGAGTACATCGAGCGTACACATCCGGACTTACTTTCTCGTGCTCTTTGAGGTGAACTTCTTATTTCAAACTTCTTTTTGTGTTGAATATACTTTTATGGTTGTTACTATATATCTTCTTCTTGTAATATTGCGAGGACGCAATTTCTTTAAGGAGGGGAGTCTGTAACAACCCGCATATTAATCGATTTTATATTTAAATATTTTATTTAAATATTTTATCGTTGGTCGGATTTTAGTCCGAAAAGCTACTTTTTGCATACGGCCGAATTAGGACTCGGGACCACTCCCATTGAGTTCAAAATGCCGTTTGCGACCTTTTTGAGTATAAGCTTCGATATGTTTGGAGAAAGTTGATTTTTGCTACTTTTCACTTTGGGTTTGGTTTGGGCTCAGCCCTAGGTTAACTTATGCTCAAATCTGAGCCACTCTTCCCCCACTCACCCTCATTCTCTTCTCATTTCAGTCTTTAGAGTATTAATGGTGGGAGAGATTGGAAATTAAAATTCCAAAACCCTAGTTTCCCTTGCAAATCAAATTCCTTGCTCCAAACTCAAGAAGAACCCATTGGTAAGCTTCTCTTCTTCTTCTCCAACTTATTCTCTTACCAATTTCAGAAATTCCTAAACCTAATCTTGGGAATGTTCTTGTTTTTTAGCTTAGATTCAAGCTCATTTGGGTTGTGTTTAAGAGAGGTTGATTCTTCATTTGCTTTCAAGCTTCTTCTTGTTCGATTTTGAGAAAAGGTGAGATTTTTATCTCACATCTATGACTATAATTATCTTTGGTTGTTGGGTATAAATTCCTAACACTTCTTCATGTGCATTAGCTCTTGATTTGGATTGGTTTTGTGAATATTCCAATTTTTGAGCTTTTTAAGTCATATTTATGTGAAATCCTTTTATGGACGTTTGATCATGCTTTTGGTGATGCATCGAGGAGCATATAGGGCCGGGTTGCCGATTGGCATAAACCCTTAGAGCCAATGTTCGTCCGGTTGCACTTTGGAAGAGTTTGCTCTTCATTTGTATAAGGCTGAAAAACAGCCCAGGCATGATTCAGTCGACTGAAATCTCTGTTCAGTCGACTGAACCTGAAACCCGAGAGTTTCCAGGCATGATTCAGTCGACTGAAAACTTCTGCACAGTCGACTGAAACTGGAAACAGAAAGTTTCCTGAACCTGGAAAATTTCCATGTACAGGGTCAGTCGACTGAAAAACTCTGTTCAGTCGACTGAACCTGCTGTTTGAGTCCAATTTGCCTTTTTGGATTGAAATTCCAATTTAAATCGATTCGTGATAATCCTATTTGTTGTTATCATCTATTACGACTTTGATGACTCTTTTTAGGGATTTTTGAATATCCATTTCGATGGATCCTTTATCGATTTCTTTGGATTTTATTCACGTTTTCGTATGTGAATTTTTGTGATTGATTGTTCTTACAATCTGCTTCGTGATTTGTCACTTTAAAAATATAAAGGTTTTCTATACTAGTAGTAAATATCAAAACTCTTTCCTCAAACGATTTCAATACTATTTTAATACCAAATTCGTTTATAAAACAGTTTTCCAATCTATTAGTATATACAAACCTTTACCTCACTCGTATGAGAAATCTAATTAAACGGCTTAGTAAAACAAGTGGTATGAAACGCTTGCGTTTACTTTGTCGGTTAATTCTTGGACTTGTTCGATTGAATCTCTTGTGACAATTTTCTAGTGGAGATTTACAGTTTGTTCGTAAATATTTAAGTTAAGCAAGTGGTTATGGGACATGAAGCTAAACTCATATATTTACTAGCTTAGTGTAATCGACACTTCTCGCTGATCATGACGATCATCTTTGTGATTTAGACTAGCAATGTGCGATGTCTCTTTGTCTGCGAGGGAGACTAAACCCCGTTTTGTGGAGTTTCGACTCAATTTGTGATGGGGTAGCAACCCATGGTCTTCGGGCCGTTTGTGGAGCTTCGGCTCAATTTGTGATGGTTAGCGACCATGGAATTAGCGTTCCGTTTGTGATACACGTGTTGGTGGGCTTTATGCTTCCGTTTGTGATAGGCCTTCCCCCCCTTTTGTGATTTCTGGATTTCTTGTGTAGATTCCTAGAATTTGTGTTTCACCAATTTTCGTGATTTCCATTGATAAGTTTTATCAATATTTGTGCATGGTGAATTTGTGTGTCATTGACTTTAGTGATTTCTGGATTTCTTGTGCAGTCTTCTAGAATTTGTGTGTCATTGACTTTTGTGATTGACATTGATATTATCGTCAATATTTGTGGTTTGATGAACGAAATAAAGAGTATGACACTTCTTGGATTCTTGTGTAGATTTTGTGACATTGATTAATCTCTTGTTGATTATCAACTACTTATATATCACAGCTTGGCCTTGTGATTATTATGTGTTTAGTCATAACTCTGATTCTATATTGTTTCATCTGATATCTATAGTTAGACTGATCCGTTTATTATTTTCTTATTAAATAATACTCGGGTCAGACCGAGATGTTACAGGTGCTTCTGCTTGACTTCTCTCTTGGGATTCATTCCTCTTGCTTTTGGCTAACTACTTAGATTAGTAGTTTTTGATGTATACATTTGAGATATAGACTCCATAATGTATACTTATTCTTTTGTGTAGTTCATGTAACTATTCTTTTGTGATATTGTGGATCTTTTTAGACCACTACTCTGATGTACACTTTCTAGTGTAATATTCATATCTTATTCCGCCTTTGTGATATGAATTGTCTGTGACTGATTTGTGTTATGCTTATTTCTATATTTGTTTTCCGAAGGATTTATATAGCCACTGTGTAGTAGCTTTGAGTTTGTGTCGGTATGTCGGATTTCCTCTTGAAATAGAACGCATACTATATTATCTGACATATCGGTGCTCGCGCAAAGAAATTACATGGATGGTCGCTCCTCAACAGCCTTATTCTCCGTGCTAGTCGACAGCATTCACCGTAATGTTCTTGGCTAGCGTGGGTATAGAGGTGGGGCGTCACAGCTAGCTAGACTACATCGACCAGAATCTATAAATAATCAACCGATAAGTCAACACAATACAAAAAAAATTTATATTCACTAACAAATACGCTCTCATAGCTATTATTACACTCAAACTCATTCTAGAGCACTACTGACTCTATCTCTAATGGGTAATACCCAACAGAGCCATGGTTGTCGCTTAACCATATGCTTTGATACCAGATGTGAAGACCCGATTCTTCGACTTCCGAAAACCGACATCAATACGTTCACTGTATCAACTGCCGAGTAATCGAATGCCGGAAAACCGAATACTTAGGGTTTAAAAAGAAAGAAAGAGGTAAAAGAAGAGAGAAAAAATAGAACAAAATAGAAAGTAAACAACAGAACAATATTAGAATCTCACAATCGCAGCGGAACAACATATAATAAATAAATGAATAATCTTTAAACAAAGAACTATATCAGTTATTACATTACATCACATTACATTACATTATATCATCAGAGTGTACAACAACAAACAACAAACAAACAGCGGAAAAGAAATACTATATACCAGTTGATACGCCATGCCATCCAGCTTGCCTCCAGTAACTCCTGAATTCCATAATATCCTGATAAACCTTAACTCTTGACTGCCCGTGTGGAAATTGGTGGGCACACAGAGTTTAGGAAGGAAAACAATAAACTCCGAGTCAGTCATGTGACTGGTGTGAGAACTGAAACAGTTTATTTTTATCTTTAAAATAAAGGAATAGGATAATTTTAAAATAGATCGCAGTGCTTTTAAAAATGAGACTACCATAAGGCCTCCCGCACACACACAATGCAAACGCAGAATCGGAGGTGATTTCTCCTTATGATAGTCAAAGATGCTTGATACGTATTAAAAAGAACATTTGATATTATTACTAGTGCATAGTGTAGCAAAATTTATTTCGAAAGTAAAGATATAAATCTTAGCCAACATACGACCATTATCGTATGCCTACTATAGCTACCATCCAAACAGTAGGGCGCCACCATAAGTGAATGTAGGTTCTACAACTAAAACCGTACAAGATCGTATTGTTTCTTTGGATTTCCAACAGATGGTCAGGCCAAGGAACTTCCCATTGCCACATGGAAACGCCTCTGGAATGACGTCCCGAGAACCAAACCGGATCTCTGCCAACACAAGGTCGGGTTACCCCTAACTGGGTAACTACTGACACGAATATGCCATCCCCCGATCGTAACCGATCTACATCCGAGGATCCTCGATTTCCAACAACCACAAAGTAATAAGTCTGCAGCAACAACATAGGTTAAGTATCTGGGCTCCATACCATGATACCACCTCTATCCAGAAGGAATGACATACACTAAAGGGCGCCACCCCTAATAACCTTGCTGCATCCTTCCTGTTTTGACCATTTCCGGGGTGTGAGGTCCGACGAAGTCTCGTCCACAAAGCCACGCTTTGGTACAAAGCCATGCTTTGGGTCAACAAATGATCAAAGTAATGATCACAAAGATAAATGATCAAACAAATGATCATATCACAAATGATCAAACAATGATCATTTCACAGCAACACTCAGCATGTCACATTACCAAATTGGGAATATATCGCTGATAACCATCAACTACATAACCTCTGAGCTCGTACGTCTCAGAGAAGGGTGTTAAGCTAAGAGAATAAATTCTCCGCCACCAATAGAAATATATTTGAAAGAAATCAGCTTTATATCTCAATTTGTAATGTCAGACATACAATCCATACAAGTCTGTTCCGGGCTCGAGCAGAACCGAAGGCACTTACAAAGAAGTCCTTGCAATCAGGATATTCAATAATCACGTCCGGACTTCCCATCACATATGGAATTTCAATACCGGGGCCATTCGGTACAGAAACATTCGACGGTAATCCTTCCGTTTTCAAAAATATTTGGTCTTCAACACCGGTCTTCAAATGCAATTCATAACGACGTGTCACATATTCAGAATGGGTTATACGACCCCAAGGTCCTTTCCCGGCTAACCCACATAGTGAGCGCTTATTCAAAAATAAGTGTAGCATTCAAATTCAAGCAATTCACAATAAATACCTATTTAAAGGTAAATATTGATAGTCGGATTATTTAACTATCAACAGGTATGCTCAACATCAACAAATCCCAAATAATTTTCCAAATTATTTACTTTCCAAAATATCTTTACAAGATATATATATTTTCACACTTCAACCATTTGAAAACCAATTTCAAATCAATTTACACCCTTACAACTTTTATTTCAAAATGGTTCATTTAAACCAATTAAATAAATCCTTACCGATTTATTAAATTTACGTTCCAAATCCGTAAATTAATTTCCACACTTCAAAATAAATCAACGTTTATTTTTAACCCAATTTCCCTTTCCTTTATAAATTCCATAGTGAATTTACATTTCCAAAATATCTTATGAATATACGATTTTCAAATCGATTTCTAATATTCATTTTCAATTTATCTTTAATAGATAGAATCTCAAAATATTCACTTCACATTGGAAACATTTCCATACTTATTAAATAATAAGTAATTCACAAATTCGTTTGTTTTCAACACTTGGAAAACATTCAATATACTTAAATCAAAATTAAGTATATATTTCATTCTTTAAGAAATCATTCTCTTAACACATTTATTTGGGCCAAAACGAATGTTGCGTAAAACATCGTTACGACAACCCAAAATCACTAGTATAGGGATTCAAAATTTAGATAGATATACATAAATCCCAATACTATACAAAAACATTTCATTTCGGAAATCATTTACTATAACAACAGTGTTATAGTCCACCATTTCCTTCTCTTTCTCTAAAACGTCTATTTCAACAATGAAGGTTGAAATCTATGTTTTCGATTTATAATACATTTTAAAACATCGTTAAAACGATGAACTTCATTTTATAATATTCGTTTTCCCAAGCATATCCATTTTATTTGATAATATATTCACTGTCCAAAATCGTGAATATACTTCCTTAACCAATTTCAACTTTCAATTTATCAAATTCCATTGATTTCGAATTTATAAACAATGTCTATAAATTCCATTTCTATTTATAAGCTTCGATTTATAAATCTCCTTTAATAATCAATTCTATTTATATTTCGTTTATATGTCGAATCTAACTTATAAGTAAATTACTTATAATCCATTTATTCACAAATCCATTCTTTTATATCATCATTTGTTTATAAATCTAAAATTCTTATTTACTTATAAAACTAGGTACAACTTTATTTTAACACTTATAAAAGCTCGTTTTATAATTCCAATATCTTTAACTTATAAAATATAAATTTTATAAATCTTTTATATAAACCGTTTATAATAATTCAAAAATCTCAATTTAAATAAACCAATCTCTTTATTAATTTACAAAACGTTATTTAAAACTTATATAACTCCAAAATTATACTTAAGTACTATTTTCCAAAAAATATAACTTTTATAACCATAAAATTTTAATGTTTATTTATTTTAACAATTCAAAATTTAATAAAACGTATACTTTCAAAAATCACTTTAAAATTCTTTTTAAAATCAAAAATCATTATTTTAAAACTTAAAAAATGGATCCGATGATGCAACAGCACCAAATAGTCAATCACGACATCCAAATATCATATATCGATATGATAATCAACAAATATCATAATATCTGTAAATAAATCAATATAGTTGAGGAATCCAGTTGGATCTCTCCAACCTGTTTATCTGCATCCAAAGATGTTAGCACAATACCAATTCCGTTCCAGTACGGAATTATCGCGGTATATGGGATTTATAAAATACTATCCGCTTAATAGGCGGTGCAATAGAGTCTCATCCGCTATATAATGCGGGAAATCAACTCCAAGTACATAAATAATACCAATTTCACTGTACTGTGAAATATTCGCGGTATATGTTTTTAATAAATAACCTCCTCTTACTAACGACGTATAATGTCTATTTTAACAATCAATAGATAACAATCATCATTCAAACATACATTCAAGAATTTTAAATCTAACTATTTAAAATTAAAATCGAAACCGATTCGATTGAGTGAGAAGTTCTCACCTTGATTTCAATTTCGTTTTCAGCTTTTATCTCGAATAAAATTAAATGGACGTTTAATTTTACCCGAAATTTTTGCTAGCTCCAAACGACTCCAATCCAATTCCATAGCGTAGTGCTCGTCCATACGAACCCAACGCAACTTGTTTCGCGCGTTTTCGACCTCGTATGAAAAAGATACGATATTACGAAGTTTACACGAATTTATAATTATAAATTTTACAATTTCTTTTTATTTTCTAAACCAAATTAATCAGGGCCGCACGTTCAAAACCCTACCATCTTCGTTCCCAACCCAGTATTTGTCGTGCCCTCAACCCAACTGCCGCCCCCTAGGGCTTGATGCCGCGACCACCACGCCCATCTACTCATCGATCAACTACCGCCAAACGAAAGCCCTTGCTTCACTCCACCTTCACCATCCATAGCCTGAAGCTCGACCCCCTCTTCCTCTCTGAAAACCGTGCGCAACTCGTCCCCTTTGCAGGCTATTTTTCGATGATTTACTTCCATTAAAACGATCATAACCGTATGAAATTGAAGCTCTTGCAATCCTTTACAAGTTTGTAGTTGATCGTTTCTTGAAACAATGCTTGGATTTGAAGAAATTGGAGGAAGAACAAGGAAGGTTTTCGGCCATTGATGTTTGAGAGGCGGCTGACCTAGGTTGCTTGGGTTTTGAGCAAAATAGAAGAATATGGTTCCTTTTTATAGAAATTTCCAAAAAAATCACTATTCACTCCATTTTTCGAACTCCAAATCTCGCACGGTGACCGGCGTTTCTAGGGTTTAAACCGCGTTCTGGACACAATGGAATAGGTTTCGTAAGCTAATTCGATCATCTGTGTGAGTTATGGTAATAAACGTTCGATTTAAAAATAAACCGGTAAATAAAATTTCTAGGCGTTTTAGCTTGCCACGGACAAACGGTAAATCCGATTGACACGAAATTTGAAACCATACAATAATATCACATTACGGATCCGATGAAACTAGTTTCGTCAAAATCTGAGACTGTTTGAAAAATGGCTATTTTAACTCGCCAAATAAATATTAAAACAATTTCGATGCGTTTCGAGCTGCCACGGTCAAACGAAAACTCCGATTGCTATGAAAATTGAAATCCGATAATAACAAACTATTACGGGTCCAATGGAACTAGTTTCGTCCAATTCTGAGACTGTTCGAAAATTGACTAATTTCACTAGTCGATTTAAATATTAAAATATTCAATTTTCACAAATTAACTTTTAATTCGATTTTAAAAGTTCTATAACATCATTCTAACTCCAATATGATAAAATAAAATTTTACAAATCATTTTCAATCATATTTAACCCAAATTTCAATTATTTCTGTAATTTCAACTATTAAATTATCGATTTAATTATTCAATTAAATTCAATTATTCGAAATAAAATTTATTCGACTTATAAATTTCACTTATTAATATTTAAAATTAATTAAATATACAAATTTTAATTAACAGAAATTCTGGGTCGTTACAGTTCCTTTAGATCCAGAAAGAAGATTTGATATATTTGCATGGGACATAAACTCCAAATAGGTCAGAATTGTTTGTTTGGATGAATTGGTTGCTTTGGTTGCTATGGTTAATAGCTATACTTTAGTTTCTAAACTAAAAGTTTTTAAATTGTATCCATATGTCGGTCTATTTTTGGGTCCGGGTATGTTTTACGAATGGTTAGTTATTCATTCAAACTAACCAATGCCCCTGCATACTTCGTAGATCTGGATAACCCGAGTATCTTGTGAAGTGTTAAATAGATTCGTTCTTGTATCTATTGTTAATATTATGATTTGGTAATCGAAATGCAGAATAGATATTCAGCTTGATTTGATAAAACATTCTTCATCTACCTTTGTGTCTCCTTGGCAAATTTCGAGGACAAAATTTCTTAAGGGGGGGAATCTGTAACGATCCCGGATTTTAACTAAGTTTAAATCGATAATTAATTCAATTTTTGAATGAAAATTGTGAAATTAATTGGTTAATCGATTTGAGTTTCTCCAAATTCAAATAAAATAGGTGTTAACTCATCGAAATTGAAATCTTATATATATATATATATATATATATATATGTATGTATATGTGCATATATGAGTAGATTTGAATTTGTATATATATGGGATTTGGATTTAAAATATAAGTAAATGGTTTAAAAATAATTTGAATTTATAAATTATATCTATGTAATTCATTTAGTATGTATTTAATTTCAAAACATTCTCTTTTAAATAATATGTATTAATATAAATAAAATATACTGCAAAAATAATAAAAATAAATATATATCGAGAAATACAAGACAATAAATATTAAGTTAAATAAATAAATAAAATAAATACACATAGTCAAGATTCAAACAATATATTAACTATAGAACTTCATTTCAGATTTCAAAGTAATATGACAAAGCAAAGAAAATATATTCAAGTATGTAAGCTTGCATAAGAAGACAGTTAAATATACATTCAAACAAAATTCGATAAGTATGGAGACTAGGAAATAAAAGACAACAACAATTAATACAAAGATCTCTAGCACACAAAATAGATTTTTTTTCAGCCTAGTCAACAAACAAAGTAAGAAATATACATTCAAGCATTCAAACATATATATAAATATATATTAGCTTGAAAATCAAGACAAAGTTTAATTAATGTAGCACACAATAACCTATCATCTCAGTCACCAAAACAACATTATTAGCCAACAAAAGAAAAAAAATCTGCATAGTCATTAGCACAAGGAAAAAATCTCTGGCCATGATTGTACAAACAAAATATAACACCCTGTAGTCTCCTTTTCTATATATCAATCCATCCATCTCAGTTCGTCCATTAAAACTGTGTAACCTCTAAAGTGAGCCTCATTCAAACTGAAACAAAAATTCAAATTTAAACAACAACCCAAATCAATGCAAACCAGAGATCAAAGAGAAGGCTTCAGCTTTCATTTTCTCAAGTCTGTGTCAGAGAAGCTCTGTTTTGTTCTGGAAAACAAAGTGAGTAACCTTCACTTTTGGAAACTTAAGTATCTAAATTAGTTTGAAGTTCATATCTGGAAAATATGTATGTTGTTGTTCCTGGGTATATATATATGTGTGTGTGTGTGTGTGTGTGTGTGTGTGTGTGTGTGAGTATGTACTCTATGTATGCCTGTACCTTTGTTCCTGTTTTTTTAAGACCAGATTTGCAAACAAATCCCAATCTATCGATCTAAGCATAATTTGGATTCAAGATTTAAATATAACTTGGTTGTTTTATCAAAAACTTTAATTTAAAAATTTATTTAAGCTTAAACAACTTAGTATTATCATTGGAAATCAAGAAATCTGAGCCAAACTTCAAATTTGTCAAATTTCGAATTTCTTAATCCACGAATTCTGGAATATAAATTGAATTCTTATACTAAAACATGATTTTTAAAGCAAAAATCATAATTTTTAGAGTGAAGATGTGGGAGCAGTTTGGGTTTGTCGAGATTTCATAATCTTGGCGACTTCTGGTGATCCTTTGAGTCGTGAGGATCGGGGTTTCCAGGGGTGGTAGCGGAGTGAAGGGGGTTTGTGGGAAAAATAGTGAGAGGATGTAAAGTTGAACGTGGTGGCGGCGACGAGCTGTCGAAATTTGTAAACCTAGTTTTTGTGAAGTCGAGTGTTTTAGTTCGATCGTCTTATGTAGATGATCGAGCGCGACGAGGCTCTGGTGGAGGATAGCAGGGGAGTTGGCGATCGAGTGGCCGGAGTTGTTGACCTTCTGGTGGTAGAGGTCACAATGTCGAGGCGTTTCCAGGTCTGATGGTTTCCGTTTTAATGGTTTCCAGGTCTCCATTTTGAACTCGATTTTTGATTTCGAGTGAAGGATGGAGGTTCTGATGGGCCAGGAGTGGAGCATGGAAGATTGTTGACTAGTTCGACGTAGTGACGCCGACCGAAGGCAAGCGGCGGTGCCGTGAATGTGCACGGTGCACTTTACTTTTCTGGTGAAGTTTGGTGTGTTGCAGAGATTTTTGGGCTCGAGTTTCTCTCGAGTGATTCGAGGGTTGGACTCGAAGCAGCATAGGGTTTTGCTCGAAGCATTTTAGTGGGGGCTCGGGTAAAATTTTAGTTACAGGTTTTAACCTGTAAGTTTTTCTAAAAACATAAAACTGGGTTTTAAATTATGAAATAGATATTTAAGCTAAGGTTGAGTTTGGATTCAAATAAAGTTTGAATCTCATTTTTTTTGTTTTTAAATAAAATAAAGTTTTAAATTTAAATTATTTGCAACAACTTTAAATGGTTTAAATAGTTTGAATTCAAAAGTAAAACTTTATATAAAAACAGAGATTTAAACCTAAAGTTTAAATCTGGATTCAAATCTAAATTTGAATCTTAGTTTTGAAATAAAAGAAGTTTTTAAATTAAGTTGTTTTAAACAGTTTGAATGGTAAAGCGACTTTTTAAATTGATTTTATTTTAAAATGAATTGGGATTTTAAATCAAGAATTTAAAAATCAAAATTTTAAAAGTAAGTTTAAACCAAAGTTTTAAATCAAAGTTAAAGCCAAGTTTAAATCAAATGTTTAAATTTGGATTCAAGTTTCTTGAACTCAAATATGTAATTTAAATCAGTTTTTGAATCTGTATGTTTTAAACAAGTTTAAATCAAGTAGCTTTTTAAAGTTATTTGTTTTCAAATAAATATTTAAATTGGATTCTGATAAAATTTGTTTTTTTATAAAAAGGATTTTTGAATTGAAAAGTTAAATAATTTGTTTTAACTTGAACGTGCAAGTTAAAATGAAATGTATTTTAAAGCTTAAATTTTAAATAAAAATTTAAGTAATTTAGTTAGAACTTTTCTTATATAGGTTTATAAGTTGACTTTAAAATTTGTTTAATGTTTAAATATATAATCATTTCGATTCTTAAATTCAAAATGAAATTTGAACCTAAATTTAGAAGTGTAATGTTTTAAATACACTTTAATATTAATGAGGTATTTAATAAAGAAATGGATTACCTTAGAGATAAATAAGGTATTAAAATGATTTAATAAATAAGATAATTAAGGAATGACTTATTTATTTAATTTAAAAAATTATGATTTAGATTAATTTATAATTAGAGATTAATTAGGAAAGTAATTAAGAATTGTTATTAGTTAATGGAGGTCATTAACTAAGATTATTTAAATAATTTATTAATGTGATTAATTTTAACAATTAATTGAGATTAAATTAATTAATGATAATCATTTATGAAATTATGTAAGTACTTTATGAAAGTAATTAAGACATCAATTGTTCATTGTAATTAATTGAGTTTAATTTGATTAATTTAAGTTAAGTATCAAATATTGTGTACTGGATTGGTTTTTCTCTTGTGATTATGATACTGTGTGATGTGAATTGCCTTATGCTGAACTGTGATTTGTGATTTGTTTCTATGTGTATATGAAAACCCTTTTTTCCCATAAACGGCATTTAAAATTCGATGCGACAGGGAGTTGGATTCCAGTTGGTTATCCAAATCCCACATCGAATCATAATAGTAAATCTCTGTGATTGATAAATTTACTTTATCTGTGAATCTCTGAATGAAAATAAGTGTTATGGATTATACCGCATATCAATATTGATATGTTTGGATCTGTGATGATTGATGATGTTGCACTATTGTGTGAAACCCTGGACTACACTTATACACATACAAATATGGATTGCACGTGGAAATTGGTTAAGTCGCAGATTTATGAAATAGTTTCTAATTTGCATTTTGAATCCAAATAGTTTTGGAAATGGATTGGGATTAAAGTGACAAGTTTTTGAAATGGAATTTTGAAGATAAAAATTTATTTTTGAATAACCTGAGTACGCCTTGAAGTTTAAATAAATTGATTTAAATTTAAATTCAAAATTTGAAACAGAGTTCTATGATTTGAAACTAGGGACTAAAGATGTTATACAAGTTTATATGGGTTAAACCATTTTAAAGGTATTAATTTGGGAATTGGAATTTAAATTCAAAGGCTTTAACTCATGCAAATATAATTGGATTCTTCCGAAAAGAAAACTGTTTGTTTTCAAATAATAAAAGCTTCCACATAAGAAATGAACGTCCAATTTGTGTTAAAAGGAATTTCAAGTTTGAAATGAAAATGATTTCCAAGTTATGGAAACGATTTGAAAGCTATAAGCTAAATCTTTGATTTAAAGATTTAATTAGTTAATCCAATCGAAATGGAAATTGTTTTGGAAATCTGTGAATGGATCTTTGTGAAACTGGGTGAATTTTGTGGAATAAATCTTTTTGTTTAAAGATTTAAAATGGTAATTTGTTTAACCATTTGAAGAAAGGTTTTGGGTTTCTTTGAAATTGTGACTTAACTAAAATCCCATATCCATATGTTTTTAAATATTGCGCTCATTATTCGGTTTAGCCGGGAGAGGACCTTTATGTCATATAACCCATTTTGAATAATGATACGACGTTATGGATAGCATTTGAAGACCGGTGTTGAAGACCGGGTATTTGTGAGACCGATAGGTTAACCTATCGATTGTCTCTGCACCGGCTGATCCCCGGTATGGAGATTCGCTAAGTGATGGGAAGTCCGATCGGGATTGTGGATACCCGGATTGCAAGGGCTTCTTCAGAAGTGCCTTCGATTCTGTTCGAATCCGAAATAGACTTGTATGGTTGTATGTCTGACACTACACATTGAGATATAAAGAAGATTTCTTTCAAATAGATATTTGTTGGTGTTGGAGAATTTATTCTCTTAGCTTAACACCCTTCTCTGAGACGTACGAGCTAAGAGGTTATGTAGTTGAAGGTTATCAGTGATATACTCCTAATTTGGTAGTGTGACATGCTAAGTGCTGTTGTGTGTTGATGATCATTTGCGATCAGAGCTTGGCTTTTGTATAAAGCGTAGCTTTGTGGAAGAGACTGCATCAGGACCTCATGCCCCAGAAATGGTCGAAACAAGAAAGATGCGGCAAGGTTATGAAGGTCGCGCCCTTTAGGGTGTGTCATTCCTTTCTGATAAAGGGTGGTATTATGGTATGGAGCCGAGATATTTACCTATGTGGTGGCTTCAATCTCATTTATTGTGTGGTTGCTGCTTTGTGGTTTAGAGGCGCCTCGGATAAAGGTCCCAAAGGACCGGGGGCGGCATGCTCGTGTAGTAGTTACCTAGTTACAGAGGTAACCCGACCTTGTGTTGGCAAAGAGCTGGTTAAGTTCTTGGGACGTCCCGCCAGAGGCATACCCATGGACAGTGGGAAGTTCCTTATCCTGACCATTTGTTGGAAATCCAAACAAAACAATACGTGCCTTGTACGGTTTTGGTTGTATAACCTACCATTTACTTATGGTGGCGCCCCACTGTTTAGATGGTAGCTATAGTAGGCATAGTTCGGAATGTCTATGATGACTAAGATTAATATTATACTTTCGAAATGGTTTTTCTGCACTATGCACTAATAATAATATTGAAAAGAATTTGCGTATCAAGCATATTTGACTATCATACGGAGAAATCTCCTCCAATTCTGCGTTTGCATTGTGTGTGTGGCAGGAGGCCTTATGGTAGTTTCATTTTCCAAAAAGCATTGCGGATTTATTTTAATTCTTTTGTTGTTGTTTTAAAGATAAACTCCTTTTGTTTACTCACACCAGTCCCATGACTGACCTGGAGTTTATTGTTCCTTTCCTAAACTCTGGGTGTCCACTGTTTTTCCACACGGGCAGTCTAGAGTTGGGTTTTACAGATAGTCAGGTTTAATAGATTATCTGGAGTTAGTCCAGTCTTTGGATCACGACTGCACTTGCTTATCGTTGTGAAATGTGATGTTGGTTCGAGCTAGCTTTGGATTAAAGCATTGGATTTGGGGATGCATTCTATTGAAGATATTCTTTCCGCTGTGTCTTGTATCTCTGATAGTATTGATATCTGTTGTATCATTCTGTTGTATCATATTATATCAGATATTGTATATGTCATTGTATCAATGTTATACATATTGATATTCTTTTTCTTCCGCTGTGTTGTACTTAATGGTGTTATAAGCTTCGACAAACCAGATTCGACGTTTGGATCTACGACATTTGAATATGAGTGTCGTATTCGGTGCTGATTTTCGAAGGTCGAGTCAGGATCGTTATACCGTCGAAAATCGAGTAAAAATCCCAACTCGGATCGGTATAACTACCTCGAAATTCTGTGCTCAAATCTGGATCAAATCGTTATGCGAATAGAATAATATACGTACATCCTACGTATTTATCTCAATTGATTATTAGCTAAATCAATTTCCTTTTATTCATATTTATTTTTGTCTTCCATTCACTTATTCACAAATATCCTTTTCACCACTTAACTTATCTTCATACAAATATTACTTAAATATTTTCCAAATACCAAATTTTTACTTGGTATATTTCTCAATTCTGATTTTACTTAAGAATTTACCATCCATTTCTTAAGTTCAATATAAATATTTTACACTTAAATATTTATTTTCACTTCACTATTGTTGTTATATGTCCATTTCCATTCAATTTTGCATTTTCAATTTTATTTGAATTCAATTTACCCTCCAATTTTAAATATTGAATTCTATTCACCTTACCCCAAACCATGTTTAGCTAACCATTCCTTTAGTTAGTTCCACTACTAATCTATTTTAAATCTCAACCAATTTTTATTTCCAAACTTTTATTATTTTAGTTCACTTCGAACCAATTTTATAACTTTACTTTACTTTACACAATTTTAAATTAAATATCATCTCAATATTCAATTTCAATTCATTTGCTTACCTGTTTGAATTAATTAGTTTACTCATATATTTTATTTAGTTAAACTTGTCTAATTTTCCATTTCACTTACAAATGTAAATTCATTTGTTCATTCACAAATTTATTTCCAACTAAATAAATTTTTATTTCGATAGCCACTTTAATTAATCTTCTTAGATTTTTCTTTAAATTCACTTCAATTAATTACCTTACCTTCCATCTTATTTTGTTTTCACACTTACTTTTGTTTAACCTTTTCAAGTCGAATCTTATTCCAACCAATTTCAAATTTTTATAAGTTATCAAACTAATTTATATTCCATAAAATTCCAGCGTCTTTTAAACAATTATCAAAACTTCAAAAATCAATTATACCCAAACCAAACTATTCCTTTGCATTCCAAAATAAAACCCAATTTTTGCAACAACTCAAAGTTTAAAATAATTTGGTAGCAATTTGTAACAACCCTGTATTTTGTGATTATTTTAATTGTATATTTTAATTTTTTTGATTGAATTTTTGATTTAAAAGCCTTATTTTATTTATTTGAAATGGATAAATTTTGTTGTTTTAAAATATAAACTTTTATTTTGATATGAATTAACATTCCAAAACATGACTAAAAAGAATATTTTTCCAGAAATGTGAATTTTGGTCAATGTGGTCAAACTTTGACTTTTAAATTTAAAATTTTAAAAGTTTGAAAATTTGAATATCTTTAATTATGAAAGTAAATAAAATTTAAAAACATTGCTTTTCGTTTCATTGAAATCTGATTTATAATATGAAAGTTATGCCCTTTTAATTATTGTGTGAAATATGCTGTATTTAACAAAATTGTTTATTTTAAATTATATAAATAATATTTTATTTGTCATGTAATGTTCTAATTTATGTCTATATAGGTAAAATAACATGCATTTTATATATTTTTAGTTTTAAAACATTTTTGAAAGAGTAATTGAAATTTTCCAATGTCAGTTGTATTCTGTCTATAATTTCTAATTTCCAGGTTCAATTAATTTAAGGAATTCTTTATTTATTTTTCTATTTTCTCAAGATCTTATTTTATTCTCATTCCCACTTTATTTTGTTCCTTATTTAATTTTATTTATTTGATATTTTATTTGTTTTAAAGTGAAATTTTTCTAGAGCCAATGGTATTTTATTTGTAATTTTCATGTCCTGTTTCCAATTTTTAAACAATTTCTTTAATTATTTTTAAAATTTATCTAAATTTAATTATTTATTTCACTTTGAATAGGTTTAAGAAATTATTTTATTTCAAAATTTTTCTTTATAATATTTTTAAAATGAAGTAGATATTTTTCCAAAGCCAATGATGATTTAATTGTAAATTTTGAACCCTGTTTTGAATTTTAATCAATTTCTTTAATTCTTTTTCCATTTTCTTTAAAATTTATTATTTATTTTTATTTTATATTACTTTTTTCCAGTTTATAAAGTCAAATTACTGATTTTATTCCTGTATTAATTGAATTAAAGAAAAGGAAATGTGAAGAGTTTAAAAAGCTTTTAACTTAAGACCTTTCATTTGCTAGTCCTTTCATTTTCCTTGACTTTTCACTTGCTTTCTTTGGCCGTACCTTTTTTTTTATAGCCGTGAGTTTCTCAACTCATAATTCACATGAAAATACTCCATATCACTTCACTTTCGCGGCTAGAAAAAAAATGTCAATGGTCTCTCTCTTTCTCTCCTTTTCTTCTTTTTTCTTATGTATTTTGCCTTGTTTCTCTTGATTGTTTGCTCGGCCACCACTTGCTAGCCTTGGCCACCACTAACTAGCCTTCGCCACCACCTCCACCACCTCCTCCTCTTCACCATCCACCACCTAACATCATCTCCTCCTCTGACTTGACCAGGCCGCACCCCTCTCCTTGACTAAACTCCACACAAAAGCCTTGAAAACTCCTTAAAAACATGTTAGCCTAGCCTAGTTGCTTCACCACCTTCATACATCACCTTGGCCATCACCTAGAGCCGCCACCACCACCTTGATATGACCACCACTCATCACCTTAGCTATTGTCCAGATCTGAAACATGAAAGGCCGAGCCATGGACCCATGTATCCGAGCCCAAAAAGTTCACCAAAACTCCACCTTAGTGCCTTAACTCCTTGTATTCATGTTATGTAACCTCTACCACTTCCTATTCCTTGTAGCCATGCCTTTTTAGGTCTAAACCTGAACCAAAACCATGTTATGGCCGAGCCTACATGAACCCTAGGCCGAGCACTTGAAGGTTGAAAGCATGGCAAAAGCGTTCTATTTCATTGTTGCTTCTTATTTCAAAGTTTGTTTCAATATATCTTGTATTGAATCTATGTTTATATTTAGTTTTGTTTATGGGTTGTGACAAGATCATTAAGCTTGGTTCTCTTCCCATTTGGGTTTATTATTGTGTCATCGTGCTTTCGGGAATTAGTCTGTGTCATTTGAATTGATAACTCCAGCACAAAAAGGTGAGTAAATCTCACACGACATTTTATACTTATGCAATTGTGAAGCGACAACAACTGAATGTGTAGAATTATATGTGATGTCATAACTGCCTGTGTTTATTTATATATGGTGTTACAACTGTTAATTTACATTTCATCTCATTTATTACTGTTATATGTTGTTAACTGTTCATTTATATCTGTTTATCACACTGCAAGTTCCCTATAGATTAGGTTCACTATGGGTTGAAATGATACATACCCGAACGGACTTTAGAATAGGGAAAAATTGTTATAGGCTGAATGATAGGCCTGAACGGTTTTTATTTGTTTCATTTTACTTGGGACTGCGGGTTTGAAATGATAGAACCCGGATTTTTCTTTGTAAACTGCGGATTGAAATGATATATATCCGTATCACTTGACCTAGGTTAGAAAACTATATACAGGCCCGTGGTTATTGTATAAAGTATTTTGAATATTTTTAAGTATTCTTAAAAGTGTAAATTTATGACAATTTGATTTAAATTGGATTTTTAATGTTTAAATAAAGAAATTTTGATTTTTCTATAAGTTAAAAGTGTTGAATAATTAATTGATTAAATGGAAATTTTGAAATATAACTTAAATCTGGAAATTTGGACTTCGGCTTTTAAAATGACATTTAAGTTATATAACTAAAATTTTAAGTGGTTTAAAATGTAAGTTTATGATAATTTGATTTAAATAGATTTTAAAGTGAAGGATTTTTGATTTTTCTATGAGTGGAAAATGTTAAATAAATAAATGGTTAAGTTGAATTATTGAAATATAACTTAGGTCTGGAAATTTGGGTTTTTTTGGGTTTAAAAAGAAATTTGAGTTATATAAATAAATAAAAATGGAAATTAAGTTATATTTGTAAAAATGGTAATAAAATGTAAGTGTTAAGTTTATTTATTAAAAATGTGAAGGCTAGAAAATTTACACTTGAATTTATTAAGTAAATTATTGAAATTTGATTTAATTATGAAATGTTAATTTATAAAAATCATAAATTGAAAGAGTATTTTTAATGAACTTTTTTAAATGTTAAAAATATGATTTTTATAATGTTTAAAGGGTTTAAACTGAAGTTTATTATTTGCTGGAAATATACTGAAATCTGGAAAATACTTTTTATAGCATTCAGAAATGCTATGGTTTCTGTAAATAAACTAAAAACTGAATAAAAGAGGCTATAACCGCAGTTCTGAAATGCTGTAGTTGCTGTAGTAAATTTAAAAGGCTAAACTTAATAAAGGCCTATTACAGTAGTTCTGTAAATGCTGTAGTGGTCTGTTGTCTTTGCTGAAATTAATAAAAACCTTAAACTTGAAACCTGAGCTATTACAGCATTTCTAGAAATGTTGTCTTTGCTGTTTTAAACTAAATTTCAACTAAAGCTGAGTTTTAACAGCAGTTTTTAAATGCAGTCTTTGCTGAATTAAAATGTTTTCAAGTATAACTTATAACAGCTTTTTCTAAATGCTGTGAAAGGCTGAAATTTTAAATGTTTATGGTTTTTAACTAAGTAAACGAGCTCAGGATGGTTTGAAACTTTGAAAATTGAATACTTGATTTGAAAGTATAATAACTTCACTTTTAAATGGTTTAAATGAATTAATTCGATGGAATACAAATTATTTAAAAGGTGATTTGAAATGATAATAAATAAATGATATCTTGGAATTTAAAAAGGCATTTTAATTGGATATTTGGATTTGAACTCAAATAATGATTTGAAAAGGAAATTTTGAAAGATATGATATTTTGATATCTTAAATAATGATTTGAAAAGGAAATTTTGAAAGATATGATATTTTGATATATTAAATAATGATCTGAAAAGGAAGTTTTGAAAGATATGATATTTTAATATATTGAAATGATTTGGAAATGATTAATCTTTGTTTGATGTAGATTTGGATTTGAAATGATATTTTATTTGAAGTATAAAATATTATTTTTAAAAGTAATAACCACGGGTTATAATAACGATCGGTTGGCAAAGAGACTGAGATCGGATATGGACGTACTCTGTATCGATACCGAAAACCACTTTGACAACCATGTACGCGGTGGAGATTCCAGAATGAAGTATGATGGTGGCGACGTTCTTGAGGTATATTACGTGGACCCGACTCCCGTGAGTTGGCTTAAGGTGGCTAAAACAGGAGCGATCTCGGGCCAAAAGGGGTAGATCCTCTGGTCGGACGCATTTCTTCGATACCATTTTGTTACTTTTGTGATTGAATGGGTGCACCCCTCGGATTTGGGAATGTGTTCCGAGGTGGGCATATGTGGCTACTGCGTTACCACCAGCCCGTGTGCGTAATTGGTATATCTACCCTGACATTGCCTCGTGTGCCGTGTCACCTAACATATCGAGCCTTTACTACGAGTTTCTATTTGTGTCGTACCTATGCAGTCTCTTCTCATAGTCTCTCGATCAGGAGATATGCAGGTATTGTATAGACTATTGGCATTATTTGTGTTAAGGGGAATATTGGGTCACTCCTTAACGCTATTTTAAAGTAAGTTTATTTTACCGTAGACATTATTATAATAGCGCAATATACTACATAGTAAATAGTTTAAAGGATCCTTAGAGGATGAGCGGTCCCAAGCATCCTTTAAGTTACTTGTACCTTTACTACAGTTCACTTGAGTTGGTTTACATTGTATAAGTATGTATGTCCTGACTCGAGTGTTTGTATTTTTATTTACGCTCGGATCAGCCTGAGTATTCACAGATTTGAATTCCACTTTCTGGAGATTGGAATCGTTGGAGATTATCTGCTTGTCTAGTTTTATCTATTTCACTTTCAGTTATCCTGTTGATCCCAGTGTTGTATTCAGCTTGTACTTGGTTATCATATTGAGAATTCTGTTGTATCTTATTTAACTCTGATATATTTATATAGTAGTTTCGTGAACTACTATTTTTTTTACTCCGCTGCATTATTATTACTCTGTGTGTGTGATCTGTGATTATTTATTTACTGTATATTCTGAGATTTGCCAAATTTTATTTACAACGCGGTATTTTGGGCAATTCAAGTCCAACATGTGTGTCTACCTATGCACTTGGCGGGTGCGAATGGTTGAAAATAACGGGTTGTTACACAATTCCTCTCTAGGAGACTTGAAAATAAACATCGATGATGCTGCATTTTTCTCCAAAGTTATTTTCCAACGACCGAAAAGAGTTCAGTGCTTTAATTATTTTTCATAATCATTTCAAATATTTTTGATTCCAAAACTAACCAGATTTCACGTCCAATTCAAAAATATTTTCCAAATAATATCACCATTATTTTTCCAAAACCTTTGAAAATCATTTTCAAATAAAAGGAATTTAATTTCTAAAATTTTCAAATCCTTCGAATCTAAATTCAAATTTTACTCTGGAGTTTTGTACCATTTCAATTTTTAAATCACGTTTATAAAATCACATTACAAATTCCAATTTTTTATCCGAATTTATTTCCTTAACTTTAGGTTAGGATTTCAATTTCTATTTTAGATTTCTACACAACAATGATAATACTTTAATTTTATCATTCCCTAACAACCAAGCAACCATATACTTCTAAGAATTTATGAAAAACTACTATTTTTTTATATATAAAATTAATTTAGGCATAATTATTTCATTTAACAAATTTAGAATGATATCGTGTTGAATTGTTCTGTACAAGTGTTTGGAGATCCCTATCGATAACGTTAATTACTCGTATTGACCAGAATCCATAAACTGCTCAACAAACCAATCAACTTAGTATAAATTATTTTTATATTCACTAACTAATATGCGCTCATATCTATTTATACACTCAAAATCACTCTAGAGTACTTACGGACTCTCTTTCTAACGAGTAATCCCCACCAGAGCCAAGGTTCTCGCTTAATCTCGCTCTGATACCAACTGCCACGACTCGATTTTTCGACACTTGAAAATCCACATCAATATGTCCACTGTATCAAATGCCGAACAATCGAATGCCATAAAACCAGACCGTAAGGGAAATAAGAAGGAGGTAGAAGAAGAGAAAAGAAAAATAATATCAGATTCCCACAATCGCAGTGGAATAACATATAATAGATAACAACAGATTTGATACGAAAAAATCTGTAACTGTATATTACTTATAATCACCAGAGTATAACATCAAACAAAAACACAACACTGGACAGTTATGATAAATTGTCCACAAAAAAACTGATTATGCAGCAAATCATACACAGCGGATAATACATCAAATACATGTGATAAATCTTGTCATCCAGCGCATCCCATGAGCTCCATAGCAGTCCATCAAGAATCTATACTCTATAATACTCAGTCTGACCCAAACATTATAGTGATATAACACCCGATTCAGTCTAGAAAACCAGCCTGAGAAAACACACTCAATTGGATTATTAAAGTTTTCAAAATCCTTTTGAAATCAAAGGTATTTCGTAAGACCATGCCACAAATAAACATGCTGGGTTTTCATTTTACGATAACCAAAACATTTCTTGTCAAATCCTCTGATATTATAGTAGTGTCTACATAAAAATACTTATTCAAATAGCCGAAATTGTTACATTCATTAAATCAATGGCAAGGCTACTGGGGTACTACCCATCACAGTACTTGGTCTAAATCAGAGTACCGAGGATCCACCCTGATCCCCTGCTACACAAGACTGGAACTACCCTTACTGGATAGTCTGAATAAGATCACCCTGCGATTAGGATCAGCAACTGCCCATATAGCTGAATAAAAAGAGAAATCTAGACAGGGATGACCTTACCCTAATTGGTTGCTAGCCACTTAGCCTTGCGGCACCTTCCCTGTTATAGCCATTCCCGGTTGATTAGGCTCGAGGCAGTGCATTACCTTTTTAGCACATACACACTTAGAACGCTCATCGTCCTCCTTACGATGTTCTGATAGCATTCGTCCATACAAATCTGTTCCAGGTCCGAACGAAACCGAAGGTAATACTCCCACTACATCCATTTTGGAATCACCCTCAGGATTAATAGCGATTATCCCTTGCACTTCACTGCTCCATCTTCGACTCCAAGCTCTTGTCTTCCTCATGAAGACGTTCAAATCGGATCGAAGTAGTTTTCGAGAAATTAATCCCGATCCCAGTCACTTCGAAAGGATCAGCGCATTGGCTAATATTGATAGTCCGTTACTTAACTATCTTATAACATCCATAAACAACATCAGACCTTAATAATTTCCCAAATTATTTATTTATTTCAAAATATCTTCGCAAGATATATTTCTACAGTTCAACCCTTTGAAAATAGTTTCAAATCACTTTTTCTCTCGCGGAATAAATTTCCACCCAGTTGTTTTATTTCCAATGAAAATCCCCAAGTCTTAATACTTTTATTTTTTTTTAAATATTTAAATCACTTTATCCAAAAATATATACTTTAAAACACTTAATATAAAACTACTTAAAAAGGCTTTATTTAAAATACTAGTTATGATAAATTTTATAATAATTTTCATGTAAAACTTAAGCCAAAACTAGATTTAAAATAAAAGTCATTCCATAAGGTATAAATATTAAATAATTATCTTTTAAAAATCATAATAACGTTAAACCCTTAAAATAATTTACTTATATAATTAACCTAATAAATGTTTACATTTAAAATTTTTTAAAACCACTAAATAATAATTTCTTCTAAAATAATATTTAAAACCACTTTAAAAGCTCTAACTTATACTTGGAAATCTGCTTTGGAAACATACTTGGCTTTTCATGAAAATACACCTTCCATTCCACACTTTTAAAAATAAAACCACTATTTATTTTTAAAACCAATTACCCATTCCTTTATAAATTACCCACGTGAATTTATACTTTTAAATATCAACTGATATCTTATTTCACTTTATAACCTCAATTTATAAATTCCATAGTCTTATCCTCCTTTAAATCACAGTTTTAAAACACTTAAATCAATTCTCAAATCGATTTCCAAAATTTACTCCATTTTAAAATAAATTCCTTTACTTAATTTTATTTCAAAACCCATTAATTCCATATTCACTTCTATATTTATGATTTAAAATCTTATTTTACACTGAAATACCCACTTTATACTAAGCTGTAGCATTTAATAATTTCAATTCCCAATATAATAAATATAATCCATCGCAGATTATCACATAAATCACATTACTGAATATAAAATGAACCCAACATTTTGAGGAACCCATTAGGATCCCTCCAACCTCTTTCCCTGCTTCCACATATGTTAGCACAACAATTTAAAATACCAATCCCACTTCAAGGCGGGATATCGTAATAAAAAGGTCATCCACTATTATGTGGGGCGCATAGGATCTCATCCGCTATATAATGCGGGAATATCAATCACTCCAATATATATATGTACTACTATATATAATATATCACATCCAAAATAATATTAAATTATCAATTCAAACAAACAACCAATAATTTAAATTAAACCATTTAAATTTAAAGGGTAACCCAAATGAGTGAGATTAACTCACATTTGTCCCTTAGTTTGAAATCCGATCCAAATAAGCTTGTCTTCTTCACGATTTCAGACCTTCAATAAACATTATATGATTTATTAACATCTGAGATAATCGAACAATCTACTACCATTTATTAATTTAATTAACTAAGAATTTCGCTTAAACTAATTTTCCTTTTAACAAATTATTTTTAGTAACTAAATAGCCAAATAAGTTTATTAAATGAATTAATCTCCATTATGCTAAAATTAAGCTAGTAAATAAAAATAGGTATATGTGTGTATTCATTTTATTATTATTATTATTTTCGAAACAACTTATATAAACTTTTAAAAATCTTTTTTTATAAACACTATACAACATTTTTAAAATTCCTATATTTACCTAAATCTTGTATATATATACTCTGTTTGTCTATGTATATTTAAATTGAAATAGGTATGTATATCTTTTATATGGATGCATTTATCTTTATATAATTTTCTGTAAATAACGAATAGCAAATTTCTTTACTGTAAAAATAAAATTTTGATATAAAATTGTAAGAATAAAATATGGTAATAAATTTAGATATAAACAAATATACAGTAAGGCAGCTACTATATATATAGATATAAATTTTCTTTTCAATCTGAATATAACAATCAATAATTTTCTTTCTCTGCAAAATATATATACGTTATTAAATTAAATAGAAGATACAACCTTACCTTGCAGCCTCGAATTGCTCTGCTCTCGAGACCCCCTCCAGGCTGCCGTTTCCAAAACCACCGCACTCCATAAATCGCACCCGCCACTGTCACGGTGAGGACGCCCACACCCAAAATCGTCGAACACTTCCCTCCTCCATTGCTGCTCAAACCCGGCACCGTGCGCTTCAAATTAGAATGACGCCCCCTTTTGCCGATCGAACTCCAACTCGCGATGCCCTCCCCAAGAATTCAATCGTGAGAATGAATCGACTCGAGATGAACAACACTTCAACATTCTTTTAGTTTTATTAAATTTTTCTTTATCGATCTGCCATTTTTTTCGTTTTGTTCTTGAGGATTGAATTCCAAGTGGGGCGTGATTCAATTTGAAAGAGGGAGAGGATAGGGCTGGGACGAGTTTAAAATGGAGGAATTGTAAAGGAACGCGATTCATTTTCCTTTTTCAAAAGAAAATGCATGTTAAACTAGAGAGAGCACGTGTTGTTCCAGGAGACGCATGTTCTGAAGTAAAAAGCAACGATGTGAAATTGTTTAAATTTAAATTTAAATTGTCTCAAAAATATAGCTTCAAATCTCGATCTCTTATCAAGGCATGCCGCTAGGTGTTTATAATGTTATAGCCCTATTTCGAAAGGTTCCGAGTCCCAATTCTATTGTATGGAGAAGATAGCTTTTTGGACCAATTATTATATTAAATTTCGATATAGATTTCAGCGTGTTTGTATATCATATGGCCACACGATAACTCCAAATGCTACAAAAATTTGATTCTGATAATAATACAATATTACGGATTCAATGGAACTGGTTTCGTCGAATTTCAAGACTATGCTCCGGAAGGCTATTTTAAATATCGATTTAAATGATATATTTTCAAAACTGAGCAAATCACTTCCAGTTTCAAATTTTAAAGCTTTTATTATCTCCAGTATTAAAAATATAAATTTTCCAAGCCTTTGAAATATATTTAATCAGCTTAAAAATCAAGATTCACTATTTTAACCAATTTCCAATTATTAAAGTCAATATTTAAATTATCCAATAACCCGTGATATTTGAAATTCAAGTTAGAATTTAACTTCTAAATATTTAAAATTAATTAAATATTCCAATATCAAATGTCCAAAAAATTTGGGTCGTCGCATTCCTCCCCCTTTAAAAGAATTTCGTCCCCAAAATTACGAGTTAAGAAGAATGGTTCACAACCCGTTTACTATTTCCAAAATTCAACAATTTAAACAACATCCCAAACAGATCTTTTTTTAAGACGCACTATCACTCTACTAACTTCCCAAACTCTTCCATTGTTTTCAAACAACATTACTTACTCAACCATTCAAACTTAAATTTAAAACCAAATTTAAATTATCATAATTTTCTCAAAAATTTTCTAACTATCTACATTTTCATAATTTTTGTCAGCTTCTCCTTTGCGCGGCTAGCTCGGTACAACTACAAAATGCCTCTATGGGCCCCTAAATTTCAAAAGAAAACAAAAAGCCAAGTGGCTAGACCAGAAAATGATCAAATTTCATATGCCAATTTAAATACATACCTTTTTGTCGGGCAATTCGAATTTATGTTCTGAAATCAAAAGCACCAATTTATCCTTTGCTTTTAAATACCTGTATACTACTTAGCAATAATATCCAATCACAGCATTTAAAATCATTTTATTCATTTCTTTACAACAACTTCGATATCTGTTTCATCTAAGCCCATCCGATGCACATATATCATCCGTACGCAATACTAAATCCGATCGCTCACTCGATCACACATTTTTACTTCCGAACTAGTATCATCCAACCGACTTTCTAGTGTGGTCTTAGTTCTGGTTTCTTGATCTGAAACCATCGTTCTCCTTGCATAGTCCTAAACTATGACCGAGAATTCAAAACCGATCAAAAATCCATATCCAGTGTTCGCCGTCGAAAATCGAGTAAAAATCCCAACTCGGATCGGCATAACTACCTCGAAATTCTGTGCTCGAATCTGGATTAAATCGTTATGGAATAGAATAATACACGTACATCCTACGTATTCATCTCAACTGATTATTAGCTATATCAATATCCTTTTATTCACATTTATTTTTGTTTTCCATTCACTTATTCACAAATATCCTTTTCACCACTTAACTTAATCTTCATACAAATATTGCATAAATATTTTCCAAATAGCGAATTTTACTTAGTATATTTCTCAATTCGAGTTTTACTTAATAATTTACCATCCATTCCTTAAGTTCAATATAAATATTCTACACTTAAATATTTATTTTCACTTCACTACTGAAGTTATATATCCATTTCCATTCAATTTTGCATTTTCTATTCTATTTGAATCCAATTTACCCTCCAATTTTAAATATTGAATTATATTCACCTTATCCCAAACCATATTTAACTAACCATTCTTTTAGTTAGTTCCACTACTAATTTATTTTAAATCTCAAACAATTTTTATTTCCAAACTTTTATTATTTTAGTTCACTTCGAATCAATTGTACGACTTTACTTTATTTTATACAATTTTAAACTAAATATCATCTCAATATTCAATTTCAATTCATTTGCTTACCTATTTGAATTAATTGGTTTAATCACAAATTTTATTTTCAATCCTTTATTTTATTTAGTTCAACTTGACTAGTTTTCCATTTCACTTACAAATGTAAATTCATTTGTTCATTCACAAATTTATTTCCAACTAAATAAATTTTTATTTCGATGACCACTTTACTTAGTCTTCTTAGATTTTTCTTCAAATTCACTTCAATTAATTCACTTACCTTCCATCTTATTTTGTTATCACACTTACTTTTATTTAACCCTTTTCAAGTTGAATCTTATTCCACCAAATTTCAAATTTTTATAAATTATCAAACTTATTTATATTCCATAAAATTTCAGAGTCTTATAAACAATTACTCAACATTTCAAAAATCATTTTTAAATCATATATACCCAAACCAAATTATCCCTTTGCATTCCAATATCAAACCCAATTTTTGCAACAACTCCAATTTTGTAATAATTTGGTAGCAATTCCTCTCTTGGAGACTCAAAAATGAAATCGATGATGCTGTAATCATCACCGAAGTTATTTTCCAACGACCGAAAAGAGTTTAGTGCTTTAATTCTTTTTCATAATCATTTCAAATATTTTTGATTCCAAATCTCACCAGATTTCACGTCCAATTCAAAAATATTTTCCAAATAATATCACCATTATTTCTTCAAAACCTTTGAAAATCATTTTCAAATCAAGAAATTTAATTGCTAAAATTTTCAAATCCTTCGAATCTATAATCAAATTTTACTCTGGAGTTTTATACCATTTCAATTTTTAAATCACATTTATAAACTCACGTCACAAATTCCATTTTGTTATCCAAATTTATTTCCTTAACTTTTGGTTAGGATTTCAATTTCTATTTTAAATTTCTACACTACAATGATAATAGTTTAATATTATCATTCCCTAACAACCAAGCAACCATATACTTATAATAATTTACGGAAAACTATTCTTATTTGTTTATAACAATAATTTGGGCAAATTATTTCATTTACCCATTCAAAATAATATAGTGTCAAATTGTTCTGTACAAGTATTTAGAGATCTCTATCAATAACGTTAATTACTCGTATTGACCAGAATCTATAAACCACTCAACAAACCAATCAACTTAGTATAATTCTTTTTTATTCATTAACAAATACGCGCTCATATCTATTTATACACTCAAACTCATTCTAGAGTACTTACGGACTCTATTTCTAATGAGTAATCCTCAACAGAGCCAAGGTTCTCGCTTAACCTCGCTCTAATACCAACTGTTATGACTCGATATTTCGACGTCCGAAAATCAACATCAATATGTCCACTGTATCAAATGCTGAACAATCGAATGTAGGAAAACCAAACCGTAAGGGAAATAAGGAGGTAGAAGAAGAGAAAAGCAAAATAATATCAGAATCTCATAATCGTAGTGGAATAATATATAATAGATAACAACAGATTTGATACAAAAGAATCTGTAACTGTATATTACTTACAATCATCAGAGTACAACATCAAATAAAAACACAACACCGGACTATGATAACTTGTCCATACAAAAACTGAGTACGCAGCAAACCATACATAGTGGATAATACATCAAATATGTGTGATACATCTCGCCATCTAGCGCAACCCCTGAGCTCCAAAGAAGTCCATCCAGAATCTGCACTCTATAATACTCGGTCTGAACCGAGCATTATAGTGAGATAATGTAACAACCCGTAGATTTAACCGGTTTTAATAACGTTACTAATTGAAATTTAGTGAAATTTTAAACGATAGAATTTTGAAATATAAATTTAATATTTGGAATGCGTCTAGTTAAACATAGCAACTGGTAAATTTTCGTCCGAAAATATGAAAGTTTATTTCGCGCGTAAATTTACTTCAATTTAATCAGTCAAAAAAAGTGATGAAAATAAAACGTTTTCAAAACCCAAATATTTTTACATAGAAAAATTCTAAACCGTCTTCTGAGCAAGACTCCATTTTCCGTTTTTCAAAATTCGGACTTCTTTAGCTCCGTCGATCTTATTCTTTCGCGTTTTTCTTGCATTTTCCGTAGCAGAAAAATTCGAATTGTTATAATTCAACTGTACCCCTGATATCTGTATACCGCTGTATTCGTCTCGTCGTGCTGATTGCTGTGGTATATTCACTTCTTTATTTCGTGCCCGGTACGCAGCAGAACCCATGAAACGTATATCTGTATCGGTGCATGTTTGAGTCGTTTCGATTGTGTAAGCTTTATTTATATTTTTGCACCGAACAAAACAAATGGTTGTGAACGTTTACATTTCCAAAACCTTGTGCTTGAACATTTCTATTCAATTTTTTTTAAATTTCATGTACGTTCATATCATTCTGCATTTAATATTACACTTTGTCTATTCAATTTCTTTTAAACTTTTGCTTTGTGAAACGTTGCCTGGAATTAAGCCTGCCCTTTTCTTTCTCTTACATTCCTTCTTCCCTTCATATTCTCCTTCTCCTCCTTACTGTAAAAAAAAACAAAGAAGAAAAAAACACAGCATATATATATTGTTTTTCCAGCACGTCAAGCATGTAGCCGAGCCTCGTCCCTTCCAACAACCGATAACTACCAGATCTCATCTCCGCCACAAGAGAACCAAGCCGAGCCGAGACCATGGCCACCATCCCTCTATACCGGAACTTCACCCACCAAGTCTCACGTCAGCTCCACATTCTTGCCCTTTCACAACAGCCCGCGCAGATCGCACGCCTTCCCATCCCCTGTGCCGTGCCTCCCTGACCGATCCTCCATCACCATCGCGTCACCAACCCCTTCCCCTCGGCCTTAGTTCACCCAAACAATCTCGTGCAGCTCGACCACCACCCTCCGCCGAACCACGTAGCCGACCACGTAGCATACCTCTCCGCCTCGCCACCTCTACAAACAACACCCGCCTTCTTGCATGCATGCATCGCCGTCCTTCACCTCCTCACCTCTCCTCGTTTGTGGATTTGTGAGTGAGTATATTTAAATACATTAGTATATCTATTAGTATATATATACATATAATGTTTACATAGTATTAGATCCAGTGTCAAAATATATTTGGGTAAGTTTAGTGGTATATGTATGTAGTAGTAGTCTGCATATTTGCTTTGTTTAGGGTCTGCACACAGGTAGGTACATATATTGACCTGCATATGAATACTCTATTGGATATATTAATACTTTAATAGTTAGAATAGCTGTTGTATTATAAGCTCTGCCGTATGCATATAGGTTTATGTTATTTTATTTAAGCTTATAATATTTCATTTTGTGTAACGCATGTATATAGTATACGTTTGTGCTCGAGTTATTTATAAATTCGAGTTCTTTTGTCTTACAAGTCGTGTAAAAATTAAAGACTTTTGGTTAATGCATTTTGGTTTTCGATCGGCAAACCTATTGATAAAGTAATATATTTTTCAGAACTTTGTATATGTTGCATAGCTATATGTATCAGCTTAAACATTATTTCATATACCTATATAACTTTATATATGAGTTCATAAAATGGTTGCTCATGTATTTGATGAGGAATATATCTTTTCTATGAAACAATGATTTTAAAATATGTCTGCGATGGTATTTTGGGTTAATACGGGTTAAAAGAAAAACATTGATATGTATAAGCTAAATATGTTTAGGAATAAATTTTGGATACAAATTATATGTTTACTTTTATAAAAAGTTTATACAAGCAGGCGTTGGCGTGTGATATACAGTATTTCAATACATATACATGAAAATTTGATTAAGTAAATTATATATATTTGATTACAATAGTATCATATATGATGTTCATAACAAATTTATATAAAGTTGTCTACATACTAAAGCTATGGTTGGATTAGTTGTTATATTATATAAAATTTATACATTTGTTTACAAAATTGTATAAGATGTTATATTTTAATTTGTTAGTACTATACACATGTTTGTTAAGTATATAAGTTCTGCCAATCGTATACTATTAGTATACACTAGATACATTTATAATATGAGTCTGCATTTATATTTTTATATATATGTTGAGTCTAATTTAAAAGCAATGATTTAGAAATGCGTAGATGTATTAAGTTTAAAAAAATGTGATTGTATTTAAGAATATGTCTATATATATAGTTATATACAGTTATATATCTATATCCACTTATACCAATTACCTTCGTCAATCCAGTCCATCGTGCCTTACTCTTGTCTCGCCAATGTCCAATTTGGTTGCAACACCTTTTGATTGGCTCGTGTCCGTATCAGTGTGCATATCTATGTCATCTTCTTATCTCTCTAGCCTCGAAAGGTGAGCAATCACTCACGATTAATATTCTTTTATTTATTAAATTCGATTTCAATTGAAACGACAAATTGAAATACATGATGTTAGTTATTTATACTGTTATTTATGTTATTACCTGTATCAGTTCACCTGTGACATCTCACACCATTATCTGTTAATTATTTATGCGATGATAATACAGTTTGGCTGTTAATTGATTGATTGTTGATGTTTACATTGGACGACAAACCGTAATGTATAAAGTGATAAATATTATGTAATTGAATTTGACGTAGGATAGTTAAAAATTTGAATCGACATATGTGTTGAATTTGATTAGTTAAATTTGTATAATATGACCCCTTAAATGTTTAATTATTTGACACGTAGGAAAATGATTAATTACCCTTGAACCATTTGAATTTATGTTGTATTAATTGATGAAGTATAAAATTGAATAATTGATGTAAAGTGTAGAATTGCATAAAATAATAAGTGTAATAATGTTTAATCTACATGAAATAATAGTGTAGATTCTAGAAATAATTATATTAATTTGTACAAACAACAATGTGAATTGATACGATTATTTCGGGATTATTTGAATTAATTGATGGATTGTTATTGATTGTTGCTATTTCTTGTTTATTTACTTTGACACCATCCCAGTTATCACACTGCAAGTTCCCTTTGCTATGTTTTAATTTTTGGAATTGAATTGGAATCGGGTTGAAATGATAAATACCGAAATGAATTTGACCTAGGATAGAGAATTAAATAAAAACCCGATTGGTCAATAATTTGATTTAAAAATAAAATGAAGATTTTATTTGAATAAATAATAAGTTTGAAAAGAAGTTGGAATTTGAATTTAATGAAAGAAAATGTTAATATTTAATATTTGAAACAAAATATTAACAAGTAGTTGCTGAAAGAACGTTGTTTTATAAAAAATTTATTTAACAATAAAATTTGGAATTATTCATTGTATTAAGTTTAGAATTATTTAATAATTAAGTTTGAAATTATTTAATTATTAAGTTTTGAAATTATTTAACGATTAAGTTTGAAATACTTAATAATTAAGTTTTGAAATTTTTAATAATTGAATAAGATTGTATAATTTGATAATTAAATAAAAATTTGAATTCTTTGATAAGAGAAATTGAACTTTCGAATAAGTGAATTTGAACTACATTAATAAATGTAATTAGATTGCTTTATTTATTAAGTTTGGAAAATTATTTAAGTAAGTTAATAAGGGAAATTGAACTTCTCGAATAGGTGAAAGTTAGTTCTTTATTAATTAAGTTTGAAATTTGTAACTAAGTAAATAAATAAATGGGATTGAATTTCTTAACAAGAAATAAAATGCGCCTTATTGAAATAAATATAAGACTTGAATTTAAGAATTTCATTTGACAAATTTAATCTAATTGAATTTGAAGTTTTGATAAAACGAAGTTGAACTTAAGTAATTGGTTAAATGAATTGAAAATCTAATAGAAATCGTTTGAATAATAATTTAACTTAACGAATATTGAATGAAATCGATAATTGAATTTGAAATTGATTTGAGTGTTAAATTTATTTATTTAAATGATTTCAGAATGAAACTTATGTCCAAACTTGAATCAATATTTGAATTGTTTAAATAAAAATGAAATTGAATTATAAGATTTTGAAATTGTAATTTGGAAGTTTTGAAACGTAAATTATGGAAATTGATATAGAAAGGCAGATGGAATGTTGATTTAAAAATTCTAATTGAAATGGGAATTGATTTGGTTTTTGAAATATACTAAACGACCAATCGGTGTAATAATTGCGAAAGTTAATTAAAGAATCCGGAATCGGTTATGGACATACTCTCTGTCTAAACCGAAAACCGCTTTAATAACTATACATGGAGTGTGATCCAGAATGAAGTGGTTGGATTGGTGTACGGGATGACTGAAGAAAGAGAATGATAATGGATAGCCTTGACACTTGTGTCAAATTGGAAATGACTAAAATAGGAGCCGTGCCGGGCCAAATGGGGTTAGCCACCTCGGGCGAACACACTTCTTCGAAACTACTCATTACTTATTATTGATTGGTGCACCCTTGTATTTGGGAGGGTTGTTTCGCGGTGTTGCGATCGTTGCGGCGATGCGTTCTCACCAGTCCGGATCAGGCAAACAGTAGTTTCACTACCTTGAGTATTGCCTCATGTGTCTTGTCATATTTGTATCCCTATATACGCGACCACTACGAATTTGTTTTGTGTTATACCTATGCAGTACTCCCTGATAACCGAAAACCACTACGGTGGAGTTTGCAGTGCTGTATAGACTATAACGCTTATATAAAATGTGTTAAGGGGGATAGTGGTAACGCCTTAACACTATTTTGATATTTATATTACTGATAGACATTATCTATTTAGCGTATACTACTATATAGTAGATAGTTTAATAGATCCTTAGAGGATGGTTATTCCAACATCCTTTGAGTTACTTGTATTTCAATTGTTATTTCACTTGAGTTGGATTTATTGATATAAGAATGTTAATCCTGACTCGAGTGTTTTGTGTTTTGCTTTACGCTCGGGTCAGACCGAATGTACCCGTATTCGAGACTTACCTTTGGAGTTGAAGCTTCACTTGGAGATCCAGCTAGCTATCCAGTTTCAGATATTCAGTTGATTCCAGTGATGTATTCTGATTCTTGTATTTGACTATTTTATTCGAGACTTCTGTTGTAACTTATTTAACTCTGTTATTTATATAGTAGCTTCATGAACTACTATCTTTTGCTTCCGCTGCATATTTATTACTTTGTGTCTGTGTTCTATGATTATTTATTTATTGTACATGTTCAGTTTTGCCAAATTTAAATTAACAATTCGGTATTTTGAATTATTCAAGTCCGACATGTGCGGATGCGAATAGTCTAAAATAGCGGGTCGTTACAGTTGGTATCAGAGCTTTGGTAGCTCTAGGCAGAACTTAGCATGTATGGTAAATGTATTTACAGAATCACTCTCATTCGAGTTTCAATCTCTTCCTTTTGACCCGATTCCTTTGAATTTTCGGAACGTCCCTAGGTTCCAAAATTCATTCTTGTCCCTCATTATTCGTCTTCTTTTAATTCTGGAGTATCCCATAATTCCACTTCGAATAATCTCTATAATAACCCGACGGTCTCGCCAATCTTCGAATGGTTTGCAAAGGGGTGAAACCCTTTTATAATAGGCATTGATTTACCGAAGATTTCTATATCCTCGGTTTAAGATGCTATCTATCTTCTGCTACACCTGAATTCTATTTCTTGAGATCAGATGTAGATTTGCCTCGAAATTCTGCATCGATTTCAATTTTTAAGTCACGGTCGATCCGGTTAAGGCTGCCCGCGATTTATATAAGCTTATCCATCTTCCGATTTTGTTATTTAAAACATCTTATCTTTGTTTCAAACTTATCTTCGATTCAAAATTCTCTTTAATTTGAGACCATCAAATTGAATCTCTGTCATTGCTTTGAAAATCTATTTTTGTATCGTCGAGCGAGGAATTGTATTTGTAAATTAATATATAAAATGTTTTATTTATTGTGTTGTTTAAGTTGTTAATGTTGATTTGGATTTTCGATCGGCACATTTGATCAACGCTATCGATAGGATTTCCAAAACACTTGAACAGAGCAAACTGACACAATGTTATTTTCAATTTAGAAAATAAAATGGTTTTGTATGATTATATTATATATAAGTCTAAATTTTTCTGAAATTAAAATGTTAATGAATCTGTTGTTCGAAATGTCAAAATTAATTTTCATTTACTGTTTTATAAATCATTGACTATTTCATAATATAAATAAATGAATTATAAATTTTGGTTATAATTTGATTTGAAGTTTGTAATGAATTAAATCAAGAATTTAAGAATTTAATTTCCGGTGATTTCAAACTTTGATTTGAAAGTTTTGAAGTGTATAGTTTTAATATTTTCAAATAGAAATCATTTCAAAGAATTTAAAATGTTTTAATCGGTGCTCTTCTATTTTGTCGCTGGAAAATAATTTCGGTGATGACGGCCGCATCATCGATATCCATTTTCGAGTTCGAAGTGGAGAGACCATCAGTAGCTTGCTACGCTTTTGTTTTGAAATGAATTTTATTTGAAATTTCTATGTATGACTTGATTTAATATATATATATATATATATATATATATATATATATTAGTATTTAATTTAGATTTGACTTGGATATATTGTATGTATATAATTATCTCTAAGTTGTTTGAAGCTGGTCGGAAATTAATTCTTAAATTTGTTAAAGGATGATTTTCAATCATAAATGAAGCCAAATTCTTTTTGAATAAATATCTAACTTGAAATAACTAAACTGTAAAATTTTATTTGGATAATACTCAATTGCATTATATGTAACTTACCTAAATTTTCAAAAGTTAACTATGTAATTGAATATTATACAGTATGAAATGATGTTAAGGGAATTTATAAATAAATTTTAGTGCTTTTAAATATTGTGAATATACTTAATATATGTGATAGGATATTAAGTAGAATAAATTAAATAATAATTTGGAATAAAGAAGAATTAAATTTGTTGAATAAAGTGTGATTATAATAAATGACTATTCAAATTTATGACCTTTGAAAAAGTTAACTAGATTATAATAAATGACTATTCAAATTTATAATAATTCGTCTTCTGAGCAAGACTCCATTTTTCGTTTTTCAATATTCGGACTTCTTTAGCTCCTTCGATCTTATTCTTTCGTGTTTTTCTTGCATTTTCCGTAGGAGAAAAATTCGAATTTTTATAATTCAACTGTACCCCTGATATCTGTATACCATTTTGATCGTCTCGTCGTGCTGATTGCCACGGTATATTCACTTCTTTGTTTCGGTGCCCGGTACGCAGCGGAACCCGTGAAACGTATATCCGTATCGGTGCATGTTTGAGTCGTTTCGATTGTTTAACCTTTATTTATATTTTTGCACCGAACAAAATAAATGGCTGTGAACATTTACATTTCCAAGACCTTGTGCTTGACCATTTCTGTTCCATTTTTTTTAAATTTTCATGTACGTTCATATCCTTCTGCATTTAATATTACACTTTGTCTATTCAATTTCTTTTAAACTTTTGCTTTGTGAAACGTTGCCTGGAATTAAGCCTGCCCTTATCTTTCTCTTACATTCCTACTTCCCTTCATATTCTCCTTCTCCTCCTTATTGTAAAAAAAAAGAAAAACAAAGAAGAAAAAAACACAGCATATATATATATATATATATATATTGTTTTTCCAACACGTCAAGCATGTAGCTGAGCCTTATCCCTTCCAACAACCGGTAACTACCAGATCTCATCTCCGCCACAAGAGAACCAAGCCGAGCCGAGACCATGGCCACCATCCCTCTCTACCGGAAATTCACCCACCAAGCTTCACGTCGGCTCCACTTTCCCTCCCTGTCACAACAGCCCGTGCAGATCGCATGCCTTCCTATTGTAACAACCCTAGATTTTTTCCTATATATTTTAAATTTGACTTTATTTTTATTTTGATTATTTTAAATTTATTTTTATTTCAAACATTTTATCTATAAATGCTGACTATTAAGTGATCTATAGTTCAAAATAGTATAAATTGGACATTTTACTAAAAAATGAATTTCTACTCAAACTGTTTAAACTTTGACTTTTAAAATATAAATTAAAATCATTTTTAACTCTTGAATTTTATCATTTATTATGAAAATAGATGTAATAACTTGAACACTGCTTTTCGTTTCGTTGAAAACAGAGTTAAATTGTAAAAGTTATGTACATTTCAATTTTGAGCGTAATTTGATTTATTTAACAATTTTGTCTATTTTAAATTATATAAATCTTATTTTATTTGTCATATTTTATTTTAATATGTTATTGTATGTATATTTTTGTATTATAACAATTTTAAAATGAAGTAAACAATTTTTCAAAGTCAATAGTGATTTATTTGTAATTTCTGGACACTGTTTTGGATTTTTAAGAAATTTCTTTAAATCTTTTTCTATTTTCTTTAAATTTAATTTTTTTTCTTAGGTGTTAATGGGCTATTTTAAGTATATTTTGTCTTTTAATATTTTTTTAAAGTGATGTTATAATTTTTCCAAAGTTTACTGTGTTGATTTCTTTTTTTAAAAAGGCTGTTTTCTTATTTTCTACTATTTTCTTCATTAAAATTATAATTAAATTTTTTTTATTTTATTTTGTGAATGTACTTTAATTTTATATTATTATTTATGTTTAAAAATATATTACAAGCTCATATGACTTTTCTAAAATTTATTTCATGTAATTTCAAATTTTCTAGACTAGTTTACTATTTTTAGCTATTTTCCTTAATTTAACTTTATATAATTAATAAATATTATATATATTTTGATAAATTTTCGAAATTTTATCTGGGATTATTATGATTTCTAGAATTATCAAGTTATATAAACATATATAAGAAATATGAAAGGCTTTGTGACTCTTTAGCTGCTTGTGACTCTTTGCTTTCCACCTCTTCATTTTCCAAACTCATGCATTCATTTTTCTTGGCCGACCTTAATTCTTTCAGCTGCACATTTTTTCTCATTCATTCTCGTATACAAATTCTTCTCAATCACAAAAATCATGGCCTCCATTCCTTAGGCAAAGAGTTGGTAATCTTCTTCTTCTTTCTACTCATTTTCTTCTTGTTTTCTTATGATTTTGCTCTTGCTTTCTTCACCTTCAAGGCTAAGCTCCTTCCATCTCCTCCACCTTGGCCTCCTCCACCACCACCACATCTGGTCAACACTTCCTCCAGCCCACAGCCAAGCCATGGACGTGCCTTTGCGTTGACTAGATCCACTAAAATATGAACATACACCACATATATGCACCTAGCCGAGCCTACCTTAGCACCACCACCTCAAAACTCCACTTTGGCCGCCACATACACCACCACCACCACCCTAGCTGACCTGAGACACCTCTGCCACGTCATCCTCCACCCCATCCAGACCTGGACAGGCCATGCTAGCTTGTGGCCGAGCCTTTTTATTGCTTAGAAAACCATGTAGTTTGCATTGACTTGTAATTCATGTGTCACAAACCTTTGCTCCATCATTGCCCATGCTATGGCCGACCTTTAGGAACCCAAACCTGATCTAAAACCATTCTATAGCCATGCCATTTCAGATCATAGATGAAGCGCAAGAGGTAGAAAGCAAGTGCAAACACTTTATCTTTGTTTTGTACATCCAATTCTAGCATTGTTTAGTGATAATTTGTGTCGAAAACTTATATCTATTCTATTGTTTTGTGTAAATGTTTGAACAAGGCTATTAGCTTTGGCTCTCCACTCTCTTGTTGTATCCATATTGTCGTGCCTTCGTAGTGTCGTTATGTGTGCTTTGGCAGCGATCTCCAGCTTTGAACATGTGAGTACCTCTCACTAGACATTATGTACTTATATAAGTAGTAAATTGACACCCTGTGAATCTGTAGAACTATATGATCATGTTATAACTGCTTATATTATTATCATATGATGTTCACACCTGATATTACACCTATTATATTATATGTTACTGTTATTTCATGCTATTCTGTTTATTTTAGCTGTTCATCACACTGCAAGTTCCCTTTATATTAGAATCACTATGGGTTGAAATGACATATACCCGAACGGACTTTAGAATAAGGGAAAATTGTTACGGACTGAAATGATAGGCCTGAATGATTTTAAATTTATTTCATTTACTTGGGACTGCGGGTTGGAAATGATAAAACCCGGATTTTTCTTTGTAAAGTACGGGTTGAATGATACATTACCCGTATCACTTTACCTAACGTAGAAAATTATATACAGGCCCGTAGTTAAAATATGTTTTTCTAAAAATTTTAAAATATTTTAGAAATTTAATTATTATAATATTTTGATTTAAAATTAAATAAAAATATAATTTTTGTAAAGTATTATTGATTTTCTGGAAATCTATAAGTTAAATAAATTATGGAAAAGTTAGAAAATCTGAATGTAAGTTGTTTTGGAAATTTTGATTCAATTTTTAATGGAATTTAAATTAACTTTGAAAATATGATAAATTTATGATATTTTGAATTTTAAATTAATTTAAAATGATTTGTATAACATATTAATGATTTTTGAATAAAGTTAAAATGTTAATGAGTGAATATTGAGTTGAATTTGGAAATATAACTTAAGTTGGAATTTATGAATTTGGTTTAAAAGTGAAATTTTTAGTCAAGTTAAATAAAATGGAATTAAGTTATATTTGAAAATTTAAACTTAAGCGTTAAGTTGAAATTTAATGTAATGAATTTAAATTTGAATGTTGAAATTTAATAAGCGAATTATTAATAAATATTGATTTTAGGAAGGAAACTTAACTTGATAAAATCATGAATTTAAGGAAAATTAAATGATGCTATAAATGTGAAAATGTATGACTTTATAAGTTAAAAATAATTTAAATAAAAATATAAGTGTTTGTGAAATTCTATTGAATATTTGAAGTTAATTAACAACATTTTTAATACTGTCTTTTGTTAAATTTAATTGTTTTTGAAAGTAACTTTCTGTAGCGTTTCTAAATGCTGCGAAACTTGAATTTTCATTGTTTTAATAAATTTAAGTGCATAAATGAACATTGAAAAGTTTAATTTTTTGGAATTTAATAAATTAATTATTAAATTTAATAACTTCATTTTTATGATTTAATAATGAAGTAATTTGTTTTGAAATATAACTATTTGATATATTAAAATGATTGAAATGTGGTTTCGAAAGATATGATATTTTGATATATTAAAATGATTGAAATGTGGTTTCGAAAGATATGATATTTGGATATATTAAAATTATTGAAATGTGGTTTCGAAAAGATATGATATTTTGATATATTAAAATGGTTTGAAATGTGGTACTGAAAGATATGATATTTTGGTATATTAAAATGATTTGAAATGTGGTTTTGAAAAGATATGATATTTTGATATATTAAATGATTTGAAACGAAGTTTTGAAAGATATGATGTTTTGATATTAAATGATTTGAAAAATAGAGTATGAATGATATGATATTTTGATATTAAAATGATTTGAAACGAAGTTTTGATAGATATGATATTTTGATATTAAATGATTTGAAAATTGAAGTTTCGAAAGATATGATATTGTGATATATTAAAATGATTTGAAAAACGAAGTTTTGAAAGATATGCTATTTTGATATTAAATGATTTGAAAAATGGAGTTTGAAAGATATGATATTTTGATATTAAAATGATTTGAAAAGAAGTTCTGAAAGATATGATATTTTGAAAATGAAGCTTTGAAAGGTTACGATATTTTGATACATTAAAATGATTTGAAAGGAAGTTTTGAAAGGATATGATGATTTAATATATTGAAATGGTTAGAAATGACTTGATTTTATTTTGATACATATTTGAATTGAAAGATATGGTATGATGATATATTGAAATGGTTTGGAAATGATTTAATCTTTATTTTGATAAAGATTTGGGTCGAAATGATATTATATTTTGAAGTATATAATATTGTTTTAAAGTTATAACTACGGGTTATAAAAACAATTGGCTGTTAATGAGACCGTGAGTTGGCATATATGACTAAAATAGGAGCTATACAGGGCTACACAAAGGGTCGCACCCTTTCATCGAGCATGCTCCATCGGAAACCATTCTATTACTTTTGTGATTCGATACGTGGCGCCACTTTGATTCGGGGTATTGTTCGAGGTGGGCGGAAGCTGCTGGCTTGCCGTCACCACCGGTCCGGGAGTGCAAACGGTGTATCCACCCTGGCATTGCCTCGCGTGCCATGTCATCTCCTTATAGCGAGCCCACTACGATTTTGGTTTTAAAGATCCGACCGCGTTAAGGTTCACCATCCCCTTAACGCTATTTTCCATATGATCATACTTTACTGATTAGACACTACTGTATATAGCGCAATATACTACATAGTGAATAGTTTAACGGATCCTTAGAGGATGGGCGGTCCCAAGCATCTTCTAAGTTACTTGTACCTTTACTACAGTTCACTTGAGTTGGTTTACATTGTATAAGTATGTATGTCCTGACTTAAGTGTTTGTATTTTTATTTACGCTCGGGTCAGCCTGAGTTATTCACAGATTTGGATTTCGCTTTCTGGAGATTGGAATCGCTGGAGATATTTTCTTATCTAGTTTTATCTATTCCAGTTCTGTTGTTCTATTCAGCTTGTACTTGGTTGTCATCTTGAGACTTCTGTTGTACTTTATTTTCTTCTGTTGTATTTTATTTAACTCTGATATTTTTATATAGTAGCTTCATGAACTACTACTTCTTCTACTTTCGCTGCATTTTAAATACTCTGTGTCTGTGATCTGTGATTTTTATTTACTGTATATTCTGAGTTTTGCCAAATTTTTATTTACAACGCGGTATTTTGAGAAATTCAATTCCGGCATGAGTGTCTACCTATACACTTATAATGGATGCGAATGGTTGAAAATATCGGGTCGTTACAGTTGGTATCAGAGCTTTGGTAGCTCTAGGCAAAACTCAGCATATGGAGTGAATGTATTTACAGAACCACTTTCATTCGAGTTTGAATCTCTTCCTTTTGACTCGATTCCTTTGAATTTTGGAACATTCCCTACGGTTCCAAAATCCATTCGTATCCCTCACTATTCATCTTCTTTTGACTCTGGAGTATTCCATAACTCCGCTTCGAATGATCTTTCAAGTGAGTCGGCGGTCACGCCAATTTCAAATTGAATTGAAAAAACAGGGGAAACTCCCTTACAATTAGCATCGATTCACTAGAGATTCTTATCTATCCTTGGTTTAGATGCTAATATCTTTTGTTATTTCAAAACTCTAACTCTTGAGATCAATGTAGGTTTACCCCAGAAAAATCCACATTGATCTTATTCTTTAAGTCATGGTTGACCCGGTTAAGGTTGCCCGCGATTTATTTAAGCTTACCCACCTCCCTACTCTGTTATTTAATCATCTTGTTTATTTTCCAATCTATTCTTCCAAACATTTCGAATTGTACTTGTATATCTATGTTTTGTTTTATATATTGTGTTGTTTGAGTTGTTGATGTTGATTTGGGTTTCCGATCGATTCATCTGATCAACGCTATCGATAGGATTTCTAAAACACTCTGACAGAACAAACTGACACAATATTATTTTAAAATTTGGTTAATGAAATAAATTTTGATATATAAGTAAATTTACGAAACTTAATAAACTGATTTAAATTGATTATTTGAAGTGATAATACTTGATTTGGGAACTGAAATGAATTTAGAACAAGAAATTTGAGAATTTAATTTCCGATGGTCTCAAACCTTGTGTTTAAGTTTTAAAAGGTTATATCATTTAAAGTATTTTTGAATAGAAATTTGTTTTCAAAGGATTTTAAAGTTTAAAAATTAGTGCTCTTCTCTTTGTCGCTGGAAAATAACTTCGGTGATGACTGCAGCATCATCGACATTCATTTCGAGTTTCGAAGTGAAGAGACCGCTCTGTAGTCATGCTACAGCTTTGTTTTGGAAATCAATTTGATTTGAATTTCTATAATATGACTTGATCTATGATATATATAGACATATGATTTAAATTTGATTTGATAAACTATGTACATACCTTTAGTTATCTCTAAATGGTTTGAAGAAATCGGAACTTTAATTCTTAAATTTTATTTTTAAAGAATAATTTTGATTATAAAATGGAATTCAAAAATTTTGGATAAATAATTCAAACTTGAGATAAATGAATTGGAAATTTTTATTTGTATAATACTCAATTGCATTCCAATATAACTTACCTTAATTTCAGAAGTTAACAATGTAATTGGATAATATACAATATAAAAAGATTTTTTTAGATAAAATTTGAGTAGTTATAATAAATGTTATACACTTAAATTTTAATTATAAAACGATTAACAGAGGTAAATATAATAAAGGGTAACTGAATAACTTACAATAAAATAATGTTAAAAGAACTAAGAATAAAATAAAGTAGTTATAATAAGTGTAAGTATATTTAACATAAGTGATAAATATATTGAGCGGAATAATTTTAATTTTAATTAGGAATAAAGAAGAATAAAATTTATTAAGTACATTGTGAGTGTAATAAATGATTATTTTTCAAACCCATGGTTTTAAAAACTGTTAATTTAAGATGATTGGATAATAAGATAATGAAAATTGGGATAGTTAAGATTTATTTAACTTGTGTTAAAGATTTATTCTCTATTTAAGTTGAAATTTCCATTCTTACAAATTTATTTCCTTAATTTGATTTTTTTTTCAAACTATCTTTTGTCGTCCTTATTATTCTTATCTTCCTATAGACTGGTATAAGCATTTTTCTATAATTTTTCCGTTTAGAAATCTTTCTATAATCTTTGATAATCTGCACCTTGTTAAACTTACCTATAACAATAGTTATCAGGTGTAACTTCAATCTTCTCGTCATCTTATCTTAATCCTATTTCACTTTATCTTTGTCTGTGCTTTACCGTACCTCATTCCTTTTCGGGGACGAAAAGTTTTGACTGGGAGAGAGTGTAACAACCCTAGATTTTTGCCTATATATTTTAAATTTGACTTTATTTTTATTTTGATTATTTTAAATTTATTTTTATTTCAAACATTTTATCTATAAATGCTGACTATTAAGTGATCTATAGTTCAAAATAGTATAAATTGGACATTTTACTAAAAAGTGAATTTCTACTCAAACTGTTTAAACTTTGACTTTAAAAAAAATGAAAATCATTTTTAAATATTGCATTTTATATTTTATTCTTAAAATAGATGTAATAACTTGAACACTGCTTTTCGTTTCATTGAAAACAGAGTTAAACTGTAAAAGTTCTATACATTTCAATTTTGAGTGTAATTTGATTTATTTAACAATTTTGCCTATTTTAAATTATATAAATCTTCTTTTCTTTGTCATATTTTATTTTTATATGTTATTGTATGTATATTTTTGTATTATAATAATTTTAAAATGAAGTAAACAATTTTTCAAAGTCAATGGTGATTTATTTGTAATTTCTGGACACTGTTTTGGATTTTTAAGAAATTTCTTTAAATCTTTTTCTATTTTCTTTAAATTTAATTTTTTTTCTTATGTGTTAATGGGTTATTTTAAGTATATTTTGTCTTCTAATATTTTTTTAAAGTTATGTTATAATTTTTCCAAAGTTTACTGTGTTGATTTCTTTTTTTTTAAAAAGGTTGTTTTCTTATTTTCTACTATTTTCTTCATTAAAATTATATTTAAATTTTTTTATTTTATTTTGTGAATGTACTTTAATTTTATATTATTATTTATGTTTAAAAATATATTACAAGCTCATATGAATTTTCTTAAATTTATTTCATGTAATTTCAAATTTTCTAGACTAGTTTACTATTTTTAGCTATTTTTCTTAATTTAACTTTATATAATTAATAAATATTACATATATTTTTATATTTTGATAAATTTTCGAAATTTTATCTGGGGTTATTATTATTTCCAGAAATATCAAGTTATATAAACATATATAAGAAATATGAAAGGCTTTGTGACTAGCTGCTTGTGACTCTTTGCTTTCCACTTCTTCATTTTCCAAACTCATGCATTCATTTTGCTTGGCCGACCTTAATTCTTTCAGCTGCACATTTTTTTCTCATTCATTCCCGTATACAAACTCTTCTCAATCACAAAAATCATGGCCTCCATTCCTTAGGCAAAGAGTTGGTAATCTTCTTCTTCTTTCTACTCATTTTCTTCTTATTTTCTTATTATTTTGCTCTTGCTTTCTTCACCTTCAAGGCTAAGCTCCTTCCATCTCCTCCACCTTGGCCTCCTCCTCCACCACCACATCTAGTCAACACTTCCTCCAGCCCACAGCCAAGCCATGGCCGTGCCTTTGTGTTGACTAGATCCACTAAAATATGAACATATACCACATATATGCACCTAGCCGAGCCTACCTTAGCACCACCACCTCAAAACTCCACTTTGGCCGCCACATACACCACCACCACCACCCTAGCTGACCTGAGACACCTCTGCCACGTCATCCTCCACCCCACCCAGACCTGGACAGGCCATGCTAGCTTGTGGCCGAGCCTTTTTATTGCTTAGAAAACCATGTAGTTTGCATTGAATTGTAATTCAAGTGTCGCAAACCTTTGCTCCATCAATCCCCATGCTATGGCTGACCTTTAGGAACCCAAACCTGATCTAAAACCATGCTGTAGCCGTGCCATTTCAGATCATAGCTGAAGCGTAAGAGGTAGAAAGCAAGTGCAAACACTTTGGCTTTGTTTTGTACATCCAATTCTAGCATTGTTTAGTGATAATTTGTGTCGAAAACTTATATCTATTCTATTGTTTTGTGTAAATGTTTGATCAAGGCTATTAGCTATGGCTCTCCACTCTCTTGTTGTATCCATGTTGTCGTGCCTTCGTAGTGTCGTTATGTGTGCTTTGGCAGCGATCTCCAGCTTTGAACATGTGAGTACCTCTCACCAGACATTATGTACTTATATAAGTAGTAAATTGACACCCTGTGAATCTGTAGAACTATATGATCATGTTATAATTGCTTATATTATTATCATATGATGTTCACACCTGTTATTACACATATTATATTATATGTTACTGTTATTTCATGCTATTCTGTTTATTTTATCTGTTCATCACACTGCAAGTTCACTTTACATTAGAATCACTATGGGTTGAAATGATATATACCCGAACAGACTTTAGAATAAGGGAAAATTGTTACGGACTGAAATGAAAGGCCTGAATGATTTTAAATTTATTTCATTTACTTGGGACTGCGGGTTGGAAATGATAAAACCCGGATTTTTCTTTGTAAACTACGGGTTGAAATGATACATTACCCGTATCACTTTACCTAGCGTAGAAAATTATATACAGGCCCGTAGTTAAAATATGTTTTTCTAAAAAATTTAAAATATTTTAGAAATTTAATTATTATAATATTTTGATTTAAAATTAAATAAAAATATATTTTTTGTAAAGTATTATTTATTTTCTGGAAATCCATAAGTTAAATAAATTATGGAAAAGTTAGAAAATCTGAATGTAAGTTGTTTTGGAAATTTTGATTTAATTTTTAAAGGAATTTAAATTAATTTTGAAAATATGATAAATTTACGATATTTTGAATTTTAAATTAATTTAAAATGATTTGTGTAACGTCCCGGAAATTTTCGACTTTCGAAAATTCAACATCGATACTCACTTTATCGACTGCCGAGAAATCGAAGGCCGGAAACCCGAAATGTTATGGTTTAAGAAAAAGAAAAGGAGAGAAAAAGAGAGAAGACATAAAATAGAGGGAAAAGAGAGGATAGAACATAGAAAATATAGAGAAAAGAAAATAAGAGAACAGAACGGAAAGGAAACAACAGAACAACATCAGAATCTCACAATTCGCAACGGAACAACATATAATAAATAAATGAATAATCTTTAAACAAAGAACTATATCAGTTATTACATTACATCACATTTCATTACATCATCATCAGAGTGTACAACAACAAACAACAAATAGTGCAGCGGAAAAAGAAATACTATATACTAGTAATACGCCATGTCATCCATCTTGCCTCCAGCAACTCCAGAATATCCAGAATATCCTGATAAACCTAACTCTTAACTGCCCGTGTGGAAATTGGTGGGCACCCAGAGTTTAGGAAGGAAAACAATAAACTCCGAGTCAGTCATGTGACCGGTGTGAGAACTCAAAACAGTTTATTTATCTTTAAAATCAAAATAGAGGAATATTTTTTTTTAAAGTCAATTCACAATGCATTTAAAAATGAGACTACCATAGGGCCTCCCACACACACACACAATGCAAACGCAGAATCGGAGGAGATTTCTCCTTATGATAGTCAAAGATGCTTGATACGCATTAAAAAAAACATTTGATATTATTACTAGTGCATAGTGTAGGAAAAATTTATTTCGAAAGTAGAATATAAATCTTAGCCAGCATAGACATTTCGAACTATGCCTACTATAGCTAACTATGTTCAATAGCAGGTTACCGCCGCATTCCATAGCAGGTTATACAACTAAAACCGTACAAGTCTCGTATTGTTTCTTTGGATTTCCAATGAATGATCAGGCCAAGGAACTTCCCATTGCCACATGAGAATGCCTCTGGATGGACATCCCCGAGAACCAAACCAGATCTCTACCAACACAAGGCCGGGTTACCCCTAACTGAGTAACAACCGACCGAATATGCCATCCCCCGGTCCTTTGGGACCTTTCACCGAGCGCTCGCAATCAATTCACACAATCATAAAGTGTTTTCAACATGAGTAAGTATCTGGGCTCCATACCATGACACCACCTTTTTCTAGAAGGAAATGCACATATCCTAAAGGGCGCTACCCCTCATAACCTTGCTGCATCTTTCCTGTTTTGACCATTCACGGGGTGTGAGGCTCGACGAAGTCACGTCCACAAAAACATACTTTATACAAAAGCCATGCTTTGGGTCAACAAATGATCATAGAAATGATCACCAGGATAGACGATCAAATAAATGATCCTATCACAAATAATCAACACAATGATCATTTAACAGCAACACTCAGCATGTCACATTACCAAATTGGGAATATATCGCTGATAACCTTCAACTACATAACCTCTAAGCTCGTACGTCTCAGAGAAGGGTGTTAAGCTAAGAGAATAAATTCTCCGCCACCAACAGAAATATATTTGAAAGAAATCTGCTTTATATCTCAGTTTGTAATGTCAGACATACAATCCATACAAGTTTGTTCCGGGATCGAACAAAACCGAAGGCACTTACAAAGAAGTCCTTGCAATCCGGATAATCTCTAATCACGTCCGGACTTCCCATCACATAGGGAGTCTCTATACCGTAGCTACTCGGTGCAAAGACAATCGACGAGTTGTCCTTTCACTTTCAAAAAGATCCGGTCTTCAACACCGGTCTTCAAATGCAATTCATAACGACGTATCACATATTCGGAATGGGTTATACGACCCCATGGTCCTTTCCCGGTTAACCCGAATAGTGAGCGCTTATTCAAAAATAAGTGTGGCATTCAAATTCAAACAAATCACATCAAATACCCATTCAAAGGGAAATATTGATAGTCGGTTATTGAACTATCAATGGATATGCACACATCACCAGTTTCCAAATAATTTTTCCAAATTATTTATTTTCCAAAAATATCTTTACTAGATATATAATTTCACACTTCAAAAATAAATCAATATTTATTTTTAGACAAATTCCCCATTACTTTATAAATTCAATAGTGAATTTATATTTCAAAATATCATACGATTTCAATTATTCATTTCAATTTATCTTCAAAAAGATAAATTCTCAAAATATTCACTTTATATTGGAAGACATTTCCATACTTATTTAATAAGTAATTCACGATCTATTTATTTTCAACACTTGGAAAATATTCAATATACTTAAATCGAGATTAAGTATATATTTCATTCTTTAAGGAAATCATTCTCTTAAACATATTTATTTGGGCCAAAACGAATGTTACGTAAAACATCGTTAAGACAACCCAAAATCACTAGTATAGGGATTCGAAATTAAAATAGATATATAAATCCCAATACTATACAAAACATCTCCTTTCGGAAATCATTTACTATAACAATAGTGCTATAGTCCACCATTTCCTTTTATTTCTTGAAAACGTCTATTTCAACAATAAATGTTGAAATCTATGATTTCAAATCTTAACACATTTTAAAACATCGTTAGATCGTTTTAATTCAATTTAAAACATCACATTCTAAACAATTTCTTTAACATATTATTCACTATTCAAAAACGTGAATATATTACGTTAACAAATTTCATCCTTTTATTCATTTTATTTCAAAGGATTATTCACAGTTCAAAAACGTGAATATAACTCCATTAATAGGTTTCAACAAATTACTTATCAAAATAAGTCGTTTGTGAATTTATAAAACAACGTTTATAAATTCCATTTCTATTTATTTTACCACAACTTCCTTTTATAAATTCCTTTATTAACCAATTCCAGTTTGTAACTCAATTATAAACTAAAAGTTCATATTATAAGTTAAATACTTATAAAAAGATTATTTTCCAAAATCGTTCTTTTAAAGAATTTCCAAATCATAAATCTTATAACTTATAAGATTCATTTATTTAACCAAATCTATTCTTCAAATAACTTCACAAAATTTATAAATCTTACTATTTATAAATTTCATTTATAACTTCACCATTTATAATTTTATAAATTCCATTCACTTATGAAATCCATTTTCACTTCATTCAAACACTTATAAAAACTCGTTTTATAATTTCAATATTTCAATTTATAAATATCCATTTATAAATCTCTTAATATAATTCAATTTATATTATTCTTTTAAAACGTCTTTAATCTCCTTTATAATTTCATCCTTTTGATTTATAAAAAAATTAAATTTTATAAATCCTATATTTAAACTTTTATAATAAATTCAAAAATCCCGTTTTAACTATTTTATAAAATCTTTTAGCCTCATATTTTCAAAAATCAACCTTTTACTATATTTCTCAAAAATCATAATTTTTATAACATTAAAAATTATAACGTTTATTTATTTAAAATGGATCAATTTCCAAACATATAGTATATTTTCAAAAAATCACCTTACAAACATTTTAAAATTCCAAAATTTGGACCAATGATGCTACACACCAAATAGTCAATCACGACAACAACGATATCATATATCGATATGATAATCCATCAAATATCAAAATATCTAAATTTAAATAAATACTGTTGAGGAATCCAGTTGGATCCCTCCAACCTGTTTTCCTGCATCCAAAAACATTAGCACAATACCAATTCCGCTCTAGTACGGAATTATCGCGGTATATGGGATTTAAAATATTATCCGCTTAATAGACGGCGCAATAGGGTCTCATCCGCTATACAAATGCGGGAAATCAATAACTCCAATATATACATATGCCAATATATATATATTGCTATTATATATAATACCAATTTCACTGTTTATGAAATATTCGCGGTATATGTTTTTAATAAATAACATCCGCTTACTAACGGCGCATAATGTCTATTTTAACAATCAATAGATAACAATCATCATTCAAACATGCATTCAAGCATTTTAAATCTAACTATTTAAAATAAAATCGAAACCGATTCGATTGAGTGAGAAGTTCTCACCTTGATTTCAATTTCGTTTTAGCGATTTATTTCGAATAAAATTAAACGGACGTTTAATTTTACCCAAAATTATCACTAACTCCGAACGACTCCAATCCAATTCCATCGCGTAGTGCTCGTCCATACGATTCCAACGCAACTGGTTTCGCGCGTTTTTGACCTCGTATGAAAAAGATATGAATTTTACAAGATACACGATTTTAATTAACTAAATTACAACAATTTCTTTTTAGTTTTAACCTTCATCAAATCTGGGCCTTTGAATCTAACGTTTGCAAATCTGGGCCGCACCCCCCCTAACTCTTTCTTCTTCGTTGCTACTTCCAGAGACATGAACGCATATAACCCATAAACATTCCAATTAGGGTTTAAAAGTTCGACCACCACGATGCATGAAAACACGATCAGGAAGTTCCATTTTGAAGAGCACGACATGTTCAATACTCGGCCAAAATGGCATGGAGTTCGGTCATCACGTTTGCACGCAGCACGAGGCCGAACGCGCGACCTTCATCTCCTTCTTCCCGTTGATTCGTAGCTCCAATCTCGATCTCCACCGTTGAACACGAAGATCTCGCTGCCCTCTATAACTTTGTAGTTGAACACGAAGCTTGAAAGTGAATGGATCGAGAGATAATCGAGGAAGAAAGCATGAAGTTTCTGGCCATTCATATTGATGGTGGCGGCTAGGTTTAGATTTTAGGGTTTTTCTTTTTTTTTTAATTTATGAAGGCTTAGAGTCTATTTATAGAATTTCGAACGACACTATTCATTCGGGAATTCCGAACTCCGATTCACGCGCCGTAACAAGCGTTTCTAGGGTTTACCCCGCGTTTCAGACACAATGGAACAGGTTTCGGAAGCTAATTCGGACATCTGTGCGAGTTATGGCAATAAACGTTCAATTTAAATTAAACCGATTTAAACGATTTTCTATGCGTTTTAATTTGTACCGGACAAACGGTAAATCCAATTCACACAAAATTTGAAACCTTACAATAATATCACATTACGGATCCGATGAAACTGGTTTCGTCGAAATCCGAGACTTTTTGAAAAATGGCTATTTTAACTCGCCAAATTAATATTAAAAATAATTCAATGCGTTTCGAGCTGCCACGATCAAACGATAGCTCCGATTGCTACGAAAATTGAAATCCGATAATAAATAACTATTATGGATCCAATGAAACTGGTCTCGTCCAATTCTGAGACTGTTCAAAAATTGACTATTTTCACTAGTCGATTTTAATATTAAAATATTCAATTTTCACAAATTAACTTTTAATTCGATTTTAAAAGTTCTAAAATATCATTCTAACTCCAACATGATAAAATAAAATTTTGCAAATCATTTTCAATCATATTTAACTCAATTTTCAATTATTTCCATAATTTCACATATTAAATTACCGATTTAATTATCCAATTAAATCCAATTATTCAAATTAAATTTTATTCGACTTATAAATTCACTATTAATATTTAAAATTAATTAAATATCCAAATTTTAATTATCAAACATCCTGGGTCGTTACAATCTTCCCCCCTTAAAAGAATTTCGTCCTCGAAATTAACAAGTAAGAAAAGTTACAGAATCCATTAATTTTCCATAAATTCATAGTTAAACTTCTTATAATAACTTACTAAGTTTTCAAATCTTACTTAGTTATCTTTTCAAAAACAATTACTATTGTTTAACTTTCAATTCCAAAACAAAGTTATAGTTTTCAAATTTTCCAATTTTCTCAAATTTTTTCTAACGCCTTAAATTTCCGGAAAAATTCGCCATAGTCTCCTTTGCGCGGCTCGATCCGAAAAAAAATGACAGTATATATATCACAAATATACATCTCATCAAGTAATGAGGCATCCCGAAGGGAAAAACGTGTAAAAGTACGGTATGTAATCCGAGATATGTACCTTATATTTTATTAGCAAGCATATACGGCTAATATAGCGCGAAAGCGAGCTCCAAATGCGAAGCAAACGCGATCCGCACCTACTAATCACTCAACAAACAACATGAGAACCATGCATATAGACAATAGTATCGATATACAACATATAGCAATTGCAGTAAAAGCAATATATTCAACCATCAACCAACTAACATTCATAACCAATATATATTCATTCATATTCTCATTAATATTCAATGAATTGGTTTTTTTTTCAATTTAATCACATATTTGATTTATTTACAGTGGATGTTTTTACTAACATTCATTTTCAATTAGTTTATATTCACTAATTCATATTCAAGTTGGTTCACTTCCAAATCAAATTCAATTCTATTTAAGATTCACTTAACTTCCAATTGAATTCCAATTACTTTAGCTTCCAATTTCATTAATTCAATTTCATTAATATTTAATGAATTATATACAATCAACTAACAATCATATAAAAATCAATGTATATTAATTACAACCAAATTCCTTTGCTTATATTCATTTTGGTTTAACACCATTACTTTCAATTGGTTTAATTAAATTGATTTTCATTCAATCTTTCAACTTCCAATAACATTAGATTTTAATGAGTTAACACTTATATTCATTATTCCATATCAACTAAATTCACATTCAATTGATTTACATCCAATCCATTAATTCAATTCAATTACAAAGTTGAATTTCATTTACATAACTTAAGTTCACATTTATCAATCAATTCAGCTTCCAAATTCTAAAGTAAATTTTCATTTAACTTTAAATTCATTTTTATTTCAACTCATATTTATAAATATATTCATATAGTTTCACTTCTTATATATATATATATATATATATATATATATTTCACAATTGTAAATCACTTTAATTATAATTCAATTCTTATAATTCATTTTACTTATACAATTCTTCTTCAATTTAGATTATTCAAACATCTAAACAATCAACTTATATACACTTTAATAATTCTGAAAAATTATTTCTTTATATATAGAATATAATCAAGGCAAAATTATTTCATTTACCAAATTTTAAAACAATATCGTGTCGGTTTATCTTGTTTAAGAGTTTAGAAACCCCTTTCTACTATAGTTAGCTAGACTACATCGACCGAAATCTATAAACAATCAACCGGTAAGTCAACACAATACAAAACAATTTTATATATTCACTAACAAATACGCTCTCATAGCTATTACTACACTCAAACTCATTTTAGAGTACTGCTGACTCTATCTCTAATGAGTAATACCCAACAGAACCATGGTTGTCGCTTAATCATATGCTCCGATACCAAATGTAACGTCCCGGAAATTTTCGACTTTCGAAAATTCAACATCGATACTCACTTTATCGACTGCCGAGAAATCGAAGGCCGGAAACCCGAAATGTTATGGTTTAAGAAAAAGAAAAAGAGAGAAAAAGAGAGAAGACAGAAAATAGAGGGAAAAGAGAGGATAGAACATAGAAAATATAGAGAAAAGAAATTAAGAGAATAGAACGGAAAGGAAACAACAGAACAACATCAGAATCTCACAATTCGCAGCGGAACAACATATAATAAATAAATGAATAATCTTTAAACAAAGAACTATATCAGTTATTACATTACATCACATTTCATTACATCATCATCAGAGTGTACAACAACAAACAACAAATAGTGCAGCGGAAAAAGAAATACTATATACTAGTAATACGCCATGCCATCCATCTTGCCTCCAGCAACACCAGAATATCCAGAATATCCTGATAAACCTAACTCTTAACTGCCCGTGTGGAAATTGGTGGGCACCCAGAGTTCAGGAAGGAAAACAATAAACTCCGAGTCAGTCATGTGACTGGTGTGAGAACTCAAAACAGTTTATTTATCTTTAAAATCAAAATAGAGGAATATTTTTTTTTAAAGTCAATTCGCAATGCTTTTAAAAATGAGACTACCATAGGGCCTCCCGCACACACACACAATGCAAACGCAGAATCGGAGGAGATTTCTCCTTATGATAGTCAAAGATGCTTGATACGCATTAAAAAAAACATTTGATATTATTACTAGTGCATAGTGTAGGAAAAATTTATTTCGAAAGTAGAATATAAATCTTAGCCAGCATAGACATTTCGAACTATGCCTATTATAGCTAACTATGCTCAATAGCAGGTTACCGCCACATTCCATAGCAGGTTATACAACTAAAACCGTACAAGTCTCGTATTGTTTCTTTGGATTTCCAACGAATGATCAGGCCAAGGAACTTCCCATTGCCACATGAGAATGCCTCTGGATGGACATCCCCGAGAACCAAACCGGATCTCTACCAACACAAGGCCGGGTTACCCCTAACTGAGTAACAATTGACCGAATATGCCATCCCCCGGTCCTTTGGGACCTTTCACCGAGCGCTCGCAATCAATTCACACAATCATAAAGTGTTTTCAACATGAGTAAGTATCTGGGATCCATACCATGATACCACCCTTTTCTAGAAGGAAATGCACATATCCTAAAGGGCGCTACCCCTCATAACCTTGCTGCATCTTTCCTGTTTTGACCATTCACGGGGTGTGAGGCTCGACGAAGTCACGTCCACAAAAACATACTTTATACAAAAGCCATGCTTTGGGTCAACAAATGATCATAGAAATGATCACCAGGATAGACGATCAAATAAATGATCCTATCACAAATAATCAACACAATGATCATTTAACAGCAACACTCAGCATGTCACATTACCAAATTGGGAATATATCGCTGATAACCTTCAACTACATAACCTCTAAGCTCGTACGTCTCAGAGAAGGGTGTTAAGCTAAGAGAATAAATTCTCCGCCACCAACAGAAATATATTTGAAAGAAATCTGCTTTATATCTCAGTTTGTAATGTCAGACATACAATCCATACATGTCTGTTCCGGGATCGAACAAAACCGAAGGCACTTACAAAGAAGTCCTTGCAATCCGGATAATCTCTAATCACGTCCGGACTTCCCATCACATAGGGAGTCTCTATACCGTAGCTACTCAGTGCAAAGACAATCGACGAGTTGTCCTTTCGCTTTCAAAAAGATCCGGTCTTCAACACCGGTCTTCAACACCGGTCTTCAAATGCAATTCATAACGACGTATCACATATTCGGAATGGGTTATACGACCCCATGGTCCTTTCCCGGTTAACCCGAATAGTGAGCGCTTATTCAAAAATAAGTGTGGCATTCAAATTCAAACAAATCACATCAAATACCCATTCAAAGGGAAATACTGATAGTCGGTTATTGAACTATCAATGGATATGCACACATCACCAGTTTCCAAATAATTTTTCCAAATTATTTATTTTCCAAAAATATCTTTACTAGATATATAATTTCACACTTCAAAAATAAATCAATATTTATTTTTAGACAAATTCCCCTTTCCTTTATAAATTCAATAGTGAATTTATATTTCAAAATATCATACGATTTCAATTATTCATTTCAATTTATCTTCAAAAAGATAAATTCTCAAAATATTCACTTTATATTGGAAGACATTTCCATACTTATTTAATAAGTAATTCACGATCTATTTATTTTCAACACTTGGAAAATATTCAATATACTTAAATCGAGATTAAGTATATATTTCATTCTTTAAGGAAATCATTCTCTTAAACATATTTATTTGGGCCAAAACGAATGTTACGTAAAACATCGTTAAGACAACCCAAAATCACTAGTATAGGGATTCGAAATTAAAATAGATATATAAATCCCAATACTATACAAAACATCTCCTTTCGGAAATCATTTACTATAACAATAGTGCTATAGTCCACCATTTCCTTTTATTTCTTGAAAACGTCTATTTCAACAATAAATGTTGAAATCTATGATTTCAAATCTTAACACATTTTAAAACATCGTTAGATCGTTTTAATTCAATTTAAAACATCACATTCTAAACAATTTCTTTAACATATTATTCACTATTCAAAAACGTGAATATATTACGTTAACAAATTTCATCCTTTTATTCATTTTATTTCAAAGGATTATTGTAACGACCCAGAATTTTTATTTATTTAAAATTTGAATATTTAATTAATTTTAAATATTTATAAGTGAATTTATAAGTCAAATAAATTTTAATTTGAATTATTGGATTTAATTGGATAATTAAATCAATAATTTAATATGTTAAATTATGAAAATAATTGAAAATCGAGTTAAATATGATTAGAAATAATTTGGAAAATTTTATTTAATCATACGGGAGTTATAGAGATATTTTAGAACTTTTAAAATCGAATTAAAAGTTAATTTGTGAAAATTGAATACTTTAATATTTAATAATCGACTGTAAAATAGTCAATTTTTGAACAGTCTCAGAATTGAACGAAACCAATTCCATTGGATCCGTAATAGTTAGTTATTACCGGATTTCAATTTTCGTGTCAATCGGAGCTATCGTTTGATCGTGGCAGCTCGAAACGCATCGATTTATTTTTAATTTAAATTTGGCGAGTCAAAATAGCCATTTTTCAAAAAGTCTCGGATTTCGACGAAACCAGTTTCATCGGATCCGTAATGTGATATTATTGTAAGGTTTCAAATTTCAAGTCAATCGGATTTACCGTTTGTCCGGTACAAATTAAAACGCCTAGAAATCGACTTAAATCGGTTTAATTTAAATTGAGCGTTTATAGCCATAACTCGCACATACTTCCGAATTAGCTTCCGAAACCTGTTCCATTGTGTCCAGAACGCGGGATAAACCCTAGGTACGCTGGTTACGGCGTCTAAATCGGAGTTCGGAATTCCCGGGATGAATAGTGTTTACGCTTGCTTTTTCTATAAATACACCACACACAAATTAAAAAAAAAAAAAAAAAAACCCTAATTCTATTCTACAGGCCGCCACCCATGGTTTCAACGGCCATGAAACTATCTCGTTTCTCCTCGATTTTCTCTTCATCCACTCTCCGATAGACTTCGACTTCAACTAGAAACTTGTAGATCTCGTCAAGACGAAGAGATTCAACGGTGGAGATGCGTTTTGGAGCACCAGGGGAGGAGATAGGGGGCTGCGTTCGTCACGACCTGCGCACGCATTCCCAGGTGGAGGAGATGGCCGAGTTGGCCAGGGCTATGGCCGAGCATGGAGTGGAGTGCGAGCTTCGCAATGGCACGAACTTATCGAGTTATAAGCAAGCAAGGTGGTCGATAGATTAAACCCTAATTTGCTTTGTAATGGGTTGTGCGGCCTGTAATGTCACGCGCGCGTGAGTTAGGGAGGAAGGAGAAGTAATCGTGCGGCCTGGATAGTTTGGGCTTGGATCCTACGGTCTGATTTGCTTAGGTTTAATTTTATAATTGTAATTTATATAAATAAAATCGTGTAAAGTTTAAAAATTGATAACTCTTTGCTGCTAGGTCGAAAAAATGCAAACCCAGTTGCGTTGGAATCGTATGGACGAGCACTACGCGATGGAGTTGGTTTGGAGTCGTTTGGAGTTAGTGAGAATTTCGGGTAAAATTAAACGCGCGTTTAATTTTATTCGAAATAAAAGCTAAAACGGAAATTAAAACCAAGGTGAGAATTTCTCACTCAATCGAATAGGTTTCGATTTTATTTTAAATAGTTAGATTTAAAATATTTGAATGCATGTTTGAATGATGACTGTAAATTATTGATTGTTAAAATAGACATTATGCGCCGTTAGTAAGCGGATGTTATTTAATATAAACATATACCGCGAATATTTCATAAACAGTGAAATTGGTATTATATATAATATCAATATATATATATTGGCATATGTATATATTGCAGTTGATTGATTTCCCGCATTTTTTGTTTAGCGGATGAGACCCTATTACGCCGTTAGTAAGCGGATAATATTTATTAAAAACATGTACCGCGATAATTTCGTACTGGAGCGAAATTGGTATTGTGCTAATGTTTTTGGATGCAGGAAACAGGTTGGAGGGATCCAACAGGATTCCTCAACAGTTTTTATTTGATTTCAGATATTTTGATATTTGATTGATTATCATATACGATATATGATGGATCGTTGTAGTCGTGATTGACTATTTGGTGTGTAGCATCATTGGACCCAGATTTTGGGATTTTAAAATGATTTTAAAAGTGATTTTGAAAATATACTATATTTTTGGAATTGATTTTGAAAATATACTATATTTTTGGAATTGATCCATTATAAATAAATAAACGTTATAATTTTTAAAGTTATAAAAATTATGGTTTTTGTGAAATATAGTTAAAAAGCTGATTTTTAGAAATACGATTAAAAGTCGATTTTTGAGAAATATGAACTAATGATTTTATAAAAAAATTTAGATTGGATTTTTAAATATATGATAAAAGTTTAAATATAGGATTTATAAAATTTGATTATTTTATAAATCGAAATGATGAAATTATAAAGGAATTTAAAGACGTTTTAGAATAATAATATAAACTGATTTATATTAAGAGATTTATAAATGGATATTTATAAATTGAAATATAGACATTATAAAACGAGTTTTTATAAGTGTTTGAATGTAGTGAAAATGAATTTCATAAATGAATGAAATTTATAGAATTATGAACTGTGAAGTTATAAATGAAATTTATAAATAGTAAGATTTATAAATTTGGTGAAATTTTTTTTTGAAGAATAGATTGATTTAAATAAATAAATCTTATAAGTTGTAAGGTTTATAAATTGAAAAGTCTTTAAAAAGAACGATTTTGTAAAATAATCGTTTTATAAGCAATTGACTTATAATATGAACTTTTAGTTTATAATTGAGATATGAAATCAAATAGGTTAATAAAGGAATTTATAAAAAAAGAAGTTTTTATAAATAAATAGAAACGGAATTTATAAACGTTGTTTTATAAATCCGCAAACGACTTATTTTGATAAGTTAATTGTTATAACCTATTAATGGAGTTATATTCACGTTGTAAACAGTGAATAATCCTTTAAGTTAAAAAGAATAGAAATAATGGAATTTGTGAACATAGTATATTCACATTTTTGAATAGTGAAAAATCCTTTGAATTAAAATGAATAAAAGAATGAGATTTGTTAACGAAGTTTTTTCACGTTTTTGAATAGTGAATAACACGTTAAAGAAAATGGTTTAGATTTGATGTTTTAAATTGAATTAAAACGATCTAACGATGTTTTAAATGTGTTGAGATTCGAAACCATAGATTTCAACATTTATTGTTGAAATAGACGTTTTCGAGAAATAAAAGGAAATAGTGGACTATAACACTGTTGTTATAGTAAATGATTTCCGAAAGGAAATGTTTTGAATAGTATTGGGATTTATATATCTATTTTAATTTCGAATCCCTATACTAGTGATTTTGGGTTGTCGTAACGATGTTTTACGCAACATTCGTTTTGGCCCAAATAAATATGTTTAAGGGAATGATTTCCTTAAAGAATGAATTATATACTTAATTCGATTTAAGTATATTGAATATTTTCTAAGGTTGAAAATAAAAAGATTTGTGAATTACTTATGAATAAATAAGTATGGAAATGTTTTCCAATATGAAGTGAATATTTAGAATTTATCTTTTTGAAGATAAATTGAAAATGAATATTATAAATCGAATTGAAGTCGTATATTCATTAATACTTTGGAATGTAAATTCACCAGTGAATTTATAAAAGAAGGTGGAATTGGTTTAAAAATAAATATTGATTTATTTTTGAAGTGTTGAAATTATATATCTAGTAAAGATATTTTGGAAAATAAATAATTTGGAAAATTATTTGGAATCTGGTGATGTGTGCATATCCAGTGATAGTTCAATAACCGACTATCAGCATTTCCCTTTGAATGGGTATTTGATGTGAATTGATTGAATTTGAATGCACACTTATTTTTGAATAAGCGCTCACTATTCGGGTTAACCGGGAAAGGACCATGGGGTCGTATAACCCATTCCGAATATGTGATACGTCGTTGTGAATTGCATTTGAAGATCGGTGTAGAAGACCGGATATTTGCGAGAGCGATAGGATGACCTGTCGATTGACTCTGCACCGAGTTGCTCCGGTATAGAGTTCTCCATATGTGATGGTGAATCCGATCAGGATTGTGAATATCCGGATTGCAAGGACTTCTTTGTAAGTGCCTTCGGTTTTGTTCGAGCCCGGAACAGACTTGTATGGATTGTATGTCTGACATTACAAGTTGAGATATAAAGCCGATTTCTTTCAAATATATTTCTGTTGGTGGCGGAGAATTTATTCTTTGCTTAACACCCTTCTTTGAGACATATGTGCTCAAAGGTTATGTAGTTGAAGTTATCAGCGATATATTCCCAATTTGGTAATGTGACATGCTGAGTGATGCTGAAATGATCATTGTGTTGATTATTTGTGATAGGATCATTTATTTGATCGTCTATCTTTGTGATCATTGTGTTGATCATTTGTTGACCCAAAGCATGGCTTTTGTATAAAGTATGTTTTTGTGGACGTGACTTCGTCGAGCCTCACACCCCGTGAATGGTCAAAACAGGAAAGATGCGGCAAGGTTATGAGGGGTGGCACCCTTTAGGATGTGTCCATTTCCTTCTGGAAAAGGGTGGTATCATGGTATGGAGCCCAGATACTTACTCATGTTGAAAACACTTTATGATTGTGTGAATTGATTACGAGCGCTCGGTTGATAAAGGTCCCAAAGGACCGGGGGATGGCATATTCGGTCAGTTGTTACTCAGTTAGGAGTAACCCGGCCTTGTGTTGGTAGAGATCCGGTTTGGTTCTCGGGGATGTCCATCCAGAGGCATTCTCATGTGGCAATGGGAAGTTCCTTGGCCTGATCATTCGTTGGAAATCCAATTCCCAATACGAAACTTGTACGGTATTAGTTGTAGAACCTGCCATTCACTTATGGTGGTCACCACTGTTTGGATGGTAGCTATAGTAGGCATAGTTCGAAATGTCTATGTTGGCTAAGATTTATATTCTACTTTCGAAATATTTCTCTACACTATGCACTAGTAATAATATCAAATGTTATTTTAAATGCGTATCAAGCATCTTTGACTATCATAAGGAGAAATCTCCTCCGATTCTGCGTTTGCATTGTGTGTGTGTGCGGGAGGCCTTATGGTAGTCTCATTTTTAAAAGCATTGCGAATTGATTAAAAATATTCCTCTATTTTGATTTTTAAAGTTAAATAAACTGTTTTGAGTTCTCACACCAGTCACATGACTGACTTGGAGTTTATTGTTTTCCTTCCTAAACTCTGGGTGCCCACCAATTTTCACACGGGCAGTCAAGAGTTAAAGTTTATCAGGATATTCTGGATATTCTGGAGTTGCTGGAGGCAAGCTGGATGGCATGGCGTATTACTAGTATATAGTATTTCTTTTTCCGCTGCACTGTTTGATGTTGTATGTTGTTGTTGTACACTCTGATGATATGATGTAATGTAATATAATGTGGTGTAATAACTGATATAGTTCTTTGTTTAAAGATTATTCATTTATTATTATATGTTGTTCCGCTGCGAATTGTGAGATTCTGTTGTTGTTCTGTTGTTTCCTTTCTGTCCCGTTCTATTTTTAAAATTCTCTGTTTTCTAAAAATCGTCTATCTTCTTTTCCTCTCTATTTCTCTTTTTCTTTCTTCTTTTTCTCTCTTCTTTCTTTTCTTTTCTTTTTAAAACCCATAACTATTCGGTTTTCGGCCTTTGATTTCTCGGCAGTCGATAAAGTGAGTGTCGATGTTGAATTTTCGGAGAACGAAAATCCGTATCGTTACATTTGGTATCAGAGCTGATGGTTAAGCGACAACCATGGTTCTGTTGGGTATAATTCATTAGAGATGGAGTCAGTAGTACTCTAGAATGAGTTTGAGTGTAATAATAGCTATGAGAGCGTATTTGTTAGTGAATATAAAAATTGTTTTATATTGTGATGATTGGTTTATTGAGTGGCATATGAACTTTCGTCAGCACAGCCTCGAAACTGAGCCGAAGGGGTTTCTAAACACTTGAATAGAACAATTCGACACAATATTGATTTTAAATTGGGTAAATGGAATAATTTTGCCTTGATTATATTTTATATGTAAAGGAATAATTTTTCAGAATTATTAAAGTGTATATAAGTTGATTGTTAGGTTGTTTGAATAATCTAAGTAAAAGAATAATTGTATAAGTAAAAGAATTATAAGAATTGAATTATAATTAAAGTGATTTACAATTGTGAAATAAACTTATATATATAAGAAGTGAAACTATATGAATTTAAGTTATGTAAAACTAAGTGATGTTTAAAGGAAATATAACTTTAGTAATGTTAATGAAGTTAATATTGGTATCGAAGTAAATTAATGAAGTTAGTAATAAATATGAACTTGAGTTATGTAATAGAATTCAACTTTGTAATTGAATTGAATTAATAAATTGAATGTTAATCAATTAAATGTAAATTTAAGTTGATATAAAATAATGAACATAAGTGTTAATTCATTAAAATTCAAATGTTATTAGAAGTTGAATAAAAATTGAATGAAAATCAATTAAAATTTAAACCGAATTGAATGTATGAATATAAGCAAAGGAATTTGGTTATAATTAATATACGTTGGTTGTTATATGATTGTTGATTGGTTATATGTAATTCATTAAGTGTTAATGAAATTGAAAGCTATGAAATTGAAATTCAAATTGAAAGTAAATAAATTTGAATAGAATTGAATGTGAATTAGATTTAATTAGTAAATGTAAACTAATTGAATTGAGAATGAATGTTGATAAAATCCAATGTAAATAAATCAAATGTAATTTAAAGTGAAAACCAATTCATTAAATATGAATGAGAATATGAATGAATGTTTATTGGTTATGGATGTTAGTTGGATGATGGTTGAATATATATTGCAATTGTTGTTTAGTTGCATTTGCTATGTGACATATATAGTTATTATGTTGCTATATGTTGTATATTGATACTATTTTCATATATGCATGATTCTCATGTTGTTTGTTGAGTGTTTAGTAGGTGCGGATCGCGTTTGCTTCGCATTTGGAGTTCGCTTTAGCGCTATATTAGCCGTATATGCTTGCTAATAAAATATAAGGTACATATCTCGGATTAAATATCGTACTTTTACACTTTTTTCCCTTCGGGATGCCTCATTACTTGATGAGATGTATATTTGTGATATATATACTGTCATTTTTTTTTTTCCGGATCGAGCCGCGCAAAGGAGACTATGGCGAATTTTTCCGGAAATTTAAGGCGTTAGAAAATTTTTTAGAAAATTTGGAAAATTTTTGAAAACTTTAACTTTGTTTTAGAGTTGAAAGTTAAATGATATAATTGTTTTTGAAAAGATAACTAAGTATGATTTGAAAACTTAGTAAAGATTTGAAAGAAGTTTAATTATAAATTTTGGAAAGTTAATAGATTCTGTAACTTTTCTTACTTGTAATTTCGAGGACGAAATTCTTTTAAGGGGGAAAGATTGTAACGACCCAGAATTTTTATTTATTTAAAATTTGAATATTTAATTAATTTTAAATATTTATAAGTGAATTTATAAGTCAAATAAATTTTAATTTGAATTATTGGATTTAATTGGATAATTAAATCAATAATTTAATATGTTAAATTATGAAAATAATTGAAAATCGAGTTAAATATGATTAGAAATAATTTGGAAAATTTTATTTAATCATACGGGAGTTATAGAGATATTTTAGAACTTTTAAAATCGAATTAAAAGTTAATTTGTGAAAATTGAATATTTTAATATTTAATAATCGACTGTAAAATAGTCAATTTTTGAACAGTCTCAGAATTGAACGAAACCAATTCCATTGGATCCGTAATAGTTAGTTATTACCGGATTTCAATTTTCGTGTCAATCGGAGCTATCGTTTGATCGTGGCAGCTCGAAACGCATCGATTTATTTTTAATTTAAATTTGGCGAGTCAAAATAGCCATTTTTCAAAAAGTCTCGGTTTCGACGAAACCAGTTTCATCGGATCCGTAATGTGATATTATTGTAAGGTTTCAAATTTCAAGTCAATCGGATTTACCGTTTGTCCGGTACAAATTAAAACGCCTAGAAATCGACTTAAATCGGTTTAATTTAAATTGAGCGTTTATAGCCATAACTCGCACATACTTCCGAATTAGCTTCCGAAACCTGTTCCATTGTGTCCGGAACGCGGGATAAACCCTAGGTACGCTGGTTACGGCGTCTAAATCGGAGTTCGGAATTCCCGGGATGAATAGTGTTTACGCTTGCTTTTTCTATAAATACACCACACACAAATTAAAAAGAAAAAAAAAAGAAAAACCCTAATTCTATTCTACAGGCCGCCACCCATGGTTTCAACGGCCATGAGACTATCTCGTTTCTCCTCGATTTTCTCTTCATCCACTCTCCGATAGACTTCGACTTCAACTAGAAACTTGTAGATCTCGTCAAGACGAAGAGATTCAACGGTGGAGATGCATTTTGGAGCACCAGGGGAGGAGATAGGGGGCTGCGTTCGTCACGACCTGCGCACGCATTCCCAGGTGGAGGAGATGGCCGAGTTGGCCAGGGCTATGGCCGAGCATGGAGTGGAGTGCGAGCTTCGCAATGGCACGAACTGATCGAGTTATAAGCAAGCAAGGTGGTCGATAGATTAAACCTTAATTTGCTTTGTAATGGGTTGTGCGGCCTGTAATGTCACGCGCGCGTGAGTTAGGGAGGAAGGAGAAGTAATCGTGCGGCCTGGATAGTTTGGGCTTGGATCCTACGGTCTGATTTGCTTAGGTTTAATTTTATAATTGTAATTTATATAAATAAAATCGTGTAAAGTTTAAAAATTGATAACTCTTTGCTGCTAGGTCGAAAAAATGCAAACCCAGTTGCGTTGGAATCGTATGGACGAGCACTACGCGATGGAGTTGGTTTGGAGTCGTTTGGAGTTAGTGAGAATTTCGGGTAAAATTAAACGCGCGTTTAATTTTATTCGAAATAAAAGCTAAAACGGAAATTAAAACCAAGGTGAGAATTTCTCACTCAATCGAATAGGTTTCGATTTTATTTTAAATAGTTAGATTTAAAATATTTGAATGCATGTTTGAATGATGACTGTAAATTATTGATTGTTAAAATAGACATTATGCGCCGTTAGTAAGCGGATGTTATTTAATACAAACATATACCGCGAATATTTCATAAACAGTGAAATTGGTATTATATATAATATCAATATATATATATTGGCATATGTATATATTGCAGTTGATTGATTTCCCGCATTTTTTGTTTAGCGGATGAGACCCTATTACGCCGTTAGTAAGCGGATAATATTTATTAAAAACATGTACCGCGATAATTTCGTACTGGAGCGAAATTGGTATTGTGCTAATGTTTTTGGATGCAGGAAACAGGTTGGAGGGATCCAACAGGATTCCTCAACAGTTTTTATTTGATTTCAGATATTTTGATATTTGATTGATTATCATATACGATATATGATGGATCGTTGTAGTCGTGATTGACTATTTGGTGTGTAGCATCATTGGACCCAGATTTTGGGATTTTAAAATGATTTTAAAAGTGATTTTGAAAATATACTATATTTTTGGAATTGATTTTGAAAATATACTATATTTTTGGAATTGATCCATTATAAATAAATAAACGTTATAATTTTTAAAGTTATAAAAATTATGGTTTTTGTGAAATATAGTTAAAAAGCTGATTTTTAGAAATACGATTAAAAGTCGATTTTTGAGAAATATGAACTAATGATTTTATAAAAAAATTTAGATTGGATTTTTGAATATATGATAAAAGTTTAAATATAGGATTTATAAAATTTGATTATTTTATAAATCGAAATGATGAAATTATAAAGGAATTTAAAGACGTTTTAGAATAATAATATAAACTGATTTATATTAAGAGATTTATAAATGGATATTTATAAATTGAAATATAGACATTATAAAACGAGTTTTTATAAGTGTTTGAATGTAGTGAAAATGAATTTCATAAATGAATGAAATTTATAGAATTATGAACTGTGAAGTTATAAATGAAATTTATAAATAGTAAGATTTATAAATTTGGTGAAATTTTTTTTTGAAGAATAGATTGATTTAAATAAATAAATCTTATAAGTTATAAGGTTTATAAATTGAAAAGTCTTTAAAAAGAACGATTTTGTAAAATAATCGTTTTATAAGCAATTGACTTATAATATGAACTTTTAGTTTATAATTGAGATATGAAATCAAATAGGTTAATAAAGGAATTTATAAAAAAAGAAGTTTTTATAAATAAATAGAAACGGAATTTATAAACGTTGTTTTATAAATCCGCAAACGACTTATTTTGATAAGTTAATTGTTATAACCTATTAATGGAGTTATATTCACGTTGTAAACAGTGAATAATCCTTTAAGTTAAAAAGAATAGAAATAATGGAATTTGTGAACATAGTATATTCACATTTTTGAATAGTGAAAAATCCTTTGAATTAAAATGAATAAAAGAATGAGATTTGTTAACGAAGTTTATTCACGTTTTTGAATAGTGAATAACACGTTAAAGAAAATGGTTTAGATTTGATGTTTTAAATTGAATTAAAACGATCTAACGATGTTTTAAATGTGTTGAGATTCGAAACCATAGATTTCAACATTTATTGTTGAAATAGACGTTTTCGAGAAATAAAAGGAAATAGTGGACTATAACACTGTTGTTATAGTAAATGATTTCCGAAAGGAAATGTTTTGAATAGTATTGGGATTTATATATCTATTTTAATTTCGAATCCCTATACTAGTGATTTTGGGTTGTCGTAACGATGTTTTACGCAACATTCGTTTTGGCCCAAATAAATATGTTTAAGGGAATGATTTCCTTAAAGAATGAATTATATACTTAATTCGATTTAAGTATATTGAATATTTTCTAAGGTTGAAAATAAAAAGATTTGTGAATTACTTATGAATAAATAAGTATGGAAATGTTTTCCAATATGAAGTGAATATTTAGAATTTATCTTTTTGAAGATAAATTGAAAATGAATATTATAAATCGAATTGAAGTCGTATATTCATTAATACTTTGGAATGTAAATTCACCAGTGAATTTATAAAAGAAGGTGGAATTGGTTTAAAAATAAATATTGATTTATTTTTGAAGTGTTGAAATTATATATCTAGTAAAGATATTTTGGAAAATAAATAATTTGGAAAATTATTTGGAATCTGGTGATGTGTGCATATCCAGTGATAGTTCAATAACCGACTATCAGTATTTCCCTTTGAATGGGTATTTGATGTGAATTGATTGAATTTGAATGCACACTTATTTTTGAATAAGCGCTCACTATTCGGGTTAACCGGGAAAGGACCATGGGGTCGTATAACCCATTCCGAATATGTGATACGTCGTTGTGAATTGCATTTGAAGATCGGTGTAGAAGACCGGATATTTGCGAGAGCGATAGGATGACCTGTCGATTGACTCTGCACCGAGTTGCTCCGGTATAGAGTTCTCCATATGTGATGGTGAATCCGATCAGGATTGTGAATATCCGGATTGCAAGGACTTCTTTGTAAGTGCCTTCGGTTTTGTTCGAGCCCGGAACAGACTTGTATGGATTGTATGTCTGACATTACAAGTTGAGATATAAAGCCGATTTCTTTCAAATATATTTCTGTTGGTGGCGGAGAATTTATTCTTTGCTTAACACCCTTCTTTGAGACATATGTGCTCAAAGGTTATGTAGTTGAAGTTATCAGCGATATATTCCCAATTTGGTAATGTGACATGCTGAGTGATGCTGAAATGATCATTGTGTTGATTATTTGTGATAGGATCATTTATTTGATCGTCTATCTTTGTGATCATTGTGTTGATCATTTGTTGACCCAAAGCATGGCTTTTGTATAAAGTATGTTTTTGTGGACGTGACTTCGTCGAGCCTCACACCCCGTGAATGGTCAAAACAGGAAAGATGCGGCAAGGTTATGAGGGGTAGCACCCTTTAGGATGTGTCCATTTCCTTCTGGAAAAGGGTGGTATCATGGTATGGAGCCCAGATACTTACTCATGTTGAAAACACTTTATGATTGTGTGAATTGATTACGAGCGCTCGGTTGATAAAGGTCCCAAAGGACCGGGGGATGGCATATTCGGTCAGTTGTTACTCAGTTAGGAGTAACCCGGCCTTGTGTTGGTAGAGATCCGGTTTGGTTCTCGGGGATGTCCATCCAGAGGCATTCTCATGTGGCAATGGGAAGTTCCTTGGCCTGATCATTCGTTGGAAATCCAATTCCCAATACGAAACTTGTACGGTATTAGTTGTAGAACCTGCCATTCACTTATGGTGGTCACCACTGTTTGGATGGTAGCTATAGTAGGCATAGTTCGAAATGTCTATGTTGGCTAAGATTTATATTCTACTTTCGAAATATTTCTCTACACTATGCACTAGTAATAATATCAAATGTTATTTTAAATGCGTATCAAGCATCTTTGACTATCATAAGGAGAAATCTCCTCCGATTCTGCGTTTGCATTGTGTGTGTGTGCGGGAGGCCTTATGGTAGTCTCATTTTTAAAAGCATTGCGAATTGATTAAAAATATTCCTCTATTTTGATTTTTAAAGTTAAATAAACTGTTTTGAGTTCTCACACCAGTCACATGACTGACTTGGAGTTTATTGTTTTCCTTCCTAAACTCTGGGTGCCCACCAATTTTCACACGGGCAGTCAAGAGTTAAGGTTTATCAGGATATTCTGGATATTCTGGAGTTGCTGGAGGCAAGCTGGATGGCATGGCGTATTACTACTATATAGTATTTCTTTTTCCGCTGCACTGTTTGATGTTGTATGTTGTTGTTGTACACTCTGATGATATGATGTAATGTAATATAATGTGATGTAATAACTGATATAGTTCTTTGTTTAAAGATTATTCATTTATTATTATATGTTGTTCCGCTGCGAATTGTGAGATTCTGTTGTTGTTCTGTTGTTTCCTTTCTGTCCCGTTCTATTTTTAAAATTCTCTGTTTTCTAAAAATCGTCTATCTTCTTTTCCTCTCTATTTCTCTTTTTCTTTCTTCTTTTTCTCTCTTCTTTCTTTTCTTTTCTTTTTAAAACCCATAACTATTCGGTTTTCGGCCTTTGATTTCTCGGCAGTCGATAAAGTGAGTGTCGATGTTGAATTTTCGGAGAACGAAAATCCGTATCGTTACAATTATTCACAGTTCAAAAACGTGAATATAACTCCATTAATAGGTTTCAACAAATTACTTATCAAAATAAGTCGTTTGTGAATTTATAAAACAACGTTTATAAATTCCATTTCTATTTATTTTACCACAACTTCCTTTTATAAATTCCTTTATTAACCAATTCCAGTTTGTAACTCAATTATAAACTAAAAGTTCATATTATAAGTTAAATACTTATAAAATGATTATTTTACAAAATCGTTCTTTTAAAGAATTTCCAAATCATAAATCTTATAACTTATAAGATTCATTTATTTAACCAAATCTATTCTTCAAATAACTTCACAAAATTTATAAATCTTACTATTTATAAATTTCATTTATAACTTCACCATTTATAATTTTATAAATTCCATTCACTTATGAAATCCATTTTCACTTCATTCAAACACTTATAAAAACTCGTTTTATAATTTCAATATTTCAATTTATAAATATCCATTTATAAATCTCTTAATATAATTCAATTTATATTATTCTTTTAAAACGTCTTTAATCTCCTTTATAATTTCATCCTTTTGATTTATAAAAAAATTAAATTTTATAAATCCTATATTTAAACTTTTATAATAAATTCAAAAATCCCGTTTTAACTATTTTATAAAATCTTTTAGCCTCATATTTTCAAAAATCAACCTTTTACTATATTTCTCAAAAATCATAATTTTTATAACATTAAAAATTATAACGTTTATTTATTTAAAATGGATCAATTTCCAAACATATAGTATATTTTCAAAAAATCACCTTAAAAACATTTTAAAATTCCAAAATTTGGACCAATGATGCTACACACCAAATAGTCAATCACGACAACAACGATATCATATATCGATATGATAATGCATCAAATATCAAAATATCTGAATTTAAATAAATACTGTTGAGGAATCCAGTTGGATCCCTCCAACCTGTTTTCCTGCATCCAAAAACATTAGCACAATACCAATTCCGCTCTAGTACGGAATTATCGCGGTATATGAGATTTAAAATATTATCCGCTTAATAAACGGCGCAATAGGGTCTCGTCCGCTATACAAATGCGGGAAATCAATAACTCCAATATATACATATGCCAATATATATATATTGCTATTATATATAATACCAATTTCACTGTTTATGAAATATTCGCGGTATATGTTTTTAATAAATAACATCCGCTTACTAACGGCGCATAATGTCTATTTTAACAATCAATAGATAACAATCATCATTCAAACATGCATTCAAGCATTTTAAATCTAACTATTTAAAATAAAATCGAAACCGATTCGATTGAGTGAGAAGTTCTCACCTTGATTTCAATTTCGTTTTAGCGATTTATTTCGAATAAAATTAAACGGACGTTTAATTTTACCCAAATTCTCACTAACTCCAAACGACTCCATTCCAATTTCATCGCGTAGTGCTCGTCCATACGATTCCAACGCAACTGGTTTCGCGCGTTTTTGACCTCGTATGAAAAAGATATGAATTTTACAAGATACACGATTTTAATTAACTAAATTACAACAATTTCTTTTTAGTTTTAACCTTCATCAAATCTGGGCCTTTGAATCTAACGTTTGCAAATCTGGGCCACACCCCCCTAACTCTTTCTTCTTCGTTGCTACTTCCAGAGACATGAACGCATATAACCCATAAACATTCCAATTAGGGTTTAAAAGTTCGACCACCACGATGCATGAAAACACGATCAGGAAGTTCCATTTTGAAGAGCACGACATGTTCAATACTCGGCCAAAATGGCATGGAGTTCGGTCATCACGTTTGCACGTAGCACGAGGCCGAACGCGCGACCTTCATCTCCTTTTTCCCGTTGATTCGTAGCTCCAATCTCGATCTCCACCGTTGAACACGAAGATCTCGCTGCCCTCTATAACTTTGTAGTTGAACACGAAGCTTGAAAGTGAATTGATCCAGAGATAATCGAGGAAGAAAGCATGAAGTTTCTGGCCGTTCATATTGATGGTGGCGGCTAGGTTTAGATTTTAGGGTTTATTTTTATTTTTTAATTTATGAAGGCTTAGGGTCTATTTACAGAATTTCGAACGACACTATTCATCCAGGAATTCCGAACTCCGATTCACGCGCCGTAACCAGCGTTTCTAGGGTTTACCCCGCGTTTCGGACACAATGGAACAGGTTTCGGAAGCTAATTCGGATATCTGTGCGAGTTATGGCAATAAACGTTCAATTTAAATTAAACCGATTTAAACGATTTTCTAGGCGTTTTAATTTGTACAGGACAAACGGTAAATCCAATTGACACGAAATTTGAAACCTTACAATAATATCACATTACGGATCCGATGAAACTGATTTCGTCGAAATCCGAGACTTTTTGAAAAATGGCTATTTTAACTCGCCAAATTAATATTAAAAATAATTCAATGCGTTTCGAGCTGCCACGATCAAACGATAGCTCCGATTGCTACGAAAATTGAAATCCGGTAATAACTAACTATTACGGATCCAATGAAACTGGTCTCGTCCAATTCTGAGACTGTTCAAAAATTGACTATTTTCACTAGTCGATTTTAATATTAAAATATTCAATTTTCACAAATTAACTTTTAATTCGATTTTAAAAGTTCTAAAATATCTTTCTAACTCCAACATGATAAAATAAAATTTTACAAATCATTTTCAATCATATTTAACTCAATTTTCAATTATTTCCATAATTTCACATATTAAATTACCGATTTAATTATCCAATTAAATCCAATTATTCAAATTAAATTTTATTCGATTTATAAATTCACTTATTAATATTTAAAATTAATTAAATATCCAAATTTTAATTATCAAACATCCTGGGTCGTTACAATTTGTATAACATATTAATGATTTTTGAATAAAGTTAAAATGTTAATGAATGAATATTGAGTTGAATTTGGAAATATAACTTTAATTGGAATTTATGAATTTGGTTTAAAAGTGAAATTTTAAGTCAAGTTAAATAAAATGGAATTAAGTTATATTTGAAATTTTAAACTTAAGTGTTAAGTTGAAATTTAATGTAATGAACTTAAATTTGAATGTTGAAATTTAATAAGTGAATTATTAATAAATATTGATTTTCAGAAGGAAACTTAACTTTATGAAATCACGAATTTAAGGAAAATTAAATGATGCTTATAAATGTGAAAATGTATGATTCTATAAGTTAAAAATGATTTAAATAAAAATATAAGTGTTTGTGAAATTCTATTGAATATTTGAAGTTAATTAATAGCATTTTTAATACCGTCTTTTGTTAAATTTAATTGTTTTTGAATGTAACTTTCTGTATCATTTTCTAAATGCTGCGAAACTTGAATTTTCATTATTTTAATAAATTTAAGTGCATAAATGAACATTGAAAAGTTTAAATTTTTGGAATTTAATAATTTAATTATTGAATGTAATAACTTCATTTTTATGATTTAATAATGAAGTAATTTGTTTTGAAATATAACTATTTGATATATTAAAATGATTGAAATGTGGTTTCGAAAGATTTGATATTTTGATATATTAAAATGATTGAAATGTGATTTCGAAAGATATGATATTTTGATATAATAAAATGATTGAAATGTGGTTTCGAAAGATATGATATTTTGATATATTAAAATGATTGAAATGTGGTTTCGAAAAGATATGATATTTTGATATATTAAAATGATTTGAAATGTGGCACTGAAAGATATGATATTTTGGTATATTAAAATGATTTGAAACGTGGTTTTGAAAAGATATGATATTCTGATATATTAAATGATTTGAAACGAAGTTTTGAAAGATATGATGTTTTGATATTAAATGATTTGAAAAAGGGAGTTTGAAAGATATGATATTTTGATATTAAAATGATTTGAAACGAAATTTTGATAGATATGATATTTTGATATTAAATGATTTGAAAAATGAAGTTTTGAAAGATATGATATTTTGATATATTAAAATGATTTGAAAAACGAAGTTTTGAAAGATATGATATTTTGATATATTAAAATGATTTGAAAAACGAAGTTTTGAAAGATATGATATTTTGATACTAAATGATTTGAAAAATGTAGTTTGAAGTAGGATGGTGGCGACGTTCTCGAGGTATATTATGTGGACCCAACTCCCGTGAGTTGGCATATATGACTAAAACAGGAGCTATATCGGGCCACACAAAGGGTCGCACCCTTTCATCGAGCATGCTCCATCGGAAACCATTCTATTACTTTTGTGATTCGATACGTGGCGCCACTTTGATTCGGGGGTATTGTTCAAGGTGGGCGGAAGCTGCTAGCTTGCCGTCACCAACGGTCCGGGAGTTCAAACGGTGTATCCACCGTGGCATTGCCTCGCGTGCCGTGTCATCTCCTTATAGCGAGCCCACTACGATTTTGGTTTTAAAGATCCGACCGCGTTAAGGTTCACCATCCCCTTTACGCTATTTTACATATGATCATACTTTACGATTAGACACTACTGTATATAGCGCAATATACTACATAGTAAATAGTTTAACGGATCCTTAGAGGATGGGTGGTCCCAAGCATCTTCTAAGTTACTTGTACCTTTACTACAGTTCACTTGAGTTGGTTTACATTGCATAAGTATGTATGTCCTGACTCGAGTGTTTGTATTTTTATTTACGCTCGGATCAGCCTGAGTTATTCACAGATTTGGATTCCGCTTTCTAGAGATTAGAATCGCTGGAGATATCTGCTTATCTAGTTTTATCTATTCCAAGTCTGTTGTTCTATTCAGCTTGTACTTGGTTGTCATCTTGAGACTTCTGTTGTACTTTATTTTCTTCTGTTTTATTTTATTTAACTCTGATATTTTTATATAGTAGCTTCATGAACTACTATTTCTTCTACTTCCGCTGCATTATAAATACTCTGTGTCTGTGATCTGTGATTTTTATTTACTGTATATTCTGATTTTTGCCAAATTTTTATTTACAACGCGGTATTTTGAGAAATTCAATTCCGGCATGAGTGTCTACCTGTACACTTATAATGGATACGAATAGTTGAAAATACTGGGTCGTTACACCTATCCCGTGTGTCGTGCCTCCCTGAAAGAGCCTCCATCACCATCGCGTCACCAACCCCTTCCCCTCGGCCTTAGTTCACTCAAACCATCTCGTGCAGCTCGACCACCACCCTCCGCCGAACCACGTAGCCGACCATGCAGCATACCTCTCCGCCTCGCCACCTCTACAAACACCACCCGCCTCCTTGCATGCAAGCATCACCGTCCTTCACCTCCTCACCTCTCCTCCTTTGTGAATTTGTGAGTGAGTATATTTAAATACATTAGTATATCTATTAGTATATATATACATATAATGTTTACAGAGTATTAGATCCAGTGTCAAAATATATTTGGGTAAGTTTAGTGGTATATGTATGTAGTAGTTGTTTGCATATTTGCTTTGTTTAGGGTCTGCACACAGGTAGGTACATATATTGACCTGCATATGAATACTTTGTGGATATATTAATACTTTAATAGCTGGAATAGCTGTTGTATTATAAGCTCTGTCGTATGCATATAGGTTTATGCTATTTTATTTAATCTTATAATATTTCATTTTGTGTAACGCATGTATATAGTATGCATTTGGGTTTTCGATCGACAAACCTTTTGATAAAGTAATATATTTTTCAGAACTTTGTATATGTGGCATAGCTATATGTATCAGCTTATACATTATTTCATATGCCTATATAACTTTATATATGAGTTCATAAAATGGTTGCTCATGTATTTGATGAGGAATATATCTTTTCTATGAAATAATGATTTTAAAATATGTCTGTGATGGTATTTTGGGTTAGTATGGGTTAAAATAAAAACATTGATATGTACAAGCTAAATATGTTTAAAAATAAATTTTGGATATAAATTATATGTTTACTTTTATAAAAAGTTTATACAAGCAGGCGTTGGCGCGTGATATGCTGTATTTTAATACATATACATGAAAATTTGATTAAGTAAATTATATATATTTGGTTACAATAGTATCATATACGATGTCTTAACAAATTTATATAAAGTTGTCTACATACTAAAGCTATGGTTGGATTAGTTGTTATATTATATAAAATTTATACATTTGTTTACAAAGTTGTATAAGATGTTATATTATAATTTGTTAGAAGTATACACATGTTTGTTAAGTATATAAGTTCTGCCAATAGTATACTATTAGTATACACTAGATACATTTATAATATGAGTCTGCATTTACATTGTCATATATATGTTGAGTCTAATTTAAAAGCAATGATTTAGAAATGCGTATATGTATTAAGTTTAAAAAAATGTGATTGTATTTAGAATATGTCTATATATATAGTTATATACAGTTATATATCTATATCCACTTATACCAATTACCTTCGTCAATCCAGTCCATCGTGCCTTACTCTTGTCTCGCCAATGTCCAATTTGGTTGCAGCACCTTTTGATTGGCTCGTGTCCGTATCAGTGTGCATATCTGTGTCATCTTCTTATCTCTCTAGCCTCGAAAGGTGAGCAATCACTCACGATTAATATTCTTTTATTTATTAAATTCGATTTCAATTGAAACAACAAATTGAAATACCTGTTGTTAGTTATTTATACTGTTATTTACGTTATTACCTGTATCAGTTTACCTGTGACATCTGACACCATTATCTGTTAATTATTTATGCGATGATAATACAGCTTGGCTGTTAATTGATTGATTGTTGATGTTTACATTGGACGTCAAATCGTAATGCATAAAGTGATAAATATTATGTAATTGAATTTGACGTAGGATAGTTAAAAATTTGAATCGACATATGTGTTGAATTTGGTTAGTTAAATTTGTAAAATATGACCCCTTAAATGTTTAATTATTTGACACGTACGAAAATGGTTAATTACCCTTAAACCATTTGAATTTATGTTGTATTAATTAATGATGTATAAATTGAATAATTGATGTAAAGTGTAGAATTGCATAAAATAATAAGTGTAATAATCTTTAATCTACATGAAATGATAGTGTAGATTCTAGAAATAATTATATTAATTTGCACAAACAACAATGTGAATTGATACGATTATTTCAGGATTATTTGAATTAATTGATGGATTGTTATTGAATGTTGCTATTGCTTGTTTATTTACTTTGACACCATCCCAGTTATCACACTGCAAGTTCCCTTTGCTATGTTTTAATTTTTGGAATTGAATTGGAATAGTGTTGAAATGATAAATACCCAAATGAATTTGACCTAGGATAGAGAATTAAATAAAAACCCGATTGGTCAATAATTTGATTTAAAAATAAAATGAAGATTTTATTTGAATAAATAATAAGTTTGAAAAGAAGTTGGAATTTGAATTTAATGAAAGAAAATGTTAATATTTAATATTTGAAACAAAATATTAACAAGTAGTTGCTGAAAGAACGTTGTTTTATTAAAAATTTATTTAACAATAAAATTTGGAATTATTCATTGTATTAAGTTTGAAATTATTTAATAATTAAGTTTGAAATTATTTAATTATTAAGTTTGAAATTATTTAACGATTATGTTTGAAATACTTAATAATTAAGTTTTGAAATTATTTAATAATTGAATAAGATTGTATTATTTGATAATTAAATAAAAATTTGAATTCTTTGATAAGAGAAATTAAACTTTTGAATAAGTGAATTTGAAATACATTAATAAATGTAATTAGATTGCTTTATTTATTAAGTTTGGAAAATTATTTAAGTAAGTTAATAAGTGAAATTGAACTTCTCGGATAGGTGAAAGTTAGTTCTTCATTAATTAAGTTTGAAATTTGTAACTAAGTAAATAAATAAATGGGATTGAATTTCTTAACAAGAAATAAAATGCGTCTTATTGAAATAAATATAAGACTTGAATCTAAGAATTTGATTTGACGAATTTAATCTAATTGAATTTAAAGTTTTGATAAAACGAAGTTGAACTTAAGTAATTGGTTAAATGAATTGGAAATCTAGTAGAAATCATTTGAATAATAATTTAACTTAACGAATAATGAATGAAATCGATAATTGAATTTGAAATTGATTTGAGTGTTAAATTAATTTATTTAAATGATTTCGGAATGAAACTTATGTCCGAACTTGAATCAATATTTGAATTGTTTAAATACAAATGAAATTGAATTATAAGATTTTGAAATTGTAATTTGGAAGTTTTGAAATGTAAATTATGGAAATTGATATAGAAAGACAAATGGAATGTTAAATTACAAATACTAATTGAAATGGGAATTGATTTGGTTTTTGAGATATACTAAACGACCAATCGGTGTAATAATTGCGAAAGTTATTATAGAATCCGGAATCGGTTATGGACATACTCCCTGTCTAAACCAAAAACCACTTTAATAACTATACACGGAGTGTAATCCAGAATGAAGTGGTTGGATTGATGTACGGGATGACTGAAGAAAGAGAACGATAATGGATAGCCTTGACACTTGTGTCAAATTGGAAATGACTAAAACAGGAGCCGTGCCGGGCCAAATAGGGTTAGCCACCTCGAGCGAACACACTTCTTCGAAACTACTCATTACTTGTTATTGATTGGTGCACCCTCGTATTTGGGAGTGTTGTTCGCGGTGTTGCGATCGTTGCGACGACGCGTTCTCACCAGTCCGGATCAGACAAATGGTAGTTTCACTACCTTGGGTATTGCCTCATGTGCCTTGTCATACTTGTATCCCTATATACGCGACCACTACGGATTTGTTTTGTGTTATACCTATGAAGTACTCCCTGATATCCCACCAGTTTACGGTGGAGTTTACAATGCTGTATAGATTATAACGCTTATATAAAATGTGTTAAGGGGGATAATGGTAACACCTTAACACTATTTTGATATTTATGTTACTGATAGACATTATTTATTTAGCGTACACTACTATATAGTAGATAGTTTAACGGATCCTTAGAGGATGGTTATTCCAACGTCCTTTGAGTTACTTGTATTTCAATTGTTATTTCACTTGAGTTGGATTTATTGATATAAGAATGTTAATCCTGACTCGAGTGTTTCATGTTTTGCTTTATGCTCGGGTCATACGGAGTGTACCAGTATTCGAGACTTACCTTTGGAGTTGGAGCTTCGCTTGGATATCCAGCTAGCTATCCAGTTTCAGATATTCAGTTGATTCCAGTGATGTATTCTGATTCTTGTATTTGACTATTTTATTCGAGACTTCTGTTGTAACTTATTTAACTCGGTTATTTATATAGTAGCTTCATGAACTACTATCTTTTGCTTCCGCTGCATATTTATTACTCTATGTCTGTGTTCTGTGATTATTTATTTACTGTATATGTTCAGTTTTTCCAAATTTAAATTAACAATTCGGTATTTTGAATTATTCAAGTCCGACATGTGTGGATGCGAATAGTCCAAAATAGCGGGTCGTTACAAATAACACCCGAGTCAGTCTGGAAAATCAGCGTGAGAAAACACACCCAATTAGATTATTAAAGTTTTCAAAATCCTTTTGAAATCAAAGGTATCTCGTAAGACCATGCCATAAAATACGTGCCGGGTTTTTACCTTGCGATAACTAAAACATTTCTTATCAAATCCTCTGATATATAGTAGCTTCTATATACAAATACTTATTCAAATACCGAAATTGTTACATTTATTAAATTCCAGCATAATAGGTATACAAACAAGTCCGAAGGTACTTATTGGAGATTGGGTTTCCATCAATGGCAGGGCTACTGGGGTACTGCCCGTCACAGTACTTGGTCTAGATCAGAGTACCGAGGATCCACCCTGATCCCCTGCTACACAAGACCGGAGCTACCCTTTGCTAGACAGTCCGAATAAAATCACCCCGCGGTTGGGATCAGCAACCGCCTACACAGCCGAATAAAAAGGGACATCTAGACAGGGATGACCTTACCCTAATTGGTTGCTAGCCACTTAGCCTTGCTGCACCTCCCTTATTTTATCCATTCCCGGTTGATGAGGCTCGACGCTATGCACTACCTTTTAAGCACATACACGCTTAGAATGCTCATCGTCCTCTTGATGATGTTCTGATAGCATTCGTCCATATAAGTCCGTTCTAGGTCCGAACGGAACCGAAGGCCATACTCCTATTACATCCATTTTAGGATCATCCTCAGGATTAGTAGCGATTAGCCCTTGCACTTCACTGCTCCATCTTCGACTCCAAGCTCTTGTCTTCCTCATGAAAACGTTCAAACCGGATCCAAGTGGTTTTCGAGAAATTAATCTCGAACTCGGTCTCTTCGAAACGATCAGCGCATTGGCCAATATTGATAGTCGGTTATTTAACTGTCATATAACATCCATAAACAACATTAGGCCTTAGTAATTCCCCAAACTATTTATTTATTTCAAAATATCTTGGCAAGATATATTTCCACACTTCAACCCTTTGAAAATAGTTTCAAATCATTTTTTTATCTCGCAGAATAAATTTCCACCCAACTGTTTTATTTCAATCAAAAATCCCCAAGTCTTAATATTTTAGGTTTTTTTTTAAATATTTAAATCACTTTATACAAAAATATATACTTTAAAACACTTAAAATAAAACTACTTAAAAAGATTTATTTAATATACTAGTTATGATAAAATTTATAATAATTTTTCATGTAAAACTTAAGCCAAAACTAGATTTAAAATAAAAGACATTTTATAAGGTATAAATATTAAATAATTATCTTTTAAAAATCATAATACTAGTTAAACCTGAAAAATAATTTACTTATATAATTAACTTAATAAATGTTTACTTTTAAAATTTTTTAAAACCACTAAATAATAATTTCTTCTAAAACAATCTTTTCAAACCACTTTAAAACCTCTAACTTATACTTGGAAATCTGCTTTGAAAACATATTTGGCTTTTCAGGAAAATACACCTTCCATTCAACATTTTTAAAAATAAAACCACTATGTAACAACCCATAATTTTGTAAATATTTCAATTAACATCTCATTTGAAAACTTTGATTTTTAAATGATTTAAAAAATTGAATTTCTGGAAATTTCAAATGTAAATTTGGAATTTGTTTGTAATTTATTTTCCAAAAATAATAAAATAAAAAATTTCTGAAATCTTTATATTTTAGTCAACTGAAAGTCAAAGTTTGACCATAGTCAAAAATTTTAAATTTGAATTTTTAAATTTTAATCTTTTTGTTTGAAGCAGAATATAATTTTGATATTCGTCCTGTTTTTCGTTTCGTCGAACCCTGTTTTATACTTTTTTAAATTGGATAAAATACAATGTTTTACACATAGTTATTTTCTATATCTTATTTTCTATTTTTCGATGTTAATTCCCCTATTTTGTTTCCTCTTTTATTTTTTTAAACTTTTATTTTATTCAGTGGATTTTATTTTGATAAATGGCTTAGAAATTTGAAAAGACCTAAGTTACTTGTTTTTATTTGTTGCCTTTTCCTTTTCCCTTGCCTTTCCATTTACATGGCCAATTATTTCCCACATTCATAGCCATGATTTTCTCTTATCAATCACGTAAATATTGTTTCTCATCTCACTTCCATTTGCATGCAAACAAAGAAAAAAAAAATGCAAGATCTCATGGCTCCTTTTCTTGGAAATCAAGTAAGCCTTTTATTTACTAGCCTTTCATTTTCAAAACCCTACATCTCTATCCGTTCACATCTTCATAACCCTAGCCGCCACTAAGTTGTAAATCTCATACAAAATAGTTTCTCATCTCCTGACTTATCACTTGCATCTGAAAAAATAATACAGCAAGAAAATTCCATGGCTTCTCCCCCCTCTTCTTCTTTTTCTATTTTCTTTTTCCTTTTTCTTTGTTTTTCATAATGATTTGCTCGGCCTCTACCTTGCACTATCCCCTAGCCGACCCCATCACCACCTCCTCCATTACCCAAAAGCATGGCCGTGACTATAAGATGATAATCCATCACAAAAGAACATGAAACCCTAGCCAAACTCCTATATTCCATCCACTTCCCCTTCCTTTTGCTTGGCCACCCCTTGTTTCCCACTTCCATCCCCTTGCCGTGGCCAACACCTACCTGTAGCCATACCTTATGCACCACTGACCTAGCCTAGCACACCATGGCCGACCACTTTTAGCCATAAGGTCGAGCCTATGTTGCTTGTAACCTTCCAAATTTTTGACCTTTTGCCTTCCCATGGTTGTAACTTGCCACCACTTCATTTCTCAAGCCATAGCCGTACCCTAAGACCTTCATAGCCGAGCCTAGCTTACCCTTTTGCATCATGGCCGAACACACCATGATGATGGCCGAGCCATAAGTGATGTAGCCGAGCCCATGTGTTGGTTAAACTAAGGTTTGTCACTTTTATTTCATATTTTCCGTTATTTTAATTTCCATTCTTTTGTATTGAAATATAGTCTTATATATGTTGTATTTGTTTGCATACAAGATTTGGATCTAACTCTTCATTCACTCAAAAGTATAGTCGTGCTTTGTCATGCCTTTTCGTGCTTTGCGGAGTTTAGATTTGTGTTTTAATTTGATTCTAGCTTTTAAAAGGTGAGTTATCACTCTCGACATACATACTTTTATAATTGTGAATTGATGACAAGTGAATTGTATAGATTATTACGCTATGTTCATACATGCCTATGATATATTTATATGATGTTAAATGATGTTTATGTACCTGTTCCATCATTCGATATGATATTATATGCTATACTGTTATTTTATTTTTCTGTATCTCACACTGCAAATTTCCTTATCACTACGGGTTGAAATGATACATACCCGAACAGACTTTAGAATAAGGAAAAAACATTATGAGCTGAAATGATAGGCTCGAGTGATTTTTATTGCATTTATTTTACTTGGGATTGCGGGTTTGAAATGATAGAACCCGGATTTTTCTTTTTAAATTAAGGATTGAAATGAAATATATCTGCATCACTTGACCAAGGTTAGAAAATATTATACAGGCCCATGGTGATATTTTAAGTAATATTTTCCTAAAAATTTATTAAGCATTATTAAATAATATTTCCCTAAAATATTTTTAAGTATTTTGAGTTTTATAAATATACGAAATTTTAACTTAAAATTTGATGTAATGCTTTAATTATAAAGGTGTATTGGTTTTCTATAAGTTAAATTTTCATAAGTTAATAATTGGTTTTAAGTTGAATTATAGATCTTTATTGATGATAAATAACTTAATAATTGAGTTTGACCTAATATGGAAGTTGTAAACTTAACCTAGTAATTGTTATGAATTTTACTTTATGAAATGGACATGGTTTGAATAATAAACAATGTATTTTAAGCGAATAAAATGGAATACAATTTTAACTGGACATTTTGTAATAAAATGTATTTAACTAGAAAATCATAGTTAATTGAAGTCAAAATGAATAGATCAATAAAGAAAATTTGGTTGTTATATTAACCATGATAAAATATTCTTTTGTGAAATGTTATGTTTGGTAAATAAATGGTTATGATTTTAAAGTGGAAAATTTGTCTTAAATTACGACTTAACTTGATAATTGGAAATTGGGTTTTAAATAAAATTGTTAAGTTAAGTAAATAAATGAAAATTTAGTTTTATTTATGAAGTGGGTATTTTAAATAAAGTGTTAAGTTATTTGTTAAAATAGAGTTAAAGAAGAATGTACTTTTGACTTAACAAATGAATCTTAGTTTAAATTGGATATTTATCCATAAAATTTTATTTGTTTTTAAAGTCATAAGTTAAATGATATCCAAATGAATATTTTCTGAAGCGGGAAATATGATTTTGATAAGTTAAAATGGCTATTAATTGAAATTTTAATGTGGCTGAAATGTTAGTATAAAATCTTGAATTTTATTAGTAGCGCTTCAGAAATGCTATGGTTTTAGGATATCATTTACGAAGTGCTATTAATTATGAAGCTTAATTAGGTTCTGAAATAACTAAATACCTATTACAGCACTGTAGAAGTGCTGTTGATTTTGAATTTGAACTATTTTTGAAAATAACTAAATAACTACTACATCACTTTATAAGTGCTGCTGTTTTTGAAATTGAACCGTTTTGAAATAATAACTAAATACCTACTGTAGCACTTTATATGTGCTGTTGTTTTTGAATTTGACAATGTTTTGAAATATTATTATATCTACCGTAACATTTAATAAGTGCTGTTGTAGCTAAAATTTACAATGTATTTGGAAATTTTATAATTGAATTAATGAACTTGAAATTGCTATAACTTGGGTAATGAATATTATTTAAAGTGGTATGATTTTCTAAGTATTATAATTTCCAAATGATAATATTTCAAAGTGTTATGTTTTTTGGGGTATAATGGCCCCAAAGTGTTTTGGTTTTGGAGTTGTTATAACTTTGAAGGTACTATGGTTTGGAAATGAAGTTATTGGAATTGTATTAAATTTTAAATTGACTTTAAATATATTAATTTGAAACTTATTGAAAAATTGAAGATTCAAGAATATGACCTTATAAGGTGGTTTGGCTTAAGATGATTTAAAGGAATATTTCAAGTTTAATAAATTGAAGGAATATTGAATGATTTGTAAATTTGGGTTTATTTAAATGATATAATTATTTGGTTTTGGGATTTAAATGATATATTATTACTTTGGTTTTGAAATGGAAATGATGTATTGATTTGATTTTGGAATGAAATAATATAGTATTTAGTTTAAAAATGGATATTATTTTGGAAAGTAATGGTATTTGATTTTAAATGGTTTTGGAATAGAAAGGTTTTGAAATGAATATCCATGGGTTATAATAATGGTTGGTTGTTAAAGAGATTAGGATCGAAAGTTGTCATACTCTCTGCCAACTCCGAAAACCACTTTAACAACCATGTATGCGGTGGAGATTCCAGAATGAAGTAGGATAGTGGCGACGTCCTTTGAGGTATATACGTGGACCCGACTCCCTGAGTTGGCATAAGGTGGCTAAAACAGGAGCGATTCCGTGCTAGTTAGGTAGCTCCTCTTACCGGACACACTCCTTCGATACCATTCTATTACTTTGTGATTGATTGGAGCCTTTTTTATTTTTGGGGGTGTGGCACGAGGTGGGCGGTAGCTGCGCGCTATGCGTCACCACCAGTCCAGACAGCAATTGGTATATCTACGCTGGCATTACCTAGTTATGCCATGTCACCTACCCTAGTGTGCCTCGTACGAGTTTGATTTGTGTCATACCTATGGAGTATCCTCTGGTAGCCTCCCGATCAGAAGGTATTACAGTACTGTATAGACTATTGGCACTTTTATGTGTTAAGGGCTATATGGGTAACCCCTTAACGGTATTTAAAAGTAAGTTTATTTTATTATAGACATTATTATAATAGCGAAATATTACTACATAGTGAATAGTTTAACGGTTCCTTAGAGGATGAGCGGTACCAAGCATCCTTTAAGTTACTTGTACCTTATATTACAATTCACTTGAGTTGGTTTACATTGTATAATTATGTATGTCCTGACTCGAGTGTTTTGTGTTTTTCTTTACGCTCGGGTCAGACTGAGTGATACAGCATTTAAGACTCACCTCTAGAGTTAGAGCTTTGCTTGAAGATCTAGCCATCGAGTTCACTCTCAGTTATCCAGTTGATTCCAGTAGACTTCAGTGTTTTATTCTGATTATACTTGATTACCATATTGAGACTTCTGTTGTATCTTGTTTAACTCTGATGTAAATTTATATAGTAGCTTCATGAAGTACTACTTCTTTCCTTCTCCTGCATTATATTACTCTGTGCTGTGATTTTGTGATTTATTTATTTGTTATATATTCTGAGATTTTCCAAATTTATTTTACAATGGTATTTCGAGCAATTCAAGTCAGACATGTGCGGATGCGAATGGTTGAAAATATCGGGTCGTTACACACTATTTATTTTTAAAGCCAATTACCCATTTGTAACGACCCGAAATTTTCGATTCTGAAAATTCGACACTAATACGTTCAGTGTAGAATTGCCAAGCAATCAAACGTCAGAAATTCCAATTTGTTAAGGTAAAGAAGAAAAGAGGTAGAATAAGAACAGAAAACAACAGCATAGAATCTCACATTCGCAGCGGATCAAAATATAATATCAAATAATAGCATTTATACAAAGAAAAGCTATAGTTGTCAGTTTGCATACAATATTAAAGTACAGTCATTCACAAATAAAACTGGACAGTTGTAACAACCTGTCCCTGCCTTATTATCAACACAATCTCAAATGCACAGTGGAATATACTCCACACGTCCCTGCCATCCAGCTCGCCTCCTGAGTTCCAGAATGTCCCAACTTGAAAATCTATAATAATCGGTCTGAACCGAGCATTACAAAAAAGTAACACCAGGGTCAGGCTGGAAACCAGCGTGAGTAAACCCGTTTAACTTGAAAATACTGAGTTATAAAACTATTTGAAAACCAGGGTAACTCGTTCATCACTATGAGTTCTTATCTTGCTAAAGCCAACACTTATTTCACAAAACAATATCTAAGTAGCATTACTTAGTTTAAATGAAAATATCACTTAATTTATTCTATTCCAGCCTATTTGATTCTAAAATAAAATCCACGAAGGATTTGTAGATTACTAATCGAAAGTGGTCCCAGATATCGCTGAAATCCGATCCCGATCTCTTCGAAATCCAAACGCCGTCTCTTAAGGCCAAGTTATTTAAGTAAAATAATTTAATTTAAAATTTCAGAATGTCACATTCGCCCAGAAATTCCATCACAGATATCTATTTAAATAAACGACTCACATTATCACAGTTCAATTCCGGTATCTCATATCACAGAATATCACGAATTAACGTATTAGAGATATTAAAGCAATCTAAATATTTAATCAAATTAAATCATTCATACACTAGATTAACAATTCACACAATCATCCAATTAAAAATAGAATTTTATTAATTATTTAAAAATCCTGTTTAATTATCATTGACGAATTACAATCTATATAATTTGTTTTATCTTAATTAAGAATTTGGAATTAATTAATAATAATAGTTTATTATTACTTAAGACTTCTGATTAATTAAAAGTTTACAACATCTTTATTTTACTTTAACCATTAACTAATTATACTATTTTCTTTATTTTAATAAACTTTAGGAATTAATTCAAATAATTAACATGTATCTCATAACCCTAACTTAATTAACTTAACTTAAATTTTTTTCTTTCGTATGGACCAATTACTATCCTAGGTTTGAATTACTTTAAAATTTTAAATTACTTGTGTTAGGAAATCTAAAGTTCAAAAGCATTTAACTTCTATAAAATTTGTTTTCGAAATTACTTTGCGAAACTTATCAATTTATTATCACGAGAACAACAAGCGCACTCGGCCCAAAAACTTACCAGACCAAAACTTCCTTTCCTCATCTATCTTCCTCACTTCTTTATAGGAACACCCAACATGCACATCACCGTGTATGTGCACGCCGTCACTTACCATCAAATTACGCTGCCGACCACACGAACAAGTCGTGTCTGTAACGGCCCAATATTTTCAGCCAGTCACGACACACATGTCGGAATTGAATTGCTCAAAATACCAGAATGTTACTTTATATTTGGCAAAACTCAGCATATACAGTAAATAAATAATCATAGAATCACAGGCACAAAGTAATATAACAATACTTCAGTGGAAACAAAATGAATAGTAGTTCATGAAACTACTATATATATATATCAGAGTTAAATAAGTTACAATAGAAGTTTCAAATACAATAGTCTAATACAAGATCAGAATACATCACTGGAATCAACTGAATAACTCTAAGCTGAAAAGATGTAGATGGATCTCCAAACGAAGCTCCAACTCCAAAGGTGAGTCTCAAAAGCTGTATCACTCAGTCTGACCCGAGCATAAAGCAAAACACAAACACCGAGTCAGGATTAACATTCTTATATCAATAAATCCAACTCAAGTGAAATAAAAACAGAAACACAAGTAACTCAAAGGATATTTGGGATAACCATCATCTAAGGATCCACTAAACTATCTACTATGTAGTAATATACGCTATTATAATAATGTCTAAAGTAAAGTAAACTTAGTTAAAAATAGCGTTAAGGCTTTACATTTTCCACCTTAACACATATATAGTGCCGGTAGTCTATACAGTACCATCGTACCTCCAAATCAGGAGGCTACCATAAATAATCCATAGGTACGAAATAAATCAAACTCGTACAAGGCGTGCTAGGGTAGGTGACACGGCATAACTAGGCAATGCCAGGGTAGATATACCAATTGCACTTCCAGACCGGTGGTAACGCATAGCCGCAGCTACCGCCCAGAGCCACACTCCCGAAATCAAAAGGTGCACCCAATCAATCACAAAGTAATAAAATGGTATCGAAGGAGTGTGTCCGATCAGAGGAGCTACCACATTATCCCGTTGATTGCTCTTGTTTTAGCCACCATATGCCAACTCACGAGAGTCGGGTCCACGAATATACCTCATATAGGACGTCGCCACCATCCTACTTAATTCTGGAATCTCCACCGCGTACACGGTTGTTAAAGTGGTTTTTGGAGTTGGAAGAGGGTATGACAACTTTCGATCCCGGTCTCTTTAGTAATCAAACGTTATTATAACACCGCAGTCATTTAAAATTAGTATATACTTCAAAATCAAAATACCATTGCCATTTCAAAACCAAATACGATATCATTTCTATTTCAAAACGAATTTCGATATTATTTTCATTTCAAAAATATCCATTTCCAAAATCATAACACTTCAAGGATAATACTTCGAAATTCATAACTTTGAAACCCTAACTTCCACCACTTAAACAGTTTAGATATTAAAATGGTATATATAAAATAGTTCATTTTGAAAATGATTATTTTAATAGTTTATATCAAAATAATTTATAAATTAAAATATAAAATAGTTTAAATATAATTTAAAAATACTTTGTATAATAAAATAGCATCCTCAAATTTCACATATCAATTTTAAATGAACTCGAATTCCAAATTCAAATTTAATCAAATCTAAAATCATAAATTTCAATTTAATTTAGTTTCTCAATAAACCATTCTAAATAACATCGATTTCAAATACAGATTTGAACCACAATATAAACCGTTTCAATTTCTATATATTTCAAAGCCTTTATATTCTGAAACTTCAAAACTAAATTCGATAATTTTATATATTGTTAGCATCAGAATTGGTCACTAACACCCTTAAGAGAGATTGTGTAGAGAGATTAATGTGGAAAGTAAAGTTAAACAGAGGACAATACGTAAATTTAAATGCAGAAAAAACGAACACCAGATTTATAGTGGTTTGGCATAATTGCCTACGTCCACTTTGAGGTAGATCTTTATTGCTTTTCTCGATAATCGATTACAGATACAATCCGTATGTCAATCACTCAAATACAATTGCTAAGAAAAAAGATTAAGTCTTGAATAAGTCTTGAATGCGGCAGAGTCTCCTCCATGTTCTCGAAATTTCGATCACTTTCATTATGCCCCTGCCTCTCTATTTATAGACGAAGGCAGGTTGGACTTCCCTGGTGGGCCTAACAGCTTGGTATCTCAGCCCGATATAAGTAATCTACGAATGCTGAACCAAAAATGCTAAACGGCAGAGTGCCGACCGAGATCCTTGTGTCGAATGAAAAGATGTGTTACGTGAGAGGTGCATGCCGATCGAGAATCGACGCCGGACGGGGAATGTGCCGAACGAAGCTGGAATGCCGAGCAGTTCAGGAATGATGAGCAAGGCATGAATGCCGAGCGCTCTAGAAGCTGAACGCTCTTGAATGCCAACCGACCAGTTGTGTCCTACGTCCCTGGAATGCCGAACACTCTCTAATGTCGAACGTTCCTGAATGCCGAGCGTTCTCTAATGCCGAACCCTATTGAGTGTCGAGCGCTCCTGAATACCGAGCGCTCTCCAATGCCGAACGCTCCTAAATGCCGAGAGCTCCTAAATGCCGAGCAGTGTGGAATGCCGAACAAGTTTGGATGCCGAACAACTTTGTCACGCCGAACGGCCTTCAGTGCCAATCGACCATAGATGCCAAATGGCCTGGTCATGCCGAACGAGAATGCTATGTCCTTAGTTGCCTGGTCAAACCTCCAAGTAACACTTGCCCTCCAAAGTGCATTACGTGATCGAACGTGATGCGCTTTGAATCGCGTGTCCTCTGTGCTTCGCTTCGAGCTTTAGGTTTATTCTTCTTCCTGGTGGCGTTTTCTCGTGAATACTGAGTGAGCCAATGCATGTCGAACATTATGCGAATACCGAGCAGCATAGCCGAAGCCGAGCGCCCTGGATACCAACGCTATTAAATGCCGATGTCGTCTTGACCGGTTCTACCGGTTATTGTCTCTTCGACTTCCTCTCTTCCCCTATAAAGTTCAGCATTTTCCTTCTTCTTTTCTTCTTTACTTTCACCTCCGTTATCCTGTATTCATGAACCTCGCCTTTTAACGAACTCCAAGAATTTGACTACCCTTCCTTCCTCGAGCATCATCCCTGCGTCACCCTTTTCCCTAGTCATTCAGAATTAATTAAAGTCGTGCCCTTAACTCCAAAGTTCTCCCGAGCTTCAATCTATTTGCTAGGTATTGACCCCTTCTATTTAAATGCTTTCCCTGACTAAAAGTTTTGATACGAGGCTTAAGTTCGTAAATTAGAGTCGTGGCCAATAGATATTTCGTTGATGAAAGGATCGAACTGTGATTAGGGCATGTTCTAAGGCTAGATGACGTAGAGAAAAGGGGAAGTGGTCAGAGGCAAGCACATAAGGGTGTTGGTGGAAGATATACTATGGTTCGGTATGGTTTTCTCATGCCGAACCAGATTGGAGGGAAGAGTAGAGGAGGAGCAGGAACTGGCTAGAGCGCCGAACAATACGGTCCGTTATGACTTGCCGAACGACTTGACCACGTCGTTCGGTATGGATGGAGGAGAAAGATAAAACCGTTGTTAAGGGCGAAGTGCCGAGCGTTGGGGATCTACATAACCTCGGCTCAGCATGATTCGCCACATGCCGAGCAACGAAGTGGAAAAATAAGGAGGAAGTACGAATTGGTTAAATGCGGAACGATATTTCGGCCGAATAGCGCGTAGGCCGAACAGTCATGGATGCCAATTGATAGTTAGGCCGAGCAACATTTTGGCCGAACGATACTTAGGCCGAACAACATTTTGACCGAACGATACTTAGGCCGAACAACATTTTGACCTTGCCTAATTATAAGATAAAAACAAAGACACGGACCTAAGCATACTGGCATATCGGACTAATCTGGACTGATAACTTCCTAGTTCCAATTATCATAAGCCTGAACTGAAATCGATAAAAGCAGATAAAGGCTTTTGGCATACAGTGTCAATGTCCGAGTCCAAAATTGAAAACATTGCAAGGCTGGTTTTCGGAGACGGTCAGCGATGACGGTGTTCGAAGACGGCAGTTCAAAGTTCAACTTTATACCATCAACTCTGTGACTTATAATTTCTCAGCACTTACACTTGAATTATCACACTAATTCACACACCACACCAGGAGGGGGGGGGGGGAATATTTATGTTGTTGAGTCTAACATTGATTGTTTTTCAAGTATAGCTCAAACAGTACACTACTAGATTCAATTTCTATCAAAGATGTCTAAGAAATCTAGCTCTGCCACGATCTCAGATAGACCTTGGCCGTCTTCTAAATAAGGAATCGTAGATACTTCAAACCCGTCGACTTCCCCTGCTCATAACTTAGCTCCCGAAGCCCTGGAGGCATCAATTTTCTTGGACAACCCGGTCGATTCACAAGCTTTGAAGATCAATGAAAGTGCACTCCGTCGGATATGCTCCATCCACGGAATCCCCTTCGACGACGTATTAGTTCCATCGGGGCACGATCATCCACATTTTCCCCCAGTTGAATACACAGCTTGTAATAAGTTTATGTGTTGGGTCGGCAGTGTGCCACCGTTCAACTTATTTCTTCCGGACGTGCTGCAATATATCGACATTGTCCCGTCGCAACTGCACCTGAATGGTCATGCCTTCATCTATGTGACCTACATCTTTTCATGAATGTCCTCTCTAAGCCTCTAACTCCGGGTGACATCAGATATATATATATATATATATATATATATATATATATATATATATATATATATGATCAAGAAGCGGAGAGATAGTCCCTCTTTCATATTTCTCGAGCCGCACCGCAAATGCCAAATCTTAACTGGGGCATGCAGCAAGTTCGCCCTGTACAAACAAGAATGGTTTTATGTGCGTTGCCCTCCTGGTTTCGCGAGGAGATGGGTGGAAGGAAGTAAGTCTTTTCTCTGGATCGATATTCATATTCGGTCAAAGCCGTGCCTTTTCTAACTCTTTTTACCATCTTTTCAGATATCAATCCACGTCTTGACGGCCACAGATATTCAGAAGCTGTCAAAGCTATTAGAGCCCTTCTTGCCGACGAACGGGACATCCGATTTCTCATTTCAAATAAGTCACTTTCGAGGTTTGGACTGTTTCCAGAAGGCCATCGGATAAGCCTTCCTCAAGGCGTTACTATACCCAGGCCCGCCTCTGGCGAAGGGAAAAAACAAGCCGAGTCTTCAACATGCAACGCTCCTGGCGCACTAGAAGAAGGAGAAATCAAAGAAAAAGAAACATCCGAAGCACAAGATGGGAACGTTGGTCCTACTTAAGACCCACTAGTTGAAGTTCATGACATCGAAACGTCATCCTCCCATTCGAAGAGGAAAAAGAAACTGACGTACAAGATAAGGAGGGAAACTGTTGGTGTAACCTCTAAAGTTACTCTTATTCCAACAGAGAAAGAGGCTTCCTCACAACGTTTAGAAAGTTTATTAAAGGGCCTCTCGAACGTCTCGATACCTGACGATCTACTTAATTATGATTTCGACGATTGGAGGCACTTAAACTTCACTCGCCCATCAGAAGCTATGCAGGCGTTCAAGCGCAAACTCAGGGTGAAAAAACTCCCATTAGTAAAGAAACTGGTCCGTCGGGGGAAAACACTAGGACACACACACAAATACATGCACTTCACCTTGCACTTAAATTTCCGTCGTTACACTACTCTTTGATAATTCATTGTTTTTTAAATTCTATGCAGGTGACATGGGGCGTACACACGGAATCAATCGTCTCCGTGGGTCTTCTATCTTCCATCACTCTGGAAGGGGCTCAGGTTCTGGAAGACGTCGGGATAGAGACGGTGATGGCGATAGGGATTACCATTCCCAGGACTCATCATCTCGGAAGAAAACATATTATCGGTCCAAGTACCACCAACATCCCTCTTCTCACTCGAAACAAAGCAAAGATAAGCACGACCATAAGGGGTCGCAATCCGATGTGCCCCGAGATCAACACTTCGATTCCTCTTCCACACGACAATCCCGGGATCCTCACAGGAGAGCTAAACTTTCAAAGTCGTCTCCTCCTGTTCCCACAACAGATCCAACAGTATCGGAGAGACTGACCTAGGTTAAAGTTAAATTTCCAAAGATCTGCTTTGATAGTCTGAAGTTCCTCTCGATGATCCACCATATACCTGGAGATGTTAAGCAGAGCGCTATCGCCTGTACTAATGACGTCTATGTTCAGCATGACGCGTTCGTTCATCTTACCGAGAAAGTGTCGGAAGTCTCCATAGAACGCCAACATGAGATTGATCGCCTAAAGCTTGAGGCTACTCATGACAAAGACATTATCAAAGCTCATGACGAAGAGATTGCGACTTACAAATCTCAACTTGAGGCCGCCCAACAGAGCATCAAGGATACCGCCGAAGCCGTAACTCGTTTAGAATCAACTCACAAAAAAGAAATCGACGAAGCGGTACAACGTTGTGGGGCTTTAGCTTTGGAGAAAGACTCGGTGCAAAAAGAGAGGGATGCATTCTGTCTCCAAGTTAAAGAACTTGAGGAGCGACTCCGTAAAGAGAAAGAAGAGAAGATTGCTACCCAAGAAGAGTCGCAACGGTATTGCGACGAGATCGTTGCAACGCGACTCCTAAAGGCGAAACTTAAGGGCGAGCTTTTTAAAGTTGAGGCGCTGAAGAATGAATCCCGTGAAGAGGGAAAAAAGATAGCGTCTGCGGAAATCGACTCCTGTCTTGAGGCGGCCAAGGAAGAAGGTAGAGAAGAAATCAAAACCATGTTCGACCCGTTTATTGTCGAATTCAATGCCCGTGTTCTCATGCACCGGGACGTAACTTTTCTGGGCTAGGGCTATCTCGAACCTTTAGCCAAAGCGTGGGAGACCTTAATTGAAATCAAGAAGGCCGAACACGGTATCGAGGAGGTTGACGAGGGGGCTTTGATAAAAGACTTACTTAAGGGAAACGAGCCTTCGGACCTGTCAACCACTAAAGCCCATTATTGCAAAGGCTCCCCCTCAAGGAAAGGGAAAGAAGTTATCGCCGGTCCATCCGGGATTAAGTCTCTAGCTCGTGTGTCTACCCAGCCGGCCGGTTGGCCGATACTCGATCCTTTTGAACAGCACATTGGCTATGACCCGGAAACCCTGGCCTTGGCGTTCACGTTTTGTCCCCTATTCCAGAGGGTGAGACCCCCCTGACGGCTGAGAGCCAGCCGAAACCTGGTAAGCAACTATTTTGCTTTAACATTCCAAGAGTTTTCGCTTCTCACCAGAAGCTATCGCATTCTAATACTTTCTTTTTGTGATTTCATGCAGGCCGTTCTGATCTTGAGCCCACTCCGAGGAGCGATGTTGCCAAGGAGGTGAGGAAAAAAACGAGTGAAGCCACTCACACAGGAGAGGCTCCCGGTCCCGATGCTTAGGTGATCGGAGCGCTTAATGAGGACATATCTGAGACTTCCTTTCCCATCGATGGGAGTTATGATGTTGAAATTACAGGCATCTCTGAGCACACATACGGACTGAGCATGAAGAAGCAACATGATGAAGAGAAGGAAAAGACGATCAAGATCAAGGTCGAACCTCAAGTTGTGGACCCGAACGATCCTTTGAACAAACCATTGAAGGTCATTCTCTCCGGTGGGTCCAAACCCATGGATGTTCCTCGTACTTCTTCAGCCGTCATTCCCCCGTCAAAGAAAGCTATCAAGGGTAAACGTACCGGGGAGGAGTCATTGGGCAAAAAGTCGAAGAAGTCAAAGAAATAGTCTTCGCTCTCGTTCAATAAGAGCTAGTTTAGATTATGTAATTATTTTTGTTTTCATTGTTCATGTAAATAAAATTACTTGTGATGAATAAAACTTATTTCTTTTTGCCTTTCAGAAGACTTTTGTTGTTCGGTTTTCTGTATAATCATGGTCAGAACCCAAGCTATTGCGAGTTACATAAACTTCTCGATTCATCTTCAAATAAGTTGATAATCTTTTGGTATTTCACATTCTTTTATCCCACGCTCCGGGGACTTTGAATATTTTCCAATCCGTACGCCATGGGCTCGATGACTTCAAGTCATTTGTATCCAGTCCGCCCTCAGGGGATTTGGGCATTTAAATCGCTTATATTCTGGTCCACACTTTTGGGGACTTAGAGTGGTCCAGTCCGTACTCCGGGGACTTGGAAGTTTTAATTCATTTATACTCGAGTCCACACTCTAGGGAATTAGAGTACTCCAGTCCGCACTCCGGGGACTTGGAGATTTTGAATCGTTTATACTCGAATCCGCACTCTGGGGACTTAGAGTACTCCGGTCTGCACTCCAAGGACTTGGAGGTTTTGAGTTATTTATACTCGAGTCCGCACTCTGGGGACTTAGAGTACTCCAGTCCGCACTCCGGGGACTTGGAGGTTTTGAATCGTTTATACTCGAGTCCGCACTCTAGGGACTTAGAGTACTCCAGTCCGCACTTCGGGGACTTGGAGGTTTTGAATCGTTTATACTCGAGTCTGCAATCTGGGGACTTAGAGTACTCCAGGGACTTGGAGGTTTTGAGTTATTTATACTCGAGTCTGCACTCTTGGGACTTAGAGTACTCCAGTCCGCACTCCGGGAACTTAGAGGTTTAGAATCGTTTATACTCGAGTTCGCATTGGGGACTTAGAGTACTCCAGTCCGCACTCCGGGGACTTGGAGGTTTTGAATCGTTTATACTCAAGTCCACACTCCGCGGACTTGGAGGTTTTGGATCGTTTATACTCGAGTCCGCACTCTGGGGACTTAGAGTACTCCAGTCCGCATTTCGGGGACTTGGAGGTTTTGAGTTATTTATACTCGAGCCGCACTTTAGGGACTTAGAGTACGCCTGTCCGCACTCTGGGGACTTAGAGGTTTTGAATCGTTTATACTCGAGTCCGCACTCTGGGGACTTAGAGTACTCCAATCCGCACTCCGAGGACTTGGAGGTTTTGAATCGTTTATAATCGAGTCCATACTCTGGGGACTTAGAGTACTCCAGTCCGCACTCCGGGGACTTGGAGGTTTTGAATCGTTTATACTCGAGTCAACACACTGGGGACTTAGAGTACTCCAGTCCGCACTCCGGAGACTTGGAGGTTTTGAATCGTTTATACTCGAGTCCGCACTCTGGGGACTTAGAGTACTCAAGTCCGCACTCCGAGGACATGGAGGTTTTGAGTTATTTATGCGCGTTCGTACGTCAGACAGAGTAATGTATCTATTAGTCATTTGTTACAGCGTTATCATACACAGAAATATCGAGAATTCGTGGGAAAAAGAAATGGCTTCAAGCCTTTATTAATGCAAATATGCTAAATTGTCTTTTCACATGCCGTAAACTAGGAATAAAAACTTGCTGGAAATAAATGCAACTAGAATATGATAGAAATGAAGTAAGTGTAATAATGCCGCAAATGTTCTGTAACGACCCAGGATTTTTAGTAATTAAAATTTGAATATTTAATTAATTTTGAATATTAATAAGTGAATTTATAAGTCAAATAAATTTTTATTTGAATTATTGGATTTAATTGAATAATTAAATCGATAATTTAATATGTTAAATTATGGAAATAATTGAAAATTGGGTTAAATATGATTGTAAATGATTTGTAAAATTTTATTTTATCATATTGAAGTTAGAATGATATTTTAGAACTTTTAAAATCGAATTAAAAGTTAATTTGTGAAAATTAACTATTTTAATATTAAAATCGACTAGTGAAAATAGTCAATTTTTGAACAGTCTCAGAATTGAACGAAACCAGTTCCATTGGATCCGTAATAGTTAGTTATTACCGGATTTCAATTTTCGTGTCAATCGGAGTTATCGTTTGATCGTGGCAGCTTGAAACGCATCGATTTATTTTTAATTTTAATTTGGCGAGTTAAAATAGCCATTTTTCAAAAAGTCTCGGATTTGGACGAAACCAGTTTCATCGGATCCGTAATGTGATATTATTGTAAGGTTTCAAATTTCGTGTCAATTGGATTTACCGTTTGTCCGGTACAAATTAAAACGCCTAGAAAATCGTTTAAATCGGTTTAATTTAAATTGAACGTTTATAGCCATAACTCGCACAGATGTCCGAATTAGCTTTCGAAACCTGTTCCATTGTGTCGGGAACGCGGGGTAAACCCTAGAAACGCTGGTTACGGCGCGTAAATCGGAGTTCGGAATTTCCGGATGAATAGTGTTCGAAAATTCTCTATAAATACACCTTAAAATCAAAAAAAGAAAAAAAAAAGAAAACCCTAATCTACAAAACTGCAGCCGCCACTACAAGCTTCAACGGCCAGAAACACGCAACCTTCCTCCCTCGATTTCTCGAAATCCATCAACTTTTAGACAAAACCCTCAACTACAAAGAGGTAGAGCACATCGAGAGCTACGAGTTCAACGGTGGTGATGTGATTTGGAGCAACGTAGGGGAAGCTAGGGGAGGTCGTTCGTGACAGGTTGCGCACGCAACACGAGGAGGAGGGGGGAACCGAGTTTCATGTGCTTGAGGCCGAGTGTAGCTTGTGGTGAGGGCTTCGCGATGGTGTATCCTGATCGCGTTCAAGCTCGACGTGGAGGTGGTGAATCGAAACCCTAGTATTTGCTATATGGGTTCTTTTTCACGGTTTGGATATTGGAGATGGTGAACGGGAGAGAAGGGATGGGGGTGTGCGGTCCAGATGAGAAGAAGCATGGATCCAATGGCTCTAAAGTGATGTGGGTTTAAAATTTTATTAATTGTTGTAAATTATAGTTAAAATCGTGTTTAAACTTCAAAAATTCATAACTTTTTCATACGAGGTCGAAAACGCGCGAAACCAGCTGCGTTGGAATCGTATGGACAAGCACTACGCGATGAAATTGGATTGGAGTCGTTTGGAGTTAGTGAGAATTTTGGGTAAAATTAAACGTCCGTTTAATTTTATTCGAAATAAATCGCTAAAGCGAATTTAAAATCAAGGTGAGAACTTCTCACTCAATCAAATCAGTTTCGATTTTATTTTAAATAGTTAGATTTAAAATATTTGAATGCATGTTTGAATGATGATTAATATCTATTGATTGTTAAAATAGACATTATACGCCGTTAGTAAGCGGATGTTATTTATTAAAAACATATACCGCGAATATTTCATAAACAGTGAAATTGGTATTATATATAATAGCAATATATATATTGGCATATGTATATATTGGAGTTATTGATTTCCCGCATTTATTTGTTTAGCGGATGAGACCCTATTGCGCCGTTATTAAGCGGATAATATTTAAAATCCCATATACCGCGATAATTTCGTACTGGAGCGAAATTGGTATTGTGCTAATGTTTTTGGATGCAGGAAAACAGGTTGGAGGGATCCAACTGGATTCCTCAACAGTTTTTATTTGATTTCAGATATTTTGATATTTGATGGATTATCATATCGATATATGATATCGTTGTTGTCGTGATTGACTATTTGGTATGTGGCATCATTGGACCAAATTTTGGAATTTTAAAATGATTCATAAAGTGATTTTTGAAAATATACAGTATGTTTGGAAATTGATTCATTTTAAATAAATAAACGTTATAATTTTTAAAGTTATAAAAATTATGATTTTTGAGAAATATAGTTAAAAATTGATTTTTGATAATAAGATGCTATTGATTTTATAAAATAGTTTAATCGGGATTTTAGAATTTATTGTGAAAAGTTTAAATATAGGATTTATAAAATTTAATTATTTTATGAATCGAAATGGTGAAATAATAAAGGAGATTAAAGACGTTTTAAAGAATAATATAAATTGATTTATATTAAGAGATTTATAAATGGATATTTATAAATTGAAATATTGACATTATAAAACGAGTTTTTATAAGTGTTTGAATGAAGTGAAAATGAATTTCATAAATGAATGAAATTTATAGAATTATAAACGGTGAAGTTATAAATGGAATTTTATAAGCAGTAGGTTTATAAATTTTATAAAGTTATTGAAAGAATAGGTTTGGATAAATAATTGAATCTTATAAGTTATAGGATTTATAATTATGAAGTTCAAAAGAATGATTTCTTGTAAACGAATAAATTATAAGTATTTGACTTATAATATGAACTTTTGGTTTATGATTGAGTTATAAATCGAATAGGTTAATAAAGGAATTTATAAAAGGAGTAGTTATAAAATAAATAGAAATGGAGTTTATAAACGTTGTTTCATAAATTCGTAAATGACTTATTTTGATAAGTAAATTGTTGAAACTTATTTATGGAGCTATATTCACGTTTTTGAACTGTGAATAATCCTTTAAAATAAAATGTATAAAAGGATGAAATTTGTTAACGTAGTATATTCACGTTTTTGAATAATGAATAATATGTTAAAGAAATTGTTTTGAATGAGATGTTTAAACTGAATTAAAACGATCTAACGATGTTTTAAATTGTGTTGAGATTCGAAACCATAGATTTCAACATTCATTGTTGAAATAGACGTTTTCGAGAAATAAAAGGGAATGGTGGACTATAACACTGTTGTTATAGTAAATGATTTCCGAAAGGAAATGTTTTGTATAGTATTGGGATTTATATATCTATCTTAAAATTCGAATCCCTATACTAATGATTTTGGGTTGTCGTAATAATGTTTTACGTAATATTCGTTTTGGCCCAAATAAATATGTTTAAGAGAATGATTTCCTTAAAGAATGAAATATATACTTAATTTTGATTGAAGTATATTGAATATTTTCTAAGTGTTGAAAATAAATAAAATTTGTGAATTACTTATAAATAAGTAAGTATGGAAATGTTTTCCAATATAAAGTGAATATCTTAAGAATTTATCTTTTTGAAGATAAATTGAAATGAATAATCAAAATCGAATATTCATAGATATTTTGGATTATAAATTCACTATGGAATTTATGAATGAAAAGGAGAATTTGTTTAAAAATAAATATTGATTTATTTTTGAAGTATTGAAATTATATATCTAGTGAAGATATTTTGAAAAAATAAATAATTTGGAAAATTATTTGGAAACTGGTGATGTGTGCATATCCATTGATAGTTCAATAACCGACTATCAATATTTCCCTTTGAATGGGTATTTGATGTGATTTGTTTGAATGTGAATGCCACACTTATTTTTGAATAAGTGCTCACTATTCGGATTAACCGGGAAAGGACCATGGGGTCGTATAACCCATTCCGAATATGTGATACGTCGTTGTGAATTGCATTGAAGATCGGTGTTGAAGACCGAGTATTTGTGAAAGCGATAGGATGACCTATCGATTGTCTCTGCACTGGGTAGCTCCTGGTATAGAGACCTCCTAAGTGATGGGAAATTCGATCGGGATTGTGAATACCCGGATTGCAAGGGCTTCGTAAGAAGTGCCTTCGGTTTTGTTCGAGCCCGGAACAGACTTGTATGGATTGTATGTCTGACATTACAAGTTGAGATATAAAGCAGATTTCTTTCAAATATATTTTTGTTGGTGGCGGAGAATTTATTCTTTTAGCTTAACACCCTTCTCTGAGACGTACGAGCTCAGAGGTTATGTAGTTGAATGTTATCAGCGATATATTCCCAATTTGGTAATGTGACATGCTGAGTGTTGCTGTAAATGATCATTGTGTTGATTATTTGTGATAGGATCGTTTATTTGATCGTCTATCTTTGTGATCATTTCTATGATCATTTGTTGACCCAAAGCATGGCTTTTGTATAAAGTATGTTTTTGTGGACGTGACTTCGTCGAGCCTCACACCCCGTGAATGGTCAAAACAGGAAAGAAGCAGTAAGGTTATGAGGGGTAGCGCCCTTTAGGATGTGTGAATTTCCTTCTGGAAAAGGGTGGTATCATGGTATGGAGCCCAGATACTTACTCATGTTGGAAACACTTTGTTATGATTGTGTGAATTGATTGCGAGCGCTCGGTGAAAGGTCCCAAAGGACCGGGGGATGGCATATTCGGTCAGTTGTTACCCAGTTAGGGGTAACCCGGCCTTGTGTTGGTAGAGATCCGGTTTGGTTCTCGGGGATGTCCATCCAGAGGCATTCTCATGTGGCAATGGGAAGTTCCTTGGCCTGATCATTCGTTGGAAATCCAAAGAAACAATACGTGACTTGTACGGTTTTAGTTGTATAACCTGCTATGGAATGTGGCGGTAACCTGCTGTTGAACATAGTTAGCTATAGTAGGCATAGTTCGAAATGTCTATGCTGGCTAAGATTTATATTCTACCTTCGAAATAAATTTTTCCTACACTATGCACTAATAATAATAGCAAATGTTCTTTTTAATGCGTATCAAGCATCTTTGACTATCATAAGGAGAAATCTCCTCCGATTCTGCGTTTGCATTGTGTGTTTGCGGGAGGCCTTATGGTAGTCTCATTTTTAAAAGCATTGCGAATTAAATTTAAAAATATTCCTCTATTTTGATTTTAAAGTTAAATAAACTGTTTTGAGTTCTCACACCAGTCACATGACTGACTTGGAGTTTATTGTTTTCCTTCCTAAACTCTGGGTGCCCACCAATTTCCACACGGGCAGTCAAGAGTTAGGTTTATCAGGATATTCTGGATATTCAAGAGTTGCTGGAGGCAAGATGGATGGCATGGCGTATTACTAATTATATAGTATTTCTTTTTCCGCTGCACTGTTTGATGTTGTTGTTGTTGTACACTCTGATGATATGATGATGTAATGAAATGTAATGTATAAAATGTAATAACTAATATAGTTCTTTGTTTAAAGATTATTCATTTATTATTATATGTTGTTCCACTGCGAATTGTGAGATTCTGATGTTGTTCTATTGTTTTCTGTTCCGTTCTATTTTCTTTATTTTCCCTATCTTTTTCTATTCTCTTTTCCCTCCATCTTCTATCTTCTTCACTCTTCTTCTTTCTTTTTCTTTTTCTTAAAACCCCTCAGTGTTCGGTTTTCCGTCGTTCGATTACTCGGCAGTCGATAAAGTGAGTATCGATGTTGAATTTTCGGAAGACGAAGAATCGGGTCCTGACATGTTCACCATTCCATGCTCGGGAGAGTGTCGCACCATCGACGGTCGCTAGCTTGAAAGTTCCTTCTCCAAGCCTCCGTTCAATGACGTATGGACCTTCCCATGCGGGGCTCATGTGTGATGGAATTGGGAAAATTCGTTTCAAAACGAGATCACCCACGCCAAAGATTCTCGGTCGGACTTTTTCATCATAATATCGAGTAATTCGGTGCTTGTACGCAGCCGCTCTTAAATTAGCTTTTTTCGCGTTTTTTATCAATGAAGTCCAACGATTCCAGCAAGAGGTCTTGATTTGACTCGGGGTCATAATAAAGTTACCTGATGTGATGGGACTTCAAGTTCCATAGGTATGACATCTTCCATGCCTTATGCTAATGCAAATGAAGTGTGGCCAGTCGCGGACTTGTGGGTGGCTCTGTAAGCCCAAAGTGCTGTCGGAAGCTCATCCACCCACTTGCCTCTAGAATTTTCCAAACCTTTTTTAATATGGATTTGATTATCTCATTTACGGCCTCCACTTGTCCATTAGATTTCGGATGAGCAACTGCCGCAAACTTTTTCTCAATACCATATTTTTGACAATATTCCCTGAACTCTTTGCTTTCAAACTGAGTTCCATTGTCTGCAACGATGGTTCGTGGCAGGCCAAAGCGGCATATGATATTTCGTACAACGAAATTAATGACTTCCTTGGTGGTGATAGTGGCAAAAGGCTCTGCTTCTGCCCACTTGGTAAAGTAATCGACCGCAACAATCGCGTATTTTGCATCACCTTTGGATAGGGGTAAGGAACCGACTATATCGATCCCCCCACATTGCAAATGGCCAAGGACTAACCATTTGTGTGAGTTCCGTCGGCGGAGCTCTGGGGATTTTTGCATACTTCTGGCATTTGTCACATCTTCTTACATAGTATGTGGCATCCCGATTTACAGTTGGCCAATAGTATCCATAGCGGAGGATTTTCTTTGCTAACGTCTTCCCCCCGGTATGGTCGCCACATTCAACTTCATGGACTTCCGTTAGGACTCATTTTATCTCATCATAGGCAACGCACCGGAGCAATGGGGTTGAGAATCCCCTCCGATACATTATTCCATCCTGCGTTACATAACGAGAAGCCTTACGAATGACTTGTCGTCTTTCGCTCCTTCTTTTGGGCACGGCCCCGTGTAACAAATATTGTTTGAATGGGGTCATCCATGACTCCTTTTCGATTTCCGTTTCTATCATGAAATCTACCTCCATCATATTTATGCTCGGAACATGTAAGGTTTCAATGGGAAACAACCCCATCTGTTGCGCATCACCAGTGCTTGTAAATTTTGCCAATGAATCAGCAGCTCTGATTTGTTCACGCTGAACATGTGAAATATCATAATACTCGAGATTCGCTAGCAGCTCCTAAACTTGGGGCCAAATACGGGGCAAGTCTCTGCCCCCTGGCTTGGTAGTCTCCATGCACTTGATACACCACCAGTTGCGAGTCGTTAAAAATTTCAACCGTTCTTATTACCAGTTCTTTGACGAGTCTTAAGCCGGCAATCAATGATTCATACTCGGCCTCATTATTCGTTGCTGTGAATTCGAGCTTCAAAGCATAACAAACCGATTGGTTTTCAGGAGTTACAAGAACTATGCCAACCCTCGAACAACGGTCGTTAGATGCTCCATCGATGTATATCTTACATCGAACGGGAGGTATGACATTGCGGCTGTTTGATTCGTCTGTCATGGTGAATTCAGCGATGAAATCCGCTAGCGCTTGTCCCTGTATGGCCTTTCGCGGTAGGTAAGTAATATCGAACTGACTGAGCTTGATATTCCATTTTAACAGTCTTTCAGAAGTTTTCGGTCATTGGAGTATCTGACGCAAGGGTTGATCAGTGTAATTACTGATTGGGTGTGCCTGAAAATATTGGCGAAGCTTGCGTGATGCAATCACCAAGCAATAAGCTAATTTCTCGATCTTGGGATAGTTTCTTTCTGCCCCCGTGAGACGTTTACTAACATAGTAAACTGGCCTTTGAACTCGGTCCTCTTCACGAACTAAAGCCGTACTGATAGCATGTTGGGATACTGCCAAGTACACATACAACCTTTCATGGTCTATTGGTTTCGATAGCACTGGGGGCTCTCCAAATGCCTTACCAGATCTTGGAATGCTTCCTCGCAGTTGGATGTCCTCTCGAAATTCCTTTTTCCCTTCTTTGTCACATCAAAGAAAGGAATGCACTTATCCGTGGCTCTGGATATGAATCGGCTCAGCGCTGCCACCTTTCCGTTCAAGCTTTGTACTTGCTTTATAGTTTTGGGCACTTGTATGTCCCGAATAGCCTGAATCTTTTCCGGGTTAGCTTCAATTCCACGTGCATTCACAATGAAACCTAAGAACTTTCCTGATGCCACGCCAAAAGAGCACTTCAAGAGATTGATCTTCATACCGTATTGTCTGAGTATATCAAACATTTCTGCTAAGTCTCGGATGTGGTCATTTGACTGTCGTGACTTCACGAGCATGTCATCCACATAGACTTCCACCATCTTATCGATCTGGTCCTTAAACATTCGATTCACCAGACGTTGATAAGTTGCACCCGCGTTTTTCAATCCAAAAGGCATTACTACATAACAATATAGCCCCATATTGGTGACAAAACTGGTGTGTTCTTGGTCTAGAATGTGCATCGAGATACAACAGTATCCTGAGTATGCATCCATAAATGACAGTAATTCATGTCCGGCGGTAGAGTCGACGAGCTGGTCGATTCTAGGTAAAGGGAAACATCCTTCGGGCATGCTTTATTCAGATCGAAGTAATCAACACAAGTCCTCCACTTCCCATTTGCTTTCTTCACTAGCACTGGGTTAGATACCCATTCAGGGTAGAGGGCATCGTGGATGAACCCATTGGCTTTGAGTTTGTCCACATCCTCTTTGAGAGCCGTGGACTTTTCTGGGTCCATACCTCTCCTTTTTTGTTTTACAGGAACTTATTTCGGGTCTATGTTCAGCATATGACTCACGATTATTGGAGAAATCCCGCACATATCAGAGTGTGTCCAAGCGAAAATGTCCACATTCGTCCAGAGAAAATCAGTAAGATCCTCGGCCATTGAAGGGTCGAGTTGCGATCCAATCTGAAGAACTCGTGAAGGACCATCTCGGCTGACTGGGATGTCGATCATCAACTCAGCCGGTGCTGCATTCGTTTCCCTAGGATACCCATCATCGTCTCTTGGATCTATGTCTCTAAGGATTTGAGAATGCTGCCAGAGCCAGGGATCGGGCACTACTTGTCAATCATCAGTCTTTAGGATGCGGACGGTGCTGTTCGCAACCTTTCCCTTCTCTCTCCGCCAAGCTTCTCTCAGTTCCGCCACAAAACATGCGCGACCGGTCGCCTGATCGCCATGTACATCACCTACTCCTTTATCTGTCGGAAATTTTAATGTCAAACACCATGGGGCCAAAGCAACCCTAAATTCTGCCAAGGCTGGGTGACCCAAAAAGACATTGTATGGAGAGTCAACATCCGTTACTATGAACGGTAGGACTCGCACTCTCCTATGCTCACCTTCCCCCAGTTCAACTAGTAGCTCTATATACCCCATCGCATCGGTTGCAGCACCATTAAAGCCGTGGATACGGGCTTTGCATGGTTTCAAATCTTTCATTTCCATCTTCATTTGGTCATAAGTCTTCTTGAAGATGATGTCGACAGAGCTTCCACAATCAATCATTCACGTAAGCTGGCCCGACTGTTGCAGATATAACCATCGGGTCCATGGTAGGAGCCTCCACCTTGTCCACGTCTCGACTCCTAAACACTATATCGTCAGTCATCATGCGTTGTTGATTTTCGAGGGTTCCATCTTCCACATTCGAACAACATTCATAATCTGCATGCTTCAAGGAGGTAGTCACTTTGAATTATTTCCATCTTCATTCCTTTATATTCTTTGTGCATGCATATTTCTTCATGAAACCACTCCTATTTGAGACCATTTTCCTACAAAAATATATATAAATTTCCAATCAATTTTTCTCAAAGAAATATATGCACTTAAATGACCATTTTGCCCCTATATGAAGATGAATATGTGAAAATTTGGAATTAAAATGAATTTTGGTTAAAACAAGTTAAAAACCCAATACGATCATTTATTTAATTTAAATTGAATAAATATGGTGGTAAAAATATGCACATTTACGTGCACATCAGGTAGCATATCATTCCATCTCCTGCAATTCTTATCTGCAGGATGCGGTCCTCCGACAATAGTGTTTATGATCAATCTACCCACAGTCCAAAGGGTTGTTCTGGTTGGTGTGCAGCCGGCCCGCGTCCGGGGTATGACGTTCCTTGCCTTCCATCTTGTGGGTTTTGACAAATTCATGTAGTTTTTTCTGTCCGATCAACTTCTCTATGGCGTCATGGTGGTGTCTACACTCCTCAGTATTGTGCCCATGGGTCTCATGGAAGCGACATTACTTCCCTGTCTGTTTATGTTCTTCAACGGATTCCTTTGAGCGCGGTTTTCTGTATTCAAAGGTGTTACAGGTAGATAGATAAATGTTTTCAAGAGAAGTATTCAACGGGGTGTATTCATTGTAAGTCGGAATCCTTGACTTCCATTTCCCTTCTTCTCTTTTCTTTCTGGAATTCCCACCTCCGGATCCTTTGGACTGCCCAGGCTTGTTCTGGACGTTGACTTGAACTTTTTCCGAACTATCGTCGGATTTCTTCACGGCGATGTTACTTTTCACAGTCTCCTGAACAGGCCCTGGTGTCTTATCTCGTCTCGTTCATCGAGCCTCCTCCCTCCATATGAACTGATGGGCTTTGGAATAGAATCGTTCCAATGTAGCTGGGGACTTTCCCGCCAACCAATCTCCAAACTCCGAGTCTGGATCTACACCTCGCATTACCGCTATCAAAATTGCATGGTCGTTATGATGGCTAACTTCATTGGAGGCAACATTAAACCTCTGTAAGTATGCTTTCAAAGACTCACCTGAAGCGTGGATTACACTTGATAAAGACATTACATCCTTTGGACGGGTAGCATGTATCCTGAATTACTCAACAAATTTCATCGCTAACTCGTCGAAGCTGGATTAGATCGCAGTGGAAGCCGAGTAAACCACATAGTGGTGATTTCGAATAGAGTGATTGGGAAACACCTACACTTAGTCGTGTTATTTGCCCTCACCGAATCCATCATCCATTCGTACCTCATCACGTGTTGCCTAGGGTCAGTCTTCCCTTTATAGGCTGGAATGGTTGGCATGCTAAACTTCCTTGGGTGCTCAGCTTGTAGAATGGTATCTTTAAAGGGGGTATGACTCTTAGAAACTCCCCAATCTTCTTCGGTCAAGCCTTGATTTTCTTTCATTAACTGCCTCACCATGGCTGATAAATCCGGAGTTTGTATGGAGGGTGAGAAGTTGGGTTCCATTCCATGGGACCGTGCGGGTTGATGTCCCGCTTGATTTGGGTCTTGGTGATCCAGGCGTCCAGTCTAATCACATGCCTGATCCCTGGCGGATCGATCAACGACACCTGCTTGTGCAGCTTCATCCCTACGGCATCTACGACTAGGAAGTTCATCAGCTGAAGTCGAGCTATCAAATTCAGAATAAGGAGCAGGACTACTTCCAACATTCTGATGCTGCTGTTGGGAAAGCTGAGTCATGAGATTAGTATTGGCTTGGATCTGCTCAGCAAGTTGCCTTCTACTATCCCTGAGTTCTCTTATCAAGTCGTTGAACTCTGTTCGGGAAACGACCTCCGCTTGGTTCTGGGTGGAGGTTCCTGCACCTTGAATTGCTGGTTGGTCGCTATGTCCTATCTGCTGTACACTAGCAGTTTCATTGACATCTGCGTTGTGAGAGGCCGATCTAGTTCGTGGTCTTCCCATGATAGAGTTGTCGGTTGTAACTCTGAGTAGAATCAACAGATGTCTTGTGAATGATTTAGACCTCCTTCAGGGATTTTTCAATCCAGTAGCTACAAAGTTGATCCTATCGTCCTGAGAATTCGATTCTCAGTGAAAGCACTAAAATGTTGGCACCGGAATTGGTCACTAACACCCTTAAGAGAGATTGTATAGAGAGATTAATGAAGAAAGTAAAGTTAAACAGAGGACGGTACGTAAATTTAAATGCAGAAAAAACGAACACCAGATTTATAGTGGTTCGGCGTAATTGCCTACGTCCACTTTTAGGTAGATCTTTATTGCTTTTCTCGATAATCGATTATAGATACAATCCGTATGTCGATCACTCAAATACAATTGCTAAGCAAAAAAGATTAAGTCTTGAATGAGTCTTGAATGAGGCAGAGTCTCCTCGGTGTCTCGAAATTCCAATCCCTTTCATTGTGCCCCTGCCTCTCTATTTATAGACGAAGGTAGGTTGGACTTCCCCGGTGGGCCTAGCAGCTTGATATCTCGGTCCAATATAAGTAATCTCCGAATGCCAAACCAAAAAGGCCAAACGGCAGAGTGTCGGCCGACATCCTTGTGCCGAACGAAATGATGTGTTGCACGAGAGGTGCAGGCCGATCGAGAATCGACGCTGGACGAGGAAGGTGCCGAACGAAGCTAGAATGCCGAACAGTCCAGGAATGATGAGCGAGGCATGAATGCCGAGCGCTCTAGAAGCCGAACGTTCTTGAATGCCAGCCGACCAGTTGTGCCGAATGTCCCTAGAATGCCAAACACTCTCTAATGCCGAACGTTCCTCAATGCCGAGCGTTCTTTAAGGCCGAACGCTATTGAGTGCCGAGCGCTCCTGAATACCGAGCGCTCTCCAATGCCGAACGCTCCTAAATGTCGCGCGCTCCTGAACGCCGAGCAGTTTGGAATTCCGAACGAGTTTGGATGCCGAATAACTTTGTCATGCCGAACGACTTTCAATGCCGATCGACCATAGATGCCGAACGGCCTGATCATGCCGAACTAGAATGCTAAGTCCTTTGTTGCCTGGTCAAACCTCTAGGTAACATATATATTCATCAAATTTTTCCTGAATATTATTTATCTTTGAAATATTCTTATAATAAGATCCAATATCATTTAAACAATTCCCAAATTTCAAATAACTGAATATTCCTTCATTTTATTTAAACTTGATATATTCGTTTAAATCACGTTAAACCAAATCAAGTTATAAAATCATATCCTTTCAAAAATCTCAAATTCAATAAGTTTCAAATTGATTTTAATTAAATATAGTTCTTAATTAAATACAATTCCAAATCCATTTTGAATCTATCTTCTCAACCTTAATTTATTAAATCATTATAACTCTATATTAAAATACAACTTTAAATAAATACTTAACTATATTATATTTTAAAAAAATTAAACTTTATTATCATATAACTTACCTTATATTAAAACAAATTTATACATAGGTTAAGATCAAGAATTTAACTATATATATAACATTAATATAATATCTAAAATTAATATTTATATAAAACCACATATTTCTTTCCAAAAACATAAAAATCATTTTCAAAATGTTTATATACAGACCAACGGTGTCATATATAATTTCATATTCTGTGGTCAAGTGATACGGATATTTATCATTTCAATCCGTAATTTAAATTTATACGGGTATATATCATTTCAACCCGCAATCCCAAATTCAATTCAATGAAAATCGCTTGGGTCTATCATTTCAACCGATAATGATCTTCTCCTATTCTATAGATCGTTCGGGTATGTATCATTTCAACCCATAGTGAATTCTATACTAACAGGGAACTTGTAGAGTGATAATAGATATGATAATAATATAACAGGCATATATCATCAATATAATAATAGATAATGGTGTCAGATGTCACAGGTTAACAGATACAGATAACAGCATATATATAGCAATGTAAATAACTAACAACAACATATTTCAATTGTAGTTTCAATTGAAATCAAATTTAATAGATATAAGAACATTAAATCGTGAGTGATTGCTCACTTTTCGAGGATAGAGATGGACGAGAATGAGATGAGTCGCGAATCCAAGCACGAATTCCAAACAAAGCAAAACTGGTATGAATTCGGCGATCAAAACTGATAAATAGAATCGATGGGAATAAATAAATCAACTTGATATAACAGTGTATATATACATATTGTTATTATTATTATAAAAATAAACATTTAATTTTAAAACACTATTAATAAAATGAATATATGTATATATATATATGGCTAATATATAACTTAGAATTGAAAATGGTATAGAATTGTCAAAACAAAAATCTATGAAACAAAGACTTAGACTTAAGTTTTGAAATCTCATTTTTTTAAAACGCATCAGAAACTTACCAATATAAATAGTTTCTTGAGCATTCTGTATATAACTTATATTAATAAAATACTAATTTATTTTATTGTAATATGTCTACAAATTTATATAAATAAAATAATATTAATAAAACCAATATACTTAGATTGCCAGACAAGCAAACAAATAGTTATATATACCACCTTATAAAACCAATATAATACCGATGTATAACTTATGTACTATACGAACAACAGCTTAAACATATACCCTATATAAAATATATATATAAAGTCGGACCTATTGTATTTATTATATAAGCATGGATTTTTACAGATCTTGCATACATAAATCAGGAATATATAGTCACAACAACCTGTTTTATATATATTAAACATATTTTTTACTTTTAAAATATACCTCATTCACAAAAGTCTGGAATACACATACCTTCATATAAAAATGAAAAATACAAGGGTATTAAAAATAAAGAGATCCTAAACTCATGTATATATATTAATATATTATAAATACAACAGACATACCATAATAAAACTTGTATAACAAACGTATATAACTACAAACTGTAAATATATATATAACAACCGTACATATAAATTATAAAACTAAAAGTCGTGAAAATTTATAAACAAATATATTTTAAAGTTCGCAGCAAATTCATCGATATTAACATTATATAAACGACTTATATAATTTCATTGTGCCGAACTTATATCTTTATATCTATCAGTATAAGTTTATAATAGCAAATATTAAAAATTTAAACTTCAAACAGCTAAAATCTTATAACATACATAAAATAAATATATAATATTTAGAATAGAACAAAACATATCTTTAGAAATATATATTACCCAAAAGTAAACTTACTTTATATATAACGAAACTGCAAAGGCCGAGTGGGGCAGGAGGTCTCGGCAATGGGGAGATGAGTGCAGTTCTCGGCCGAGCAGGGTTTGAGTGGCGAGTTGCCTTGCACGTATAGGTGGTTGCGTGCGGTTTGGTTGATGAAGTGGAATGCCGAACAGAAGTGGAGCATAGGAGAGAGGCTCGGGTTAGATAGATGCTATGGTCGAAGACTTAGCTAGCATGGCTTCGGTTCAAGGTAGAAGGGAGGGGCGAAAATTCTAAGCTTTATTGTTATATATAATGACATTGTAGAGGAGCAAGGTTGGCATGGAAGAAAAGGCTTGCGTGAAGAAGAAGGATGGGCTGTATTCTCAAAAAAAAATATGAATCTTAACTATGTATTATTATATGTCCAAAAGAAACGAACAGACCAACCGAAATAAAAATTGAAGTGGTGGAACTTCAACAGTCAGGGAAAATCAAAAGTTCACTGGCTGATGTCTAGTCATTTTAGCCATTTGATAATTGAATGGACAAAGAATTCAAAAGGTCACAAAACCAGTACCGGTGTGGTTACCGTTTTCACCGATTCCGCTATGAACTGAATTTCAAAACATAGAATTAAATATACTACAGAGATCAGCAAGACGAGATGATCAAAATCGTATATTGATATCAGTAGTACGATCATCCAATCAAAAATCAAAAATCGGTACCGAAAATGCTAATAATTTGCCAGAAATAAGACGAACGGAGCAACAACAGTCAAAATTTGAAGAAACGAAATATGACGTCTTACTCAGAAGATGATTTAGAAATTTACTACATAAAAATATTCATGTTTGCAAAACATTTTATTATCATCAAATATTAACTGATTTAAATTGAAATAAAATTACGCAATAAAATAAACTTCCATATTATCCGATGAAAATTTACCATTTGCCATGTTAAAATAGACAAAATTAAATATTAAATTTTTATTTCCAAATTTTGTTATTTAAATTTCATAGAATTCATTTAACTGAAATAAATAAAACCACTAAAATTTTCGGGTCGTTATACTCTCACCCACTCAAATCTTTTTGTCCTCGAAAAGGAGGGAGGTAGGAGAGTAGAAACAACAAGAAATATAGATAGATTTTAAATTCAAAATAAAAATTAATTTAAAACCACATAAATTTCAATTTAAACAAAATATTCAATAATTGATCTTAAATTCAAAATATTTCATTAAGTTGATTTGTATTCAAATTTATTAATTCCTCCAGACAAATTTATTTTATCTTATTTATTGTTCAATTAACTTATTATCCTATTTATCTCTATTAACATTTTATAATTAAAAATTAAATGTATAACATTTGTCATAACTACTCAAATTTTATTTATAAATTCTTTAATCATCATTTTACATTGTCAATTATTCAATTACATATTCAACTTCTAAATGGTTTAGGTAAGTTATAATGGAATGTAATTAAGTATTATACAAGTAAATTTTTCCTAATTCAATTATTTCAGGTTTAAATATTTATTCAAAATTTTCGACTTTATTTTATAATTGAAAACATCCTTTTAACATAAATTTAAGAATTAAATTTCCGATTTCACTTCAATCAATTTAAGGATAATGTAACATGCCAATTTTTATTTAATTTAAGAATTAGTAATTAATATAAAAACTTGGAGTTGAATAAAAATTTATTTAAAAATTTTCAAACCAAATTAGATGAGGATTGATTTGTGAATAAAAATGTAATTTACATTTGAGTTTAAGAATTCAAAATAATAAATATTTTAACATTTATTTGAATTTAAAAATATATATATGGGTAGATTTGAATTTGAATTTAAAATTTAAATAAATATCTTAGTAAAATGATTTGGATTTAAAAAATATTAGGTATGTAATTTATTTAGTGTATAATTAGTTTTAAAAACATTTTTCTTTTAAACAATTTATAATAACATAAAGTAAATGTCTTTATAAAAGTAAAGGAAATCTATTTATAAAATAGAAAATGTAATTTTTTAAAATCAATATATAATATAAAAAAAAGACAAGTGTTAAGCTTTCAACACATAAATTAACAAGTGTAAAATTTTTAAGTAGATTTACAAGTGTAATGATCTTGTAATTAAAATGAACAAGTGTCATTTTGTTATTTTTTTGAGAAAATAAATAAAAATAGGAAACAAAGATATATAAACTTTCTACTCTCCTCTCTCTCATTTCTTTATCTTATTTTCAAAAGCCTGTAAAACCAAAAGAAAACAAATCTGAGAAAGATTAAAACCAGAAAACAAACAACCTTTATCAATTTTAAAACCTGAAGACTGAATTCCTTTTATACCCGAATCAAAGTAAATCAAAGTTTTTCAGCAATCGAAGGAAACAGGGATTCAAAAGCTCAAGCATGTAAACAAATAGCAAGCAAGTTATCAATTCAATAATTTCAATTTCAACATCAGGTTTTCAAATTTAAGATCAAAAAAACTCCACAATCAACACATTTTCCAGCCTTCAAGTTTTAAAACCCAGATAGGTTCTCTGTTTTCAAAGCGAACAAGTAAGTAAACCCTTAAAGATCTAGAGTATTATGTGTTGTTTGTGATGATGCTTGAAATAAATTGTAAAGTATTGATATGCATGCTAATTTATATAGATAATTATATGCAGAGATGATTGTGTATGTCAGTTACAGGCATAAGTACCCTCTATTCCAGGTTACAGGAATTCAAACCTGTTCATAATTCGATTTATCTTCCTCTAATCCATATTAGGCTTTAGGATCTAAACAAGATTTTTTTTAACCATGATTCAAGTTTTAAAAATAAATTTAAGTAAAATAAATTAAAGTTTCTTCTAAAAATTTGAAATTACAGGCAAACATTAAACATGTTCAAAATTTAATCATCATGATTTCTGATTTTAAGTATATAAATCAAAATGTTTTTGAAATTGATGATTTTTAAAAGCAAAATCATAATTTTTAATAAAGTATCCTCTGAGAAACATGAGGATGAACGGAATGACGTTTTTCACCAAATTCTGGCGAACGATGAGTCTTTGGCTGTCGAGATCGGAACTGAAGCTTGCTGGGAGGTCGGAGAGTTTGAGAAAATTGATCAAAAAAATTCCAGATCAATGTGGATGATGAACGAGATAAATTTAAGGTTTCAACCCATGTTTTGGTCATAGCTGGAAAACCGATTGTCGCAGCTTCATCAGAGCATCGGAATCGATCGCACCAATGCCAACCGAAACGAGGGGAGTAGGTGTAGCTCTGGCCAGAATTTCATGACCTCTGATGATCGGAGGAAGAAGTACGAGGTGTTCTTGGTGATCGAAGTTTCGTTCCAGTTGGTGATGAATAACAAAATTTTGAGTTCGTCGACGTTGTGGGTTTCTGGGTGCTCTGGTGGTCAAGAAAGGTTGTCGTTGACCTGTATACGGTCGTAGCATCGATCGGAGATGGCTGGAATGCCTGTGCATGTTCATAGTGTCGAGGTTTTATCAAAAATTTGGGTTTGGGGAAAAAGGCTTTGGACTCGAAGTTGTCTTCTGGGAAGCAGGTCACAGGCTCGGGTTTTGATTCGGGTAATTGTTGAGTTGCACCGGGTATTGTAAACTTAAACAAAATTTTAAGTATTAAAATAAAATTTGGGGTTAACTCGGGGGAGACTCGAAGTAAACAGGCATTTTTCTCGGATAATATTCGGGGAGGCCTCAGGAAAGTTTTAAAACAGCTTTCAAATTTTAAAATTTAATTTAAGTTTAAACAAGTTTTAACTTATTCTTAAAAAAATATTATTTTAAAAAGGGAATAAGTAAAGGTTTAAGCTAATTATTTTAAAAGAATTAAGTTTGTTTTAATTATGTAATCAGTTCCATTAATTCTTAATTTATTTTAAATAAATAATGTAATTAAAAATTTGATTAAGATGAAATGTTATTTTAATTAACCTTAATCTCTTATGTTAATAAAGATTAATTATAAGTTTATTAATTAAAGAATAATTAATTAAAGGTCAATTTATTATAAATAAAAAGTTAATTAATTTATAATTAAAAATTAATTAATTAATATAATTAATTAATATAATTAATTAAAGAATAATTAATTAATGAAAGTAATTAAGACTATTTAGTTAATAATTAAGCATTAGTTAAGAATAAATAATTAATTAATTAATTAATAATTAAAGGTTAATTAAGTGATAATTAAGGTAAATTAATTATTAATTAAGATTAATTAATTAATAATTAAGGACTAATTAATTTACAATTAAGAATATTTAATCATTAATTAAGGATAATTAATGAAAATAATTATGTGAATAATTAATTATAATCACACGATAATTCATCTTAATTATAGATGATTGATTATTGTTGAATGCTTTGCATTGATTGATATCTCTGATATGTGATTGTAATACCATGTGATATGAATTACTTTATGCTGAGATATGACATCTGTGAATATATTACTGTGTGAATGTGAAAACCCCATGGACCGTAAAACGACATTTGATTTTCGATGCGACATGGAGTCGGATTCCAGTTGGTTATCTGAAACCCACATCGAACCTTAATGGTGAATCTTTGTGATTGATATATCCACATGTTTTTAAATTAAGCGCTCACTATTTGGTTTAGCCGGGAGAGGATTTAAAGACGGTGGTGAAGATCGGGTGTCTTCGAGAATGATACGATAAACTATCGAATGACTCTGCACTGAGTTGCTCCGGTATAGAGATCTCCATATGTGATGGGGAGTCCGATCGTGATTGTGGATACCCGGATTGCAAGGGCTTCTTCCTTTATTGGACGAAGTGCCTTTGGTTCTATTCGAACTCATAATAGACTTGTATGGTTGTATGTATGACATTACACTTTGAGATATAAAGCTGATTTCTTTCGAATACATTTCTGTTGGTGGAGGAGAATTTATTCTCTTAGCTTAACACCCTTCTCTGAGACGTACGAGCACAAAGATTATGTAGTTGATGGTTATCAGTAATTTACTCTCAATTTGGTAGTGTGGCATGCTGAGTGCTGCTGATCATTTGTTGATCGAAGCATGGCTTTTGTGTAAAGCGTAGCTTTGTGGACGAGACTTTGTCGAACCTCACAACCCGAAAATGGTCGAAATAGGAAGGATGCAGCAAGGTTATTGGGGGTAGCTCCCCTTAGGGTATTTGCATTTCCTTCTGGATGAAAAGTGGTATCATGTTATGGAGCCCAGATACTTAACTTATGTGGATATTGCAATTATGTTTCTTTGTGGTCGTTGTTGTTGGGGCCCCGGATAAAGGCCGTTTACGATCGGGGGGTGGCATGCTCATGATAGTTAGTTACCTAGTCACAGAGGTAACCCGGCCTCGTGTTGGCAGAGATCCGGTTAGGTTCTTGGGGCATCCCTCTAGAGGGATACCCATATGGCATAGGAAGTTCCTTAGCCTGACCATTTGTCGAAAATCCAATTACCAGTACGAGCCCAGTACGATTTCAATTGTATAACCTGCCATTCTTAAATGGTAGCTATTGTAGGCATAGTATAATGGTACCTATGCTGGCTAAGGTTTACATTATACTTTCGAAATATTTTCACACTATGCACTAATATCAAAGAATTTTCTCGTATCAAACATATAGACTATCATAAGGAGAAATCTCCCCAAAGTGCGCGATTGCATTGTGTGTGTACCGGGAGGTCTTATGGTAGTCTCATATTCCAAAAGCATGAAGGGATTTCTTTTATAAACTGTTTTTGTACAACCAACTGTTTTTGTTTACTCATACCAGTCCCATGACTGACCCGGAGTTTATTGTTCCCTTCCTAAACTCTGGGTGCCTATAATTTTCCATATGGGCAGCCTAGAAGCAGGTTATCCGTGTTTTGGAGCTAGCCTGGATTTAGAAGTCATTTGGACGCTAACTGTAACGTCCCGCCTATTTATACGCTTTAAATCGACGATAAACTACACACATCAGACTTAAACCACACAGAAGGTGGATTGTTATGGGGTAAATAAGGGAAAGCTGAGAAAGAAAAAGAACAAAACATAATCTTGCAGCGGAACGTTAAAATATAATAATCAAATATACAGTTCATCAAGCTATGTTACAACATATTCGATTATACTTATACAATACATATCAGAGTTACACATACCAGAGAAGAATATATAATGCAGCGGAACAGTATGAATATAGTGGAATACTATAATAAATAATAACAAATCTTCGTCTTCGTACTCCAGAATACGGTCTTCCAAATCCTGAAATGCTCAGGCTGACCCGAGCGAATTGAAAAGACAAAACACTCGAGTCAGAACTAAAAGATCTTATGTAAGTTAAATCAACATTAAATAATATGAGTGGAATGGCTGCATAGATGTTTACGGGATTTGACATCTCCTATCCAGTGTCTAACGTGAGTACAGTAACTCAAAAGTTGCTCGGGAATCACATCTCCTAAGGATCCGTTAAACTATTTACTAAGTAGTAATATTTCTCTATTATAATAGTGTTTAATAGTAAAATAAAATTACCTTTAAATAGCGTTAAGGGGTTACCCATATAGCCCTTAACACGCAATAGTGACAATAGTCTATACAGTACCGTAATACCTCCTGATTGGGAGGCTACCAGAGGATACTCCCTAGGTACGACACAAATCAAACTCGTACAAGGCGCGATAGGGTAGGTGACATGACACACAAGGCAATTCTAGGGTAGATATACTAATTACGCACATGGGCTGGTGGTAACACGTAGCGTGTGGCTATCACCCACCTCGAGCCACACCCCCAAATCAAAAATCAAAAGTGGCTACCGAATCAATCCAAAAGTCAGAGTATAATATTGATGGGATGTGTCCAATAAGAGGGGATAACTCCTTGGCCCGAGATCGCTCCAGTTTTAGCCACCTTATGCCAACTCACAGGAGTTGGGTCCACGTATATACTTTAGTAGAACGTCGCCACCATCCAACTTCATTCTGGAATCTCCACCGCGTACACAGTTGTTAAAGTGGTTTTCGGAGTTGGCAGATAGTATGACAACTTCTGATCCCGGTCTCTTTAATAACCAAACGTTATTATAACACGGCGGTCATTTCAAATTAATTATACTTCAAAACCAAATATACTATCCATTTCAAAACCATATAAATACGATATCCTTTCCCTTTCAAAAACCAAATAAATATGGTATCATTTTAATAAAACCCAAATCAATATAATATCATTTTTATTTGAAATATATCTCTTTCTAAAATCATAGCACTTTTAAAATTATAATATTTCGAAACCAAACGCTTGAAATATAACCTTTCAAAACATAATACTTCGAATTTTATAGCTTCAAATCCATAACTTCCAAAGCTTAAATAGTTTGGATATACAAAATGTATATAAAATTAAATAGTTTGAATTTAAGATTACTTCATAAAGTAAAATAATTTCCTCGACCTTACAATTTTATTCACTTTAAATTAAATCTCAATTCATAAATTTTCTACTCACTTTCAGTTTCAATAAACCACTTCAATTTCAATATATTTCAAAATTTATGTATTAAACAATTTCAAAACTAATGTTCGAAATTACTATTCAGCAATTTAATGTCCTATTATTTAGTTTGTAAATATTTGCATAATAAATCCATAATCATTTAAATAAAACTCAAATTACCAATAACTAAATATTTCCTTCAATTTATTTGTACTAGAAATATTCATTTAATTCATCTTGAATAAAAATCCAATTATAAGTGTCATACCTTTTAAAATTTCAAGTTTAATAAATTTTACATCAACTTATGGAGTTTAATTCTTAAATAAGCACAATTTCAAATAAAGTTCCAATTTACCTTCCAATCTTAACTAATTTAAATCATTATAACCTCTATATTAAAGTATGATTTAAATACTTAACCATATTTTATTTTAATATAAATCAAACTCCATTATTAAACTTATTGTTATTAAACAAATTTATACATAGCATAAATACATGAATTTAACTATATATAAAATATTTTTATATAATATCAAAAAGAATCAATATTTATTAAACCGTATAATTCTATCCAAAACCATAGAAATCATTTTCAAAATATTTACATATATTGACCGACGGTGTCTGTATAAAATTTTCTATCGTATGGTCAACTGATACAGACATTTTCAACCGCAATCTCGAATGAAATAAGGTGCATAACAATTTGCAGTTTATAACAATATAAAATACAACATCTATTCATCCAATATCAACCATCAACCACTTATCACAATCATCATCCAATTCAAACAAAAACATCAATATAGAACAGATAATAAATAACACGTAATTACTAAAATTTTATATTCAAAAATAAATTAATTTGATTGGCAGTTTATATGCAATAATAAATTGAATAACTATTTAATTCAATAAATTCAATTTAACCGGAATCATGATAAAAATATACCACATAGCCATAAATAAATTTTCAATCACATCAAAATTTAATTTAACACACTTAAATTTTTTTAGAAGTTGTGAGTGGGTTAAAACACTCACCTTTTGAATTTAAATTGAATTTAAATCCAATTTAAACCCAAAATTTGAACAGTCTTCGAATTCGTCCAAATCAGCGTCAAAATGTCCAGAATTCCAATACGAACATAGTGGAGAAAACTGCGCATGAAACGGACCTCGTATGCAAAAGTTATGTATATCAGAACATTTCAATTTAAAGTTTTAAAATGAATTAAATAAAAAAAACAAAAAAAAACACGTACAGTAGCCACCACGTCACCGTCTTCATCACCGAAACCCTAATCTGAAGCTACTGTTCGAACTCACGCTGCACCTCGATCTAACACGATGAGCCTCCAGACACGACGTGACCACGCCGCGACCACTCTAGGAGGTCGCCGCCCTGTGTGAACCCCTCCCTCACGAACATCAATAGCCCCAGGTCGGCAATCAAGAGCTGGCCGCCGTAAGAAATCGAAACCCTAATCGAATTTTACACAACAATCCAACTGTTGATTCTCAGAACAAACACCACCGAAGAATAACGCTAGACTATCTCTATAATTCGGTACCAACAATTTGTCGATCCGTCAAAGTTCATCAACGATCAACGAACGGCCGGAATTCATTCTCCAATTTGTGGACAAATAGAGGTTCAAATTGGAAAACGAATTATGGATTTGAGATGCGCTCTTCGAGAGCTTCGAATCCATATAAAATTTGATAGCATTTGAGGAGTTTGAAATTTTGGCTTCGAATTTGATTTTGAATTGTAATTTGATCTAGAAGTTGTGTGACGCCCCACCTCTATACCCACGCTAGCCAAGAACACTACGGAGTAATGCTGTCGACTAGCACGGAGAATAAGGCTATTGAGGAGTGACCATCTGTGTAATTGCTTTGCGCGAGCACCGATATGTCAGATAGTATAACATGCATTTTATTTCAAGAGGAAATCCGACATACCGATACAAACACAAAGCTACTACACAGTGGCTATAATAATCTTCGGAAACAAATATAGAAACAAGCATAACACAAATCAGTCACAGATAATTCATATCACGAAGGCGGAAGAAGATATGAATATATAACTAACACATGAAAGTGTATATCAGAGTAGTGGTCAAAAAGATCCTCCATAATACAAAAGGATAGCAACACGTGCTATACAAAAGAATACATCTATGAGTCCATATCTCAAGTGTATACAACAAAATAAACTACTAATCTAAGTAGTTAGCCAAAAGATCATATGATAACCCCAGAAGAAAAGTCAAGCTGAAGCACCTGTAACATCTCGGTCTGACCCGAGTATTATTTAGAAGAAAATAATAAACGGATCAGTCTAGCTATAAATATCAGATGAAATGATATAGAATAAGAGATATGACTAAACGTATAATAATCACCATGCCAAGCTGTGATAAATAACTAATTGAAAAAAATCAACAAGAGATTAATCAATATCGCAAAGATCTACACAAGAATCAAAGGAAATGTCATACTCCTAATTTCATTCACCAAGCCACAATAAATGACATACATATCCATGCCAATCGTAAAAGTTGGTGAAACATAAATTCCAGAATTCAACACACGAAATCCAGAAATCACAATCAAAGGGGACAACGACGTCGTACAGCATGACATCCGATGAACCAAATCACAATCAAAGGGAACAACGACGTCGTACAACGTGACATCCGATGAACCAAAACACAGTCAAAGGGAACAACGACGTCGTACAGCGTGACATCCGATGAACCAAAACACAAAGACATTGCACAATGCTAGTCTAAAACATAAAATGATCGTCATGATCAAAGAGAAGTGTCGATTACAGTAAGCTAGTAAATATATGAGCTTAGCTTCATGTCCCATAACCACTAGCTTAACTTAAATATTTACGAACAAATTGTAGATCTCCACTAGAAAATTGTCACAAGAGTTTCAATCGAACAAGTCCAAGAATTAACCGACGAAGTAAACGCAAGCGTTTCATACCAATTGTTTTACTAAGTCGTTTAATTAGATTTCTCATACGAGTGTGGTAAAGGTTTGTATATACTAATAGATTGGAAAACGGTTTTATAAACGAATTTGGTATTAAAATAGTATTGAAATCGTTTGAGGAAAGAGTTTTGATATTTACTACTAGTATTGAAACCTTTACATTTTTAAAGTGACAAAAAACGAAAATGATTGTAGAACAATCAACCACCAAAATTCACATTCAAAGACGTGAATAAAATCCAAAGAAATCGATCCGAATCCATCAAAATGGGTATTCCCAAAAATTCCAAGAATAGAAGTCATTAAAGTCGTAGCAACAACAAGTGGGAAATAACATGAATCGATGGAATTTGGAAACCAAGCAAAAATATGCATAATTAGGCAAATAGATGCAGGTCAGTCGACTGACTAAAAGGTCCAGTCGACTGGACCAGAGGCATGAAAAAATAATTTCCTGCAGTCAGTCGACTGACCTAAAAATTCAGTCGACTGAATGCAGGGAAACAGAGGACCCGAGCCTCTGTTAGTTGCCTTCGGAATGCTTATGTGCTACAGCCAGTCGACTGACTCAAAGGTCCAGTCGACTGACTGGCATCAAGGCTGCTTTCCAGCCTATAAAATGAAGATGCAATCTTCATCAAAATGCAATCGAGCGAGCACGGTCACTAGGGGTTTATGCCAATCGACTACCCGGCCCTATAAGCTCTTCGATGCATCACCAAAAACAAGTTCAAACAACAAAGCTATGATTTTTGAAGATTTGAACTCAAAACACTAAAATTTGGAATGTTCACAAAACCTATCCAAATCAAAATCAAATACACATGAATAAGTATTAGGAATTCATACCTAACAATCAAAGATAATCATAGACCTAGATGTGAGATTAAAAATCTCACATTTGAACCCAAATTAATGAAGGAGAAGTTTTTAAAACAAGCTAAGATCAATTCCTCTTCAATAACAACTCAAGAAGCTTCAATCTAAGCTTACAAGTAAAATATTTCCTAAATTAGGCTTAGGAAATTTCTGAAATTGAATGGAGAAAGAGTTGGAGAAGATGAAGGAGGAGCTTACCAATGGGTTCACTTGAGTTTGGAGCTAGAAGTTGGATTTGCAAAGAAAGCTAGGGCTTAGGAATTTCCTTTTCCCATCTCTTCCACCATTTTTACTTTAGCTTGAGTGTTTTAATTAAAGAGGAGAAGTTATGAAGAGAAGGGGTTGGGCTGAGCTAATAAGGGTGCAGTCCAAACCAAAGTCATAAGCGGGAAAAAGTAGCAAAAAATCAACTTTCTCAAACATATCGAAGCTTATACTCAAAAATGTCACAAACGGCATTTTGAACTCAATGGAGGTGGTCTCAAGTCCCAATTTGACTGTTTGCAAAAAGTAGCTTTTCGGACCAAAATTCGACGAACGATAAAATATTTAAATAAAATATTTAAATATAAAATCGATAAATATGCGGGTTGTTACAAGTTGATTGTCTGCCATTGAGGTGAGGAGGTGCGGAGGAATTGTACGTATAGAAAATTTACAATGAGGAACAATTAGGGTTTATAACAGGGTATATATAGGCAATCTAAAATTAGAATGGACCGGATCGATTGGATATACGCGTTGAACGATAAAATGGCCCGAAAAGCCCGTTCTAACTCCAGAACGAAATTTGGTCAACCCATTTAGCAAAATAGATGTTTTAAAATATTTTAAAAGCAATGGAATAGGTTTCATGTCTAAATTCCACCGTATGAAGAAGTTATGCTAAAATCAAGTTATTTCAAATTGGTTTCAATTGATTCCAATTTAATTGATTTCTTGGCGCTTCAAGTCCGTACGATCAAACGACAAATCCGATCGCTACGAAACTTGAAATCCTACAATAATTCACCATTACGGATCCGATGAAACTGGTTTCGTCGAAAACCGAGTCTGTGGCCAAAATGGCTATTTTTACATTAAATCAATAAATTAACTAATTAAATCAAATTCTTAATTTCAAATCTTTAATTGACAAATTTCATCATTTTTTATTTCTCAGTCATTTACAACGATTTAAACAAATTAAAATATCAATTTAGAGTTGATTAATTTATCAATTTCAGTATTAACCTCAATTCCATTAAATTCAAAATTATAATTTTAAATTCCAAAAATTCTATTTAATTTATTTTTCATTCTATTATTCAATTTATTATTGTCAAATGGATGAGATTAACATTGGATTCAAAATCCATTACATTAATATTCTCACATTTCATCTAAATTCCCATTTATGTAATATTTAAATACTTAATTTCATTTAATTGCAATTAATCCTGTTATCATAAATTAAATTCCAATATATTGATAAACTTTATTTCCATTTCTTTTATTCAACCAACTGTTATATTATAAATAAAATTGACATTATTTCCTTAATTTATACTAACATAACTTTTAATTTAGATTTATTGCAATTGATTACAAGTTTTAATTTAATATACTAAATAAATGGTTAACTTAATAATAATTGTTACCATTAACGTTTGATTTCACTTATAAGCTATTATTTAGAAACAAATGTTGCAATTGATTTAGATCTAATTCAATAAATTAAATGAATGGGTAAATAATTAATAATTATCACTATTGCCAAATTTACTTACATTCATACTTAATTATCAACTAACAATTATTATAATTACTTGTCTAGATTGATTCTATCAAATTGTAACTTATTACGTAGTATTTCATCAATTAACATAACTTTTGAATTTATTCCCCAATTCCCTAATTTCAATAAATTATAACCTTACAATTTGTTTCAATTAATAGGTATTACACTAGTTCAGTTACTTATCAACTTGCATCCACCTTATTACATTAATATACATTCAGTTACTATTAATTAATATATTATTCCATTGGTTGATTCAATACTTACTTTTATTCATACTTTTATAAGTTTTCATTTCCAAACAATATTATAATTACTTACAGGGCATTGATTTTATTCAATTACTATTTTTTATTATTAATTCATTATTAATTCACTATTTGCCTTTGTTTTCTTATATTCAATTCTTAGCCTAGTAAAAAAATTTACATTACTTCAATTAATCGAAATTTCATTTCAATTGTTAATACTTAGCTTTAATTTCCATGGTTGCATTTCATTTTTAACATTTGCTTAAATATAAATTATAAATATTTTTATTTCTTTCTAAATTTAATGTCAAAAATCTTATTAAATTTAACCAATTTAATTATCGAATTTTGCGGGTCGTTACACTCTCCCCCATTCAAAACTTTTCGTCATCGAAAAGGAAAAAGAAGGGAAAAGAAGAATTAAGAAATCAATATAGCTTACTTAAAATATTAAATATATAAACAAATAAATTTACAAAATTAATTAATTTAGATAAAATATACCAATTTATAACCATTAAATCTTTTATACTCAAATTAATAAGGTTTGGAAAACATTTTCAAAATTTTCTATGTCCAAAATTTTCGAAAAATTTCGGCAGTGTCTCCTTTGTACGGAGAGGCTCGAGAGAAAATATAATATCAAATATAACAATATACAACATATAATTTCCAAAATAATATATATTCCAACCCGGGAAAAATAATGTAATAACGCTAATAACCGTAATCCGAGAACGTGCCTATTTGTCAGACAATTAACGCTTAATTATGAAACCAGAAGCAGTAGCAATTGCTTCCATAACCTGTATTTCACTTATATAATCCAAAAAAAGGATAACAATTATATAAAATGAAATGTTTAAAGTTGCTTCAACCATAAACAAACAAATCAATAAAAACAACAATCACTTGCCATAAGGCGTACAACCATCATACAGAATCAACCATTCAATCAAAACAAAACAATTGGTTGGTTCGGGTTAAGACACTTTTAAATCACATAGTCTTAACAGTCTTAAATAAAATTCGATAGATTATTCGTACATCTAAGCAATTTTAAAGTACCCTTGCCCAAACAACCATAAACCAAACAAACAACGATTTCAAAAAACATACTAGGTTTATTCTTATTAATTCCATTCATACATTTGTTGTTTGATTTCTTTTCATTCATATAATGGTTTATCTTTTTATTTTACATTTATTTCTTGCAAAATTTCCTTTTTTATTACATTACATTCATTCATTTCTAACAAAATCTCATTTCACTTATTAATGTTATGAAATTTTCCTTTTATTATATTACATTCATTTATTCACTGCTTAATTTTATTTATTTACAGGATTCGTCTTTTTGCTTATTTTTAAAATAAATAACTTCAACGTTTACTTAAGTCTATAATTACTTACTTACAACATCCAATTCTTATTTATTAAAGAATTTCATTAAATACTTTCATTATTTCAAATTTTACTTGTAAAATTTCCCATTCATTTTCTTTTATCATTTTAATTTTTTAATAGTTGGTGAGTTATATGTATGTTAAAGAATGCAATTGAAAATTATACAAGTTTATCTCATTTCTTTTAAGTTAATTTAATGTTCAATAATTATATCTTTATTTTATAAGTTATAATTTCAGCTTTCATTTAATCCCATCTATAAATTAGCATTAAATCTTTTATTTTAATAAAAGGATACAATTATTAATTAGTTAGATTTAATTTAACTATAATAATTGAAACTACTAATTAACAGAAAACTTAAGAATTAGATACCGGATTAAATTTCAAATCATTTTAAAATAATAGATAGATATATATATACTTACAACTTGTATCCAATTATATTTAAAACAAATTAAATTTTTATATTTGTTTATCAAAATAAATCTGTAGTAAAACTACTATAGTGGAATTCCCACTTTTGAAACTCGAAAATGAACGTCGATGATGCATGCACTCATCACCGAAATTATTTTCCAGCGACAGAGAGGGGAGTACATTACTTATTTCTTTTCAAAATTTCTTTAAAGCAATTCTTTCAAATCATATTGAAATATTTATATTATAAAATACTTCTAACAATATTATTATTATATTTCAAAATCACTCGAAGAAATATTCAAAACCTCGGAACATAAGTTCTAAATTTCCAATTTTATTTATTATAATTTCAATTCCTACTTTACTAATATTTATAGATTACACTACCTAACAACCCATATATTACAACCAAATATAACCTTTATAAAAAAATTATTTTATATATAGAAAATATAATAGGCAAAATTATTTCATTCACCTATATTCAAAACAAATATTGTGTCAGTCTGTCCTATTAAGTGTTTAGAAATCCCTGTTGACGTCATAGTCTCTCATGCACCAACCAGAATTTATAAATACAAAAAGGAACAAATTAACACAATATAAAACCTTTTTTAACACTAACAAATACACTCTCATATATATATATATATATATATACACTCAACGACTCATCATAGGGTATTACTACCCTATTAACAAAGAGTCAGACCCCGCAAAGCTAAGGTTTATCGCTAAACCAAAGCTCTGATACCAGATGTAACGTCTTGCTTTTTTGTACGCTTTAAATCGGCGATAAACCACACACGTCAGACTTAAACCACACAGAAGGGCGGATTGTTATGGGGTAAATAAGGAAAAGCAGAGAAAGAAAAAGAACAAAACAGATCTTGCAGCGGAACGATAAAATATAATAATCAAATATACAGTTCATGAAGCTGTGTTACAAAATATTAGATTATACTTATACAATACATATCAGAGTTACACATACCAGAGAACAATAAATAATGCAGCGGAACAGTATGAATGTAGTGGAATACTATAATAAATAATAATAAATCTTCGTCTTCATTCTTCAGAATACAATCTTCCAAATCCTAAAATGCTCAGGCTGACCCGAGCAAATTGGAAAGAAAAAACACTCGAGTCAGAACTAAAAGATCTTATGTAAGTTAAATCAACAGTAAATAATATGGGTGGAACAGCGTAAAAGATGTTTATGGGATTTGACATCTCCTATCCAGTGTCTAACTTGAGTACAGTAACTCAAAAGATGCTCGGGATTTACATCTCCTAAGGATCTGTTAAACTATTTACTATGTAGTAATATTTCTCTAGTATAATAGCGTCTAATAGTAAAATAAAATTACCTTTAAATAGCGTTAAGGGGTTACCCATATAGCCCTTAACACGTAATAGTGACAATAGTCTATACAGTACCGTAATACCTCCTGATTGGGAGGCTACCAGAGGATACTCCCTAGGTACGACACAAATCAAACTCGTACAAGGCGCGATAGGGTAGGTGACACGACACACAAGGAAATTCCAGGGTAGATATACTAATTACGCACATGGGATGGTGGTAACACGTAGCGTGCAGCTATCACCCACCTCGAGCCACACCCCCAAATCAAAAATCAAAAGTGGCCACCGAATCAATCCAAAAGTCAGAGTATAATATCGAAGGGATGTGACCGATAAGAGGGGCTACCTCCTTGGCCCGAGATCGCTCCTGTTTTAGCCACCTTATGCCAACTCACGGGAGTCTGGTCCGTATATATACCTTAATAGAACGTCGCCACCATCCTACTTCATTTTGGAATCTCCACCGCGTACACGGTTGTTAAAGTGGTTTTCGAAATTGGCAGAGAGTATGACAACTTCCGATCCAGGTCTCTTTAACGACCAAACGTTATTATCACACCGCGGTGATTTCAAATTAATTATACTTCAAAACAAAATATACTACCCATTTCAAAACTATATAAATACGATATCATTTCCCTTTCAAAAACCAAATAAATATGATATCATTTTAATAAAAACCCAAATCAATATAATATCATTTTTATTTCAAATATATCTCTTTCTAAAATCATAGCACTTTTACAATTATAATATTTCGAAACCAAACACTTGAAATATAACCTTTCAAAACATAATACTTCAAATTTTATAGCTTCAAAACCATAACTTCTAAAGCTTAAATAGTTTGGATATACAAACAGTATATAAAATAAAAATAGTTTGAATTTAAGATTACTTTATAAAGTAAAATAATTTCCTCAACTTTACAATTTTATTCACTTTAAATTAAATCTCAATTTATAAATTTTCAACTCACTTTCAGTTTCATTAAACCACTTCAATTTCAATATATTTCAAACTTTGAGTATTAAACAATTTCAAAACTAAGGTTGGAAATTACTATTCAGCAATTCAATGTCCTATTATTTAGTTTGAAATATTTGCATAATAAATCCATAATCATTTAAATAAAACTCAAATTACCAATAACTAAATATTTCCATAAATTTATTTATACTAGAAATATTCATTTAATTTATCTTGAATAAAAATTCAGTTATAAATATCATACCTTTTAAAATTTCAAGTTTAATAAATTTTACATCAACTTATGGAGTTTAATTCTTAAATAAGCACAATTTCAAATAAATTTTCAATTTACCTTTCAATCTTAACTTATTTAAATCATTATAACCTCTATAATAAAGTATGATTTAAATACTTAACCATATTTTATTGTAATAAAATCAAACTCCATTATTAAACTTATTGTTATTAAACAAATTTATACATAGCATAAATACATGAATTTAACTATATATAAAATATTTTTATATAATATCAAAAAGAATCAATATTTATTAAACCGTATAATTTTATCCAAAACCATAGAAATCATTTTCAAAATATTTACATATATAGACCGTGGTGTCTGTATAAAATTTTCTATCCTATGGTCAAGTGATACAGATATTTATCATTTCAATCCGTAATTTAAAATAAAAATACGGTTATATATCATTTCAAAGCCAATCCCGAATGGAATAAGATGCATAACAATTTGCAGTTTATAACAATATAAAATACAACATCCATTCATCCAATATCAACCATCAACCATTTATCACAATCATCATCCAATTTAAAAAAAACATCAATATAGAACATATAATAAATAACAGGTAATTACTGGCAGTTTATATTCAAAAATAAATTAATTTGACTTGCAATTTATATGCAATAATTAATTGAATAACAATTTAATTCAATAAATTCAATTTAACTGGAATGATGATAAAAATATACCCAACAGCCATAAATAAATTTCCAATCACATCAAAATTTAATTTAACACACATAAGAAATTATAGAAGTTGCGAGTGGGTTAAAACACTCACCTTTTGAATTTAAATTGAATTTAAATCCAATTTAAACCTAAAATTTGAACAGTCTCTAAATTCGTCCAAACAAGCATCAAAATGTCCAGAATTCCAATATGAACCTAGTGGAGAAAACCGCGCATGAAATGGACCTTGTATGCAGAAGTTATGGATATCAGAACAGTTGAATTTAAAGTTTTAAAATGAATTAAATAAAAATAAAATCAAATAAACGTACAGTAGCCACCACGTCACCATCTTCATCACCGAAACCCTAATCTGAAGCTACTGTTCAAACTCACGCTGCCACCTCGATCTAACGCGACGAGCCTCCAAACACGACATGACCACGCCGCGACCACTCCAGGAGGTCGCCGCCCCGTGCGAACCCCTCCCTCGCGAACATCGATAGCCCCAAGTCAGCAATCGAGAGCTGGTCGCCGCAAGAAATCGAAGCCCTAATCGAATTTTACACAACAATCCAACCGTTGATTGTCAGAACGAACACCACCGATGAATTACGCTAGACTATCTCTACAATCCGGTACCAACGATTTGTCGATCCGTCAGAGTTCATCAACGATCAACGAACGGTCGGAATTCGTTCTCCAATTTGTGGACAAATAGAGGTTCAAATTGGAAAACGAATTACGGATTTGAGATGCTCTCTTCGAGAGCTTCGAATCCATATAAAATTTGATAGTATTTGAGGTGTTTGAAATTTTGGCTTTGAATTTGATTTTGAATTGAAATTGGATCTAGAATTTGATTGTCTGCCATTGAGGTGAGGAGGTGAGGAGAAATTGTACGTACAGACAATTTACAATGAGGAACAATTTGGGTTTATGACAGGGTATATATAGGCAATCTGAAATTAGAATGGACTGGATCGATTGGATATACACGTTGAACGATAAAATAGCCTGAAAAGCCCGTACAGACTCCAGAACGAAATTAGGTCAACCAATGTATCAAAATAGATGTTTTAAAATATTTTAAAATCAATGGAACAGGTTTCAAGTCCAAATTCCATCGTATGAAGAAGCTATGCTAAAATCAAGTTATTTCAAATTGATTTCAATTGATTTCAATTTAATTGATTTCTAGGCGTTTCGAATTCGTACGAACAAACGACAAGTTCGATCGCAACGAAACTTGAAACCTACAATAATTCACCGTTACAGATCCGGTGAAACTGGTTTCGTCGAAAACCGAGTCAGTGGCCAAAATGGCTATATTTACATTAAATAAATTAATTAATTAATTAACTAATTAAATCAAATTCTCAATTTCAATTCTTTAATTGACAAATTTCATCGTTTTTGATTTCACAATCATTTACAGTGATTTAAACAAATTAAAATGTCAATTTAGAGTTGTTAATTTATCAGTTTCAGTATTAACCTCAATTCCATTAAATTTAAAATTATAATTTTAACTTCCAAAAATTCTATTTAATTTACTTTTAATTCTATTATTCAATTTATTATTATCAGACAGATGAGATTAACATTGGATTCAAAATCCATTACATTAATGTTCTCACATTTCATCTAAATTCCCATTTATGTAGTATTTAAATATTTAATTTCATTTAATTGCAATTAATCCTATTATCATAAATTAAATTCCCATATATTGGTAAAACTTTATTTCCATTCCTTTTATTCAACCAACCGTCATATTATAAATAAAATTGACATTATTTTTAATTATTTCCTTAATTTATACTAACATAACTTTTAATTTAGATTTATTGCAATTGATTACCAGTTTTAATTTAATATGCTAATGGTTAACTTAATAATAATTGTTACCATTAACGTTTAATTTCACTTATAAGCTATTATTTAGAAACAAATGTTGCAATCGATTTAGATCTAATTCAATAAATTAAATAAATGGGTAAATAATTAATAATTAGCAGTATTGCCAAATTTATTCACAATCATACTTAATTATCAACTAACAATTATTCTAATTACTTATCTAGCATTGATTTTATCAAATTGCAATTTATTACGTATTATTTCATCAATTAATATAACTTTTGAATTTATTCCCCGATTCCCTAATTTCAATCAATTATAACTTATAATTTTTATTCAATTAATAGGTATTGCACTAATTTAGTTACTTATCAACTTGCATCCACCTTATTACATTAATATACATTCAGTTACTATTAATCAATATATTATTCCATTGGTTGATTCAATACTCTTACTCTTATTCATACTTTTATAAGTTTTCATTTCCAAACAAAATTATAATTACTTATAGGACATTGATTTTATTCAATTACTATTTATTATTATTAATTCATTAATTAATTCACTATTTTCCTTTATTTTCTTATATTCAATTCTTAGCCTATTATAACAATTCACATTACTTCAATTAATCGAAATTTCATTTCAATTGTTAATACTTAGCTTTAATTTCCATGGTTGCGTTTCATTTTTAATATTTGCTTCAATATAAATTATAAATTTTTATTTCTTTCTAAATTTGATTACAAAAATCTTTCGACTTTGGTGCATCGAGTTCGATCCACCCAGGGGAAGGGGAAAAGGTTTGGGGGTCGCCGGGCCAACTTTGGTCGAAGTGGCGGGTTTGTCAGTGGACGAGGTCGCCGGCACGAGGTTGATCTAGGCAGCTAGTTTGGGTTTCCAAGTTGAGCTCGATGGCTCATTTTGATTTGGTGATGAATTCTTCGATGCTGAGTGTTTGTTTAGGGAGAGATGACCATCGATGACTGGTCGACGGTCTTGGCAATGGTCGGAGTTGGCCAGATTGGTGTGCATGATGCACACGTGAGCGTTGTGTCTGAATATGTTGTGATCATTGAAGACGAAGATTGTCTCGAGGATGGTATCGAGTAATTCCGGTTTTGGCTCGAGTATTATCTCAGGGCGTTCGTATAGGTTTTAAAACAGGTTTTCAAATTCTAAAACATAGCAAAAAATTTAAAGAAAAGGGTTTTGCTCGGGTATGTACTCAGGAGGATGTTGGTGGGATTCGAAGTTGTTCTCGGGCCATGATGATAATGAATATATTTCTAAGTATTTTTAATGGAATTTGATAATGCTTGAATTAAGCAAGTGTTTGAAATAAGTATATCAGAAACCTTATTTAAAAATGATTTTTAATTTAAAAATTATTTTATCTAAAGTTTGATTGATTTATAAATTGAGATTAGTGTATTACGTTTTAATCAAAAGGTATTAAGAAATTTCTTAAAATAATTAATTTAAAAGATGATGATAATTGATTAACGGTTGATTAATGTGATTATTTAAAAGATAATTACTTCATGTAATTAATTTATGATTAATTAATATAAGTGATTAGAGATAATCACTTGTTGTAATTGATTAAGGAAAATTAATTAGTTAATGATAACTAATTAAGGATTAATCAATTAATATAACTAATTAAGGATAATTAATTAAAGGTTATTTAATTAACGAAAATAATTAAGGATAATCACTTTTTGTAATTAATTAAGGATAATTAATTAAATGGTAATTAATTAAGGGTTAATTAATTAATGTAAATAATTAAGGATAAATAATTAAAGAATGATTGAATAATTAAAGGTTAAATATTTAATGATTAAAGGTTAATTATTTAATGATTAAATGTTAATTGATTTATTAATTAAGGTTGATTAATTAATAGTTAAAGGTTAATTAATTTATCATTAAGGGTTAATTAATAAATGTAATTAATTAAAAGTGGTTTGTAATTAATATTAATTAACCAGGATTAATGATTTATTCATAAGTAATTATTCTGATTTAAATTAATCAGATAATTTATTGATCTTACTTATGAATGTTTGAATTATATGAAATGGTGTAAATTGTTTGATATCATTGTTGTGTGATGCTTTGTGATATGAATTGTTTTAATTCAAGCCATGGTGAATGTAATTTATTTTATCTGTGATGAATGTATATTATTTATCTGTGAATCTGTGAATGGAAGATAAGCGTTATAGGAATATACCGCTAATCGATATTAATATGCTTGAATTTGTGATGATTGAATGATATTGCACTATTGTGTAAAACCCCTGGACTACACTATACACACACAAATATGGATTGCACAAGGAAATTGGTTAAGTCACAGATTTTTGAAATGGTTTTAAAGTTGAATTTTCAATTCAAATGATTTTGGAAATGGAATTGGGTTAAATGTGAAAAGCTTTTGAAAATAAAAGTTATTTTGAATAACTTGTTAAAGTTTTGAAATTTAATTAATTTGATTAGAATTTAAATTAAATATTTGAAATTGAATTATATGTTTGGAAATTTTGGTTTAAAAAGGTTATACAAGTTATAAATGTGTTTATATGGGTTTTAAACCATTTCAAAAAAAATGTTTTAGGAATTTGAATTTAACCCAAGGGCTTAAACTTGTGCAAATGTAATCGGATTTTTTCGAAACGAAAACTATTTGTTTTCAAATAACAATAGCTTTCATATAAAGAAAAGATTCCCAATTTGTGTTGAAAAGATTTCAAGTTTGAATGAAATTTTTTTGAAAGCTATTAATGATCTTGGTTAAAGATTAGCAGACTTTGTTTCCAAAATTGAAGAGGATTTTAAATGGTGTATCTTTTATACAAAAGATTTGAATTGGGAAATGTTTTGAAAGTTATGAATGAATCTTTGGAAATGGTTCTGAAATCCATGAATTGAGTCTTTGATTTAATGATTGGATGAGTTAATCCAATTTGAAAAGTAAATTGTTTTGAAAGCCATGAATGAATCTTTGTGAAAGATGGGTAAACTTTGTGAATTGGATCTTTTTGTTTAAAAGATTAGAAATGGTAATTTGTTTGAACCATTTGAAAGAAAATATTTGGGTTTTAAGTTGTGACTTAACTAAAATCCCAATATCCATATGTTTTTAAATATTCCGAATAATGATACGACTATATGATAGCATTTGAAGACCGGTGGTGAAGACCGGGTATTTTTAAGAGTGAAAGGATTTACCGTCGAATGTATCTGCACTGAGTCGCGCTGGTATAGAGATCTCCATATGTGATGGGAAGCCCGATCGGGATTGTGAATACCTGGATTGCAAGGGCTTCTTTGGAAATGCCTTCGGTTATGTTCGAACCCGGACCAGACTTGTATGGATGTGTGTCTGACATTACACTTTGAGATGTAAAGCTGGTTTCTATCAAATACATTTCTGTTTGGTGGCGGAGATTTATTCTCTTAGCTTGACACCCTTCTTTGAGACGTATGAGCTCAGAAGTTATGTAGTTGATGGTTACTAGTGATACATTACCAATTTGGTAATGTGACATACGAAGTGTTGTTGATCATTTGTTGATCAAAACATGACTTTGTGAAAATGTAGCTTTGTGGATGAGACTTCGTCGAGCCTCACAACCCGGTAATGGTCGAAACAGGAATCGTTGCAGCAAGGTTATTTAGGGGTTGCGCCCCTAGAGGGTATGTCATTTCCTTCTGGATTATAAATGGTATCATGGTACGGAGCCCAGATACTTAACTTTGTGGTTGCTGCAAAACTTATTGCTTTGTGGTTGTTTGTTGAGAGGTATATCGGATAAAGGTCACAAACGACCGGGGAATGGCATGCACGTGTCAGTAGTTACCTAGTTACAGAGGTAATCCAGCATTGTGTTGGCAGAGATCCGGTTAGGTTCTCGGGGGCTTCCCTCTAGAAGCGTTCCATTTTGTGTGGGAAGTTCCTTTGCCTGACCATTTGTTGGAAATCCAAACAAAACAATATGTGCCCTGTAGGGTTTTAGTTGTATAACCTGCCATGGAATGTGGTGGTAACCTGCTCTTGAACATGGTAGCTATAGTAGGCATACGACGAAATGTTGTATGCTGGCTAAGATTAATATTATATTTTCGAAAGGTTTTCTACACTATGCACTAATAATAATATCAAAAAGTTTTTGCGTATCAAGCATGTTTGACTATCATCAGGAGAAATCTCCTTTAATTCTGCGTTTGCATTGTGTGTGCGGTGGGAGGCCTTATGGTAGTTTCATTTTCCAAAAAGCATTGCGGATTTCAATATTTTAAATTCTTTTTTTGTTTGTTTTATAGATAAACTGTTTTCATTTTCTCACACCAAACCCATGACTGACTCGGAGTTTATTGTTCCCTTCCTAAACTCTGGGTGCCCATAATTTTCCACACGGGCGGTATAGAGTTGGGTTTTTTAGATAACCACATAATAGGTGTAGATTCGATAGTCTTCGAAGTTCTGGATTGGAGATGGAGTTGCAGATATTGGAGTTCCTTTTGGAGTTCAAGTTATTTCCGATGCTGGTGCATTTGTGTTTCCGCTGTGTTGCTGTAGATCTCTGATATGTATTTGTGATCATTGTTGTATAACATTGAATATTGTATCATTGGAGTTATATGATATATTCATTTTTTTCCTTCCACTGTGTTGTTGTACTTAATGTGTTATAAGCTTCGACGAACCAGATTCGGCATTTGAATCTGCGACATTTGAATATGGGTGAAGTAGTCGATGCCGATTTTCAAAGGTCGAGTCAGGGTCGTTACAGTGGTATCAGAGCTGAAGGTTGAAACTTTAGCTCAGGAGTATAACAAATTAGGTAACTCGTCAGAGATAGGGTGAAGTATGGCCTAGAATGAGTATATCCCTAAGATATCCATCTGAATGCCTTTGTAAATTCTCTTATCATCCACTGATAGTGAGTATGAGTGCAAGAAGAGGATGAGATAAGGGACATGGGGGTACCATTACAAATGGTCGATACCCTGAAACAACAAGGAACAACTTTTCTTCTCAATCTCCTTTGATCCAATTTCAAATTCTTTGATTTTTTCGTGGCAGCTCGAGGGAGAGCTTTGGTGTGGTGGCTCTGCGAATCCTTATAGATAGGTTCTTAATTTGTATTCTCTTCATCGGATTCTTATCAACTTTCCATTTTAATTTCAATGAATTTGAGATATTATTTGAAATAAATTGGTTAACAAATATGAAGATAGATTAATTTATATCGATAAAAACAATTTTGATTAAAACCAAATTTGAGGATTTTGTTATAATTTCTTGTTTGAATCCAAGTCCGAGAGGGACAAGCTGGTGTAAACTATGGGGTATTCCGACCTGAATTTTGAATCCACTTGTCTGTTATTTTGGGTCCAAATATATTTTATGAATGGCTAGTTATCCTTCTAACTAACCAATGCCCTGTATATTTCGTAGACTGGTTGACCCGAGTATCTTGTGAATTATTGAATGAGTTTGTTCTCATAATTATTGGTGATATTCTGATTTGGTGAGCCAAATGCAAAATGGATATTCAGTTTGATCTGATAAATCAATTCTCTACCTCAGATGTGTTCATCTGTCCTTTGTTGTCTCCTTGGCAAATTTTGGGGGCGAAATTTTCTTAAGGGACGAATCTGTAACATTCCCGATTTTTAAGCTAAATTTAAATTGGTAATTAATTTAAATTTTGAAATTAAATTGTGGATTAATCTGGTATTTTCCAAAATTTAATAAATATTTGTTTGTTTATTAATATAAATATATATAAATATGATTTTTAAATTGAATTTCTAATTGGAAATTCAGAAATAAATGTTTTGGATGACATATTGGATTTGAAACTCAAATATAAGTATTTTTGAAATTTATTGAATATTGATTTTAAATTAATTGTGAATTTGAAATTCTAAATTAAATATCATATAAATAAAAAATTTAATTTGAAATTTGATTTGAAGTACAAAAAGAAATATATGTTGAAAATAAAGATTTGGAAAATAAATAAATTATGATTGGAATAAAATTTATATTTATTTACTCATTTACAAATACAAATTGATTGTATATTAATTTTTGAGTTTGAAATTTAAAAGCAAATATTTTAAATAAAACATTGGATTTAAAACTCTATATTTTAATAATAGAAAAGAATTTATTTTGTATTTTTAATATGATAATTTGGAAGTTGTATTCTGAAATTGATAAATTTACAAAAGCTATTTAAAAAGTTAAAATCAAATATATACATATCTGTTGAAAAATTAATAAGACTTGAATAAAGTATTTAAAAAGGAAAAGTAAATATAAAAAATTTAAAATGTAAACATTTGGAGATATAAAGCAATTTATAATATGACAAGGATTTAACATAAATTTTAAAATAAAATTTAACAAAAGGATTTAAACACAAAATTATCACAAATGACATTTGTGAACATTATCATCATGTAAATAACAAGTGTTTATTCAAAATTAACAAGTGTAAGCATATCTTTATTTTGTAAATACAAGTAGCATATCTATTTCCTAAGAGAGAAAAAAGGTAACCAAGCACAAAACTTGAATTCATTTCAAGGCCTGAAGCCATAAGTCATCTCAAACCAGAAAAATCAAAATTCATAAAAACAAAACAAAATCTGAAAGCTTGAAAACATGCAAAGATTCAACTGGGAAAATTCAAAGCAACTCAAAGATTTCAAAATAGAAAAAAAGGCTGAATTAAACCAAGCTTCAACTTTTCGAAAAGAAGATCAAGATCTAAAACCTGAAACCATATCTGTTTACAAATTTGTAAACAAATTCAAGGATCAAGCAAAGAAATCAAAAATACAAAAGTCTAGAACTAGTTTAACTCAAAACCTGAAGATCAAAGCAAAGATCAAATCGAATATCAAGCTTTCGAAAAAAAATCAAAAATCTGTTTCAAGCTAAAGATAAGCAAATTCCAGAAGCAAAGTTTCAGCTCAAAATCAACCAAGTGCAGATCAAAGTTTTCAAATGCAAGATTTTTTAGTTTTAAGCTTCCCTGTATCCTCTGTTCTTCCAAAATTTCAGGTGAGCAAACCTTACCCTTTTGACCTTAATATGGATATATCTTGATTTGATGAGATAAGTGGTTGAAGTATGAAGGCTGTGTGAATATGTTTATATGAATGTTTATATGCAAATGATGTGTGCAAGCTTGTGTCCGGGCAAATATGCCTCTGCCTTATTTTCAGGTTTTAATACCTGTTTAAAAATTTAAAATCGTTACACCTAAATGATTATAGGTTTTAACCTCTAAATGAAAATTGTAAGTATGTAGGTAAAATGATTTTTTAAAATGGTTTCAGGAAATTTTATTTAATAATCATTTCAAAATGTACAGATTACAGTAATAAGCTAAAATGGTTAGAAAATTTATCATCTCTATATTAAGTTTAGATTGTGGGGATTAATTCATATTGGAAAATTATGATTTTTGAAAATCATTTCATGATTTTAAGTCTATAATCGTTGAGAAAATTCGAGATGAATGAATTTCAGTTTTTCGTTGATCCACGATGATCGGCGACGTTATGATCATCAAGACTAAGCTGGAAGAAGTCTGGGCTGAGGGTGAACACATGAAAAATGCTTAGCGTTTTTCTTGATGATCGTGGTGGCTAGAAAATGATGAACTAGGGTTTTTATTGTAGTTTTGTTGGAGGAAGAAGACGCGGCGATTGCGTCGACTGTACTGCATAAAGTTCGATCGCACCCAGGGGAAAAGGTTTGGGGGTCGCTGAGGCAACTTTGGTCGAAGTGGTGGGGTTGTCGGTGGACGAGGTCACCAGCACGAGGTTGATCTAGGAGCTAGTTTGGATTTCCAAGTTGAGCTCGATAGCTCATTTTGATTTCGTGATGAATTCTTCGATGCTGAGTGTCTGTTTAGGGAGAGATGACCATCGATGACTGATCGATGGTCTTGGCAATGGTCGGAGTTGGCCATATTGGTGTGCACGATGCACACGTGAGCGTTGTGTCTGTATATGTCGTGATGATTGAAGACGAAGATTGTCTCGGGGATGGTACCGAGTAATTCCTGTTTTGGCTCGAGTATTATCTCAGGGCGTTCGTGTGGGTTTTAAAATAAGTTTTTGAATTCTTAAACCTAGCAAATTTTTTAAAGAAAAGGGGTTTGATTGGGTACGTACTCGCGAGGATGATGGTGGGACTCGAAGTTGTTCTCGGGCTATGATGATAATGAATATATTTCTAAGTATTTTTAGTGGAATTTGATAATGCTTGAATTAAGCAAGTTTTAGAAATAAGTATATTAGAAACCTTAATTAAGAAATGATTTTGAATTTAAAAATTATTTTATTTAAAGTTTGATTGGTTTATAAATTAAGATTAGTGTATTAAGTTTTAATCAGAAGGTATTGAGAAATTTCTTAATATAATTAACTTAAAAGATGATGATAATTGATTAATGTTTGATTAATGTGATTATTTAAATAATTACTGAATGTGATTAATTTGTGATTAGTTAATATAAATGATTAGAGATAATCACTTGTTGTAATTGATTAAGGAAAATTAATTAGTCAATGATAACTAATTAAGGATTAATTAATTAATGTAATTAATTAAGGATAATTAATTAAAGGTTATTTAATTAATGAAAATTATCAAGGATAGTCACTTTTTGTAATTACTTAAGGACAACTAATTAAATGGTAATTAATTAAGGGTCAATTAGTTAATGTAATTAATTAAGGATAAATAATTAAAGAATGGTTGAATAATTAAAGGTTAATTATTTAATGATTAAAAGTTAATTATTGAATGATTAAAGGTTAATTGATTTATTAATTAAGGTTGATTAATTAACAGTTAAAGGTTAATTAATTTATCATTAAGGGTTAATTAATAAAGGTAATTAATTAAAAGTGGTTTGTAATTAATATTAATTAACCAGGATTAATGATTTATTCATAAGTAATTAATCTGATTTAAATTAATCAGATAATTTATTGATCTCACTTACGAATGTTTGAATTATATGAAATGCTGTAAATTGTTTGATATCTTTGATGTGTGATGCTTTGTGATATGAATTTTTTTAATTCAAGCCGTGATGAATGTAATTTATTTTATCTGTGATAAATGTATATTATTTATCTGTGAATCTGTGAATGAAAGATAAGCGTTATAGGAATATACTACTTATCGATATTGATATGCTTTAATCTGTGATGATTGAATGATGTTGCACTATTGTGTAAAACCCTTGGACTACACTATACGCACATAAATATGGATTGCACGAGGAAATTGGTTAAGTCGCAGATTTTTGAAATAGTTTTAAAGTTGAATTTTGAATTCAAATGATTTTGGAAATGGAATTGGGTTAAATGTGAAAAGCTTTTGAAAAAGGGTTTTGACAATAAAAGTTATTTTGAATAACTTGTTAAAGTATTGAAAATTTAATTAATTTGATTTGAATTTAAATTCGAGATTTGAAATTGAATTCTATGTTCGGAAATTTTGGTTTAAAAAGGTTATACAAATTATAAATGTGTTTATATGGGTTTTAAACCATTTTAAAAATATTGTTTTGGGAATTTGAATTTAACCAAGGGCTTTAACTTGTGCAAATGTAATCGGATTTTTCCGAAACGAAAACTATTTGTTTTCAAATAACTATAGCTTTCATATAAACAAAAGATTTCCAATTTTTGTTGAAAAGATTTCAAGTTTGAAATGAAATTGTTTTAAAATCTGTTAATGAATCTTGGTTAAAGATTAGCGGACTTTATTTCCAAAATTGAAATGGATTTTAAATGGTGTGTCTTTTATATAAAAGATTTGAAATGGGAAATGTTTTGAAAGTGATGAATGAATCTTTGGAAATGGTTTTGAAAGCTATGAATTGATTCTTTGATTTAATGATTGGATGAGTTGATCCAATTTGAAAAGTAAATTGTTTTGAAAGCCGCGAATGAATCTTTGTGAAAGATGGGTGAACTTTGTGAAATGAATCTTTTTGTTTAAAAGTTAGAAATGGTAATTTGTTTAAACCATTTGAAAGAAAAGTTTTGGGTTTTAAGTTGTGACTTAACTGAAATCCCAATATCCATATGTTTTTAAATATTGCGCTCATTATTCGGTTTAGTCGGGAGAGGACCTTGTGTCATATAACCCATTCTGAATAACGATACGACAATATGGATAGCATTTTAAGACCGACGCTGAAGACCGGGTATTTTCGTGAGTGAAAGGATTACCCGTCGAATGTCTCTGCACTGAGTCGCGCCGGTATAGAGATCTCCAAATGTGATGGGGAGTCCGATCGGGATTGTGAATATCCGAATTGCAAGGGCTTCTTTGGAAGTGCCTTCGGTTTTGTTCGAACCAGGAACAAACTTGTATGGATGTGTGTCTGACATTACACTTTGAGATGTAAAGCTGGTTTCTATCAAATATATTTCTGTTTGGTGGCAGAGATTTATTCTCTTAGCTTAACATCCTTCTCTGAGACGCATGAGCTCAAAGGTTATGTAGTTGATGGTTACTAGTGATACATTCCCAATTTGGTAATGAGGCATACGAAGTGCTGCTGATCATTTGTTGATCAAAGCATGACTTTGTGAAAAGTGTAGCTTTGTGGACAAGACTTCGTCGAGCCTCACAACCTGGTAATGGTCGAAATAGGAATTGTTGCAGCAAGGTTATTTGGGGGTAGCTCCCCCTGAGGGTATGTCATTTGCTTCTATATTATAAGTGGTATCATGGTATGAGGCCTAGATACTTAACTTTGTGGTTGCTGCAAAACTTATTGCTTTGTGGTTGTTGGTTGAGAGGTACCTCGGATAAAGGTCGCAAACGACCGGGGGATGGCATGCTCGTGTCAGCAGTTACCTAGTTACAGAGGTAACCCGGCCTTGTGTTGGGAGAGATCCGGTTAGGTTCTCGGGGGCATCCCTCCAGAGGCGTTCCATTTTGTGTGGGAAGTTCCTTTGCCTGACCATTTATTGGAAATCCAAACAAAACAATACGCGCCCTGTATGGTTTTAGTTGTACAACCTGCCATGGAATGTGGCGGTAACCTACTATTGAACATGGTAGCTATAGTAGGCATACGAAGAAATGTTATATGCTGGTTAAGATTAATATTATACTTTCGAAAGGTTTTCTGCACTATGCACTAATAATAATATCAAAAAGTTTTTGCGTATCAAGCATGTTTGACTATCATAAGGAGGAATCTCCTCCAATTCTGCGTTTGCATTGTATGTGCGGTGGGAGGCCTTATAGTAGTTTCATTTTCCAAAAAGCATTGCAGATTTCAATATTTTAAATTCTTTTGTTGTTTGTTTTAAAGATAAACTATTTTCGTTTGCTCACACCAGTCCCATGACTGACCCGGAGTTTATTGTTCCCTTTCTAAACTCTGGATGCCCACAATTTTCCACACGGACAATCTAGAGTTGGGTTTTTCAGATAATCATATAATAGGTGTAGATTCGATAGTCTTCGAAGTTCTGGATTGGAGATGGAGTTGCAGATATTGGAGTTCCTTTTGGAGTTCAAGTTATTTCCGATGCTGGTTCATTTATGTTTCCGCTCTATTGCTGTAGATCTCTGATATGTATTTGTGATCATTGTTGTATAACATTGGGTTTGTATCATTGGAGTTATATGATATATTCATATATTTTTTTCTTCTGCTGTGTTGTTGTACTTAATGTGTTATAAGCTCCGGCGAACCAGATTCGGCGTTTGAATCTGCGGCATTTGAATTCGGATGATGTATTCGGTGCCAATTTTCGAAGGTCGAGTCAGGGTCGTTACAAAATTGCCCTCACATAAAGTAAAACCTCTCGTTAGTGCCTAATAAATTCGTCACTATAGTTTAGCTTATTTTTCTTTTCTTTGGAGATTTGCTAATTTATCTACTTTCTATTGTAGGCTCAACTCCACAGACTACCCCATTCATTTTGGAAAGAAGTATGTCATAGGTTAGCTAGCCATGCCATAACAACAAACTAGCAAATAACTGTAGTCATGCATTGCCCAACGTGGCCTATCCTAGTAGGAGGCATAGCCCATTAGGTGTAACCTTACTTTTCTCGTTCGACCACGTTGGACCGACGACGCACCCAACCTATGTAGCTCCTACTCCTGATGTGGTGCCTGTATCTACTAACATAGCGTTAAGCTACTCACCATCCTATTTAGATTGCCTAATGCAATCAAGGCAATGACCCATTTTCGATCTTTGTAGCGGACTCCTCTTACTATTAAGGTATTCCTTTTCTATACGCAACTGTATACTCTCCATGCGTCCTACATTTGGATATGCCATGCTTCAGTATAATTTATACAATTACTGGTTGCTTGTTGCTGTGAACAGACTTCTATTGTGTAACACTATCGACCTCACATTCCAACCCATTCTAATGAATAACGTCATTCTATTGATACAATTATCTATTAACAATAATAGTTCATGCCCATCATGAATGCATACTTGAGGCTACTGATATATATCTTAAAATTATATTCATTAATTCTTACTTGATTATCTTGCCTCTATAGTTCATTGTTGACACTATGTCTTTTACTTCATTATGTGTTTATATCTTTCTTGCTTTATGATTATTTACCGCTTTACTTTTTAGTAGGCTCATAATATCATTTTTCATTCTTTTTATAGTTTTTTTCTATTAACTATCTCTGTTCATTTTTTACCTTTTTATTTACTCATACCTATTCTTCAATTCCTTTTTATTTAATTTCCATTTTATTGGTATCAGGTTTCTTTTCATTTTAGAATGTTCTTATTCTTATTTACTTCAATTTTTATTATACTTAAGGATCTTATATTTTAATGCATCGGAACTACTTCCCTCTTCAAAAGGAATTTTTAACGCTATAATTCTCTATAAATTACTCAAAAGAGGGTTTTTGTTTTTTGTGATATTACTAGAAATTATATTTTATCTCTTTATTGAAATAGGTAGTACAAAATACGGGATTTCCCTTATTTTGTACATCAGTATTTTTACATTACACTGCTTGTTATTTCAAACAAAACACCCTTATTTGTAACTTGGATGATTCATAAAAACTTATATTACTATCCCTTTTCATTCCAATGAATTAAAATATGTCAAATCATAATCTAACTACAATAAATCCCAAAATATTTAACTAAAATATATTCCATAATCAATTCATCTATCCATAAACAGCTAATTTATTCCATAATCATTATGCGTATATAATTCATTATCCAATTTGTTGATTACATTTATTCATTACGCGTATATAATAAATTATCTAAGCTGATATTTATATCTAGTCATTACACACTTACAATTGAATATCCAAATCGATTATAAATAGACACAAATGAAATAGATCATAACGATATAAATCTATTCTTATTACAGGACATGTAATTTTCCCACTCACCTTGCTTTTAGCTTTCCCATTTTCCAGATTTGTATGTGTTTCCTTTTTATTTGATTACTCTTTTACTTCAAATCCAAAAAAAAGCTATTCACTTATTAAAACTACAGATATCGGGAAAGGATTGAATTAGAGTTTAAAATTTATACTTTTACCTTTGTTTCCATTTTGTATTACTTCTACTCTTCTCTTCTCTTATTTTCCACTTTTCTCCACTTATATATATATATATATATATAGTATTTTACTCTTAGAAATCTAGAAATTATGTAGAAAAGAGAATTGTAGAGCTCTGCTCTGTGATCCAAAAAATGTGAGAAGAGAAGTGTGAACTAGGCTTGTATTTATAGGGATTTGGAATTAACATGAAGCGTTAGATTAATCCTATGCAACCTTTATTTTGATTAGAAGCACATCAGAAACTTGGATGTAAGAACATAATTGGATAATTTAACGCCGTTCAAATCCATGCCCCATCTTAAAATATTTATATGCGATGGTCGATAGTTCAATGCCTGGGTCGACTGCTACCAATCGACTAGGGTGCATCCTTGATCGACCTGTACTTGTTTTTAAATGTTCTTAATTACTATTTGTGATTTTGTTAATTTGATTCCTTACTTAACCAATCTCATTCATTTCTTTCTCACTTCATATATTCTCTGGGACTTAATATAACATTAACATATATTAACATCTAAGTTTCCATTGACATTATAATTAAGGTTTAAGTAATTTTTATTACCAAATTTGCATATATAGTTATTTCTGATTCAAAAACTTCATACATTGATAACTTTTTGTTTAAACTCCGATCCAAAAACTTTATATATGAAATTGATTAGAAAATTTCCACGAACCCAATAATGTAAGTTTTGTAGCCAAATTCTGACGCTTGTGAAAATTCTATTTTTTGGTGTTACTAATGATTAATTTATTTCTTTTAAATTAGTTATCATAAAACTATGGGTTGTTGCATTCTTCCTCTATAATAACCTTCCATTTTGGACAGTTTTAAATCGACAATAAACCACACATGTCCAACTCAAACAATTCAAAAGACAGATTATTATGGGATTGTTCTAACGAAATAAGATTCAAAAGAACAAAGCACAGAATCTCACAGCGGAAAGATAAAATATAATACACAAAATAAATACATAAACAGTTCATGAAGTTATTTACAACAAAATCAAAATTTACAAAAAAAATTTACAGGCAGAATAAACAAATGCTATAATAGTAGTAGATTCAGTCCTCAACTCCATCTTCATCTTTAGAAATAAGTGTCTTCGCTAAACTAAAATACTCGGTCTGACCCGAGCGTAAAGTAAAACAAAAACACTCAAGTCAGGACTAACATTCTTATGTATGTAAGTCAACTAAAGTGAAATGTATAGATGACTCAGTAAGTGAAATGCTTAGGTTTAAATAAACATCAACTTTCACACAGTAGATCAGATCAGTTCAACTACTGATTTTTATGTTCATTTCCAATCGATTCATTATTAAATTCAACTTCAGATTTCAATTTTTCACTTAAAGCCATTTCACCTTCCAAAATCCAAAAGGAACCATATATCAACATTTCCAATCCCGAATTAATTAAATTCAGGTTTCAACTTTCGCATCAACTCAAGGTTTAATGGTTTAAATTTCTCATTTAAACTATTTACCTCAATTAAATCTAAATTATCCAGTTTCATCATTCAACTCAAATTCTTTAAATTTCAAAATTTACTTTAAAAAAAATACTTAGCAATTCTAAATTCATTTCTTTTCATAATTTAATTTTGACAAATCAATTAAACCATTTAAAATTTGACTTTATATTTTATACTATTATGTTAATTTAATCTTTCCATAAAATGTATTAAGTTAAAATCAAATAACAAGTTTAAATCTACAATCCAATTAAAACTTTTCTTTAAATCAACTAAATTTAAATTTTAAAATTTTAAGTTCAACATTAATTTAAACTTACAATATTTTAGTTTAATTTCTAAATCAATTTATTTAAACCCAAAGTGGTTTTATATCAGGTATATATCATTTCGACCTAAAGTGATTTCCTAACTATCAGGGAACTTGCAGTGTGAGAACAATAAAATAATAACATAACATGTTAATGACCAACATACCTGCATAATTAACAATTTAGTATACACACACATGCCTAACTAACATATCACATGTATCATATATCATAAACAGCATAAGTGAATATTTCAAATTCTAACATGTGATGCACTAACATAACATATAAATGTATAACATAACATATATACAAGGAGCTTGCAAGGTGATTTACAATAAAATAACAAGGCATATGTCACAACAAATTACATAGCAACCATTTACCAATCATGTCAACTTGCATAACATAGATGGGTCATTTTTTCGTATCCAATATACGTCAAAGATATGTCATTTTATATGTCAAAATAGAAAAATAAATTAATTTATATCATATGAATTTAACTAAATAAAATTATAACTAAAACAACATTTCCATAACTTTTCACATGCTACCAATTCACTAACATAAAAATATCAGCCGTGAGTGATTGCTCACCTTTTGTGGCTACGAAGGTGATGATAGAAATGGAGCAATATGGAGACTCCTAGCAAAGATCCAAATGCATAGCAAATCCAACAAAGCTTAGACCTGAACACGAATCAATATACAAGTTTCAACTACTTTCAACTTCCAAATAACCTAAGATCCAAACTACGGACAAACCTGAAACTAGGTCATATTTAAGGAAATATTCAGACTAGAGTATTACTGCATATGTAAAAGTGACTAATTATAAATCATTGAAAATTCTTTTCTCTCCATTTTCAGAAAAAGAATCACTCGAAAATCTTCTGTTTTGAGGAAGATATGGTCAAAACAAACAGAGGCGTTTACTGAGTTGAAAATTTGAGTTCAAAAATACTTCGAGAAGATTTGAGTTTTTGGCATAACAAACTAGGGAATTAGAAGAACTGATCTAAAAGAAAGTTGAGCCATTGGAAAAATAAATGGTTTGAAAAAAATCATATAATTTAGTTCCTTCCTGAAGGAGATATGATTGATACAACATGGAGTATTTTGATCAAAATTAGACCCGAGAAATGACTTAGAAAATGGAGTTTTTCATATAGAAATATTCGAAATAGGAAGAATGGTTCAAGAACAACTTTGTTGCCCTTGAAATTTTACACGGTATCAAAAACAAATTATTTGATTTGGAGTAGTTTGGTGGAATATAGAAGCCATAAAAATAAGGGGAAGAAAGAGGGGAAAAGGGAATGGGAAAAGAAAGGAAAAAGGAGAATGAAGAGACAAAGGAAGGTGGGGAGGAGAGGCAAAGGTAAGGGAAGGTGGAGTCAAATGAGAGAGGTCTGCTAGGGTTTTTAAGGAGGAAGGATGAAGTTTGATTTGAAGATTTAGTAGTTTTGGGTTTTGGAGTTTTCTATAGATTTGAGGAAGAGGAAGAAGAGTATGCATAAAATTTCTCTAATGAGGAATTTCCGTATGTACTTGGTTTTAGTCATATAGAAAATAGAAGGTAAATGGGTGGAAAAAGGAATGGTCCAAAGTCTCTTAGGGTTCCTATGGTCTCTTGGTTTACTAAGGAGCTCATTAGTCTAAAACAAACCTACTAAGACTTAGCCAAAAAAATTGAACACAAATTTACACTGCAAAATTTTATGTCAATTTTTTTTAATAATTTATATTTTTAGAGCAATAAGAATTTGACTTTGACAAAATGAAAAATAGAGCGGAGATTAGAATTTGGTCTGGTATCATATAAAATGAATAAAATTTCAAATTTCAAATTAAATTTTCCAACTTTGACTAAGTTGGACCAAAATTTGAAATTTCACAAAAAAAATTATTCTATTAAATTGGTCAAATAAAGCATTCGACATCACAAATTTAATTTTTTTTAATTTCAATTTTTTTTTGAAATTCAAAATACTTTCATTTTAAAGTTGTTAAAAGTTACGGATCGTTACACTTTGTCCTAACTAAAATATGTAATATCATTAGTGTAATATTAAATTGTTTCCTCTTATCATGTTTAAAAGGTTAAATGCCAATCAATTCAATACTTATATTTCAAATTAAATGGCGGTCATAAATTCCCAATTTATTGTTACTAACATATTTTTAACTTCTATTATTGTTATTAAACAGTTGTAGCGTTCATTGCATTAACAAAAGACATCCATTACTTATCAATTAATTGTTTTACCTCATTCCATTATTTAAAATCAACTTGTTATGTTACCATTTAAATCACGCATTTTATTATCCTTAAATAAATATGCATTTTATCGTTGTTTACAATTTCCTTTATTATCCAAATCATGTCATTCACTATGCATCTAGTTATCATCCAATTACATTCAAATCTATGTTATCATCCTTATATAACTTATCGGAATTTGTTATTTAATAAATTTATTCTAGTTCATATCAATAAATCACCTAAATAATTTTATTGTTTACAAACAAGATTATAACTACTTACCACATCACTGGTTTCATATTCTATATTAACCAATTTCAATCAATTGGATACAATCTCACTATTACATACATCACTTAATTTATTTCATTATTTGTAATTATAACCAAATTAACCTAAAATTTATTTCAATTGATTGAAATTACATTAAATAGTTACCAATAGCACTCAAACAACGTTACTAAATCATATTCTAATTGTTTCCTCAATAATAAATCATAAATTTTAATTTATCATAATATTAAATTTCAAAATCTTATTTAATTTAATAGTTTTATTTATCAAAATTTACAGGTCGTTAAGCTCTCCCCCACTCAAAACTTTTCGACCTCGAAAAGGAACAAGAAGGGATAAAGAAACCAATATTTTTTTCTTCAGAATAATCAATTTATAAACAATTTAAAATTACATAATTAAGTATTTTAGATAATATATATCAATTTGTAAACAATTAAATCTTTCATATTCAAATCTAATAAAAGTTTGAAAATATTTTCACTTTCACAACAAAATTCTAAGTCTTAAATTCACGAAAAAATCAGCAGAGTCTCCTTTATGCGGTTAGGTTCGAAAAATAATAATATCAATAATTGCAATATATATATATATCATATTTCAAAAATAAAACATCCCAAACCATGGGAAAACAATAAAATATTGTTGCAAAACCGTAATGCGAGAACATACCTATTTTTCGGGCAAACAAACTTTATTTATGAAACAAAAAGCAATAGCTATTGCTTCCATAAACCTGTATTTCAATTATATAATCCAAAGAGTTAAAATTATATATAAGAATACTATTTTCGTTGTTTCAATTAGTAACAAAAGCAAATCAACATAAAACATATGCAAACAAAACAACACGACCATCATATGCAACAAAGGAAACTATCATACATCCATAGTGATCAATCTCATGGTTTGTTTAGGTCCAAACACTTTTATCATACAAGGGTGATAAAATAATTACTAAGCATACCCTATGCTCAATAGCCTTAAATAATTACTTAATAGATTATCCATACATCCTTAAACAATTTAAAGTATCATTTTCTAAACATTCCATTAGCCAAACAATACAGAATTTAAATGTTATTTAAGTTTATTCAATTGGTTTCTCTTTTTTTTCAATTACTTTCCATTTATTTTCATCCATTCATACAATAATTATGTTTTATTAATTTACCTTCATTACTTACGCAAAATTTTCCATTCAATATTTAAATAATCAATGAATTCATTATTTAAGTATTACCTACATTTCATTGCAGTTTATTTCGCATTTATTATTTACCTATAACCTTGATTTCCATTTTAATATTAGTATTCGTCAATGAATCATTTCAGTCATTTCTTACTGTAACGACCTGGATTTTTGACACCTGTTGTTTAAATAATTAACTGATTTTAAATATTGGAATATTATTTTTATCAGTCAAATAATAAATTCTGACTTATGAATATATATATATACACACACACTCGGGAAGCTATGATTTAAAAGTTTAAGATTTTGATTTCTAAAAAAATATTTAAACAAAAATTCCACCTTTCTATTGTAGGATATATATATGTATCTATATGTGTGTATTCATAACTTTTAATATATATATATACATATATATATATATATAAGTAAGAATAAATACATGCAAGTGGCTATTGATGTGTGTATGTTAGTTATAGAGTATATGTAAAAATTTATAGAAGTAATACAAGACTTAGGCATGTTAATATATGTTTTTATATAAGGAAAAAATATGTTCATATGGTAAAACAAGTTATGTGTACATATATGAAATACGTATGTATACAAGGGGACGTAGTAATAAATGCATATCTTCTCAAGCACCAAAAAAATCAAATCACACACAAAATTATCAAGTCAACTAGGATTTCAAATCAAGTAATTTTCAGATCAAGTCATTGTTTAAAAATCAAAGAAAAAATTATTGTACAAGAAGATAGGCTTCAGCCCTATTCAAACCTACTCCCTCCCTCTTCTCTATAAATAACCTTGTATGCTTCACGTGAAAACATTCTAACTTGCAAAGAAAAACAAAAAATATATATAAAAAAGAAGCCGCCATTAAAACATGTAAAGGATCTAATACTCAAGCACCAACAGTAAGCAAAAGCAAAGTAGCGTCTTCCTTTTTTTCGAGCAGTGAGCAAAACTTACTTTTCTTTACTTATGAGAAACCTTCTAGCATCTTTATGCTGTAGTTTAAATGGAAACTTTTGATTGTCAAGTTGTTCATATGCAAGTGTTACCCATGCTTATATATTTGTTTATATTCTTGTTGTATAAAGTGGTTTAACTACAAAGGCCTGTACATTTTTCTTATATTCTGCTCATATATTGAGGAAAACTATTATGCTCAACTTCTAAAATCTCTACCTCTCACCCTGGTTAGTTTAGGTTATGGTTTATGAAGAAAAACTGTTCATTTTCGAATATAGTTTGCGTTGAAAATGGTTTCATCGAACCTTATTAATTATGGAAGGTGAAAAATGTGTTTTACAGTAAGTAACCCTAAAATGGAAGAAATTCGAAAATCATATTTCATTTATTTGCTTATATGAACATGATCGCCTTTCAAAATGAATAATTTTAGAGTAAGTTTCAAAAATTTTAGTCAAGTATATGGAGAAGAAAAGAGAGATGACAGGGTTTTCATTTTCGGTCAAATTTCGGCAAACCATTCATTTTCATGGGTCGAGTTCTAGCCTGGAGGTGGTTTAGTGGTTGGGGGGTTCATGAAAAATAGTGAGGTATTTTATTGGTTGGCATAGTGGTCAGTCCGGGAGGGTAGGGTTATGAAGTGGTTTTCGGTCGTTCTCGGTTTCGAGAAAGGTGGCGACGTGGAGGACTTAGAGGCGTGCGATATGGGGGAAATAGGTAGAGGGGGACATAATGCAGCTAGTGGTGCAGTTAGGTGAGGACCGGTTGTGTTTGGTGGCCGAAGGAGGTGGAGGAAGGTGGTCGTTTTCGTTCAAGGGTCTGGAAATTGGATCGATTCGCGTAAAAAGGTGTGTCTAGGCTTTTATTCGTACGTGTTGAGGTGAGACGGACGAGGGTGGTCTAAAGGGATGGTCGACGGTGAATGATTTATGGTCGTTGATGTGTGCACGTGCATGGTGATGCACGCATACAGGTTAGAGCAGTGGTGAAAGAAAAAGAAAGGAAAGAAGTAAAAGTAGTAGAATGGAAGGGAAGAAAAAGAAGAAAGGGTGGAGTGGGCCGAACGTGGCCATGGGCTTGTAAATTGATCCTATCATTTAGTATTGAAGCCTAATTAGTTTTGTTAAGTTTTGGCAATATAAAATTAAATTAATTCTAATAATTAAAGTTGGTGAATAATTAAATTTTAAATTGATAAATCTTAAGTTAATTTATATAAGTTATTTATTAAATGGATTGCTAATTTTAATTATATTTAAAATAAATAGTTTTGTAATTAATTTTAATTATAAGTAAGCTGGGTTAGAAATATAATTAGGTTATGATGATTTGTTAATTGTTTAATATTGGCTTTAAATCGTTAAAATAGTAAATGATATGTTATTTGGCTTGATTACTCTTAAATATTTATTCAAATTTTTTTCTATTCCTGTGACACTAAGTAGCCAAATGAATTGAATGGTTAGAATAAAAAATCGACGCATTTTATTGGAAATAGAAATATGTAATAAAATTTTCATATGTAGTTGTGACACCATGAATTTGAATTGTTTTGTTAAAATCAACTTGGGCTCTAAAAATCCGTCGTTTGGATTCGATGAGACTGGGATCGGATATCAGCGTTATCCAAAAACCACATCGATCCAAAATAAACGATCAAGTTGGGAAGATTCCAAGGAAAGGTCATGAATGAATATTTCAGAGTACTAGGGCTATTTGTCACTAACTTTAATGGTGACTCCAATATGGGTGTAGTGGAAATGGTGCCTTCGATTCCTTTAAAACACCGAACGGACTTGTATGGATGGATGCTATCAGAACATCGTCATTGGAGGATGATGATCATTCCAAGTAAATGTGTTCTTGAAAGGTAATCGTAGCCTCAAGCCTTATCAACCGGGAATGAAAAAAATAGGGGAGATGTAGCAAGGCTGGGTGGGTCGCTTCCAATTAGGGTAAGGTTATCCCTATCTAGAGTCCTTATTTTACTCGGTATGTTTAGTGCAGTTGTTGATCCCAACCATGGGGTAGTCTTATTCGGACTATCTAGGTTAGGGGTAGTCGGTCTTGTGTAGCAGAGGATCCCAGCATGGTCCTCGGTGTTATTTTATCTAGCGATGCACCGTGACGGGTGGTACCCTAGTGGCCCAGTCATTGTACGGAACCCACTTGCCAATAAGCACCTTCGGTCTTAGTTATATACCTATTATGTTGGAATTTAATTAATGTAACAATTTCATTTATGTGAATAATTTACTTGAAATCCCTAGACATTAATATAATATCACTGGATTTCCTACCAAAGTGTTTTGGTTATCGTAAGGGGAAAACCCGCCCGTGTTTATATGCGGCGTGGTCTTACGAGATACCCTTGTTTCAAAAGGTTTTCAATTTAAAGTAATTTAACCGTTTTACTCATACCAGACCCATGTCTGACCTAGAGTTTATATTCTGTTTCCCCTAAACTCTTGGTTACTCAAATATTTATGAGTATCTGAGTGATCCAGGTTTGCTCTCGACGTATTTTGGAGGATCCGGAGCAGGTGGTTTAAACGTATCTAGATATATCTATATTCTGTTGTATTGGTATTTGTGTCTGTATTTTGGCTTGTAATGAATGGGCAGGTCGTTACGACTGTTCGAATATGATGCATGTATAATTATGACTCTGTTGAAGTGTACTGGTGACTATGTGATATATGTTTTGTAATATATATTATCTGTTCCACTGTGAGATGCTGTGATTTGTTTAGTTCTTTCATTCTACCCGTTCTCTTTTCTACCTATTTCTTTCTATATTATGACTCATCTTTCGAAGTGAAAAGGGCGGGACATCACGTTTGGTACCAGAGCACTAGATTGAGTGAACACCTAGGCTTTTGGGTGAATACAAATCTTGAGAGAGCGTATTTGTGTATATATATATGTATGTTTGTATACATCCCTGGTAGTTGGATCGGCTTCGACAAAATATTGTTAGTGCCATCTTTGGAATGTATTTCTTAGTGCCGTCTTTGTAATGTGTTTCGTCCAAGTGCTAAGTATCCTCTTACCATGTCTAGGTGGTAAATAATGAGCATAGGAGGAAGACGGAGAAGGGGAGCCAATAGCACAACAAGCGCTAATGGAAGAACCCCTAATAATAGAGGTGGCAGAGTAACTGTTGAGACTGTAGATCCAATACAGCCTCGTGTAAACTTCACAACTCTATGCAAGAAATTTGATAATCTAGGAGGGAAACCCTTTAAGGGTACTGAATCTATTATCGAGGTACAGTGTGGCTATGCTCTTGTGAGAGAATTTTAAAAGGTTTGAGTCTTTCTGACGAACAAAAACGACTCTTGGCATCATGGCATTTACAAGAAGGTGCGGCCGCATGGTGGGATTCAATCACGGCGAATGTCCTCAAGCATGAATTTTCATGGGATAAATTCAAAGAGGTGTTCGAGGAACAGTTCATGCGGACTGCGGGTAAGATTCGATTGTATAGGATTTTCTTGGATCTCAAGCAAAAAGATATGTCAGTGGTTGAGTACGAAAAGAATTTCAGTGAGTTATCCCGTTATAGCCATGGACTCATAGACACCCCAGTTAAGAAAAACGAAAATTTTGTATTAGGTATGAGGGGAGAATTCCACGAGAAGATGACCGCTCATCTTAAGGGATCGTTTGTGGATCTTGTGGATATGGCCTTGAGGTATGAAGAACTTTTGAAGAAGAAACCCTTAGCAGCAGTTGCAACACCAAGTGGAAGTGCTACAAATCTGAATAAGAGAAAGTTTAACCCGAATTGGAAGAAACAAGGGAAAGTAAAACAAGGAGGCGAACATGCGAATAGTGAATGTTATCATTGCAAGCAGAAGGGACATATTGCCTGATTCTATCCCAGATGTGAAGCCCATAAGCAACAAAGCGGACCTATTTCTCGAATGGTTTAGAAGACTCTATGTTTTAATTGCCACCAGCCCGGGCACATGGTGAAGGACTACCCACTCAAATAGAAGGTGCACCAACCCAAGGTGTTTGATATCAAAAATGAACCATCAGCTTCAACGGATGTGAAGGGTAAAAACATCCTTGAAGGTACCTTACTTTTAAATGGTGTTTATATTAGAGTATTATTTGATTCTTGCGCTTCCCTTAGCTTTATTTCTTTGGGAATGGCAGTGAAATTTCACCTTATTCCTAATATGGTAGAAAACTCTATTTGCGTATCCAATCCTATAGGGGGACTGACCCAACTGAATATGATTGTGAAAGCTCGCGAATTTCTTATCTTTCTTATAGCTTTTCGTGTGACCCCTATGTATTAGATTTTAAAGGATTTGACCTTATACTTGGTATGGATTGGTTAATAAAGTATAAAGCGGTCCTCGACTGTGAGGAGAGGACCATATCTTTGGAAACCGGGTTAGGAAGGACTGCAAGGGTAAAACGTGATAGCCCCAAAATTCATATATGTAGTTTCGTGCATGTGCTCGAAGCATCTCAAGAAGGATTAGGATCCATTGAAGTTGCTAAAAACTTCCCTGATGTTTTTGAATAAGTTAAAGGTTTACCCCCAAATCGAGAGATCGAATTTCGTACCGATTTAGTTTCAGGGGCAAGACCAGTAGTCCAACCAAAAAGTAGAATGGCTCTGAAGGATAGGAAAGAGTTGGTGAGTCAAACATAGGATTTGTTGAGGAGAGGATTGATTAGACCCAGTCATTCGAGCTGGGGGTCTGCTGTGGTGTTTGCGGCCAAGTTGGATGGATCGTTAAGATTATGTTTAGATTATACGGAGCTGAGTAAGTTAACTATTAGAAATAAGTAACCCTTACCTCGCATTGACAATCTTTTTGGCTAGCTTCATGGAGCTATTGTATTTTTGCAGACGGATTTAGCTTTTGGATTTCACTAGTTGAGGGTTGTTGAAGATAGTATACCCTTAACTGCATTTATAGGGCCTGACTGTTTCTTTGAGTGGTTGTTTAAGCCTTTTGGGCTAACCAATGCACTGGCTTATTTTGTTGATCTAATGAACTATGTCTTCTGAGATGTTCTGAACAAGTTCGTACTAGTGTTCATCGACGACATTCTTATCTATTCTAAATTAGAGGAGAAGCATAGACATCATCTAGAAGTGGTACTGGAAACTTTCAGAATGCGTGTCCTAGAGGCAAAGTTTTCAAAGTGCCATTTTTGGCAATCGAAAGTAAAGTTCTTAAGGTACATTAAATCGGGAGATGGTATTTTAGTAGACTTATAAATGGTGGTAGCTATTCAGGAGTGGAAACAACCACAGACTCCTACGGAGGTTTGCAGTTTCCTCGGTTTGGCAGGATACTACAAAAGATATTTTAAGATTATTCTAAAATTTCCTCCCATTTGAACAAGAAGACTAAGAAGGGAGAGGAATTTGAATGGACTCCAAAGTGTGAAGAGCCACTTCAAGAATTGAAAGCAGGATTAACCAGCGCACCCATTTTGGTTGTTCCTTGTAGGAACAGTGAATTGCAGTGTACACAGATGCTTGTGGAGTGGGGCTAGGAGCTGTTTTGATGTAGCACGGTAGGGTGATTGCATATGCAAGCAGGCAGTTGAAGCCTCATGAGAAAAACTGTGCTACACATCACATGGAGTTGCTGGCTGTTATCTTTGCACTAAAAATGTGGAGGAACTGCCTGTTGGGTGAGAATCCTTCAATTTCTTGTTTAGTTTCTTTTTAATCTTGAGAGATTTATGAGTGAACTTCTTTCTTATATTAGTGAAAAATTCAAACTCCTCATGGATCATAAAGCCCTGAAGTATCTTTTCATCCAGAAGGATCTAAACCAGAGACAACAAAGGTGGTTGGAATTTCTAGCATCCTATGATTTGGATATTCTCTATACACCAGGAAAGGCAAATGTGGTAGCGGACGCTTTGAGTAGGAATGCAGTTTTATCGCTTTTGGAGGTTACCCTGATTCTCCTAAAAAGAATAGAAAGCGAGAAAAAAATGGATAGAAGCTTAAGGGCGATCATCAAAAAGGTTGAGAAGGGGCAGTATACCAATTTTAAGGCTGATGCCCGAGGAGTTTTGAGGATCAATGGGAGAATATGTGTACCGAATGTCAAGAATCTTAGGCAAGAGGTTTTGTCAGAATGTCATCGCTCTTGGTTAAGTATCCATCCAGGTAACTCGAAGATGTATAGGGATATGAAGCGGATGTTTTTGTGGAAGGGAATGAAGAAAGATATCTCTATCTTTGTTAATAAATGTGCGAGCTATCAACCGATAAAAGACGATCAACAGAAGACGGCTGGACTGTTACAACCTCTGGAAATTCCAAAATGGAAGTGGGAGATGATATCGATGGCTTGCCCATAACTAGAAAGGTAATAAGGGAGTGTGGGTTATTATAGATAGGTTAACCAAGAGCGCTCACTTCATTCCGGTTAAATCAACTAGAACTGCAGCTTCCTTGGTAGAGATTTTCATGAGGGAAATCGTTAGATTGCATGGAGTTTCCATAAGCATAGTAAGCGATCGTGATCCTATTTTTATCAGTAAATTTTAGGAAGCTTTGCAAATAGCCCTTAGTACGAAGTTAAGTTTAAGCATTGCTTATCATCCTCAAACATACGGGAAAAATATGAGGATGAACCATATTCTGGAAGATATGTTGAGGGCCTGCATTTTGGACTTCGGTGGATCTTGGGAAGACCACCTACATCTGGTAGAATTTTCTTACAATAACCGTTTCCAGGCAAGCACAGAGATGGCACCCTACGAAGCTCTCTATAAAAGGTCATGCAGATCACCAACTTGTTGGATGGAGTCAGGAGATTGTTTAATCCTTGGTCCGGGTATAATTTGGGAAGCGTCTGAGAAAGTCGAACCGATCAAGAAGACAATGAAGGCGGCTTAGGATCGTCAGAAGAGCTACGCCGATAAAAGGAAGAGGGATCTGGAATTTGCAGTTGGAGACCTGGTATTTGTTAAGATTTCCCTGATAAGAGGAGCAGTTAGATTTGGCAAGACTGGAAAATTGGCTCTAAGATATATCGAACCTTTTCATATTCTCGAAAGGGTTGGTACTCTTGCGTATAGGATTAAATTACCAGAAAGGATGGCAGGGATTCATAATGTATTCCGCGTATCTCATTTAAGGAAATACGTGCATGATCCATCATTGGTTGCGGAACCATCAGTCCAGGAAGATTTGTGAACCAAACTTGATCGTAGTCGGGCATCTAGTTCAGATTACTGACCAGGATGAAAAGAAGCTCTGGAATAGGGTAGTGAAGTTGGTTAAGATCCAATGGAGTGAGGATCCCATAGATTGTACCTGGAAAACTCTGGATAATGTAAAGGAAGCATATCAGGAATTGTTAACAGGATACCTAGTGTTGTTTTATTTGTGAATAACTGTTGTTATGGTTGTTAGGATAGGACAGATGTATGTGCTTTGCTATATGAATATGTAACTTTTTGTTACAAGTTGAATTATTTCTTGCTTTTAAATTTCGGGGACAAAATTCTTTTAAGGGGGAGGAATGTAACGACCTGGATTTTTGATACCTATTGTTTGAATAATTAACTGATTTTAAATATTGAAATACTATTTTTATCAGTCAAATAATAAATTTCGACTTATGAATACACACACATACACGCACACACACACACTAGGTAAGCTATGATTTAAAAGTTTAAGATTTTAGTTTTTGAAAAGAAAAATATTTAATCAAAAATTCCACCTTTGTATTATAGGATATAACATATATATATGTGTGTGTGTGTGTGTGTGTGTGTGTTTACAAAACTATTGATATTAAGTTTTATATATATATAAGAATAAATACATTTAAGTGGCTATTGATGTGTGTATGTTAGTTATAGGGTATGTATAAAAATTTATAGAAGTAATACAAGACTTAGGCATGTTAAAATATGTTTGTATATAAGGCAAAAATATATTCATATTGTAAAACAAGCTATGTGTATTTATATGAAATATATATGTATACAATGGGACATAGTAATAAATGCATATCTTCTCAAGCATATAAAAAATCAAATCGCATACAAAATTATCAAATCAACTAGGATTTCAAATATAGTAATTTTCAAATGAAGTCATTGTTTAAAAAAAAATTGTACAAGAAGATAGGCTCCAGCCATGCTCAAACCTACTCCCTTCCTCTTCTTTATAAATAAACCTGTATGCTTCACGTGAAAACATTCTAACTTGCAAAGCAAAACAATAAAAATAAAAATATATAAAAGAAGCTGCCATTAAAACTTGTAAAGGATCAAATACTCTAGCACCAACAGTAAACAAAAGCAAAGCGGTGTCTTCCTTTTTTCAAGCACTGAGTAAAACTAACTTTTTTTACTTACTGGAAACCATAATGCATCTTTATGGTTTAAACGGAAACTTTTGATTGTCAAGTTGTTCATATACAAGTGTTACCTATGCTTATATATTTGTATATATTCTTGTTGTATAAGCCGGTAAAACTTCAAAGGCTTGTACATCATACCTTTATTCTGCTTTGTATATTGAGAAAAACTGTGATGCTCAACTTCTAAAATCTCTACCTCTCACCTTGGCTAGTTTAGGTTAAGGTTTAAAAAGAAAAACTATTCGTTTTCGAATATAGTTTGTTTTAAAAATGGTTTCATTGAACCTTATTAAGTATGGAAGGTGAAAAACGTATTTACAGCAAGTAACCCCAAAATGGAAGAAATTCAAAAATCATATTTCATTTATTTGCTTATATCAACATGTTCGCCTTTCAAAACGATGAATTTTGGAGGATGTTTCAAAAAATTTAGTAAAGTATATTAAGAGGAAAAGTGAGATGAATAGGTTTTCGTTTTCGGTCAAATTCCGACGAACCATTCATTTGCGTGGGTCGAGTTCTGGCTTGGAGGTGGTTTGGCGGTTGGGGAGTTTGCGAAAAATGGTGTGGTATTTTATTGTCTGGCGTGGTGGTCAGTCGATGGGGGGAAGTAGGGTTGAGAAGTGGTTTTTGGTCGTGCTCGGTTTTCGAGAAAGGGTGGCGACGTGGAGGACTTAGAGGCGTGTAGTATAGGAGAAATAGGTAGAGGGGGACATGACGTAGCTGGTGGTGCAGTTGGGTAAGGACTGGTCGTGTTTGGTGGTCGGACGTGGTGGAGGAAGGTGGTCGTTACCATTCAAAGTTCTAGTAATTGGGTCGATTCACGTAAAATAGTGTGTTTGGGCTTTTACTCGTACGTGTTGAGTTGAGAGGAACGAGGGTGGTCGGCGGTGAATGATTGGTTGTCACCGATGTGTGCACGTGCATGGTGATGCACGCGTACAGGTTAGAGCCGTGGGGAAAGAAAAAGAAAGGGAAGAAGTAGAAGCAGTAGAATGGAAGGGAAGAAAAAGGAGAAAGGGGCGGAGGGGGCCGAAAGCCATGGTCTTGTAAAAAAAGTAATTTGACCATTTATTTTATAATCTTTTAAACTTCAAATATTTTTCCCTCTTTTACTTAAAACCTATCAACATGAAGCTTTTGCAAATTGATCCTATCATTTAGTATTGAAGCCTAATTAGTTTTGTTAAGTTTTTGCGATACAAAATTAAATTAATTCTAACAATTAAAGTTAGTGAATAATTAAATTTTAAATTGATAAATATTAAGTTAATTTATATAAGTTAGTTATTGAATGGATTTCTAATTTTAATTACATTTAAAATAAATAGTTTTGTAATTAATTTAATTATAAGTAAGCTGGGTTAGAAATATAATTAGGCCAGGTTAATTTTAATTAACTAAATGATGATTTGTTAATTGTTTAATCTTGGCTTTAAATCGTTAAAATAGTAAATGATAAGTGATTTGGCTTGATTACTCTTGAATATTTATTCCAAATTGTTTCAAGGTCCCCTGTGTTATTTTATCTAGAGATGCACCGTGATGGGCAGTACCTCAGTGGCCCAGTCATTGTATGCAACCCACTTTCCAATAAGCGCCTTCGGTCTTATTTGTATACTTATTATGCTTGAATTTAATTAATGTAATAATTTCAGCTATGTGAATAATTTACGTGAAAAACCTAGACATTATTATAATATCACAAGATATCCTATCAAATTGTTTTGGTTATCGTAAGGGAAAAACCCACCCGTGTTTATGTGCGGTGTGGTCTTGGGAGATACCCTTGTTTCAAAAGGTTTTCAAATTAAACAGTTTAACCGTTTTACTCACACTAGACCCATGTCTGACCCAGAGTTTATTTTCTGTTTTCCCTAAACTCTTGGATACTCAAATTTTTATGAGTAGCCAAGCGATCTAGGTTTGCTCTTGATGTAATTTGGAGGAGCTGGAGCAGGTCGCTTCAATATATCTTGCTATATCTATATTCCGCTGTATTAGTTTTTGTGTCTGTATTTTGGCTTGTAATGAATGGGCAGGTTGTTATAACTGTCTGAATATGATGCATGTATAATTATGACCCTGTTGAATTATAATGGTGATTATGTGTTATATGTTTTGTAATATATATTATCCATTCCGCTGTGAGAAGCTGTGATTTGTTTAGTTCATTCTTTCTATATATTCTCTTTTTTACCTATTTCTTTCTATATTACGATTCGTCTTTCGAAGTGTGAAGGGCGGGCTGTCACACTTACGTTAATAATCATTTCTTAGATAATATTCACTTTTCACTATTCAATCGAATTATTAGCATTTCAAAACATTTACTTATGTTTATAGCATTTCCTTACATACTAATTTTCCATTTATAAACATTTGTTCATTTGAAGCATTTTCATTATTAAGCTTTTACTTGTATAAGATTCTATTACATATCCATATCACCATTTGAACTTTTAAACATTATCGATATGTTTTATGTATGCTTTTAAAATGTAATTGAATGTTATACAAATTTATCTTATTCATTTTAGTTAACAAAAATATATAATAGTTTACATCTTCTTAGTTTTCATTATCTTTTAATTTACAAGTGACCATTACCAATTATATAAATTTTATTTGAAATATTCATTCAAAAACTTTATTTGCAAATCAATCATCTTTAATACTTCATAAAAATTCATTTGTAAATATTTTTTTCTTTATTTATAAATACCATTTCAAAATTTAAATAATATCTTTATAAATATGTGTAAACTATTTGAAAATAATTATTTACATCATTACTTATATTTAAAAAGGAGTTACTGAAAACTTTAAATCCATTATTTATAAATTTGAAATTCTCAAACTACTTTTCAAACATCATTAATAAATCAATAATCATTAACTTTAAATATGTTTTACTTAATTACTAACTTCTCACAATATTTACAACACTAATAATTAACTATTAAACCAGGTTGTACATAAATAAACAATATTTTATACATTTTAAAGTATTTAGAAAAGAAAGGGAAAAATAATCAAAATATCCTCTATATAGTACTTTTATACCTTTATAACTCGATGTTTTAATAAGTTTATCCTCGTTCTTACAGACTCTGGTCGTACATTGATCAGGCGCGAGACTAGAAATCTCCAAGTACTTAGTAGACGTGTTTCAACATCCAGTGAAAATACTTAAAAACAGATGTGAAAAGTACCTCTCAAAATCTAATGTCAAATGATGAAGTTACGATAGCAGTGGCCTGCTGCTGATCCAGTGTTTACGCAATGGACACAAAACCTTCTAGAAGATCCTTCCACCTTCCGGATTCTAGAAAAATAACGTAGCCATTACATAAACAAAGGACTATCGACCCCTGCTGTAGTGGTACGCTGTTGATTCAATGATTTACACAATGGATGCACTTTCTTCCTGGAAGATCCCTAAACAACAGATCCTAGGATCGAAAGTGCCTCCATTGGGTAAACTAAAGAATCACCTACCCTGAAAATTTTCGAGGAACTCATGAATTTATGTCCGGACAACTATATCAGTTCGAATCCATTTTTGAATTTATCCAAGTATATTAGGATTTTTCGGTCGAATCCATTTCTGGATTCCTCAAGTCCATCTGGGTCAAAGCATATCATACTATACTTCTTCGTGGAAGGTAATTATCCACACCTTTTACTTCAAAATATATCATACTATCAATAGCACCCTTTCAAAATCAAAACTTCAAATATCACACTTATATAAATTCCATTATATAGAAGATTTTATTTTCAGATCGAATACCTTTCAAAATCAATAGTCTTCAAAATCACCTTATACTTATATAAAGTTCATCTTACATAAGAATCAAAATTTTCCCAAAAACAATTACTTTACAAAACCAAAGGCCTTTTCCCAAATAAATTTCAACAATCATTTCGGTTTCATACTTATATAAATTCATTATATAAAATGAAAATTTCGTTTCAAAATTAATTTCTTTGCATAAAACATATGTGGTTGAAACATCTTTTCTTTATAAAAGGTTTTGAATTTAGAATAGTTTTGAATCTAAAATAGTTTTGTAAAATAGATTTTTTTTTATTTTTGTAAAATAGTGATGAATTAAAAATAGATTTGGACTGAGGTAGTTTTGTAAAATAGTGATGAATTAAAAATAGTTTTGGGCTGAAGTAGTTTTGTAAAATAGTTTGAATAAAATAAAATAAAAACAGTTTTGTAAAATGGTTTTGAACTAATAATTGTTTACATAAAATAAATTCCAGTTTAAATTATAAAGGATAGCCAACCCAACAACTTTCATTTTCAGTGTCAAAGCATATCAATTATATTAGAATATAAGATGTACATATGTCATCATCACGCAATATCACATTCGATCGCTCTCTCAATCGCACAATTTCCCTTTCGAACTAGTATTGTTCATTTGACTTCCCTAGTTCGGACTTCAATATGGTTTATTGACTAGAAACCATCATTCTCCTTGCATAGCCATATACTATGTAGAGAATTTTAGAATCAAACCAAAAATGCATATCAAATATTCGTCATCAAGAATCGAATGAAAAATCCTAACATGAAATGGTGTAATTCACCTCGAACTTGTGTATTCAAATCCGGATCAAATTATTTATGCGAATAAAAAAATATATGCACAAATACGTATATATTCCAATTAGTTTCACTTTTACTTCTAAAAATATTTATGGCTCATTTCATAAATTTTAACTGTAAGGTCCCGATTCTTCGACTTCCGAAAATCGACATTAATACGTCCACTGTATCAACTGCCGAACAATCGAATGCCGGAAAACCGAACCCTTAGGGTTTAAGAAAAAGAAAATGGTAGAAGAAGAAGAAAATAGAACGGGAGAAGAACAGCAGAAACAATATCAGAATCTCACAATCGCAGCGGAACAACATATAATAGATAAATGAATAATCTTTAAAACAAAGAACTATCTCAGTTAATACATTACATTACATCAGAGTATACAACAACATTATACAACACAACTGGACAATGGACAGTTATACAAACGTGTCCTTACAAGCGAATTCTACAGAGGAAAAGATAATATCATATACAAGTAATACGTCTCGCCATCCAGCTCGCCACTTGAGTTCCAAAGCACTTCTGAATCTAGAATGACCTGATAACCCGACTCTAGACTGCCCGTGTGGAAATTGGTGGGCATCCAGAGTTTAGGAAGAGAACAATAAACACCAGGTCAGTCATGGGATGGTGTGATAATTTAAAATAGTTATTTATCTTTTAAAACAACAACAACAAGGGAAGTGGAAAATATCTGCAATGCTTTTGGAAAATGAAACTACCATAAGGCCTCCCCGCACACACACAATGCAAACGCAGAATTGGAGGAGATTTCTCCTTATGATAGTCAAAGATGCTTACTACGCAAAACAAATCATTTTTGATATTATTATTAGTGCATAGTGATGAAAGCATTTCGAAAATAGAATATAAATCTTAGCCAGCATAGGTACCATGATATTATGCCTGCTATAGCTACCATATTAAATGGCAGGTTCTACAACTAAAACCGTACAAGGCTCGTATTGTTTCTTTGGATTTTCCAACAAATGATCAGGCTAAGTAACTTCCTACTGTCAATGGGATCGCCTCTGGCGGGACGTCCCGAGAACCTAACGTTACGGTTAGATCTCTGCCAACACAAGGCCGAGTTGCCTTTGTAACTAGGTAAGTACTACACGAATATGTCATCCCCCGGTCCCTTTGGACCTTTATCGGAGCGCTCGATAACCAACATCACACAGTAATAAATATAGTATGTCAACATGAGTAAGTATCTGAGCTCCATACCATGATACCATCCTTTCCAGAAGGAAATGACATACCCTAAAGGGCGCGACCCTCATAACCTTGCCGCATATTCCTGTTTTGACCATTTTCGGGGAGTGAGGTCTGACGAAGTCTCGTCCACAAAGCTACGCTTTTTCACAAAGCCACGCTTTGATCAATAAATAATCATCACACAGCAACACTCAGCATGCCACATTACCAAATTAGGAATATATTGCTGATAACTTCAAATACATAACCTCTAAGGGTGTTAAGCTAAGAGAATAAATTCTCCGCCATCAACGGAAATGTATTTGAAAAAAATCTACTTTATATCTCAAAATGTAATGTCAGACATGTAACCATACAAGTCTGCTCCGGGCTCGAACAGAACCGAAGGCGCTTCAAAAGAAGCCCTTGCAATCCGGGTATTCACAATCCCGATCGAATTTCCCATCACAAAGGAAATCTCCATACCGTAGCTAACGGTGCAGAGACAATCGATAGGTCATCCTATCGTTTTCACAAATACCCGGTCTTCAACACCGGTCTTCAATGCTATCCATTACGTCGTATCACTATTCAGAATGGGTAATCCGAATAACGAACGCAATAATTTAAAAATAAGTGTAGCATTCAATTTCAACCAATTCACAACAAATATCCTTTCAAGGGTCAATATTGATAGTCGGTTATTTAACTATCAATCAATATTCACAACATCACCCGATTTCAAATAATTTCCCAAATTATTTATTTTCATAAATATCTTTATAAGATATATATTCCACACTTCAACCATTTGAAAACCAATTTCAAATCAATTTACCATCTTTCAATCTTTGAAAACAAATTTTCAAATCAATTTCCTTAAATGGAAACACTTTCAAATATTTATCCATTTTCAATTTAAAATGGTTCATTTAAATCAATCAAATAAATCCTTAGCGATTTATTTTAAACTTACGTTCCAAATCCGTAAATTATTTCCACACTTCAAAATAAATCAATGTTCATTTTTAAAGCAAATTTCCCTTATAAATTTCCATTGTGAATTTACATTTCCAAATATTTACTTTTTATACGATTTTACAAATCGATTTCAATTATTCACTTTCAATTTATCTTTAGAAGATATAATCTCAAAACATTCACTACATATTGGAAAACATTTCCATACTTATTCAATAATAAGTAATTCATAATTCATTTATTTTCAACATTTGGAAAATATTCAATATACTTAAATCCAAATTAAGCATATATTTTATTCTTGAAGGAAACCATTCTCTTAAACACATTTATTTGAGCCCAAATGAATGTTGCATAAAACATCATTACAATAACCCAAAATCACTAGTATAGGGATTCGAAATTAAGATAGATATATAAACCCCAATACTATACAAAACTTTTCCTTTCGGAAATCATTTACTATAACAACAGTGTCATGGTCCATCATTTCCTTCTATCTATCGAAAACGTTTATTTCAACAACGAATGTTGAAATCTATGGTTTCGATACTTAATTCATTTTAAAACATCTTTAAATCGTTTTAAATTCTATTTAAAATATCACTTTCCCAAAATATTTAATATATTATTCACCGTCCAAAATCGTGAATATACTTCATTAACCAAATTCAATTTCTATATATTTTATTTAAAGGATTATCCACTGTCCCAAAATCGTGGATATATCTCCTTTAATTAGCTATAATAATTATACTTATTAAAATAAGTCGATTTCGAATTTATAAAACAACGTTTATAAATTCCATTTATACTTTATAACAACTTCAACTTATAAAATCACTTTATTAACAGATTCTATCCATATTCCATTTTCACGCAAAAATCCGATTTATAAGTTAATTACTTATAAATCTTTTACTTTTCAAAATCTATTCATTTTATAACTTCACAAATTATAAATCTATAGATTTCATCCACTTATGAAATCCATTTATATTTCATTTTAATACTTATAAAAACTCGTTTTATAATTTCAATATTTTAATTTATAAATATCAAATTTATAAATCTTTTATATAAATAATTTATAATAATTCAAAATCCCAATTTAAACCATTTTATGAATTGATCAACTACTTATTTCTAAAAAATCACATTTCGGTTATATTTCACAAAAATCATAATTTTTATAACATAAAAATTTCAACGTTTATTTATTTAAAATGAATCAATTCCAAAATTAAATTTTATTATGAATTCTCAACTTAAAATTTTAAAAATCCAATTTTATTTACTTTCGGCATCTAACGATACCAAAAATATATTCGGCTAAATTTTAGCCTTTAACGATTTCAATGACAAAGATAATCACGCAGATTATAATAGATCAACACACAACATTGAAACAAATTCAAATGTTGAGGAATCCAGTTGGATCCCTCCAACCTGTTTCCCTGCATCCAAAGATGTTAGCACAATACCAATTCCACTTCGAGACAGAATATCGCGGTATATAGGATTAATAAAATACTATCTGCTATTATGCGGCGCAATAGGGTCTCATCCGCTATATAATGCGGGAAATCAACTCCAAGTACATTTATAATACCAATTTCACTTTGCAGTGAAATATTCGCGGTATATGTTTTTAATAAATAACCTCCGCTTAATATACGGCGTATAGGGTCTATTTCAATACAATAGATAATAATTATCATCCAATCACACAATTAAGCAATTTTTTAAATCTAAGTATTTAAAATTTGAATCGAAACTAATTCGATTGAGTGAGAAGTTCTCACCTTGAGTTTCCGATAATAGTTGTAGCGTTTTGTTTCGAATAAAAATAAACGTGCGTTTAATTTTACCCAAAATTTTCACTAGCTTCATTGCGTAGTGCCCGACGAAACGAACCCGACGCAAGTCGTTTCGTAATTTTTCGACCTCGTATCAAAAAGTTATGATATTTAGAAGTTTGTACACATTTATATATATAATTTACAATTCAATTTTATTTTATTTTTATTTTTTATACCCAGATGACATCAGGGCCGTCCAAATTTCTACATGAAATCAAGGCCATGACTTCTTGCTTTCTTCTTCTAGGTGATGCCGATTGAACAACCCATCCTCAAGCACGAAAGCCTAACAGTCGCGACTACAACACTCGACCAGAACGCGATCAACGACCATCATTGTGTGCGCCATCACGAGTACTATACTCGGCCGAAGTACGCCCAGGCTCGGTTGCTCCCCTTGCATGCAAAACGAAGATGAACGGCTGGCCTTTGGTTGAGAATTGCTGACGATCCACCGCATTGATTTCGATCATAGCCGTTGAAGTTGGAGATCTCGATGTGCCTAACATTTCCCTAGTTGGAGTCGTTGCCTAAAAGTGTGTGGATGAGGAGATCGGAGGGGAAGAAGGTGGATAATTTCTGGCCATTGATTTTATAGCCGGCTGCCCTGAAGCTCAAAACCCTATTGTTTTGTTTTGTTTGCAAAAGTGAATGGTTTAGGTGCTTTTATAGAAAATTTCACCAAACACTATTCACCCGAATATTTCTGGACTCCAAATCTCGCGCGGTGACTCGCGTTTCCAGGGTTACCCCGCGTTCCAGACACAATGGAATCGGTTTCGAAGGCTAATTCGATCATCTGTGCGAGTTACGGAAATAAACGATCAAATTTTAAATTAAATCGATTAAACCAATTTCTATGCGTTTTGGCTTGCCCCGGACAAACCGTAAATCCGATTGACACGAAATTTGAAATCTTACAATAATATAACATTGCGGATCCGATGAAACTTTTTTTGTCGAAATCCGAGACTGTTTGAAAAATGGCTATTTTCACTAGTCAATTAAATATTAAAATATTCAATTTTCATAAATTAACTTTTAATTCGATTTTAAAAGTTCACAAACATTGTTCTAACTCCAATATGATTTAATATAAATTTATAAATCATTTTTACTCACATTAAACCCAATTTCCAATTATTTCTGGAATTTGAAATATTAAATTATCGATTTAATTATCCAATTAAATCCAGATATTTGAAAAATAAATTTTTCGACTAATAAATTTTACTTGTTGATATTTAAAATCAATTAAATATCTGAATTTCAGATGACAAAATTCTGGGTCGTTACAAACTTCCCCCCTTAAAAGAATTTCGTCCTCGAAATTGCCAAGTAAGAAAGAGTTTTGAAATCCATTAACTTTTCAAAACAAACCGTTCCTTTGATTTACAAATCTCTTAAGTGTTTAACTTTTCCAAAAATTCAATAGTTAAATTTCTTACAAAATATTTACTAATTTTTCAAATCCATATATAGTTATCTTTTCAAAATCAACTATACCGTTTAACCTTTCAACTCAAATCAAAACTTAGTTTTCACAAAAAAAATTCAAAAATTTTCCGAAAATTTTCTAACGCCTTAAATTTTTAAAAAATTTCGCCATAACCTCCTTTGTACGGAGGAGCTTTTACAATATCGCAATAGATATAAATATATATACATCGAACCACCCGGTCGGAAAAACAGAAAAACAGTTCATATTTCCTATTTTTATTACGTAGGCGTACCTTTTTAGCATTTTTAAGCAAAGCAATTATTTATTAAGCGCTTTGCGCAACCCAAATCCAGTTATTGGTAGCCCCAGTACCTGTACTTACTCAATATAAACACGTAAGTGACATATATAAGAAGTTATTAACATTTTACTCTTTTGAACAACTACAATACATGCATATAGCAACATAACAACTACATCTGCCAATCTAGCAAATGCAACAAAACAACAAATGCAACCATCAATCGACTATCATCCAATTAACATCCAACAAATCAATAACCAAATCAATATTCTTTCATTTCTCATTAATATTCAATGAATTGTTTTTTTTTCATTTTAATCACATTTGATTTGTTAACATTGGACTTTACAAATATTCATTTATTCATTTCCATTTAGTATACATTCACTAATTTACATTCATTTTAGTTCACTTCCAAATCAAATTCAATTCTATTCAAATTCATTTTCTTCCAATTTGAATTCAATTACATAGCTTTTAATTTCACTAATTTAATTTCATTAACACTTAATGAATTTATATACAATCAACTAACAATCAAATAACAACCAATGTATATTCAACATAACCAAATTATTAATTTACATTCAATTTGGTTCAACACTTTTAATTCCGATTTGGTTTAATATTAAATTGGCTTACATTCAATTTATTCAATTTATTAACTTTAATGAATTAACACCTATATCCATTGTTTCATATCAATTCATTTACATTCGATTGATTAACATTCAATCCCTTCATTAATTCCATTGCTAATTCATTTCACAAATAAAGTTGAATCTCCTTTTATATAAATCAAGTTCACATCCATTTAATTCACTTCATTATTTTACTTCGATACCAAAATCAACTTTATTCAATATTAATTAAGCTATATTCCATTTCAATTCATCATTTGTTTAACTTAACTTAACTTAAATTTCCACTAACAAATCCAATTCAGAATCCAATTCTAAAGTAAATTCTATTTAACTTTTACTTAAGTCAAATTCATCACTTATTCAAATTCATAACCTGTTTTGCTTATCAAAATTATTTAACCATTTATCATTTGGTTTACATCTTCTCACTTTATAAGTTATACAACTTACCTATTTAAACTTCCAAATCTGATTTAATTTATTTAACTCCCTTTAGTTAAATTCCAAATCATATGTTTTGTTATGCTAACTCAAATTCTTTAACTTTACCAAAGCTAAAAATTTTATCTCATAATATAAGTTCAAAACTCGTTTTACTTATATTTATCAATTTCAACTTGAATTTTCAATTTCAAATTTTTTTATCACAACAAAACTTCAATTTCAATTTACTATGGTAGCAAATTCATCACACAGAAACTCGAAAATGATATTGATGATGCTGCAGTCATCATCCTTATTATTTCCCAGTAACAATAGTGAAATCAGTGCTAAATATTCTTTCAAAATTTTCTTTTTCATTATTTATAAATCACATTTATAAAAAAAAATTCCTTATATAATTTCACTATTTATATATAAGATTATTTTACAATTGTAAATTATTTTAATTATAATTCCATACTTATGATTCATTTGCTTATACAATTCATTCTTTTACAACTGTTGTTTTTATTTAACTTATTCAAACAACTTTTATTGACTTATACATTTTTACATTTTCAACAACCAAACAATCAATTTATATATACTTTAATAATTTTTGAAAAATTATTTCCTTTATATAAAAATATGATCGAGGTAAAATTATTTCATTTACCCAATTTAAAACGATATCGTGCCGAATTGTTCTGAACAAGTGTTTAAAGATCCTTATTGATAGAGTTGTACAGACTATACCGACCAGAATCCATATACCACTCCACAAACCAATCATCACAATATAGAACAATTTTATATTCACTAACAAATACGCGCTCATGTCAATTATTACACTCAAACTCATTGTAGAGCACTACTGACTCTATCTCTAATGAGTAACACCCAACAGAGCCAAGGTTGTCACTTAACCAAATGCTCTGATACCACTTGTAAGGTCCCGATTCTTTGACTTCCGAAAATCGACATTAATACGTCCACTGTATCAACTGCCGAACAATCAAATGCTGGAAAACCGAACCCTTAGGGTTTAAGAAAACGGAAAAGGTAGAAGAAGAAAATAGAACGGAAGAAGAACAACAGAAACAATATCAGAATCTCACAGTCGCAGCGGAACAACATATAATAGATAAATGAATAATCTTTAAAACAAAGAACTATCTTAGTTAATACATTACATTACATTACATTAGAGTATACAACAACAATATACAACACAACTGGACAATGGACAGTTATACAAACATGTCCTTACAAGAGAATTCTACAGCGGAAAAGATAATATCATATACAAGTAATATGTCTCGCCATCCAGCTCGCCACTTGAGCTCCAAAGCACTTCTGAATCCAAAATGACCTGATAACCTGACTCTAGACTGCCCATGTCGAAATTGGTGGGCACCCAGAGTTTAGGAAGAGAGCAATAAACTCCAGGTCAGTTATGGGACTGGTGTGAGAACTTAAAACAGTTATTTATCTTTTAAAACAACAACAATAAGGGAAATGGAAAATATCCGCAATGCTTTTGGAAAATGAAACTACCATAAGGCCTCCCCGCACACACACAATGCAAATGCAGAATTGGAGGAGATTTCTCCTTATGATAGTCAAAGATGCTTACTGCGCAAAACAAATCATTTTAGATATTATTTTAAGTGCATAGTGATGAAAGCATTTCGAAAATAGAATTTAAATCTTAGCCAGCATAGGTACCATTATATTATGCCTGCTATAGCTACCATATTAAATGGAAGGTTCTAGAACTAAAATCGTACAAGACTCGTATTGTTTCTTTGGATTTTCCAACAAATGATCAGGCTAAGGAACTTTCTACTGTCAATGCGGTCGCCTCTGGCGAGACGTCCCGAGAACCTAACGTTACGGTTAGATCTCTGCCAACACAAGGCCGGGTTACCTTTGTAACTAGGTAACTACTACACAAATATGCCATCCCCTGGTCCCTTTGGACCTTTATCTGAGCGCTCGATAACCAACATCACACAGTAATAAATATAGTGTGTCAACATGAGTAAGTATCTGGGCTCCATACCATGATACCACCCTTTCCAGAAGGAAATGACATACCCTAAAGGGCGCGACCCTCATAACCTTGCCGCATATTCCTGTTTTGACCGTTTCCGGAGAGTGAGGTCTGACGAAGTCTCGTCCACAAAGCTAGCTTTTTCACAAAGCCACGCTTTGATCAACAAATGATCAATAAATAATCATCACACAGCAGCACACAGCATGCCACATTACCAAATTGGGAATATATCGCTGATAACCTTCAACTACATAACCTCTAAGGGTGTTAAGCTAAGAGAATAAATTCTCCGCCACCAACGGAAATGTATTTGAAAGAAATCTGCTTTATATCTCAAAATGTAATGTCAGACATGTAACCATACAAGTCTGTTCCGGGCTCGAACAGAACCGAAGGCGCTTTAAAAGAAGCCCTTGAAATCCGGGTATTCTCAATCCCGATCGAATTTCCCATCACAAAGGAAATCACCATATCGTAGATAACGGTGCAGAGACAATCGATAGGTCATCCTATCGTTTTCACAAATACCCGGTCTTCAACACCGGTCTTCAATGCTATCCATTACGTCGTATCACTATTTGGAATGGGTAATCCGAATAACGAATGCAATAATTTAAAAATAAGTGTAGCATTCAATTTCAACCAATTCACAACAAATAGCCATTTAAAGGTCAATATTGATAGTCCGTTATTTAACTATCAATCAATATTCACAACATCACCCGATTTCAAATAATTTCCCATATTATTTATTTTCAAAAATATCTTTATAAGATATAAATTCCACACTTCAACCATTTGAAAACCAATTTCAAATCAATTTACCACCTTTCAATCTTTGAAAACAAATTTTCAAATCAATTTCCTTAAACGGAAACACTTACAAATATTTATCCATTTTCAATTTAAAATGGTTCATTTAAATCAATCAAATAAATCCTTACCGATTTATTTTAAACTTACGTTCCAAATCCGTAAATTTATTTCCACACTTCAAAATAAATCAATGTTTATTTTTAAAGCAAATTTCCCTTATAATTTTTCATTGTGAATTTACATTTCCAAATATTCACTTTTTATACGATTTTACAAATCTATTTCAATTATTCACTTTCAATTTATCTTTAAAAGATATAATCTCAAAACATTCACTTCATATTGGAAAACATTTCCATACTATTCAATAATAGTAATTCATAATTCATTTATTTTCAACATTTGGAAAATATTCAATATACTTAAATCCAAATTAAGCATATATTTTATTCTTTAAGGAAACCATTCTCTTAAACACATTTATTTGAGTCAAAACGAATGTTGCGTAAAACATCGTTACAACAACCCAAAATCACTAGTATAGGGATTCGAAATTAAGATAGATATATAAACCCCAATACTATACAAAACTTTTCCTTTCGGAAATCATTTACTATAACAACAGTGTCATAGTCCATCATTTCCTTCTATCTCTCGAAAACGTTCATTTCAACAACGAATGTTGAAATCTATGGTTTCGATACTTAATTCATTTTAAAACATCTTTAAATCATTTTAAATTCTATTTAAAATATCACTTTCCCAAAATATTTCTTTAATATATTATTCACCGTCCAAAATCGTGAATATACTTCATTAATCAAATTCAATTTCTACATATTTTATTTAAAGGATTATCCACTGTCCCAAAATCGTGGATATATCTCCTTTAATAAGCTATAATAATTATACTTATTAAAATAAGTCGATGTTGGATTTATAAAACAACGTTTATAAATTCCATTTATACTTTATAACAACTTCAACTTGAGGAATCCAGTTGAATCCCTCCAACCTGTTTCCATGCATGCAAAGATGTTAGCACAATACCAATTCCGCTTCGAGACAAAATATCGCGTTATATGGGATTTATAAAATACTATCTACTATTATGCGGCGCAATAGGGTCTCATCTGCTATATAATGCGGGAAATCAACTCCAAGTACATATATAATACCAATTTCACTTTGCAGTGAAATATTGGCGGTATATGTTTTTAATAAATAACCTCCGCTTAATATACGGCGTATAGGGTCTATTTCAATACAACAGATAATAGTTATCATCCAATCACACAATTAAGCAATTTTTTAAATCTAACTATTTAAAATTTAAATCGAAACTAATTCGATTGAGTGAGAAGTTCTCACATTGAGTTTCCGATAATAGTTGTAGCGTTTTGTTTCGAATAAAATTAAATGTGCGTTTAATTTTACCCAAAATTTTCACTAGCTCCAAACAACTCCAAACTAGCTCCATTGCGTAGTGCTCGACGAAATGAACCCGACGCAAGTCGTTTCGTAATTTTTCAACCTCGTATCAAAAAGTTATGATATTTAGAAGTTTGTACACATTTATATATATAATTTACAATTCAATTTTATTTTATTTTTATTTTTTTATACCCAGATGACATCAGGGCCGTCCAAATTTCTACATGCAATCAAGGCCATGACTTCTTGCTTTCTTCTTTGAGGTGATGCCGATCGAACAACCCTTCCTCAAGCACGAAAGCCTAATAGCCGCGACTACAACACTCGACCAGAACGCGATCAACGACCATCATTGCGTGCGCTATCACGAGTACTATACTCGGCCGAAGTATGCCCAGGCTCGGTTGCTCCCATTGCATGCAAAACGAAGATGAACGGCCGGCCTCTGGTTGAGAATTGCCAACGATCCACCGCATTGATTTCGATCATAGCCATTGAAGTTGGAGATCTCGATATGCCTAACATTTCCCTAGTTGGAGTCGTTGCCTAAAAGTGCGTGGATGAGGAGATCGGAGGGAAAGAAGGTGGATAATTTCTGGCCATTGATTTTATAGTCCGCGGCCCTGAAGCTCAAAACCCTAGTGTTTTGTTTTGTTTGCAAAAGTGAATGGTTTAGGTGCTTTTATAGAAAATTTCACCAAACACTATTCACCTGAATTTTTCCGAACTCCAAATCTCGCGCGGTGATTGGCGTTTCTAGGGTTTACCCTGCGTTCCGGACATAATGGAATAGGTTTCGAAGGCTAATTCGATCATCTGTGCAAGTTACGGAAATAAACAATCAAATTTTAAATTAAATCGATTAAACCAATTTCTATGCGTTTTGGCTTGCCACGGACAAACCGTAAATCCGATTGATACGAAATTTAAAATCTTACAATAATATAACATTATGGATCCGATGAATTTAGTTTCGTCGAAATCCGAGACTGTTTGAAAATTGGCTATTTTCACTAGTCAATTAAATATTAAAATATTCAATTTTCACAAATTAACTTTTAATTCGATTTTAAAAGTTCACAAACATTGTTCTAACTCCAATATTATTTAATATAACTTTATAAATCATTTTTACTCACATTAAACCCAATTTTCAATTATTTCTGGAATTTGAAATATTAAATTATCGATTTAATTATCCAATTAAATCCAGATATTCGAAAAATAAATTTTTTGACTAATAAATTTTACTTGTTGATATTTGAAATCAATTAAATATCTGAATTTCAGATGACAAAAATTCTGGATCATTACATTAACTAAGTCTATAAACATTTTTACAACCATTTAACTTTATTTACAACACATTTTTCCCAATTTAAACTTAAATTCACACTTATAGTACCATATTTCATCCTAAAAGTACATACAAACTTTCAGAATCATTTTCTTAACACAAATTTTAACAATTCAATTCTTGTTTTGCTCATTTTGCCTTTTCCTATTAAGATTATAAAACTTAACTTTAATAATTTTACAAAATTACTAAGTTTTAAAACTAAAATTAATTTCAAAATTTTGGACTGTCTAGAATTTCATAACACTCCATTTTATTTCAGTAGTAGAAACTATCGATCAACAAAACAATTTCACAACAAAACATTTCAAATTCATAAACAAATATCCTAATTATACATTTTTGAATAATATTACTATTATTTACAAAATATTAGGAAACCAATTTCTAAAACATCAGAATTTATTCTCAAATTTTAAGTCTGAATTCTCTTTATTAAGACTAAACATAGAAATCATGTTCATATAATCATTCACTTTATTTTCTTTAATATACCATTATAAAACTAGTGTTTATTTCATAAATTCAAATCAACAATATTAGCCAATGCTTGTAAACTTACTAAATACAACTAATCAACGATAAATGATAATAATTAAATATTACCATTTCCTAAAATAAACACATTACAAATAACTATATTAGTTATAAAAAAATTTATTCCCTTATATACAACATATAATATTAGGGAAAAATTTATTTCCTTTCAAAACTATAGAAAACATTTTATAGCACTAACAAATATGCACTCTCGTATACATATACACACTGAAACTCATTCTAGGGTATTACTTACCCTATCTCTAACGAGTTAACCCCAACAGGCAATGGTATCTCTAAACCTCGCACTAATACCAATTGTAAGGACCTGCCTTTTTGGGTTGTTTAAGTCAACAATAAACCACACATGTCCAACACAAACTATTCAAAATACAAATTATTAAAGGGATTGTTCTAATGAAATAAGATTCAAAAGAAGAAAATACAGAATCTCGCAATGGAAGGATAAATTATAATACACAAAATAAATACATAAACACTTCATGAAGCTATTTACAACAAAATCAGAATTTACAAAAAAAATTTATAGGCAGAATAGAAAAATGCTAAAATAGTAGTAAATATGGTCCTTAACTCCGTTTCGTCTTCAGAAATAAGTGTCTTCGCTAAACTGAAATTGTAATGACCTGTAAATTTCGATAATTAAACTGGCTAATTTAATAAGATTTTTGTAATTAAATTTAAGAAGAAAAAAAAACCTTTATAATTTATAATGAAGTGAGTGTTTAAAATGAAATGAAAATAATAGGAATATAGTAACGGTTGTAAGTTACTATTTAATTGGCCTATTAATGTAGTTTTAACTGTTACATTTGGGTATTAAATTGAATATATGCAAATACTCGTATGGTAATGGAGTGAATTCAACATTATATAAGCAATTCAACATTATATAAGCAATTCTGATAATTAGTGGAAATAATAAACTAGAGTGTAATATAAAGTTAGTGACAACATTTATGTAAGTCACCTTTTTATTTAGGGCTGCTAAATTCAGATTAGGAAGTCAATTACATTTAAATGTAGGTAAATGTTCATTAATGTGAGATAGGACTGTAACTGTAATGTGTGAATGTAAATGAAATGACATAAATGGAAATTTATATTTTATTCATAAGATGAAATAAAGGAATGAAACCAAGTTGAATAAATTGATTTAGGTTTTATTTATGATAAATGTATATATTTGGGAAATTCAATATAATTGAAAATAACAAGTTATTACAAAATAAAGATGAAAATTGGAATATATATTTTTGTAAGGAAAGATAAACAAATAATAACTAGGTTTATAGAGTGATAACAGATTTAATAAAAGAGTAGGATTAAAGCATGGTAGTTATTGGAAAGTAATTAATTGAAATTTGGATGAATTGGGAATTTTTTTAATGTATTAGTATAAAAACCAATTTTAATATTACCCATAAGAGGATAAGTTAATAGTCGATTCAATAACATGATTGAGAAATCAAATATATGGATTTATTGGGAATTTAAAACTTATACTTTTTTTGATAAAATACAGCGTTTTACACGCAATAAATTTTTCTACTTTTATTACATATTATATATATATATATATATATGTTCTTATTATTATTATTTCTTATATCCACCTCTATTTTATCTTTCTATCTTTTTTATTTTTGTCTAGACAGTCATGTTTATTTATTGGATTATTGCTTGTTTATATCTTTTATTTATGGCTTGGAAGAAACTAAAAGGGTATGCGTTATATTGTCTTAATTGCTTGCCTTTTTAATTGCCTACTCTTTATTTCTTTTTATTTATAAAACCTTGAAATTTAATATAAATTTTATCTTGATTTAATCATTTACCAAAAGTCTAAATATAAAATTGGAAGTTTTGAAAATTTTACTTTGTTAAAAGACAACTCCAATTGGAATTTTAATAAAAATGAATTTTGTATATTTAAAATAAGTAAATACGAAGAATGTAAACAAGTTAAAATTTTAGTTAAGTAATAACTTTATAAAATTCAGTGTTTTACAGACTGTTAAATTTCGCATTTAAAAATGGCATGCATTGTAATGGTATAAGTAACGTATAAACGTATAAATTAAAAATGTTACTTTTGCATAAATTTTGGGCGTATTGTATTGCGTCGGTTTGGCGTATTTTAAAATTCATATTGCAATATCTATATGGATTAATAAATCAGTTAGTAGATTTTTATAGCAAAACGTTACTTTTTCCACAGCTTTCATTGGTTTTAAATTGGCGTAAAATCCTTGCTAAAATAACTCAGCCTATATAAAGAAAGAAACGCACGCAATCATTAATTGAAGAAAAAGTTTGAAATGAACCAATATATTAATCACTTGCCGTTTCTTCACCATAAATTTCACTCATCCCTCTTTATCAACGCACGGAAATTTCAAATTTTCTAGTTGTCGTTTCTTTCTTGTCTGCATTTATTTCTTACCCAGATTTCGAAATTCTCTGTATATGTATACATCTTTTAGCCTAACAAATTTTTAACATACAGCTATTGTATTTAGTATAAAATCTGTCCTTGAAGTAGCATCCAAAGCAATAAATTCCTTGCCGTTTCTTCCACCTTTAATTTTGCTCATCTAAATCAACGCACGTTTCTCTTGAAATAGTATCTTGGATCAATCAAATTTCTTTTACGCATTTTTTTTTTCAACCGTTACTTGAAATGTACGCACTCTTAAAAATGCAAGAAGTCATTTCCTTTAACGTTGAATTTCAAATGCAAAGACTTCCTGCCTTTTTCTTTCACGCATTAAATTTTTCTCCTTACCTGAAATCTTGCTCATCCTTAAAATCAACGTGACCTTCCACTATATTTATACAACACACGTTCAAAACAAATTTTACATCACCTGGAGAGCTTCACCTTCTTTTCTTGCATGCGTGTGTTGAAGGTATGCATCTGTCTTTTATTTTATTTTTATTTCTACTTCTCATGCTTTTCAAATTGCATACTTTGCTCCTTCTCCTCTTTCCACCATGCTCGACTACTCCACCTCTCAAGTATGTTGTTGCCATCCCTGATAAGTATGCATCTCCTTTCTCTTGATCTTTCCGTGCATGTCCAGTAATATAGGGAATCAAGCCTAGTTTCTTTCTTTTGCATGTTGTAGAACATATTAGCATGCGTCCCTGTAGTTGTGGCCACGTGAAATTGAATAAGGGTGTCACTTTTGAATAAAATGTTAACGAACAAAATAACTATCTTTCATTTTTTGCATCACTGGAGGAGAAACCATATACGCCTGTAGTTTGGTGGACATGTGAATTTGCATGCGTGAGCCACTTTTAAGATTTTAACAAATGGAAGTGTGTAATGGAGACAAACCTGGAAAATGATTTGTGGTTTATTAATTGCGTGTGAAACAAATCACACGACCTTGTCATTTCATAAGTGCGTGCATACATTTTTTCCAAGTATTTTTTTTATGAAAATCTAATAACGTTTTGTTTCAAGACTCGGCCTATTTGATTTAACAAATCATTTTATTTATTTATTTTTTTAAAAAAAACATTTTTCCCAAAGCATTTAAATAACAAATTTGGAAAGGGAAGAAGACTGGAGATGTTGAACAAATTGAGTGATGGAGTGGTCAAGCTGCGGGTGTCAAAAATCTTTTAATTTATAAATCTCGTTCCGGTTTTTATTAAATTTTGCTTTGATCGCTTCATAATCGTGTAATTTATTACTCGTTTATTTCTCAAGTTCGAAATTGAGGTGTCACATCTGCTGGGTTTATCGTGCCTCTGTTCATTTCTTTCGAGATAGATACCGTTGTTTGATTTGAATCTGCAGCAGCGAAAAGGTGAGTTTTTCTCACCAGACAAACATACCTATATATCTGTGAATTTATCACAAGTGTAATTGCAAACTTTTATTTAAATTTTATCTGCCTGTGATATAAGCGTATGATGTTAAACCCCATTATTAATTAACACATCATCAGTTGTTTATTTATTTTATATTATTGCAGTTATACTATTTAATGCTTATTTACTGTTAAATCATCACCGCAAGTTCCCTGTAAATTTGGGATCGTTATAGGCTGAAATGATAGGCCTGAACGATAATTTTTTACCCATTTATTTATTTAATTATTTAATTATTTATTATTTAACTTGGATTGCGGGTTTGAAATGATAGAACCTGGGTTTTTTTGTAAATTGCGGATTGAAATGATATATATCCGTGTCACTTGACCTAGGCTAGAAAACTATATGCAGACCCGTGGTTTATATAATATTTTATGAAATGTTTTAAAAATATTTTAAATAGAAAGCTTATGATATTCTGGCTTAAATGCATTTAAAGGATTTTATGAAATTTATAATGATTTTTGAATGAGTCAAAATGTTAAATAAATGGAAGTTAAGTAAAATTTTGGAATATAACTTATTCTGAATTTTTGTTAAAAGTGAGATTTTAGTTATGTAAAAGAATTGATAATAAGTTATATTTGGGAATTTAAAATTAATTGTTAAGTTAATAATTTATTTCAGCACTTAAATGTTGTCTTTTGTAAATGAACTGTTTTAACCTATGACTTTAGGTAGCATTTTATAAGTGCTACGGAAACTGAATTTTGATTGTTTTAATAAAAGAATTTAATGGAAATAATCTTTGGGAAAAAGCTTAAATTTTGGAATTTAATATGTAATTAATAAAAATAAGGAATTGACTTTAAATGGTTTTAAATGGAAGAATTTAACTTTTAAATGTGAGTTGAAAGGCAATTAATTCCTAAATAAATTGAATAGATTTAAATGGTATTTTATAAATGACTGATGTTTAAAAATGATATTATGATATTGAAGGTATTTGAAATTTACTTTGATTTTTAAAGTATAAATACCATTTTTTTTAAAAAGGTTGTAACCACGGGTTATAATAACGCTTGGTTGTTAAAGAGACCGGGATCGGATATCTGGCATACTCTCTGTCGATACCGAAAACTACTTTGACAACCGTGTACGTGGTGGAGATTTCAGAATGAAGTAGGATGGTGGTGACGTTTTCTTTGAGGTAAATACGTGGACCCGACTCCCGTGAGTTGGCATAAGGTGGCTAAAACAGAAGCGATTCTCGGATTAATGAGGTAGCACCTCTGATCGGACGCACTTCTTCGTATGCCATTCTATTACTCTTGTGATTGTTTTGGTGCGCACCTTTGATTTGGGAGTGTTGTTCGAGGTGGGCGGCAGCTGCGCGCTGCGCGTTTCCATCGGTCCGGATGGCAATTGGTATATCTACCCTGGCATTGCCTAGTTGTGCCGTGTCACCTACCATAGCGAGCCTTGTACGAGTTTGTTTTTCTCCCGTAGCCCGTGTGGTATCCTCTGGTGGCTTCCCGATCAGGAGGGACCATGATATTGGATGGACTACTGGGACTATTACGTGTTAAGGGGAATATTGGGTCACTCCTTAACGCTATTTAAAAGTAAGTTTATTTTAATATAGACACTATTATAATAGCGAAAATATTACTACATAGTAAATACTTTAACGGATCCTTAGAGGATGGGCGGTCCCAAGCATCCTTTAAGTTACTTGCTCTATATTACAGTACACTTGAATTAGCTTACACTATATAAGTATGTATGTCCAGACTCGAGTGTTTATGTTTTATGTTACGCTCGGGTCAGCCTGAGTTGCAATTCAGTTTTCATCCCGAAGGTAGGATTTCTGTAGATCACTTTCAAGCTGTTGGCAAACTTCCCTTCCAGTTCTTTATCTAAATTTTTGAAATCAAGACTAGTGGACATTTGGATTGTTCTACTGATGATTTAAAACTATATTTGGATTAAAGACTATGTAATTTTTATTTGATTGAGACTATTTATAGTGGCTTCATGAACCACTAAGTATTTTTAAATTCCGCTGCGAGTATTCTGATTCTGTGTCTGTGATTCTGTGATTAATTATTTACTGTATATTTTGAGATTTGCCAAATTTTATTTACGACGCAGTATTTTCAACCATTCGCATCTGATTTGGTATCAGAGCTTTGGCTCTAGGCAAAACTTAGAATGTATGGTAAATTTGATTTACAGAATCACTTTCATTTGAGCTTGAATCTCTTCCTTTTCGAATTTTGGAACGTTCCCTGCGGTTCCGAAGTTCATTCGTGTCCCTGACTATTCATTTTTTTTCGATTTTGGAGTATCTCATAACTCCACTTCGGATGATCTTTATAGTGAATTGGCGGTCTCGCCAATATTCTAATAAAGGGGTGAAACTCCTTTACAACTAGCATTGATTCACCGGAGATTTATATTTATCCTCGGTTTATATGCTAGTATCTTTGGTTATTCTGAACTCTATCTCTTCAGATCGAATGTAGATTTACCCCAAAAAAATCCACATCGATCTTATTCTTTAAGTCACGGTTGACCCGGTTAAGGTTGCCCGCGATTTATATAAACTTATCTGGTTCCTTATTCTGTTATTTAATCATTGGATCTTCTGATTCCAACTTATCTTTAAATCAAAATTCCCTTTAATTTGAATCCATCAAATTTGAATCTCTATCCTTGTTTTGAAAAATTTATTCCTATATTTGGGAAAAATCTAATATTATATATAAGTATAATTTTTAGAATTTTATAATTAATTTAACTAGTTGTTTAGAGATAATAGTGTTTGATTTTATTTATGGTTTTGTAAACCATTGGTTTTGTCTTATATAAATAATTGAACTATAAAACATGGTTATAAATTTATTTGGAAACAGAAATGAATTTAAAACAAGAATTTAAGAATTTAATTTCTGATAGTTTCAAACCTTGTGTTTAAAGTCTTAAAAGAATATATTATTATTTAAATTATTTTCGAATGTAAATTTGTTTCCAAAGAATTTTAAAGTTTTAAAAATTAGTGCTCTTCTCTTTGTCGCTGGAAAATAATTTCGGTGATGACTACAACATCATCGACATTCATTTTCGAGTATCGAAGTAAAGAGACCACATTGTAGTTTTGCTTCAAAAATTTAATTGATTTGAATATCTAAAATATGACTTAATTTATAATATATATAGATATATGATTTAAATTTGATTTGAAAAATGCTATATGTATGTATTTATTTATCTCTAAAGGGTTTGAAGTTAATTGGAAATTTAATTCATAAATTTATGTTAAAAGGTGATTCTAATGATAAAATAAAGTCAAATTTGGAATGAATATTTAAACTTGAATAATATAATTGGAAAATTTTTACTTGTATAATTGCATGCCAATATAACTTACCTAAATCATTCAAAAATTAACTATGTAATTGGATAATGTATAATATAAAAGGATTTTATAAATAAAATTTGAGTGGTTATAATAAATGTTATGCAGTGAAAGTTTCAGTTACAAAAAGACAAATAGAGGTAAATAGAAATAAAAAAATAATTGAATAATATAAAATATCAAATGCAGTTAAAGGAAATTTAGAAATAAATTGGAATAGTTGTAACAAATGTAATCTACTTAATATGTGCGATAAGATATATTAAGTAGAATATATTTAATAATAATCTGGAATAAAAAAGAATTAAATTTGTTGAATAAAAGATGATTATTATAGATGACTATACAAATTTATGATTTTAGAAATTGTTAATTTCAAAATAATTGGATAATAAGATAATTAATTTGGAAATAGTTAAGATTGATTTAACTTCAGTAAAAATTAAATGAATTAAATCAATTATTGAATATTAAATAATTTAAATTGAATTTATGTGGTTTAAATAAATGATTCCATTTTGAGTTTCAATTTAGTTTTCTTTCAGGGTGTTCTATTCTCCTACCTCCTTCCTTTTCGGGGACGAAAAGTTTTGAGTGGGGGAGAGTGTAATGACCTGTAAATTTCGATAATTAAACTGGTTAATTTAATAAGATTTTTGTAATTAAATTTAAGAAGGAAAAAAAAACCTTTATAATTTATAATGAAGCGAGTGTTTAAAATGAAATGAAAATAATAGGAATATAGTAACGGTTGTAAGTTACTATTTAATTGGTCTATTAATGTAGTTTTAACTGTTACATTTGGGTATTAAATTGAATATATGCAAATAAACGTATGGTAATGGAGTGAATTCAACATTATATAAGCAATTCAACATTATATAAGCAATTCTGATAATTAGTGGAAATAATAAACTAGAGTGTAATATAAAGTTAGTGACAACATTTATGCAAGTCGCCTTTTTATTTAGGGCTGCTAAATTCAGATTAGGAAGTCAATTACATTTAAATGTAGGTAAATGTTCATTAATGTGAGATAGGACTGTAACTGTAATGTGTGAATGTAAATGAAATGACATAAATGGAAATTTATATTTTATTCATAAGATGAAATAAAGGAATGAAACCAAGTTGAATAAATTGATTTAGGTTTTATTTATGATAAATGTATATATTTGGGAAATTCAATATAATTGAAAATAACAAGTTATTACAAAAGAAAGATGAAAATTGGAATATATATTTTTGTAAGGAAAGATAAACAAATAATAACTAGGTTTATAGAGTGATAACAGATTTAATAAAAGAGTAGGCTTAAAGCATGGTAGTTATTGGAAAGTAATTAATTGAAATTTGGATGAATTGGGAATTTTTTTTATGTATTAGTATAAAAACCAATTTTAATATTACCCATAAGTGGATAAGTTAATAGTCGATTCAATAACATGATTGAGAAATCAAATATATGGATTTATTGGGAATTTAAAACTTATACTTTTTTTTGATAAAATACAGCGTTTTACACGCAATAAATTTTTCTACTTTTATTACATATTATATATATATATATATATATATATATATATATATGTTCTTATTATTATTATTTCTTATATCCACCTCTATTTTATCTTTCTATCTTTTTTATTTTTGTCTAGACAGTCATGTTTATTTATTGGATTATTGCTTGTTTATATCTTTTATTCATGGCTTGGAAGAAACTAAAAGGGTATGCGTTATATTGTCTTAATTGCTTGCCTTTTTAATTGCCTACTCTTTATTTCTTTTTATTTATAAAACCTTGAAATTTAATATAAATTTTAGCTTGATTTAATCATTTACCAAAAGTCTAAATATAAAATTGGAAGTTTTGAAATTTTTACTTTGTTAAAAGACAACTCCATTTGGAATTTTAATAAAAATGAATTTTGTATATTTAAAATAAGTAAATACGAAGAATGTAAACAAGTTAAAATTTTAGTTAAGTAATAACTTTGTAAAATTCAGTGTTTTACAGAATGTTAAATTTCGCATTTAAAAATGGCACGCATTGTAATGGTATAAGTAACGTATAAACGTATAAATTAAAAATGTTACTTTTGCATAAATTTTGGGCGTATTGTATTGCGTCGGTTTGGCGTATTTTAAAATTCATACTGCAATATCTATATGGATTAATAAATCAGTTAGTAGATTTTTATAGCAAAACGTTACTTTTTCCACAGCTTTCATTGGTTTTAAATTGGCGTAAAATCCTTGCTAAAATCACTCAGCCTATATAAAGAAAGAAACGCACGCAATAATTAATTGAAGAAAAAGTTTGAAATGAACCAATCTATTAATCACTTGCCGTTTCTTCACCATAAATTTCACTCATCCCTCTTTATCAACGCACGGAAATTTCAAATTTTCTAGTTGCCGTTTCTTTCTTGTCTGCATTTATTTTTTACCCAGATTTCGAAATTCTCTATATATGTATACATCTTTTAGCCTAACAAATTTTTAACACACAGCTATTGTATTTAGTATAAAATCTATCCTTGAAGTAGCATCCAAAGCAAATAAATTCCTTGCCGTTTCTTCCACCTTTAATTTTGCTCATTTAAATCAACGCACGTTTCTCTTGAAATAGTATCTTGGATCAATCAAATTTCTTTTACGCATTTTTTTTTCAACCGTTACTTGAAATGTACGCACTCTTAAAAATGCAAGAAGTCATTTCTTTTAACGTTGAATTTCAAATGCAAAGACTTCCTGCCTTTTTCTTTCACGCATTAAATTTTTCTCCTTACCTGAAATCTTGCTCATCCTTAAAATCAACGTGACCTTCCCCTATATTTATACAACACACGTTCAAAACAAATTTTACATCACCTAGAGAGCTTCACCTTCTTTTCTTGCATGCGTGTGTTGAAGGTACGCATTTGTCTTTTATTTTATTTTTATTTCTACTTCTCATGCTTTTCACGTTGCATATTTTGCTCCTTCTCCTCGTTCCACCATGCTCGACTACTCCACCTCTCAAGTATGTTGTTGCCATCCTTGATAAGTATGCATCTCCTTTCCTCCTGATCTTGCCGTGCATGTCCAGTAATATAGGGAATCAAGCCTAGTTTCTTTCTTTTGCATGCTGTAGAACATATTAGCCTGCGTCCCTGTAGTTGTGGCCACGTGAAATTGAACAAGGGTGTCACTTTTGAATAAAATGTTAACGAACAAAATAAATATCTTTCATTTTTTGCATCACTGAAGCAGAAACCATATACGCCTGTAGTTTGGTGGACATGTGAATTTGCATGCGTGAGCCACTTTGAAGATTTTAACAAATGGAAGTGTGTAATGGAGACAAACCTGGAAAATGATTTGTGGTTTATTAATTGCGTGTGAAACAAATCACACGACCTTGTCATTTCATAAGTGCGTACATACATTTTTTTTCCAAGTATTTTCTTTCTATGAAAATCTAATAACGTTTTGTTTCAAGACTCAGCCTATTTGATTTAACAAAGCATTTTTTTTTAAAAAGCATTTTTCCCAAAGCATTTAAATAACAAATTTGGAAAGGGAAGAGGATTGGAGATGTTGAACAAATTGAGTGATGGAGTGGTCAAGCTGCGGGTGTCAAAAATCTTTTAATTTATAAATCTCGTTCTGGTTGTTATTTAATTTTGCTTTGATCGCTTCATAATCGCGTAATTTATTACTCGTTTATTTTTCAAGTTAGAAATTGAGGTGTCACATCTGCTGGGTTTATCGTGCCTCTATTCATTTCTTTCGAGATAGATACCGTTGTTTGATTTGAATCTGCAGCAGCGAAAAGGTGAGTATTTCTCACCAAATAAACATACCTATATATCTCTGAATTTATCACAAGTGTAATTGTAAACTTTTATTTAAATTTTATCTGCTTGTGATATAAGCGTATGATGTTAAACCCCATTATTAATTGACACATCATGAGTTGTTTATTTATTTTATATTATTGCAGTTAAACTATTTAATGCTTATTTACTGTTAAATCATCACTGCAAGTTTCCTGTAAATTTGGGATCGTTATAGGATGAAATGATAGGCCTGAACGATAATTTTTTACCCATTTATTTATTTAATTATTTATTATTTAACTTGGATTGCGGGTTTGAAATGATAGAACCCGAGTTTTTTTGTAAATTGCGGATTGAAATGATATATATCTGTATCACTTGACCTAGGCTAGAAAACTATATACAGACCCGTGGTTTATATAATATTTTATGAAATGTTTTAAAAATATTTTAAATAGAAATTTTATGATATTCTAGCTTAAATGCATTTAAAGGATTTTATGAAATTTATAATGATTTTTGAATAAGTCAAAATGTTAAATAAATGAAGTTAAGTAAAATTTTGGAATATAACTTATTCTGAATTTTTGTTAAAAGTGAGATTTTAGTTATGTAAAAGAATTGATAATAAGTTATGTAACGATCGCGATTTTTCGTTGCCGAAAAATCGAACCGTTAGGGTTTTAGAAGAAGAAAGAGGTAGAAGAAGAAAGAAAAGAAAGAGAGGAGAAAACAGAAAACAAGTAACAGAACGAGAAACAATAACAGAATCTCACAGTCGCAGCGGAACAACATATAATAGATAAATGAATATTCATTAAAACAAAAGAACTATACATTTTATACATTACATCACATTACATTACATCAATCAGAGTGTACAACAATAAAATAGCGGAAAGAATACTATATACAATAGATAATAGACTACGCTATCCAAGCTCGCCTCCAACATCTGCACAGCAACTCCCGAATCCAGAATAACCTGATAACCTAACTCTAGACTGCCCGTGTGGAAAATAGTGGGCACCCAGAGTTTAGGAAAGGAACAATAAACTCCAGGTCAGTCATGGGACTGGTGTGAGAACTCAAAACAGTTTATCTTTAAACAAGCAACAAGAAAATTTAAATTTTGAAATCCGCAATGCTTTTTGGAAAATGAAACTACCATAAGGCCTCCCGGCACACACACAATGCAAACGCACACATGGGGGAGATTTCTCCTTATGATAGTCAAACATGCTTACTACGAGAAAAATTCTTTGATATTATTACTAGTGCATAGTGGAAAATATTTCGAAAGTATAATATCAATCCTAGCCAGCATAGGTACCATGATACTATGCCTACTATAGCTGCCATGTTAAATGGCAGGTTCTACAACTAAAACCGTACAAGGCACGTATTGGATGAATGGATTTCCAACAAATGGTCAGGCTAAGGAACTTCCTACTGCCACATGGGATCGCCTCTGGCGGGACGTCCCGAGAACTAACGTTACGGTTAGATCTCTGCCAACACAAGGCCGGGTTACCTCTGTAACTAGGTAACTACTACACGAATATGTCATCCCCCGGTCCTTTGGGACCTTTATCCGAGCGCTCGATACCAACAACACCACACAGAAATAGATATAGTGTTTCCACATGAGTAAATATCTGGGCTCCATACCATGATACTACCCTTTTCCAGAAGGAAATGACATACCCTAAAGGGCGCGACCCTCATAACCTTGCCGCATATTCCTGTTTCGACCATTTCCGGGGAGTGAGGTCCTGACGAAGTCTCGTCCACAAAGCTACGCTTTGTGTAACAAAGCCATGCTTCGGGTCCACAGATGACCAAAGCAATAATCACAAAGATAAATGATCAAACAAATGATCATATCACAAATGACCAACCAATGATCATCACACAGCAGCACTCAGCATGCCACATTACCAGATTGGGAAATATCGCTGATAACCTTCAACTACATAACCTCTGAGCTCGTACGTCTCAGAGAAGGGTGTTAAGCTAAGAGAATAAATTCTCCGCCACCAACAGAAATGTATTTGAAAGAAATCTGCTCTATCTCTCAAAATGTAATGTCAGACACGTAACCATACAAGTCTGTTCCGGGTTCGAACAGAACCGAAGGCACTTCCAAAGAAGCCCTTGCAATCCGGGTATTCACAATCCCGATAAAATTTCCCATCACAAAGGAAATCTCCATATCGTAGCTAACGATGCGGAGACAATCGATAGGTCATCCTATCGTTTTCACAAATACCCGGTCTTCAACACCGGTCTTCAAATGCAATCCAAACGACGTATCGCATATTCGGAATGGGATATACGACACAAAGGTCCTCTCCCGGCTAAACCGAATAGCGAGCGCTTATTTTTAAAAATAAGTGTGCATTCAATTCCAAACAAACACAACCAATACCATCCAAGGGTAAATATTGATAGTCGGTTATTTAACTATCAATAAAGATGCGCCACATCATCAGATTCCAAATAAATTTCCAAAATTATTTAATCCCAAAAATATCTTCACAAGATATATATATATATACACCATTTCCAAATAATTGCCCCAGTTATTTGTTTTACCAAAACCACTTCACGATAAAATTTTCCACACTTAACCAATTGAAAAACCAATTTTCAATTTACCTTTACCATTTGAAAACCAATTTTCAAATTACATTAACCATTTGCAAACCAATTTCAAATCACCTTAACCATTTGAAAACTAATTTCAAATCACCTTAACCATTTGAAAACTAATTTCAAATCACCTTAACCATTTGAAAACTAATTTCAAATCACCTTAACCATTTGAAAACTAATTTCAAATTACTTTTCATCCTTTATACCCTTTGAAAACAAATTTCAAATCATCAAATAAATCTTTACCGATTTAATTTAAATTTACGTCCCAAATCCGTAAATTCATTTTCATACTTCAAAATAAATCAATATTTATTTTTAAACAAATTTCCCTTCATATAAATTCCAACGTGAATTAAATCCCAAATACCCATTCATATTTGATTTCAAATCGATTCCAAAATATTCGCTTACACTTTTACCTTTAAAAGGTGAATTCACAAAAACGTTCCATTCCATATTGGAAAATCATTTCTAAACTTATTTAAAAAAATAAGTAATTCACAATTCAATTTATTTTCAACAATTCGAAAATATTCCATATGCTTAAACCATAGTTAAGTATTAATTTCATTCCTTTAAAGAAATATTCTTTTATTCACATTTATTTGGGTTAAAAACGAATGTTGCGTAAAACATCGTTACGACAACCCAAAAACACTAGTATATGGATTTGAAATTAAAAATAGATATATAAATCCAATACTATACCAATTATCCCCTTCTGTTTCTCGAAAACGTCTATTTCAACAATTAATGTTGAAATCTATGTTTTCAATACTCAATACATTTTAAAACACCTTTAATTCGTTTTAAATTCCATTTAAAACATTCCTTTCCCAAAAACAAACCCATTTTATTTAATAATCTATTCAATATTCAAAATAGTGAATATAGCCCACTTAACAAATTCCCATATTTCAATTTATCAAATTCGATGGATTTCAAATTTATAAACATAGTTTATAAATTCCATTTCTATTATAAACCCCAATTTTATAAATTCCTTTATTAATCCGATGCAATTTACATAACCCAATTTCATACCCAAAAGCCATATTGTAAGTTAAATACTTATAATATTATTTATTTACCAAATCGTTCCTTTGAACTTCACCAATTTAAAATCTTATCACTTACAAGATTTCTTTATGGTTTATAATAATTTCAACTAATGAAATCTTCATTTATTAACAATTTCTATAAAATTCCCCTTTTTAATGCCCAAATCCATTTCTATAAGTTAATAACTTATAAACTTAAAATTTTCCAATAACCATTCGTTTTATAAATTTCACATTTATTAATCTATAAATCCTAGTGAAATTCATGTTATACATCAACTTAACACTTTATAAATTTATTCTATAACTTCAATAATTTTTATTTAAAAACATCCATTTATAAAATCCTTTATATAAACCATTAATAATAATAACTTCCCAAAAACCAAATTTAACTATTTTATAAAAACCTATTATTGTTAAAAATTTCTTTTAAGTTATATTTCATAAAAATATAAATTTTTAAAACATAAAAATTTATCCATCTATTTATTTTAAAATTTAATCAATTCAAAATTTTTAATAAACCATATTCTTTGAAAAATCGATTTAAACCCCTTTTAAATTCAAAACCGTTATTTTAATTTTTAAAAATTTGAATCCGATGATGCAACAACATCAGATGGTCAATCACGGGAATAACATCATATATCAATGTGATTATCAACAATCAACATAATATTCATAAACAAATAAATATGTGAGGAATCCAGTTGGATCCCTCCAACCTGTTACCCTGCATCCACAGACGTTAGCACAATACCCATTCCACTTCAAGGTGGAATATCGCGGTATATGGGATTTTATAAATATTCCGCTTAATAACGGCGCAATAGGGTCTCATCCGCTATACGAGGCGGGAAATCAAATCCAATATATACATATGCCAATATATATATATTGCTATATATAATATATATCCTATTATATCTACTAGCACAATCAAACAGCAATCATCAATCAACACCAACTATTTAAAATTTTAAACAAAACCTTTCGATTGAGTGAGGAGTTCTCACCTTGATTTTATTCCGGTTTCGTCGTTCGTTTCGAATAAAATTAAACGAACGTTTAATTTTACCCGAAATTCAAACGACCTCCAATCGACTCCAAACTGGTTGCATCGCGAAGAGCACGGCGATACGAAGCCAACGCAAAAAATCTCGTTCGAATCCGACCTCGCATGCAAAAGATATCACGTTTTAAAGTTACACGATTTGAATCTTTAAATTTAAACTAACCAAAACAAATAAAAAAAAAAAAAAGAATCCACCTCACCACTCACACACGCATGCGGCCCCCACCCTCACCTTCTCTCCCGTTCGCATTTCTCTTCCCAGGTATACACGCGCGCACGAGAAACCCAAACATCCACACCTAGGGTTTGAATTCGCGACCACCACACTCGCCTTTGCATCGATCAGAGAGCGCCACCTCGTAGCCCACGACAAGAGCCACCTTCGGCCAGAGCTAGGCCAAACTCGGCCCCCTCCTCCACCTTGAGGAATGCACGAAACGCACGGCCTTCATGGCCCCCTAACGACCACCACGCAACTCTGATTCAGATCACTACCGTTGGATACGTAGTGCTCGAGGCTCTCTACATTATTGTAGTTGGAAGTTTCTGATGATGGTTGGTGGATTGAGAGAAAATCGAGGGGGAAGTGGAGAGGATTTCGGCCATTAAACCTATAACTGGCGGCGGCTGGGCATATGGAGCTAGGGTTTTGAAAAATATTAAGATATATATGTTATTAATCTTATTTTAATAATAAAATTCTCTTTTTAATAACTTATGCAAACGAACTCCAAATGACGCATGCCGCCAGGCGATCCTAATGTTTTTCCACATTCCGGACGCAATGGAACAGGTTTCGTAAGCTAATTCGGAAGTATGTGTGAGATACGGCAATAAACAGTCGATTTAAATTTAACCCGATTTAAGCGATTTCTAGGCGTTTTGGCTTGTACCGGACAAACGATAAATCCAAACGACTTGAAATTTGAAATCTTACAATAATATCACATTACGGATCCGATGAAATTGGTTTCGTCGAAATCCGAGACCGTTTGAAAAATGGCTATTTTTACTCGCCGAATTAAAATTAAAACGATATCGATGCGTTTCGAGCTGCCACGGTCAAACGACAACTCCGATTGCTACGAAAATTGAAATCCGATAATAATTAACTATTACGGATCCAATGGAACTCGTTTCGTTCAATTCCGAGACTGTTCAAAAATTGGCTATTTTTCAGTCGATAATTAAATATTAAAATATTCAATTTTTACAAATTAACTCCAAATTCAGTTTTACAAGTTCTAAAACATTCCTATAACTTCAATATGATAAAACAAAATTTTCCAAATCATTTTCAATCATATTTAACCCAATATCAAATTATTTGTGGAATTTCACTATTAATTAATCGATTTAAATGACCAATTAAATCCAATATTCAAGAAATAAATTATTCGACTTAAAAATTCCACTTATAAATATTAAAAATAAATTAAATATTCAAATTCAAGTTATCAAAAATTCTGGGTCGTTACAATCTTCCCCCCTTAAAAGAATTTCGTCCTCGAAATTGCAAGTTAAGGAGAATAATTCATAATCCGTTTATTATTTTTCCAAAACTAATAGTTTTATCAACCTTCTAACACCAATCTTTTTATTAAAGATTTACTATCATTTCAATTAGCTTTCCAACTTCAATTATAGGTTTCAAACAACATTGTTTATTTGACAATTCAAATTTAAATTTCAATTCAAATTTTCAACTTTCAAAATTTCTCAAAAATTTTTACTAACTCCCTAAATTTTCGAAAAATTTCGCCAGAGTCTCCTTTGCGCGGCTAGATCGGTACGACTACAAAATGGCACTACGGCCCCTCAGAATCAAAAAGAAAAGAGAAAGCCAAGTGGCTGGAGAAGGAAATCATCAATTCTCATACTAAAAGTGAAATACGTACCTTTTTGTCGAGTCATTCAATTTTTTTTAAATTCAAAATCAAAATTCCAATTCCTTTATATACCTGTATATCCTACTAGTAGTAGTATCCAATTCCAACATTCAAACTATTTTGCCAATTCAAGTTCAAAATTTCCAATACATGCTTCTTACACATTTTTTTTTAGTTTATTATTGAAGTTGCATATTCAATTCATTCGTTTCAATTAGTTACATTCACTAATTAAATTCACATTGGTTCATATTCAGCCCAAATCAAATTCAATTCTATTCAAATTCATTTACTTTACATTCAATTTGAGTTCAATTACATAGCTTTCAATTGCGCTAGTTTATTTCCATTAACACCTAATGAATTTACATACAACCAACCATCAAGCAATAACGACCAATGTACATCCAATACAACCAAATTTATTTATTTTACTTACATTCAATTTGGTTCAACTATCTCAATTCCAATTGGTTTAACATTCAATTGATTTTCATCCAATTATTCAACTAACTTCAATGAATTTACACTTACATACATCGTTTCATATCAACTTACTTACATTCGATTGATTAACATTCAATCCATTCTTTAATTCAATTGCTAGTTCTTTTTACAAATGAAATTGAATTTCATTTATATAACTTAAGTTCACACCTTTAACAATTTCATTTACTCACTTTATTCATTTACTTTGATATTAACATCAATTCTTTCAACATTACTTAACTTGCATTCCATTTCAACTTTATTTACATCATTTAATTCACTTGATTATTTAACTTTGATACAAAGGTCAATTTTTTTTATTCAACTTCACTTAAGTTATACTCCATTTAACATCATTTGTTCAAATAAACTTAAGCTTTACACTTATCAGTCAAGTTCGAATTTCAATTCTAAAGTTAATTCCATTTAACACTTACTTAAGACAACTTCATATCAACATTTAAATCCATATTCCATTTTACTTAACTTTATTGTTTAACCATTTCAATAATCGGTTTTACTTACATTTTCCATTTAATAAGTTATAAAACTTATTATTCAACTTCTAACTTATATTATAAGTTCAAAACCTTTTTTTTCACTTATATTTATCAATTTCAAATTGAATTTTAATTTCAAATTGGTTTATTACAACAAAACTTCAATTTTAAATTCATTATTGTAGCAAATCCATCACATAGAAACTCGAAAATGATACTGATGATGCTGCAGTCATCACCCTTATTATTTCCCAGTGACAATAGTGAAATCAATGCTAAATATTCTTTCAAAAATTTCCTTTCTATTCATAAATCACTTTTATAAACCTTTTACTTATATAATTTTACTTCTTATATACATACATGATTATCTTACAATTGTAATTCATTATTAATTATAATTTCATCTTATGATTCATTGGTTTATACCATTATTCTTTTTACAATAGTTGCTTTTATTAGCTTATTCAAACAACTTTTAATTATTTTATATATATATCCTATTTAACAACAACCAAGCAATCAATTATATACACACTTCAATAATTCCTGAAAAATTATTTTCTTTTTATATATAAAATATAATCGAGGTAAAATTATTTCATTTACCCAATTTAAAACAATATTGTGTCGAATTGTTCTATTCAAGTGTTTAGGAACCCCTTCGATTCAGTTTTCGAGGCTGCGCCGACGAAGGTTCATATACCACTCAACAAACCAATCATCACAATATAAAACAATTTTATATTCACTAACAAATACGCACTCATATCTATTATTACACTCATACTCATTCTAGAGTACTGCTGACTCTATCTCTAATGAGTAATACCCAACAGAGCAGGTTGTCGCTTAACCATAAGCTCTGATACCAAATGTAACGATCGCGATTTTTCGTTGCCGAAAAATCGAACCGTTAGGGTTTTAGAAGAAGAAAGAGGTAGAAGAAGAAAGAAAAGAAAGAGAGGAGAAAACAGAAAACAAGTAACAGAACGAGAAACAATAACAGAATCTCACAGTCGCAGCGGAACAACATATAATAGATAAATGAATATTCATTAAAACAAAAGAACTATACATTTTATACATTACATCACATTACATTACATCAATCAGAGTGTACAACAATAAAATAGCGGAAAGAATACTATATACAATAGATAATAGACTACGCTATCCAAGCTCGCCTCCAACATCTGCACAGCAACTCCCGAATCCAGAATAACCTGATAACCTAACTCTAGACTGCCCGTGTGGAAAATAGTGGGCACCCAGAGTTTAGGAAAGGAACAATAAACTCCAGGTCAGTCATGGGACTGGTGTGAGAACTCAAAACAGTTTATCTTTAAACAAGCAACAAGAAAATTTAAATTTTGAAATCCGCAATGCTTTTTGGAAAATGAAACTACCATAAGGCCTCCCGGCACACACACAATGCAAACGCACACATGGGGGAGATTTCTCCTTATGATAGTCAAACATGCTTACTACGAGAAAAATTCTTTGATATTATTACTAGTGCATAGTGGAAAATATTTCGAAAGTATAATATCAATCCTAGCCAGCATAGGTACCATGATACTATGCCTACTATAGCTGCCATGTTAAATGGCAGGTTCTACAACTAAAACCGTACAAGGCACGTATTGGATGAATGGATTTCCAACAAATGGTCAGGCTAAGGAACTTCCTACTGCCACATGGGATCGCCTCTGGCGGGACGTCCCGAGAACTAACGTTACGGTTAGATCTCTGCCAACACAAGGCCGGGTTACCTCTGTAACTAGGTAACTACTACACGAATATGTCATCCCCCGGTCCTTTGGGACCTTTATCCGAGCGCTCGATACCAACAACACCACACAGAAATAGATATAGTGTTTCCACATGAGTAAATATCTGGGCTCCATACCATGATACTACCCTTTTCCAGAAGGAAATGACATACCCTAAAGGGCGCGACCCTCATAACCTTGCCGCATATTCCTGTTTCGACCATTTCCGGGGAGTGAGGTCCTGACGAAGTCTCGTCCACAAAGCTACGCTTTGTGTAACAAAGCCATGCTTCGGGTCCACAGATGACCAAAGCAATAATCACAAAGATAAATGATCAAACAAATGATCATATCACAAATGACCAACCAATGATCATCACACAGCAGCACTCAGCATGCCACATTACCAGATTGGGAAATATCGCTGATAACCTTCAACTACATAACCTCTGAGCTCGTACGTCTCAGAGAAGGGTGTTAAGCTAAGAGAATAAATTCTCCGCCACCAACAGAAATGTATTTGAAAGAAATCTGCTCTATCTCTCAAAATGTAATGTCAGACACGTAACCATACAAGTCTGTTCCGGGTTCGAACAGAACCGAAGGCACTTCCAAAGAAGCCCTTGCAATCCGGGTATTCACAATCCCGATAAAATTTCCCATCACAAAGGAAATCTCCATATCGTAGCTAACGATGCGGAGACAATCGATAGGTCATCCTATCGTTTTCACAAATACCCGGTCTTCAACACCGGTCTTCAAATGCAATCCAAACGACGTATCGCATATTCGGAATGGGATATACGACACAAAGGTCCTCTCCCGGCTAAACCGAATAGCGAGCGCTTATTTTTAAAAATAAGTGTGCATTCAATTCCAAACAAACACAACCAATACCATCCAAGGGTAAATATTGATAGTCGGTTATTTAACTATCAATAAAGATGCGCCACATCATCAGATTCCAAATAAATTTCCAAAATTATTTAATCCCAAAAATATCTTCACAAGATATATATATATATACACCATTTCCAAATAATTGCCCCAGTTATTTGTTTTACCAAAACCACTTCACGATAAAATTTTCCACACTTAACCAATTGAAAAACCAATTTTCAATTTACCTTTACCATTTGAAAACCAATTTTCAAATTACATTAACCATTTGCAAACCAATTTCAAATCACCTTAACCATTTGAAAACTAATTTCAAATCACCTTAACCATTTGAAAACTAATTTCAAATCACCTTAACCATTTGAAAACTAATTTCAAATCACCTTAACCATTTGAAAACTAATTTCAAATTACTTTTCATCCTTTATACCCTTTGAAAACAAATTTCAAATCATCAAATAAATCTTTACCGATTTAATTTAAATTTACGTCCCAAATCCGTAAATTCATTTTCATACTTCAAAATAAATCAATATTTATTTTTAAACAAATTTCCCTTCATATAAATTCCAACGTGAATTAAATCCCAAATACCCATTCATATTTGATTTCAAATCGATTCCAAAATATTCGCTTACACTTTTACCTTTAAAAGGTGAATTCACAAAAACGTTCCATTCCATATTGGAAAATCATTTCTAAACTTATTTAAAAAAATAAGTAATTCACAATTCAATTTATTTTCAACAATTCGAAAATATTCCATATGCTTAAACCATAGTTAAGTATTAATTTCATTCCTTTAAAGAAATATTCTTTTATTCACATTTATTTGGGTTAAAAACGAATGTTGCGTAAAACATCGTTACGACAACCCAAAAACACTAGTATATGGATTTGAAATTAAAAATAGATATATAAATCCAATACTATACCAATTATCCCCTTCTGTTTCTCGAAAACGTCTATTTCAACAATTAATGTTGAAATCTATGTTTTCAATACTCAATACATTTTAAAACACCTTTAATTCGTTTTAAATTCCATTTAAAACATTCCTTTCCCAAAAACAAACCCATTTTATTTAATAATCTATTCAATATTCAAAATAGTGAATATAGCCCACTTAACAAATTCCCATATTTCAATTTATCAAATTCGATGGATTTCAAATTTATAAACATAGTTTATAAATTCCATTTCTATTATAAACCCCAATTTTATAAATTCCTTTATTAATCCGATGCAATTTACATAACCCAATTTCATACCCAAAAGCCATATTGTAAGTTAAATACTTATAATATTATTTATTTACCAAATCGTTCCTTTGAACTTCACCAATTTAAAATCTTATCACTTACAAGATTTCTTTATGGTTTATAATAATTTCAACTAATGAAATCTTCATTTATTAACAATTTCTATAAAATTCCCCTTTTTAATGCCCAAATCCATTTCTATAAGTTAATAACTTATAAACTTAAAATTTTCCAATAACCATTCGTTTTATAAATTTCACATTTATTAATCTATAAATCCTAGTGAAATTCATGTTATACATCAACTTAACACTTTATAAATTTATTCTATAACTTCAATAATTTTTATTTAAAAACATCCATTTATAAAATCCTTTATATAAACCATTAATAATAATAACTTCCCAAAAACCAAATTTAACTATTTTATAAAAACCTATTATTGTTAAAAATTTCTTTTAAGTTATATTTCATAAAAATATAAATTTTTAAAACATAAAAATTTATCCATCTATTTATTTTAAAATTTAATCAATTCAAAATTTTTAATAAACCATATTCTTTGAAAAATCGATTTAAACCCCTTTTAAATTCAAAACCGTTATTTTAATTTTTAAAAATTTGAATCCGATGATGCAACAACATCAGATGGTCAATCACGGGAATAACATCATATATCAATGTGATTATCAACAATCAACATAATATTCATAAACAAATAAATATGTGAGGAATCCAGTTGGATCCCTCCAACCTGTTACCCTGCATCCACAGACGTTAGCACAATACCCATTCCACTTCAAGGTGGAATATCGCGGTATATGGGATTTTATAAATATTCCGCTTAATAACGGCGCAATAGGGTCTCATCCGCTATACGAGGCGGGAAATCAAATCCAATATATACATATGCCAATATATATATATTGCTATATATAATATATATCCTATTATATCTACTAGCACAATCAAACAGCAATCATCAATCAACACCAACTATTTAAAATTTTAAACAAAACCTTTCGATTGAGTGAGGAGTTCTCACCTTGATTTTATTCCGGTTTCGTCGTTCGTTTCGAATAAAATTAAACGAACGTTTAATTTTACCCGAAATTCAAACGACCTCCAATCGACTCCAAACTGGTTGCATCGCGAAGAGCACGGCGATACGAAGCCAACGCAAAAAATCTCGTTCGAATCCGACCTCGCATGCAAAAGATATCACGTTTTAAAGTTACACGATTTGAATCTTTAAATTTAAACTAACCAAAACAAATAAAAAAAAAAAAAGAATCCACCTCACCACTCACACACGCATGCGGCCCCCACCCTCACCTTCTCTCCCGTTCGCATTTCTCTTCCCAGGTATACACGCGCGCACGAGAAACCCAAACATCCACACCTAGGGTTTGAATTCGCGACCACCACACTCGCCTTTGCATCGATCAGAGAGCGCCACCTCGTAGCCCACGACAAGAGCCACCTTCGGCCAGAGCTAGGCCAAACTCGGCCCCCTCCTCCACCTTGAGGAATGCACGAAACGCACGGCCTTCATGGCCCCCTAACGACCACCACGCAACTCTGATTCAGATCACTACCGTTGGATACGTAGTGCTCGAGGCTCTCTACATTATTGTAGTTGGAAGTTTCTGATGATGGTTGGTGGATTGAGAGAAAATCGAGGGGGAAGTGGAGAGGATTTCGGCCATTAAACCTATAACTGGCGGCGGCTGGGCATATGGAGCTAGGGTTTTGAAAAATATTAAGATATATATGTTATTAATCTTATTTTAATAATAAAATTCTCTTTTTAATAACTTATGCAAACGAACTCCAAATGACGCATGCCGCCAGGCGATCCTAATGTTTTTCCACATTCCGGACGCAATGGAACAGGTTTCGTAAGCTAATTCGGAAGTATGTGTGAGATACGGCAATAAACAGTCGATTTAAATTTAACCCGATTTAAGCGATTTCTAGGCGTTTTGGCTTGTACCGGACAAACGATAAATCCAAACGACTTGAAATTTGAAATCTTACAATAATATCACATTACGGATCCGATGAAATTGGTTTCGTCGAAATCCGAGACCGTTTGAAAAATGGCTATTTTTACTCGCCGAATTAAAATTAAAACGATATCGATGCGTTTCGAGCTGCCACGGTCAAACGACAACTCCGATTGCTACGAAAATTGAAATCCGATAATAATTAACTATTACGGATCCAATGGAACTCGTTTCGTTCAATTCCGAGACTGTTCAAAAATTGGCTATTTTTCAGTCGATAATTAAATATTAAAATATTCAATTTTTACAAATTAACTCCAAATTCAGTTTTACAAGTTCTAAAACATTCCTATAACTTCAATATGATAAAACAAAATTTTCCAAATCATTTTCAATCATATTTAACCCAATATCAAATTATTTGTGGAATTTCACTATTAATTAATCGATTTAAATGACCAATTAAATCCAATATTCAAGAAATAAATTATTCGACTTAAAAATTCCACTTATAAATATTAAAAATAAATTAAATATTCAAATTCAAGTTATCAAAAATTCTGGGTCGTTACAAGTTATATTTGGGAATTTAAAATTAATTTTTAAGTTAATAATTTATTTCAGCACTTAAATGTTGTCTTTTGTAAATGAACTGTTTTAACCTATGACTTTATGTAGCATTTTATAAGTGCTACAGAAACTGAATTTTGATTGTTTTAATAAAAGAATTTAATGGAAATAATCTTTGGGAAAAAGCTTAAATTTTGGAATTTAATATGTAATTAATAAAAATAAGGAATTGACTTTAAATGGTTTTAAATGGAAGAATTTAACTTTTAAATGTGAGTTGAAAGGCAATTAATTCCTAAATAATTGAATAGATTTAAATGGTATTTTATAAATGACTGATGTTTAAAAATGATATTATGATATTGAAGGTATTTGAAATTTACTTTGATTTTTAAAAGTATAAATACCATTTTAAAAAAATGGTTGTAACCACGGGTTATAATAACGCTTGGTTGTTAAAGAGACCGGGATCAGATATCTGGCATACTCTCCGTCGATACCGAAAACCACTTTGAAAACCGTGTACGCGGTGGAGATTTCAGAATGAAGTAGGATGGTGGTGACGTTTTCTTTGAGGTAAATACGTGGACCCGACTCTCGTGAGTTGGCATAAGGTGGCTAAAACAGAAGCGATTCTCGGATTAATGAGGTAGCACCTCTGATCGGACGCACTTCTTCGTATGCCATTCTATTACTCTTGTGATTGTTTTGGTGCGCACCTTTGATTTGGGAGTGTTGTTCGAGGTGGGCGGCAGCTGCGCGCTGTGCGTTTCCATCGGTCCGGATAGCAATTGGTATATCTACCTTGGCATTGCCTAGTTGTGCCGTGCCACCTACCATAGCGAGCCTTGTACGAGTTTGTTTTTCTCCCGTAGCCCGTGTGGTATCCTCTGGTGGCTTCCCGATCAGGAGGGACCATGATATTGGATGGACTACTGGGACTATTACGTGTTAAGGGGAATATTGGGTCACTCCTTAACGCTATTTAAAAGTAAGTTTATTTTAATATAGACACTATTATAATAGCGAAAGTATTACGACATAGTAAATAGTTTAACGGATCCTTAGAGGATGGACGGTCCCAAGCATCCTTTAAGTTACTTGCTCTATATTACAGTACACTTGAATTAGCTTACACTATATAAGTATGTATGTCCTGACTCGAGTGTTTATGTTTTATGTTACGCTCGGGTCAGCCTGAGTTGCAGTTCAGTTTTCATCCCGGAGGTAGGATTTCTGTAGATCACTTTCAAGCTGCTGGCAAACTTCCCTTCCAGTTCTTTATCTAAATTTTTGAAATCAAGACTAGTGGACATTTGGATTGTTCTACTGATGATTTAAAACTATATTTGGATTAAATACTATGTAATTTTTATTTGATTGAGACTATTTATAGTGGCTTCATGAACCACTAAGTATTTTTAAATTCCGCTGCGAGTATGCTGATTATGTGTCTGTGATTCTATGATTAATTATTTACCGTATATTTTTAGATTTGCCAAATTTTATTTACAACGCGGTATTTTGAACAATTCAAGTCCGACATGTGCGGATGCGAATGGTTGAAAATATCGGGTCGTTACAGAAATACTCGGTCTCACCCGAGCATAAAGTAAAAGAAAAGCACTTGAGTCAGGACTGACATTCTTATATAAGTAAGTCAACTGAAGTGAAACGTATAGATAACTCAATAAGTAAAATGCTTAGGTTTAAATAAAGATCAACTTTCACACTATAGATCGGTTTAGTTCAAATACTGATTTTTATGTTCGTTTCCAATCGATTCATTGTTAAATTCAACTTTAAATTTCAATTTTTCACTTAAATCTATTTCACATTCCATAATCCAAACCGAACTATATATCAACATTTCCAATCCCGACTTAATTAAATTCAGGTTTCAACTTTCACATAACTTAAGGTTTAACGGTTTAAATTTCTCATTTAAACTATTTACCTCGATTAAATCCAAATTATCCAGTTTCATCATTCAAGTAAAATTCTTTATATTTCAACATTTACTTAAAAAAAATTACTTAGTAATTCCAAATTCATATCTTTTTATAAGTAAATTTTCGACAAATCAATTAAACCTTTTAAAGTTTAACTTGAAATTGTATACCATTATGCTAATTTAATCTTTCCACAAAATCTATTAAGTTAAAATAAAACAACAATTTTAAATCTAAAATCCAACTAAAATTTTTCATTAAATCAATTAAATTTCAATTTCATAATTTTAAGTTCAATATTAATTTAAACTGATTATTTTAATTTAATTTCTAAACCAATTTATTTAAACCAAAAGTGGTTTTATTTCGGGTATATATTATTTCAACCCAAAGTGATTTCCTAATTATCAAGGAACTTTCCGTATGAGAACAATAAAATAATAACATAACACAACTTACATGCATAATTAACAATTATATATATATATATATATATATATATATATATATATATAGACGCATACACATACATGCCTAACTAAGATATCACATGTGTCACATATCATAAACAGCGTAAGTGAATGTTTCAAATTCTAACATGTCATACAGTAACATAACATATAAATATATAACACGATACATATGCAGGGACTTCCAAGGTGATTTATAACAAATTACATGGCATATGTCACAACAAATTAAATAGCAACCATTCAAAAATCATGTCCACTTGCATAACATAGGTGGGTCATTTTTTCATGTCCAATATGTGTCAAAGATGTGCTCTTTTATATGTCATAATAGACATATAAATTGATTTATATCATATGAATTTAACTAAATAAAATCCTAACCAAAACAACATTTCAATAACTTTTCACATGCTATCAATTCACTAACATAAATATATCAGTCATGAATGATTGCTCACCTTTCGTGGCTACGAAGGTGATGATAAAAAATGGAGCAATGTGGAGATTCCTAGCAAAGATCCAAACGCAAAACCAATCCCACAAAGCTTAGACCCGAACACGAATCAATAAACAAGTTTCAACTACTTCCAACTTCCTAACAACCAAAGATCCAAACTATAGACAAACCTGAAGCTAGGTCATCTTTAAAAAATATTCGAACCAAAATATTACTAAATCTGTAAAAGTGACTAGTTAGAAAGTTGTTGCAAATTCTTTTCTCTCCATTTAAAAAAAAGAGTCACTCAAAAAGCTTAATTCTTGATGAAGTTATGGTCAAAACAAACAGAGGTATTTTCTAAGTTGCAAATCTGAGTTAAAAAATACTTCAAAAAGATTTGAGTTTTCGATGCAGCAATTAAGGAATTTGAAGAACTGATCTAAAAGAAAGCTGAAGTTACTGGAAGAATAAATGGTTTGAAAAAAAATCACATAATTTGATTCTTTCCTGAAGGAGATATGATGATACAATATGAAGTATTTTCGGGCAAAACTGGACCCGAGAAAAGATATAAAAATGGAGTTTTTGATATAGAAATATTCGGAATGGGAAGATGGGTTCAACAACAAATTTGTTGCCGTTGAAATTATACATGGTTACATAAAAAGAATTATTTGATTTGGAGTATTTTAGTGGAATATAGAAGCCATGAAAATAAGGCGAAGAAAGAGGGAAAAAAGGGAAGGGGAAAAGAAGAGAAAAAGGAGAAAGAAGAGGACAGTGAAGGGGGGAGAAGAGGCAAAGGTAAGGGAAGGTGGAGGCAAAGGAGAGAGAGGTAGGCTAGGGTTTTGAAGGAGGAATGATGGAATTTGATTTGAAGATTTAGTAGTTTTGGGTTTTGGAGGTTTTTGTAGATTTAAGGAAGAGGAAGAAGAGTACGCAGAAAGTTTCTCAAATGAGGAATTTCTATACGTACTTGGTTTTAGTCGGATAGGAAATTAAAGGTCAATGGGTGAGAAAGTAATGATCCAAAGTCTCTTAGGGTTCCTAGGGTCTCTTGGTTTACTAAGGATCCCATTAGTCTAAAATAAACCCAATAAGATTTAGCAAAAATTAGAACACAAATATACACTGCAAATTTTAGGTCAATTTTTCACAGTAATTTATATTTTTAGAGCAATAGGAATTGGATTTTGACAAAATGAAAAATGGAATGGAGATTAGAATTCAGTCTAGTATCACATAAAAAGAATAAAATTTAAAAATCCAAATTTAAATTTTCCAACCAAAAGTCAAAATTTGAATAAGTTTGACCAAAATTTGAAATATCACAAAAAATTTATTATATTAAATTTGGTCAAACAAAACACTTTAAATCACAAATTCAATTTTTTTTTAATTTCAAATTTAATTATTATTGAAATCCAAAATACCGCATTTTAATGTTGTTAAAAGTTACGGATCGTTACACTCTACCATAATTATAAGATGTAATATCCATTAATGCAATTTTAATTTTTTTCCTCTTATCATATTTAAAAGGTTAAATACCAGCCAATTCATTATATATATTTCAAATTAAATGGTGGTTATAAATTTCCAATTTATTATTACTAACATATTTGTAACTTCTATTGTCGTTATTAAATAGTTGTAATGTTCATTGCATTAACAAAAGACATCCATCACTTCCCAATTAATTGTTTTGCCTCATTCCATTATTGGAAATCAACTCGGTATGTTACCATTTAAATCATGCATTTTATTTTCCTTAAATAAATAGGGATTTTATTGTCGTTTACAATTTCCTTTATTATCCAATTCATGCAATTAACTACACATCCAATTTTCATCCAATTACATTTAAACCTATGTTATCATCCTTACATAACTTATCGGAATTTGTTATTTAATAAATTTGTTCCAGTTCATATCAATAAATCACACAAATAATTTTATTGTTTACAAACAAAGATTATAACTACTTACCACATCATTGATTTCATATTCTATATTAACAGTTTCATTCACTTACATACAATCTCACCATTACATACATCATTTAATTTATTTCATTATTTACAATTATAACCAAATTAACCTAAAATTTATTTCAATTGATTGAAATTGCATTAAATAGTTACCAATAGCATTCAAACAACATTATTAAATAATATTCTAATTATTTCCTCAATAATAAATCATAAATTTTAATTTCTGATAGTATTTAATTTCAAAATTTTATTAAATTTAATAGTTTTAATTATCAAAATTTGCGGGTCGTTACACCCCCTTAAAAGATTTTTGTCCTTGAAATTCCTTAAAGATTGAACAACGTAACACAATGTATGACCATTCTAAACTAATGAATCAATTAGTGCACGGTCAATTTTGCAACCAATCGTGTATAAATGCATGGTTTATGTTACACCCCATAATTTTAACGATCCAATATTTATATATTTAATCGTTAAGCGACAGAACAATTCTTATACTTGACTTTTTTCCAACGATTAGGACTTGATACACACATAGTTGAGTTTACTTTTCGATGCAAGTAAAATGAGTATAAACTTGACTATGTTTGAAGTCGATGGATATTTGGAGTGAATAGTGATTTTGAGAAAAGAGATGAATTTGAGTTAAGTCCAATTACATACCTTATATGAAGCTAATCCCTTCTTTATTTTCATTCACTTTCATTTCCATGTATAACAACCCGTATATTTGGACCATTTAAATTGACAATAATCCTCACATGTCAATTTAAATAATACAAAACACGAATCATTATGGGATTATAAATACATAAATGTAAATGAGAATCAATACAACATCACAGAAACAGAACAGTCACAGAATAATGCAGCGGAAATACATCGTCATAATAGCAGTTCATGAAGCTACTACATATAGTACAACAATGTCTATACAAAAGGTGACTGCAAGGAAATACATAAATGTCCAACAGACACGGACATCAAAATAGACAGATAAAGATAAATACTAAGTCTTCAGCATCTTCAACCAACCTTGATCAGCAAACTGGATAGCTTCAGACTGACCCGAGCATATACAAAAAGAAACACTCGAGTCAGGACTCAAAATCTTATGCAGGATAATCAATGCAGGAAATAAAGTTCATAACTCAAAGATGAATAAAATAACATCTCTAAGGATCCGATAAACTATCTATATATACAATAGAATACGGTATGTAGGTAATGTCTATTCAGTAAAATAGAATATTAAAATAGCGTTAAGGCGTTACCATAATTCCCCTTAACACATTTTATATTCCCAAAAGCATATACAAGACCGTAGTTTCCCCAAAACCGGAAGTCACCAGAGGGCAATCCATATACTCAAGGTACAAATCAAAACGTAGTGGTCGCGAATAGGATAATCAGTATGACAAGGTACATGAGGCAATACCAACTAGGATACTAGTAGTTGCGTGATCCGGACTGATGTTGAGCATAGTAGCTACTATCTCAACACCGCGAAACAACACTCCCAAATCAAAGGGTGCACCCAAATCGAATCACAAAAGTAATAGATATGGTATCGAAGAAGTGTGTCCGCTAGAGGTGGCGATCCTCAATGGCCCGGCGCGGCTCCTGTTTTAGTCATGTCAGAGGTCATCCAATATCGTTCTCTTTCTTTAGTCAACGCGTTCACCAAACCATCCACTTCATTCTGGATCAACACTCCGCGTATAATAGTTATTAAAGTGGTTTTCGGTATCGACAGAGAGTATGTCCATATCCGATCCCGGTCTCTTCAACAACTACGTATTTATTACCCGATGGTCGATTAAATTAACGTTTAAACAAATCAAAGTCCAAAAGTCAAGGTGCAAATTTGACTTCCAAAATTTGACATTTTACGATTCAATTTATTTTAAACATATTTCCAAATGAAATTTTCGCTCAAACATTGAGTTGACAATTTAAAATTTAGTAATCAAGTTTGATTTAAGGTCTAAAAGTCGCTTATTAAATTTAGTTCAAAATCAATGGATTCAATTTAAAGGTAAACTTAGTTAAAATACTAACTCAAGTTCAATTCATGTCACTTTATGTTTATATCCACTGTTATCATACATTCAATTAAATCAACTTTATTAACTAAATTTCCCCTTTCAAACTTCATTGGTTTATTTACCGATTCAATTAAATTTCAAATCAAAGAAGTTCATTTCCATATACAATGTCCTGATTTGGTAAATTCGTTAATATTTAAAATCCTTTAATTCAAATTATCCCTAATTTAAATTCATTAAATTAGTAAGTCAAAATTTCCTAAATCTCAATATAATATATACAAGTTCAATTTATTACATTAAAGCCTGAGTTTAAAACTAGAGCTAACAAATCTTTGAATCCTTAAATTATTAAATTCTAAACTTACTTGCTTCTAAATCTTATTTCACTTAAAATTTCAATTCATTTTATCCAATTTGGTAAGTTATTAATCCGTTTCAAATTTAAATCCGCTAATTTATTCCAACTTAAATTCCTAAGTTCGTTATTAAATTTCCAAACAAATTGTTAAGTTCATTCCTTAAATTAAAATATATTTCAATTTCGAAAGTGGTTTTGTTGACCAATCGGGTTTCTTATTTTATTTTCTATCCTAGGCCAAATTGTTTAAATGGGGTATTTATCATTTCAACCCAATATTATTCAATATAAAACAAAGCATAGCAAAGGGAACTTGCAGTATGATAACTGGGATGGTGTCAAAGTAAATAAACAAGCAATAGCAACCATACATACAATTTAACAATTTATTAAATAATCCCGAAATAATCGTATTAACTTACATTTGTTATTTATGCAAATTAATATAATTATTCCTAGAATCTACACTATTGTTCATGTAGATTAAAGATTATTATCTTATGGTTTCACTTGGTGTCTATTATCACATTTCTACATCAATCATAGATACAATGGTTCAAAGTGTAGTTAATGCTATTTCTACGCGACGGTTGATTTAACAGTTAAGGGGTCAAGTTCAACATATATAGTCCAATTTAAATTTTGTCGACTATCCTATATCAATTTCAATTTCATATTCAAATTCACTTACATTAACAACCAAATTCAATCATCACATATCAAATTTTAGTGTCACACTTGTTTGTCGTGAACTAACAATATTAAATTTTTAACTTGCATAGTGATTTGCAATCCTTATTTCAACAATTCTAAAAATCAACAATTTAACATCCAAATTAACATAAACAACCATTTATCACTTGATTATCATAGCATAATAGATTGAGTCGTGAATGAAATATTCACCTTGCGTGGTTGAGAAGATGACGAAGCACTAAGACGAATAGATAAGAGGCACAACCGAGCACGATGCAAAACGACGCAAACTGCAGTTCAACAAATAACTAATCAAAAATTTGTTTACTGCAATTATGGATCAATTGAATATGTATAATACCCATACCAAAGCAAAGAGCGAAATAGATTGACAAGTTGAATGGAAGCCTACGTCTCCGAAACAACAGCTGAAACAACACAGTAAAACACTGTATATGAGCAACCAAAATTCAAAGTTATCTACTGTTACTTAGTATAACAGTCATATATATATAATTATATATATCAACGCAGAGATATTGCTGTGGCCAGGATGAGACACAGTTACTAACTAACAAAAACACAAACCTATACATTAACATATATATGTTCTTACCTAAGCAAACCAGATAAAGAAGGCTAGATTCAAGGTAGATCGAGTTGTTGTTCGTCTGGTACTGGAGCTGCTGTACAAAACCAAAACGTGCGTGAGATTCCACGATTCCCAAATATAAATATAAACCAATATTCAGAGAAGAATATAAACAGCAGTTTATATCATTATCATCTCCTTCCGCGATGATTTCTTCTGCATGGCAACGGGTAGACAAGGGGATGGCGGAGCAAGGAAGTGGAGAAGCAACTAGTGCAGTACGGTAGTGGGCGTGGTACGGTGGTGCGGAGGCGGGCTATGGGCAGTGGGTTGCGAGCTGGCGATGTGGGTGAATGGGGTTCGGCTGCTGGAGGTGCAGTGGTCTGGACACGCAGGGGGGTCTGGGTGGCTGTCTGGAAGGCAGTGGGCCGCGTGTGGGAAGCGGGCTGTGGTGGTTGCGGGGGTTACAGGGGTGTGGCCAGGGCATAGACGGAGTGGGTGAGTCGTGCGGCCGCGCTGACTGGGCAGTGGGCTTCGGGGAGTGGATGCGGCAGGCAGGGGCGGAGGAGGCGGAGGTGGCTGTAGCGAGTGGAGGTGGGTGGAGAAATGGGGCGGATAGGCATGGCGCGTGGGGAAGGTGGAGGCGGACACGGTCAGAGGCGGTGGTGGAGAGTTGGGAGCGGTGGTTTGCATGCAAAGTAGTATGGGGTTGTGGCAGTGAGGGACGTGCGAACCGGGGTTTGAGAAGCATGGGAAGCTTTGCAAATAAGAAAACAAAGCAGAGAAAGTGCAAAGAGGGGTGGAGAGGAGCTTGTTGCTGTAGCTTAAAGGAAAAATATGTGGAAGAAGAAGGAAGAGGGCAGAGCCACGTACCCGTTTCTCGTTTTCTTAAGGCGAAGCAAAGCTGATACCAGAGCAATAAATGAGACAGGCTCGTGTACAGTGGAGTAGTAATAAATAGAGGGAAGATACGGGGAAAAGAAAGGAATGTAATTTGCAGAAGAGAGAGGACGGCCATCACGTAAGAGAGCAGGATGCAATTAATGAAAAGTTCAGTGTGAACAGTAGTTGCAATGATGATTTCTAAAATGGAGGCTATTTGGCTTCCCAAGGCAGCTGAAAGGCTCCAAGATTTTAAATGTTGAACTGATATGCACCGGCTTGTGCTGCGTTACAATTTATCGTTTGCAATCCCGAACTCCGATTGACACAAACAAATATACCGTTTTGATCAGCGCGGCGAGACGGACACAACGGTATAAAAATATTTATGGTTTGACAATTTCGCCAAGTGATAATCCTTATTTAACCATTTGCCCGAGTGCATATTTTACTAGCAATTAAAAGCGAAATTTGACGAAACGAAATGCGCCGTCAAGTTCAGAATATTTTTCATATGCAACACCGAGAAAATATTTGAATTCGGACGATAGGAATTTTATACGTAAGATTTGAAATGATACGTAAATGCGACGGGCGTAATTTATTTCAATATTTTCCAACGAGATTTGGCACACGCCTATGTCTATCTAGACGCATTCCAAATGTGAAGTTTGGTTGGAGACGGAAATCGTTTGTGAAAATACGAATTTCTACATCAAATAAGCGATTTTAAAATTTTTTAACTGGGCCTGAATTCTGGGGTCGTTACATTCTCCCCTACTCAAAACCTTTCGTCCCCGAAAAGGAACAAAGGAAAGAGTGGAAGAACAATAAAAGAGGTACGATAGATATAGAATAGATTATCGAATAAAGTAAAGGATATAAAATGGACTTTACCTTGAACAAACAATTCTGGATTAGAATCTCGGATACTCTCCTCGGTTTCCCAAGTACAATCACGATCATCGGGACTCCATTGGACTTTGACTAGGCTAACAGACTTCCTTCTAAGCTGCTTCGTATCCCTATCGACAATACGAAGTGGTCTCCTCTCTATAGTCAAGTCCGGCTCAATATCAACCTCATCCAACTGAGCAATAGGAATGGTCATGGATGGGTCATGTACAACCTTCCGAAGATGTGAAACATGGAATACGTTGTGCACGCCCTCAAATTTCTCCGGTAGCGCCACTCTGTAGGCTAGTGTACCAATCCTCTCAGTGATAGTGAACGGTCCAACAAATCTAGGAGCGAGCTTCCCTCTACGACCAAATCGAACAACATTTTTCAAAGGTGATACTTTAAGAAATACCTCATCCCCAACCTGGAAATTTAAATCTCTTCTACGCCTATCTGCATAGCTCTTCTGCCTATCCTGTGTGGTCTTCATCTTCCTTCTGATCTCATTAACCTTCTCGGACGCTTCCATAATCATCTCTGGGCCAAGAACTAATCGATCACCATGCTCAATCCAACAAGCTGGCGATTTGCACGGCCGTCCATATAAAGCTTCGAATGGTGCCATATCAATACTCGCCTGATTATAAAGATAGTTATATTTCAATTCAAATTTTTTTACTTATTCAAATTGAAAATTTTGGATTACCTGATAGCTGTTATTATAAGTGAATTCAACCAAATGAAGGTGGTCTTCCCAAGATCCACCGAAATCAATGATGCAAGCTCGGAGTAGATCTTCCAAAATCTAATTTACCCTCTCAGTTTGGCCATCTGTTTGAGGATGATAGGCCGTGCTCAGATTCAGTTTAGTGCCCAAGACGTCCTGAAATGCCTTCCAGAATTTACTAGTGAATAAAGGATCTCTATCCCATACAATACTAGATGGAACTCCATGAAGTCTGACAATCTCTCTCATATACATCTCGGCCAAACTCGAAGCAGTACGAGTGGTCTTAACAGGAATAAAGTGAGCAGATTTTGTCAACCTATCAAACAATCACCCATATACTCTCGTTCCCTTTTCTGGTCCTTGGTAATCCGTCAACGAAGTCCATAGAAATTTGGTCCCATTTCCAACACGGAATCTCTAGGGGTTGAAGTAATCCCGCCGTCTTCAGGTGATCGGCCTTGACTTGCTGGCAAGTGGTGCATCTACTGACATATATAGAAATATCTCTCTTCATCCCACTCCACCAATATAAACGCTTCATATTTCGATACATCTTGGTGACACCAGGATGAAATGAAAGTGATGACAGATGATTCTCTCTAAGCACTTCTTGTCTCAATCCGTCAACATTTGGAACACAAATACGATTGTCAATCTTCAGAACTCCATTACTATCTATCTGTGCTCCCACTTTACTGTCAGCATTTCCAACTCTACCAAGAACTAACTCCTTCATGCGATAGAGCAAGGTGTCCTCATATTGCTTAGCTTTGATGCGATCCAAAAGAGATGGGGAGATAACAAGCTGAAATAGCATGCTTTCTACAAGATTACAACAAGACAATGCTTTGCTACGGCTCAGAGCATCAGCTACAACATTTGCCTTCCCAAGAGTATAATTGATGTCGAGGTCATATGCAGCCAAGAATTCGAGCCATCGGACTTGTCTCTGATTCAAGTCCTTCTGAGAGAAAATATACCGCAAGGACTTATGATCTGTGAATAATTCAAATTTTGTCCCCAAAAGATGGTGCCTCCATAGTTTCAAAGCGAATACAACTGCTAGAAGCTCTAAATCATGGGTCGCATAGTTTACTTCATGATTTTTCAACTGACGGCCCGCATAAGCAATAACCTTTCCATTTTGCCTAAGGACAGCGCCTAAACCTTCTCGACAAGCATCAGTATAGACAGTTAATCCTTCACTCCCATCAATTACCGCGAGAACTGGGGCTGAAGTTAACTTACGTTTTAACTCATTAAAAGCTGATTCACACTTCTCACTCCAAATAAACTTGACATCCTTTCGAGTTAAAGCAGTGAGTGGGGCAGAAATCCGGGCAAAGCGCTCAATGAATCTGCGATAATAACCGGCTAGGCCCAAGAAACTACGGATATCAGTAGGAGTTTTAGGAGTCTCCCAATCCTGTAGATAAATTTCAAATTAGAAAGGAATAAGATGGATCGAATGGAATTTATGAATAGAATAGAACTTACATTGATTACGGCGATCTTAGCTGGATCGACCGAAATCCCGTTTTCAGAAACAATATGGCCAAGGAATCGTACTTCGTCTCGCCAGAAGTGGCATTTAGAGAACTTGGCTTTAAGCTGATGGTTTCGGAGAGTTCCCAGAACATAAGCGAGATGGGTTTCATGCTCTTTCTCATCTTTGGAGAAGACGAGAATATCATCAATGAAGACAAGAACAAACTTGTTAAGGACATCACGGAAGACTCTATTCATTAAGTCGACGAAATAAGCAGGTGCGTTAGTCAAACCAAATGGCATAACCAACCATTCATAGAATCCATTCTCGGTATGAAAAGCTGTTTTATGAATACTATCCTCTGCTACTCTGAGTTGATGGAACCCAGTGGCTAGATCAAGTTGTGAGAAAACTTTAGCTCCATGGAGCTGATCGAATAAATCATTGATGCGAGGCATCGGATAGCGGTTCTTGAGAGTGCGCTTGTTTAATTCTTGGTAATCAACACACATGCGAAGAGATCCATCCGATTTGGTGACGAAGACGACTGCGGCGCCCCATTCAGAACAACTTCTCCTGATCAAACCCTTAGTAAATAGATCATCAATTCGGGTTTTAAGTTCAGCTTTTTCTTTAGGAGCCATCCTTCTGTGAGGGAGAACTACGGGAGTAGCTCCGGGAATAAGGTCAATGCGGAAATCGATCTCTCGCTTTGGCGGTAGAGAGTCGACCTCTCCAAATACATCGGGAAATTTCTGAACAACAGGAGTAGTACTAAGGTCATCCGGGTGAGCATCAAGAGAAAATATGAAGCTTCCGGCGTATTTCTGAGGTGATTTGCATTCGATGACAAGCGGTAGACCCTTGTCATTGACTAGAGAAATAGATCGAGCTTTGCAAGAAATAATAGCATTGAATTTTCTTAACCAATCAGCACCCAACAAAATGTCAAATGCTTCGAAGCCAAGCACATAAAAATCCCAAGTGAATCGATATCTTCCATACAAAAGCGCAACCTCTTTACAAATTCTACTAAGGTTGGCAAGTCCTCCAATAGGGTTGGAGACACATAAGGAAGTAGTAGCAAGAGTAGGCTCTAATTTGAGCTTATCACAAAGATCAATAGATATGAAGCTATGAGAAGCACCAGTATCGAATAATACCCGAACAGGTAAATTATGAAATGTAAAAGTACTTCGTAAGGTACCTCGGTCATCCTGAGCAGGTAGTGGAGGTGGTGCAGGAGTGGTGACAGCATATACTCCTGATGGTGTGCCTTTCTTCCTTAATGGGCAATCTCTCTTGAAGTGACCTGGCTGGAGGCAAACATGGCATAAATCATTCCTCATCTGAGAAGTTGGTGGAATAGCAGCTCCGGTGGATGGACAACTATTTGCATAATGGCCCTTCTTATCGCATTTGAAGCAAGTGGTCTTAGCAAGGTCGATTGGGCTTTTCTGGGCATATCCTAATCCTGTAGTCTTTTGCCAAGCTTTCTTTTACTGATCGAAGTTCATCTTCCTCTTTCCGAGCTGGCTGGAAGAGGGCTGAGTAGGAGGGGCTTTGGCAGTGGGTCCCCTTGGCTTTGCCTCATATCGAAGAGCATAGTCGACAAGCTCTGTGAAGGTACAGTGAGTGTGGCCAGTAAGCAAGTCATAATACTCTGGTCTAGCTCCCATAATGAACTTCTCGTTCTTTAGAAGTGGTGTATCGATCAATCCTGGGCCAAACTTGGAGAGTTCGTTGAATTTCCTCTCGTACTCGGAAATAGTCATACTGCCTTGCTTAAGATCCATAAAAGCTCTATAAAGTTGGGTTTTCCCAGCAGAGGGCATCCACTGTGCCGAGAAAGTATCCCTAGTCAAAAGATAGACTAGATGAGTAACATTTTAAAGATTGCAAGAAGAATTAGACTACGAAATCCAATAAATTAATACCTAAACTGGGCCCAAGTGATGGTGTTCTCCTCGATACGGGAAGTAACCGATTCCCACCAATCTTGCGCGGCATCTTGAAGTTGCCACGCAGCAAGCTGACGCTTCTGAGCATCAGTGATCTCCAATCCAGAAAATATCTTCTCTAAGCCTTTGAGCCATTGCTGAGCTTCGATAATGCCCTCGGATCCAGAAAACTTAGTACCTCCTAGCTGTGTATATTCCTTGCTAAGAGTGGTGAATTTGACTGGAGCTGAGGCGGCAGGCGCAGCCTGGGCAGGACCATGGCCTCTTCCTCCCCTATTGTTTCTTCCGGTGCTCATCCTGAAACATCGAAAGAGATTTAGAACCAAGGGTAGAAAATCATACAGCTTGAAGAAAAACAAATGAACGAATCAAAGAAATTTGAATTTTAAAGGATCGAGATATTGAATTGATTCTCCTCATTCTAGGGTATTGCTACCCTATCTGTAATGAGTTTATATAATCCCAACTAAGGTTTTAGGGAAACCAAAGCTCTGATACCAACTATAACAACCCGTATATTTGGACCATTTAAATTGACAATAATCCTCACATGTCAATTTAAATAATACAAAACACGAATCATTATGGGATTATAAATACATAAATGTAAATGAGAATCAATACAACATCACAGAAACAGAACAGTCACAGAATAATGCAGCGGAAATACATCGTCATAATAGCAGTTCATGAAGCTACTACATATAGTACAACAATGTCTATACAAAAGGTGACTGCAAGGAAATACATAAATGTCCAACAGACACGGACATCAAAATAGACAGATAAAGATAAATACTAAGTCTTCAGCATCTTCAACCAACCTTGATCAGCAAACTGGATAGCTTCAGACTGACCCGAGCATATACAAAAAGAAACACTCGAGTCAGGACTCAAAATCTTATGCAGGATAATCAATGCAGGAAATAAAGTTCATAACTCAAAGATGAATAAAATAACATCTCTAAGGATCCGATAAACTATCTATATATACAATAGAATACGGTATGTAGGTAATGTCTATTCAGTAAAATAGAATATTAAAATAGCGTTAAGGCGTTACCATAATTCCCCTTAACACATTTTATATTCCCAAAAGCATATACAAGACCGTAGTTTCCCCAAAACCGGAAGTCACCAGAGGGCAATCCATATACTCAAGGTACAAATCAAAACGTAGTGGTCGCGAATAGGATAATCAGTATGACAAGGTACATGAGGCAATACCAACTAGGATACTAGTAGTTGCGTGATCCGGACTGATGTTGAGCATAGTAGCTACTATCTCAACACCGCGAAACAACACTCCCAAATCAAAGGGTGCACCCAAATCGAATCACAAAAGTAATAGATATGGTATCGAAGAAGTGTGTCCGCTAGAGGTGGCGATCCTCAATGGCCCGGCGCGGCTCCTGTTTTAGTCATGTCAGAGGTCATCCAATATCGTTCTCTTTCTTTAGTCAACGCGTTCACCAAACCATCCACTTCATTCTGGATCAACACTCCGCGTATAATAGTTATTAAAGTGGTTTTCGGTATCGACAGAGAGTATGTCTATATCCGATCCCGGTCTCTTCAACAACTACGTATTTATTACCAGATGGTCGATTAAATTAACGTTTAAACAAATCAAAGTCCAAAAGTCAAGGTGCAAATTTGACTTCCAAAATTTGACATTTTACGATTCAATTTATTTTAAACATATTTCCAAATGAAATTTTCGCTCAAACATTGAGTTGACAATTTAAAATTTAGTAATCAAGTTTGATTTAAGGTCTAAAAGTCGCTTATTAAATTTAGTTCAAAATCAATGGATTCAATTTAAAGGTAAACTTAGTTAAAATACTAACTCAAGTTCAATTCATGTCACTTTATGTTTATATCCACTGTTATCATACATTCAATTAAATCAACTTTATTAACTAAATTTCCCCTTTCAAACTTCATTGGTTTATTTACCGATTCAATTAAATTTCAAATCAAAGAAGTTCATTTCCATATACAATGTCCTGATTTGGTAAATTCGTTAATATTTAAAATCCTTTAATTCAAATTATCCCTAATTTAAATTCATTAAATTAGTAAGTCAAAATTTCCTAAATCTCAATATAATATATACAAGTTCAATTTATTACATTAAAGCCTGAGTTTAAAACTAGAGCTAACAAATCTTTGAATCCTTAAATTATTAAATTCTAAACTTACTTGCTTCTAAATCTTATTTCACTTAAAATTTCAATTCATTTTATCCAATTTGGTAAGTTATTAATCCGTTTCAAATTTAAATCCGCTAATTTATTCCAACTTAAATTCCTAAGTTCGTTATTAAATTTCCAAACAAATTGTTAAGTTCATTCCTTAAATTAAAATATATTTCAATTTCGAAAGTGGTTTTGTTGACCAATCGGGTTTCTTATTTTATTTTCTATCCTAGGCCAAAATGGGGTATTTATCATTTCAACCCAATATTATTCAATATAAAACAAAGCATAGCAAAGGGAACTTGCAGTGTGATAACTGGGATGGTGTCAAAGTAAATAAACAAGCAATAGCAACCATACATACAATTTAACAATTTATTAAATAATCCCGAAATAATCGTATTAACTTACATTTGTTATTTATGCAAATTAATATAATTATTCCTAGAATCTACACTATCGTTCATGTAGATTAAAGATTATTATCTTATGGTTTCACTTGGTGTCTATTATCACATTTCTACATCAATCATAGATACAATGGTTCAAAGTGTAGTTAATGCTATTTCTACGCGACGGTTGATTTAACAGTTAAGGGGTCAAGTTCAACATATATAGTCCAATTTAAATTTTGTCGACTATCCTATATCAATTTCAATTTCATATTCAAATTCACTTACATTAACAACCAAATTCAATCATCACATATCAAATTTTAGTGTCACACTTGTTTGTCGTGAACTAACAATATTAAATTTTTAACTTGCATAGTGATTTGCAATCCTTATTTCAACAATTCTAAAAATCAACAATTTAACATCCAAATTAACATAAACAACCATTTATCACTTGATTATCATAGCATAATAGATTGAGTCGTGAATGAAATATTCACCTTGCGTGGTTGAGAAGATGACGAAGCACTAAGACGAATAGATAAGAGGCACAACCGAGCACGATGCAAAACGACGCAAACTGCAGTTCAACAAATAACTAATCAAAAATTTGTTTACTGCAATTATGGATCAATTGAATATGTATAATACCCATACCAAAGCAAAGAGCGAAATAGATTGACAAGTTGAATGGAAGCCTACGTCTCCGAAACAACAGCTGAAACAACACAGTAAAACACTGTATATGAGCAACCAAAATTCAAAGTTATCTACTGTTACTTAGTATAACAGTCATATATATATAATTATATATATCAACGCAGAGATATTGCTGTGGCCAGGATGAGACACAGTTACTAACTAACAAAAACACAAACCTATACATTAACATATATATGTTCTTACCTAAGCAAACCAGATAAAGAAGGCTAGATTCAAGGTAGATCGAGTTGTTGTTCGTCTGGTACTGGAGCTGCTGTACAAAACCAAAACGTGCGTGAGATTCCACGATTCCCAAATATAAATATAAACCAATATTCAGAGAAGAATATAAACAGCAGTTTATATCATTATCATCTCCTTCCGCGATGATTTCTTCTGCATGGCAACGGGTAGACAAGGGGATGGCGGAGCAAGGAAGTGGAGAAGCAACTAGTGCAGTACGGTAGTGGGCGTGGTACGGTGGTGCGGAGGCGGGCTATGGGCAGTGGGTTGCGAGCTGGCGATGTGGGTGAATGGGGTTCGGCTGCTGGAGGTGCAGTGGTCTGGACACGCAGGGGGGTCTGGGTGGCTGTCTGGAAGGCAGTGGGCCGCGTGTGGGAAGCGGGCTGTGGTGGTTGCGGGGGTTACAGGGGTGTGGCCAGGGCATAGACGGAGTGGGTGAGTCGTGCGGCCGCGCTGACTGGGCAGTGGGCTTCGGGGAGTGGATGCGGCAGGCAGGGGCGGAGGAGGCGGAGGTGGCTGTAGCGAGTGGAGGTGGGTGGAGCAATGGGGCGGATAGGCATGGCGCGTGGGGAAGGTGGAGGCGGACACGGTCAGAGGCGGTGGTGGAGAGTTGGGAGCGGTGGTTTGCATGCAAAGTAGTATGGGGTTGTGGCAGTGAGGGACGTGCGAACCGGGGTTTGAGAAGCATGGGAAGCTTTGCAAATAAGAAAACAAAGCAGAGAAAGTGCAAAGAGGGGTGGAGAGGAGCTTGTTGCTGTAGCTTAAAGGAAAAATATGTGGAAGAAGAAGGAAGAGGGCAGAGCCACGTACCCGTTTCTCGTTTTCTTAAGGCGAAGCAAAGCTGATACCAGAGCAATAAATGAGACAGGCTCGTGTACAGTGGAGTAGTAATAAATAGAGGGAAGATACGGGGAAAAGAAAGGAATGTAATTTGCAGAAGAGAGAGGACGGCCATCACGTAAGAGAGCAGGATGCAATTAATGAAAAGTTCAGTGTGAACAGTAGTTGCAATGATGATTTCTAAAATGGAGGCTATTTGGCTTCCCAAGGCAGCTGAAAGGCTCCAAGATTTTAAATGTTGAACTGATATGCACCGGCTTGTGCTGCGTTACAATTTATCGTTTGCAATCCCGAACTCCGATTGACACAAACAAATATACCGTTTTGATCAGCGCGGCGAGACGGACACAACGGTATAAAAATATTTATGGTTTGACAATTTCGCCAAGTGATAATCCTTATTTAACCATTTGCCCAAGTGCATATTTTACTAGCAATTAAAAGCGAAATTTGACGAAACGAAATGCGCCGTCAAGTTCAGAATATTTTTCATATGCAACACCGAGAAAATATTTGAATTCGGACGATAGGAATTTTATACGTAAGATTTGAAATGATACGTAAATGCGACGGGCGTAATTTATTTCAATATTTTCCAACGAGATTTGGCACACGCCTATGTCTATCTAGACGCATTCCAAATGTGAAGTTTGGTTGGAGACGGAAATCGTTTGTGAAAATACGAATTTCTACATCAAATAAGCGATTTTAAAAAATTTTAACTGGGCCTGAATTTTGGGGTCGTTACACCATGTTCACTCTTCTTCCTCTCCTCTAATGTCTTCTCTAATTATCCCTTAATCACCTCTTAATCACCAAATCCTAAATCCATTCAAATAAATTTCTAAATTCAAATAAAAATCACCATAAATCATACCTTCCTATTCTCTACAAAACTCGCAAAGGGATTGGCGTGAATCAGAGATTTGGTATTGATTTTGAAAATTAAAGAGAGCAAAGATTGGGTTTTTAGTGATTAGAGCTTGGTTGGGTTTAACTAAAATGAGTGGGATGATTCTCTAATTTAATTAACTTGTTACACTTCATAAAATTATTTATTATGATTATGAAGTGATATACATTAATTTGGAGATTATCATGTTATGGTTTAGACTTTTATTCATGTTATAAACTTGTTTGCCTTAGTTAATTAATCGTTTGAGACCCTAATTACTATGATTTGAAAATAGTTAGTAAAACTTGATTTGATTTGGGCTAATTGGGTGATTATTTGTGATGTTATTATTTGATTTAGGAATAATTATGTGGTGTAATGACATGCACTTATTAGAAATAATTAATCAGTCCATTTGAATTGGTTTGCAAGAGGTTAGTAAGCTAAACAAGGGGTTAGGGATTTCTACTATAATGACCCCATATTTTCAACCATTCACACCCACACATGTCAGACTTAAATAGCTTAAAATACCGAATTGCAATTTAAATTTGGCAAAACACGGCATAAACGGTAAATAAATAGTCACAGATCACAGACACAGAGTAATAAAATGCAGCGGAAGTAAAGAAATAGTAGTTCATGAAGCTGCTATATAAATACATCAGAGTCAAACAAGATACAATAGAGATAACATGATACAACGAAGGTATCAACATGATAACCAGGTATGAATCAGAATACATCACTGGAACCAACCGGATAACTGGAATCAACTAGATAACCGAAAGTGAAATAGATAGCTATATCTTCAAGCAAAGCTTCCAACTTTGAAGGAGAGTCTCAAATGTTGTATCACTCAGTCTGACCCGAGCGTAAAGCAAAACAACAAAACACTCGAGTCAGGACATACATACTTATACAATGTAAACTAGCTCAAGTGAACTGTAATATAAGGTACAAGTAACTTGAAGGATGCTTGGGACCGCCCATCCTCTAAGGATCCGTTAAACTATTTACTACGTAGTAATATTTCGCTATTATAATAATGTCTATTAGTAAAATAAACTAACTTTTAAATAGCATTAAAGCTTTACATTTTCCACCTTAACACGTAATAATGCCAATAGTCTATACAATACGGTAATACCTCCTGATCGGGAGGCTACCAGAGGATACTCCATAGGTACGACACAAATAGAAACTCGTAGAAGGCGCGCTAGGGTAGGTGACACGGCTCAACTAGGCAATGCCAGGGTATATATACCAATTACGCATCCGAGCTGGTGGTAACGCGTAGTAGCTACTACCGCCCACCTCGAACAACGTCCCCAAAATCAAATATCAAAATTGGCCACTGAATCAATCCAAAAGTCAGAGTATAATATCGAAGGAGTGCGTCCGATCAGAGGAATGACCTCATTGGCCCGAGAATCGCTCCTATTTTAGCCACCTTATGCCAACTCATGGGAGTCGGGTCCACGTATATACCTCAGAGGAAACGTCGCCGCCATCCTACTTCATTCTGGAATCTCCACCGCGTACACGGTTATTAAAGTGGTTTTTGGAGTTGCCAGAGAGTATGACAACTTCCGAACCCGGTCTTTTTAACAACCAAACGTTATTATAACCCATGGATATTTATTTCAAAATCATTTGTACTTTAAAACCAAACTGGCGTATCCATCTCAAAATCATATCATTTCTTTCAAAATAGTATATACTTTCAAAAAAATATCATACTCATTTCAAAACCATATCACAATAGTATCATTTCCATTTCAAAACTAATTCAATAATATATCATTTAAATAAAACCCAAATTTCCAAATCACTAAATATTTCCTTCAATTTACTAAACTTGAAATATTCCTTTAAATTATCATAGCATTTTGGAAATGTAACCTTAAGGAATCATAGAATTTTTGTAATGTAATACTTTCCACTTTTATATAATCAAAGTATTTATATACTTACAAATTTTAATATGGTCATTTTATCATAGCCTTATAGTTAAATAAACTTTGTTACTGTAATATCCAATTTAAAGCTGAAATTCTTATGTTAAGTTAAAAGTACCTTATTAACTTACATTATTATTACAATAAAGAAACTTTATTATTTTAATCATTTAAAATATGCCAATTGCATTAATTAAAACTTACATATCAAATGTACATTATCAACTTACATTTTATTATTTTAGTAAGGAACATTTATCATTTTAATCAATTTAAAATACACCATTACATTAGTTAAAACTTACATGTCAAATGTACGTTTTAACTTACATTTATTACAATAAAGAGCATTTATCATTTTAATCAATATTACACTAATTAAAACTTACATTATCAAATGTACGTTTTAATTTACATTTCTATTATAGTAAAGAGCATTTATCATTTAATCAATATTACACTAATTAAAACTTACATTATCAAATGTACGTTTTAATTTACATTTTTATTACAGTAAAGAGCATTTATTATTTTAATCAATATTACACTAATTAAAACTTACATTATCAATGTACGTTTTAATTTACATTTCTATTACAGTAAAGAACATTTATCATTTAATCAATATTACATTAATTAAAACTTTACACGTTTCTTTCATTAATTAAAACTTTACATGTTTCTTTCATTAATTAAAAACTTTACACGTTTCTTTCATTAATTAAAACTTTACGTGTTTCTTGCATTAATTAAAAACTTTACACGTTTCTTTCATTAATGAGGACTTTACACATTTCTTTCATAAATTAAAACTTTACACGTTTCTTTCATAAATTAAAACTTTACATGTTTCTTGCATTAATTAAAACTATACATGTTTCTTTCATTAGTTAGGACTTACACATTTCTTTCATAAATTAAATCTTTACACGTTTCTTTCATAAATTAAAACTTTGCACGTTTCTTGCATTAATTAAAACTTTACACGTTCCTTTCATTAATTAGGACTTTACACATTTCTTTCATAAATTAAAATTGTACATGTTTCTTGCATTAACTAAAACTTTACACTTTAAACCAATTATTAGCTTATAACATTTTAACTTGTAAAAATTGATATCTCTTTATATTTCAAATCTTTAAATCAAAATTTAAGTTAAAATTCTATATATTCCAAAATTTCAAAATACATACTAAATTTTTAGGAAAATATTACTTTAAAAATATTAACCATGGGCCTGTATAATATTTTCTAACCTAGGTCAAGTGATACGGATATGTATCATTTCAATCCGTAATTTAAAAAGAAAAATCTGGGTTCTACCATTTCAAACCCGCAATTCCAAGAAAGATAAATACGACAAAAATCAATAAAAAATCACTCCAGCCTATTATTTCAGCCCATAGTGATATTCCTTATCCTAAAGTCCGTTCGGGTATGTATCATTTCAACCCATAGTGATTGGGAAATTGCAGTGGTGATTAACAGAAATAAAATAATAATATACATATAATATCATAACAAATGATGTAACAAATATATAAACGGCATTTATCATCATGTAATCACAACACAGGCATATATAAATGACATATCAATGTCTACAGATTCACTTGTCATTTTTTTCAAAAAAATATAAGTACATATGTCTAGAGTGATAAAAACTCACCTTTTTAAACTAGAATCGACAAATTGAGAAAAAATTCCAAACCCCGCAAAGCATGATGCGAACTTGAGTGGATGAAGAGTCAGATCCAAATCTTGTATGCAAACAAATAGTACATACATAAGAATATGATTCAACAAAAAACAACAGATGTTAAAACAATGGAAAAATAAATGAATCAAAATGACAGAACTTGTCTTAATCAATCAATGGCTTGGTTACACCACATATGATTTCAACCATCATCTTATATTGCTTGGTCATGATGGTTAGAGGTGTTCTAGAGGCCAGAGGCTGAGTATAAGCATGAAGAACAAAGAAGAAACGAAAAGAGAAAAAGAAAGAAAAGGAAGAGAAGCCATGGATCTAGAGCTTGAATATAAATTTTCTTTCACGCAAATGATAATGAGAAGTTTTGGGAACTTTTTATGCGTGATAGGCAAAAGAAATTCATGGCTAGATTAAAGGAATGAACGGCTAAGGTAAGTAATAAAGAGGCTATGCAATAAAAGGCAAGATTTTGAATGGTTTGGAAAATAAAATGGCAAAAAATACTTGATGTATTTTAAAAAAATTCTTTCTTTCAAGAGATGAAATGAGAAATGGAATAATATAAGATATGTTTGAGGAGTTTTGTACGTGAATGATAAAAGGAAATACACGACTATATACGAAAAAAAAATCTAAGGAGTTATGAATACTAGGGAAACGGAAAGACATAAGTTAAGGAGGAAGAAACGTATAATATATTTTATTTTTAAATACAAATAAATAAAAATGAGAGATGGGAAATAATTTTTGTGTACGTAAATTTTCAACTTGATATGCAAGGCTGTGAATAGAGTAATTCATGGCTAGGAATGAGGAGGAAAAAATAATAAAGGCCATGCAAATGAAAAAGGCAAGAGTTTAAACAATGAAACGTATGCCTCTTAAATTTCTCCAAGCCATTTATTTGCATACATTTCTTTCTAAAAATGAAATGTGAAGTAAATGTGTACGTGAATTATGAAGTGGAGTGGATGGCAAGAAAAGATTTGAATGGCTAAAGAGGAGTAAATGATAGGAAAACAAAAAGGCTAGGAAATAAAAGGCAAGAAATAAGGAGAAAGAAACACACACACACACACACACATATTATTATTAAATGCAATTGAATAGAGGATATTTTGACATGTTTGTACGTGATTAATAAGAGCAATTCATGGCTATGAATGGTGAATGGCTAGGGTAAGTAATAAAGAGGGTAGGAAATTAAAAGGCAAGTATTAAAGAAATGTAACGCATGTCTTCTTGATTTCTTCCAAGCCTTTTATGAAAAGATATACACACAAGTCAAATCCAATAAATAAAGTTTAGATAAACAAAATAGAAAAATAAAATAAAATAACATAGAAAATAAAAAATATAGAAATGAACATAGAAAAATAGAAATTGTAATACAGAAAATAACTACATGTAAAATGGTGTAATTTATCTAATTTAAAAAGTATAACTCAGTATTTAACGAAACGAAAAGCAGAACATATATCATAAATAGATTCTACTTCAAAGAAAAAGATCGAAATATAAAAATTCCAATTTTTTTAAAAATTTAAACTGAAAATTCAAATTTTGAGCAAAATATAAAATTTTCAAAAATTGTTTATTTATTGCATTTGAAAAATAAATTACAAAAAAATTCCAAACTTACATTGGAAAAATTCTAAAAATTCACTTTTAAATGATTTAAAAGTGAAAATTTCAAATAAAAATTTAATTAAAAATATTCATAAAATTCTGGGTTGTTACATCTACACCCCTCATTAAAGTGAATAGAGATCGTTAAGCCTTAATTAGTATTTATAAAATGGTTTCACGATTTTATAAATGAAGTATATATTTTATAAAATGGATATGAGATTTTATAAAATAGTAAAAGATGAATATTTGATTTTTAATGAAGTGATTAAGTGTTTTAAAGGCTACAAAGTGATTATAAGCTAATATATTATTTTATAAAATGATTTATAATTTTATAAACTTATATAAAGAGATGTTTCACTCTTATTAGAAAGATTACTAAAATAAGTAATATTTGATTGAGTAGTAGTTGAATTACCTATTTGAGTACACGTGTGTGTACGTTCATGAGCGGGTATATGCATACGTGTACTCTTAGTTAGACAACAATCAAAACAACTCTAGTGTTGTAGCTAAAGTTGCGATGAGAGTTGTATATTCAGAGGTGAATATTTGTCTAATATAGTGTATGCATATGGGAATGTCCATATGTGTAAATGGTCATGTTAAGAGCGATCTCATGTTGCCAAAGCGACCACATGGTGTGCTAAGTCATGTGGGAAATACTAGGTCGAGTAATCCCCTTGGTGAATCTCAAATATACTTGTATTTTTATTGTATGGTTAAGTCTACATGTGTGCTTAGGCATGCACAAATGAGTACATCGACACACATATGGACTATGCATAAGGTCGGGTATTCGTTTTGGCATGTTAGAGGAAGCCGGGTTGCTATAATCGCCCATAGAACTCTACTCATACAAAGAGTGGATTTTGGTATCGAAATTAGTTTTCAATTCCTTTCACTTCCAAAACATTAACAAATGAACCCTGGTAGATGTCCTATGGGATGGAGGCAGGCTACTGTGGTAAGGCGACTCATCGGGAGAAACATCAAAGGAAACAGCGCGCGAATCGGTGTCCGTTCAGGGAATCTACTCACTTCTCAGGCTCACTGCCTAGAACCTATCGGTTTAGTTGATTAAATAGTTCCATTTAGTCAAATATTTGAGAGGAAATAGGTCATCTCTGCCCTGGTTCAGTCGACTGAATGCAACCCCAGTCGACTGACCTACTATTTATTGTGAAAAATTCAAAATGTGATAACTTTCGCACACAAAGTCAGATTGAGGTGAGGTTTGGATCATTTTTCAACGAATACAGGTTGTGAAATTTTGGTAGGTTTTAGAGTAAATTATTTTTAGGGACCACATGGAACTCATCCCGGCGCGTATTCCAAAACCGTATATTTTGGAGTAGATCGGAAGGGTATACCGATGGAGTTTTATGATATAAAGGTCATGTGTCCCATTTCGTACGTGATTTGGGTTAATATGGGGATTTGATATAGTTATCTAGTGGGTTTTTAGGCCATGGCGATTGGAGTCATGTGTGGTGACTCCATATATTACACATAGAGTGAGTCTGTACTCTAAGATTTCGACCTTAGTGTAATGTATGATTTGTTTGGTATTGACTTGTTATGACACACAAAGGGAATAGAATTATGTGGCCTACCAAAGGTATGAACTTATATGCCTACTCAGGTATCGACCTTGTTGTAGTGTATCAAGAGTGTTGTTGATAGCCATGACACACTCGGTACGGTCTTTGGAGACCATGAATAGCTTTATTTTATTGTTATTGCTTAGACATTTTTGGGTCCTACTTTCGTATCTTATGAACGATTAGTCTTAGCAGTAGTGACTATATGCAATGTGGCATACCTATTCAATCTTTGTAGTAGCAACCATACGCATTGTTGCATACCTATTCGATTCTAGAAATAGTGACCATATACATTATGGTGTACCTATTCGGTCTTAGAAATAGTGAACATATGCGTTGTGACATGTCTTTTTATTTTTAGCAGTAGTGACCATACATGTCAGGGCATATCTTATCAATCTTAGAAGTAGTGATCGTTGTTTTGGGATTAAGGTTTGATCATGGTACATTTGTACTATAATATTTGTAGTTTTAGTCTAGTATAGTGCAATGGAAGATATTATGCAAACTTGTCGGTACAGGAGAAGAGCAGGTCATGGTATAATCTCTTACTTTTGAGATGGATTTACTATACCTGTTTATAGGCATTTCAGGTTACCCTTAAGCCACATTTGTGGAGAGGACCGGCTGTGATTTAGTAGTTCCTAGTTATTTGTATATAATTTTAAGATATGGTATTTTGAGATAGTTCTCCTTACACTAGACTTTATGTCTAACCCACATTTTGTCTTGCCTACTTATGTCATGACAACTCTTAAGTAATTGAATAAGTAGTTTGGGAGTCGGGTGCTTTTGGGGATATGCTAATAGAGTGTGCAGTTAGAGCATTTTTTGAAGGTATGGTATCGACGTTTAAAGATATATATACTTTTTATTTTATTTGTACATAATAGACGTGTATTTGTATATTAGACTATTGTATCAGATGTTCATTCAGAACTCTATGTTATTGGGAGTTGATGTATTCTGATTTTCTGTACTAATGTTTATTTACTAGTTGCATCCGCTACTGCAGTCTCCTATATATAATTATTCTATTTGTAGGATCTAGATTAACCCTAGGGGGGTGAATAGGGTTATAGCAAATTTTCTCGATTTAAACACAGAAACATACTGCAGAAATAAATATGCTGAAAAGTAAATCACACACAAAATTTACCCAGCTTCGGCAACCCCTACCTACTGCTGCATTCCCAGATTTCTATTAGAATTAAACAGTATCCCACTTACAAACACTCTAACAGACTCGCAAACCCTCGCTCCCGCTCACAAACACTCTACTTGACTCGCACCCCCTACTCCGCCTATAGAGCTTTACAAACTCGCAAACTCTGCTCCCGCTAGAGTTTTGCAAACTCACACACCCTGCTCACTGAACTAATTCTAACTTGACAATTTGACACTACCTACAACCTAGGTGGTGATTTACCAATACTTTGACTCGAAAAGAAAAACTGACTTCAAAAATAAATGTAGGAACAAAAATCATAATACAAACTTGAATCCATAATTTTTGCTCAAATAGAAAATAAAAAACCCCCTTTAATAAAACCCTAAATGAAAACCAAATCCCCTTTATAATAATAAAGGCCGGCCCAATTGTTTTCTTTCACCCGATCTTCTTTCTTTTGCTATGTGAAGAAAGTTGCGGCCGATCCTCTTTGCCACTAAATTAGGGCTTTGTTCTTTGATCCAAATTGGGGCTTTGTTCGATCTGACTGGTGTTGCTCTTGCTCGCTTCTTCTCTGATGATCTATTGTCTGGTTCACGTTACTTGTGCTTCGTTCGTTCTCTGATGATCGATTCTGCTTGCGCTTTGTTTCGCAGCTTCTCCTTTGATCGAGTTTGATAGATTGGTATGTATTCTCTTTTGTTGCTTGTTTAATTTCTTGCTTGACTCGATGCCTATGATGAATTCTTGAGTGTGGTATTTATATAAATTACGAGACCCTATAATTCGTTCGTATTCACTTGCGCGACTTCATCACTTTCCTAATGCTTCAATTGCTTGATGCGCACGGCTTTCCTGATATAATTTCAACTTGTTACTCACGACCTTGATTTTCAAACGTTCGATTTTTACTTGTTTGATACGGCAGAAACTTTCCCTTTTTTTAATTTGTGACTTTTTCAAAGATACTCATCTGAATTTTTTAAACACAAATTTTATCACTTGACTTCATGTTTGTGAATTTCTCTGTACTGTTGAACTTTGTTCATCTTGTGGTCTTCGTCTCTAGCCATCTTCTCTGGTCGGTTTAACATGAACTTCAATTTATATTCTGTAGTCACTTATGCATTGATTCACTTATTCATGCATTCAACATTGCCATGCTATTCACTGTTCATTGTTTCATTTGGTATCTTTGCATCCATTCTATTGCTCCCAGTTGATGTTCTGTTGCACTTGTGTTTCTCACCATGTTGCATTACTGCTGGAGTTTCACTTGAGTTGTAGCTTGAAGGCTTGGAGTCTTTGTGCTTCATGGACTTGGTTCGAATTTATTTGCATTATGCAGTTGCATTGAGCATAACATTTTCATCATTATGGTTTCACTTGTGTTTGTAGTTGATGTTTATAATTGTTCAACCTGGAACTTGCATGCATTGCTGTACATATGAACTTGCATTCATTTCCATGTCTCTGATGTTTCTTTTCAAAAACTGCTGTGCCACATCTCCAAATCTGCCTGCACTTAGTGTTCTGGTCATTAGTGGCACTGGTCAGCATACTTGTGTATATTCTCAAGTTGCACACTTTGATTTACTTCATATTGTCACTGTCTTTGTGTTCTGGTCACTGCTTGTGATATCCATGTTACAATTTGTTTTGGACTTTGAATGTGGTCTGGAGCTCGAGTTCCATTCATTAGTAGCTTGGTTGACTTTTTGCAGTTCTCTGGTTTTGTTCATTGTGTTGGTTACTGATACATACATGAACTGTGTACATTTGCCTGAGTTTGTTTACTTGGTGGCATTTCTTTGTGGTCTGCCTTGTTGCTTGACTTGTCCGGTTCATCTTGTTGCACTTTGGTCTGCTGTCTTGTTTGTTGTGATGTCACTTGAACTTGATATTGTGGTATCGTGTAGCTGTTGGTCTGCACTATTGAAGTATGTCTGACCATGTTGCTTGCTGTTACTTACTGGGTGCATTGTGTAGTTGCACTGCACCGTTGCCTTGAGTTTCACTGCCATACTTGATATACTTTACTTGTGGTCTTGCATTGTGCATATGAACTTGGTCTCTGTCGCCTTGAATTTCTGGTTGGTCTTTGAAATTTCACTTGAGTTGAATCCAGTTTCAAAACTCGGGTTTTACCTTGTGCTCGTGTCGTGATTTTAAATATATTGCGCGTGAGCTGAACCCGGTTTTTCATTTGGGTTTGACCTGTGCTCACCTGTCCCTGTAGCATTATCAAGTGTATATCGATGTGCACGGCCTTGTGGCATGTATACACTGTGCATGTCACACTGTTCGTGTGTGATGAATTCAAATGTAAATTATGACGAACAACCCAAATAACTGAGGCAAATCATATTTTCAAAAATCATATTTCATTTTATAGTGCAAAAATATTTCTTTTTCAATTTTACTGCGTTAGTGAATATTTTTACAGATTGCTCAGATGCTGGATTCAAACTGGAATGAAATTGAAGATAAACTACGAGTGTGAGTGATATGTAGTGAGGAATTTATGTAAACTGAATTGTGATGTAATCAAAAATGTATATGTATAGTGAGAGCTTGAATTTGTACTATTCAAGATTGTAATAAATATTTGATTGAATAAAATTTCTGTTTGAATTCAAATTCCATTCAAATTCTGTGTAATTTATTTTATTCAACAAATATTTATTTAATCTATGAAAAACAAAATAGTACATTACCAAATACATTTAAATGAATATATATGTTTATTATCGTCAAACAAAAACTTATAAGCGCATATTCAACAATATCCCCCTTTTGATGATAACAAACATACATTTAAGATTTTGACTGCGTTAAATGTATTTGATCAATGATATACTCTAATTGCTCCCCCTATTTAAATGCTTCCTCTCTACATGATGCTCCCCCTACCTATATGCATACAAATAGAAATATATAAATGAGCCTAGATGCAAATGGAAAATTATTTGACCTTTGCTTGATTCTTTTTGACAAAATCTTAACTTTTCTCTCCCCCTTTTGTTATCAGCAAAAGAATAATAGTGTTAGAGAAAATAGAGATAAAGTGATCAATATTAATCCAACATTAAACTCAAATTGAATATAAATATTAAACTTCAATAAAAATCAAACAAAAACCGTAACTACCCTTTTTAGGCGCATATTCCACTTTTAGAAAGAATGGTAATGATGTTCTCATATAAAATCATTCAGTTGTATCTACTTGTGGTACATTTATATCAGGAATTTGAATATCTACTAATCATGCATAACCGTTAGGACTTTTAAATGAGATTAGTAGTATTCCAATTTAATTTTAAAAAAATGAAATCAAGTATCTTCTAACCACGCATGACCGTGAGGACTTTTAAATGGGATTAGAATTAACTTATCTATTTAATCAATTAATTTTGATATGCGTTGCATACATGCATAACCATAAGGACTTTTAAATGAGCATGGAAGCACATAATCAAAAATCCAAGTAATTCACCCATGCATAACCGTGAGGACTTTTAAATGAGAGTGAATACTTTTCATATTTATTTATTTTTACAAAAAAATATGAAATGAAAAACAAATGATCCCTGATTATAGTACCACATATCGACAAACTATATTTAAGATTTGATAAACAATGGTCGATAGAAATATGATAGAAATAGAAATAGTCATGGAATCTTTACCCAACAAAAAGTTTTATAACTCTTGTTTGAATTCCTAAAGAAATTTTCCAAATATACTCTCTTGAGTAATGTATGTCAAATATCAACACTTATCACCTTTTCAATCACTATTTATCTTTTTGATAATTAGTAGGGAGTCGGATTAGTCAAAATTTGTCATTTAAAATCAAATAAAAATAACTAATCTGAAAATATGGTCGACAAATGATTTTCTTGAAGGGGTTATATGAAAAAAAAATTCTGCTATTGAAAATTATTTGTAATGAAAAAATATGCAGATATTTTCTTTGAAAAACGATGCAGTTACTAAATGTCTCACCAAAAATCACGTTCAACTAGTAAGTTTTCTGTCAACTAAATTACCAGTATGATCTGCATCTGAATTTCACTTTCACTTCAAAACATCACTAATTTGATAAACAAGACCATGAAAATGTGCATAAGAAACTCAAACTCAATTTTTAACAGTGAACAAGTCAGAATCAAAAAATCATCATCTCAATATTGGCTGATTTCATTCAGAATATGGTGCAGATTATCACATTTAATATATCGATAAATAACCCTTCACCTGTTTTACCTTTACGATAATTTTTCATGATTTCCCATTGTGATTCTGTCACCTTTGTACTAGACTAAGGAATTTTGCTTTGTTGCCCGTTGTGTTTCTGGAACAGCCAAAATCCAGAGAACACTGTTGTTGTTCCTTAGCCTGCCACCATACCTACACGATGAAAGATTTTTGTGACCTATTTATAGGTCCATGATTGTTAATGGTTGAAACATTGTGAATAAACAAACCTTTTGGAACCCAAACTTGTTTAGTTCTTTCATTCTTGTTCCAATAGACATGAAATTTGTTTGTAGAATTCTTAGGAACCCAAACTTGTATAAATTTTGTGTTCTTGTTCCTATGACTACAATTTTCAACACGATGTCCAATTATTTCACATCTACTAAAGACACTCTTACCTTTTGTATTATCCTCAACTTGTGTTTTCCCAAAACCTAGTCCTTTTCTGTTGTTAGCAAAAATTTGATTTCCCAATAACATGTTGAATGATTTTTCTCCTCTTGAAAAGTTATTCAGAGATTTCTCAAGATTTTGGACTTTGGTTTTTAGTGTTGTGTTTTCAGTGACAAGTGAGGTGCATCTATTTATAAAATCCTTTTTCCTAGTGTCAATGATTTTCTTAAGACTCAAGTTTTCTTTTTCAAGATTCTCAAAGCTATTCTTAATTCTTGATAATTATGAATCTAAAATTTTACATTTTTCACAGTCTAGATTTTGAATGTTTTCAAGTTCAGCTTCTAACCTAAAATTTTCACGAGCACGTTCTCTCCTATCAGATTTTAGTTTTTCAATTTTAGACTCAAGAGTATCAACTACTTTAGTAAGATTAGAACACATAAAAACAAGGTCTCTATAGGAATAGTCACCTACCTCACTAAATTCCTCTGAGCTTGCTTCTGAATCTGATTTTTCCATGAGACACAAGTTAGCCTCCTCTGAGCTACTATTCGAGACTTCCTCTCCTTCTTCATCATCCCAAGTCGCTACAAAGGCCTTCTTCTTCTTTTTCTTTCCTTTGTTGTTTTTGAGAAGTGGGCATTCTTGTTTGAAGTGGCCAGGCTTGTTGCAGTTATAGCAGTCAGTTCATTATCGGAATTGTCAGAATCTTTTGACCTATTACCCTTTGTTTTCTTCTTGCGTGGCTTGAATCTTGACCATTTTCTAAGAATATTGACAGCCATTGCAAGCTCTTCGATTGGATCTTCTTCTTCTTCATCGCTTTCTTCTTTGCTCTTTAAGGCAATCGTCTTCTTCTTTGATTCGGAGTTGTTGCGTTCCTCCTTTGCTTTTAGCTCAAGCTCAAATGTCATCAAGTTGCCAATCAACTCCTCCATGCTTAGTTTACTCAGATTTTTCGATTCTTGTATTGCCGTGACTTTTGCCTCAAAGTTCATCGGTAAGACTCGTAGCACTTTCCTCACAAGCTCTACCTCAGTGAATACCTTCCCAAGTGCTCTAGTGTTGTACACCAAAGTTGAAAAGCGTCCAAACATGTCCTTTATGCTCTCGCCTTTGTCCATCACAAAGTTCTCGTATTCATTGCTGAATAGGGCTAGACGAGACTCCTTGACTTGAGAAGTTCCTTCATGTGTCACCTCCAAGGTATGCCAAATTTCCTGTGCAGTTTTACAATGAGAAATTCTATTAAATTCATTCTTATCAAGAGCACATATCAAAGCATTCATGGCTTTAGCATTTGTAGTTTTTAATCTTTTATCGTTAGCATCCCACCTATCCTTAGGTTTAGGAATCTCAGTATCACCAACAGTTATAATGGGAGATTTATAGCCAGTTTCAATAATGTCCCAAACATCATATTCAACAAAACTAAGATAAATACCCATCCTAACTTTCCAATAAACATAATCACTTCCGTTAAACATGGATGGCCTAACAATAGATTGCCCCTCAGAAAAAGCATTATTTGATGGATTCATGACTCTAGAGTTAAAGAAAAATATCGTGCTCTGATACCACTTGTAGGATCTAAATTAACCCTAGAAGGGGGGTGAATAGGGTTATAGTAAATTTTCTCGATTTAAACACAGAAACAAACTGCAGAAATAAATATGCTGAAAAGTAAATCACACACAAAATTTACCCAGCTTCGGCAACCCCTGCCTACTGCTGCATTCCCAGATTTCTATTAGAATTAAACAGTATCCCGCTTACAAACACTCTTACAGACTCGCAAACCCTTGCTCCCGCTCACAAACACTCTACTAGACTCGCACCCCCTACTCCGTCTATAGAGCTTTGCAAACTCGCAAACTCTGCTCACGCCTATAGAGTTTTGCAAACTCGCACACCCTGCTCACTGAACTAATTCTAACTAGACAATCTGACACTACCTACAACCTAGGTGGTGATTTACCAATACTTTGACTCGAAAAGAAAAACTGACTTCAAAAATAAATGTAGGAGCAAAAATTAAAATACAAACTTGAATCCATAATTTTTGCTCAAATTAAAAATAAAAAACCCCCTTTAATAAAACCCTAAATAAAAACCAAATCCCCTTTATAATAATAAAGGCCGGCCCAATTGTTTTCTTTCACCCGATCTTCTTTCTTTTGCTATGTGAAGAAAGTTGCGGCCGATCCTCTTTGCCACTAAATTAGGGCTTTGTTCTTTGATCCAAATTGGGGCATTATTCGATCTGACTGGTGTTGCTCTTGCTCGCTTCTTCTCTGATGATCTATTGTCTGGTTCGCGTTACTTGTGCTTCATTCGTTCTCTGATGATCGATTCTACTTGCGCTTTATTTCGCAGCTGCTCCTTTGATCGAGTTTGATAGATTGGTATGTATTCTCTTTCGTTGCTTGTTTAATTGCTTGCTTGACTCGATGCCTGTGATGAATTCTTGAGTGTGGTATTTATATGAATTACGAGACCATATAATTCGTTCGTATTCACTTGCGCGACTTCATCACTTTCCTAATGCTTCAATTGCTTGATGCGCACAGCTTTCCTGATATAATTTCAACTTGTTACTCACGGCCTTGATTTTCAAACGTTCGATTTTTACTTGTTTGATACGGCAGAAACTTTCCCTTTTTTAAATTTGTGACTTTTTCAAAGATACTCATCTGAATTTTTTAAACACAAATTTATCACTTGACTTCAAGTTTGTGAATTTCTCTGTACTGTTGAACTTTGTTCATCTTGTGGTCTTCGTCTCTGGCCATCTTCTCTGGTCGGTTTAACATGAACTTCAATTTATATTCTGTAGTCACTTATGCATTGATTCACTATTCATTCATTCAACATTGCCATGCTATTCACTGTTCATTGTTTCATTTGGTATCTTTGCACCCATTCTATTGCTCCCAGTTGATGTTCTGTTGCACTTGTGTTACTCACCATGTTGCATTACTGCTGGAGTTTTACTTGAGTTGTAGCTTGAAGGCTTGGAGTCTTTGTGCTTCATGGACTTGGTTCGAATTTATTTGCATTAGCATTGAGCATAACATTTTCATCATTATGGTTTCACTTGTGTTTGTAGTTGATGTTTATAATTGTTCAACCTGGCACTTGCATGCATTGCTGTACATATGAACTTGCATTCATTTCCATGTCTCTGATGTTTCTTTTCAAAAACCGTTGTGCCACATCTCCAAATCTGCCTGCGCTTAGTGTTTTGGTCATTAGTGGCACTGGTCTGCATACGTGTGTATATTCTCGAGTTGCACACTTTGATTTACTTCATATTGTCACTGTCTTTGTGTTCTGGTCACTGCTTGTGATATCCATGTTACAATTTGTTTTGGACTTTGAATGTGGTCTGGAGCTCGAGTTCCATTCATTAGTAGCTTGGTTGACTTTTTGCAGTTCTCTGGTTTTGTTCATTGTGTTGGTTACTGATACATACATGAACTGTGTACATTTGCTTGAGTTTGTTTACTTGGTGGCATTTCTTTGTGGCCTGCCTTGTTGCTTGACCTGTCTGGCTCATCTTGTTGCACTTTGGTCTGCTGTCTTGTTTGTTGTGATGTCACTTGAACTTGATATTGTGGTATCGTGTAGCTGTTGGTCTGCACTATTGAAGTATGTCTGACCAAGTTGCTTGCTGTTACTTATTTGGTGCATTGTGTAGTTGCACTGCACTGTTGCCTTGAGTTTCACTGCCATACTTGATATACTTTACTTGTGGTCTTGCATTGTGCATATGAACTTGGTCCCTGTTGCCTTGAATTTCTGGTTGGTCTTTGAAATTTCACTTGAGTTGAATCCAGTTTCAAAACTCGGGTTTGACCTTGTGCTCATGTCGTGATTTTAAATATATTGCACGTGAGTTGAACCCGGTTTTTCATTTGGGTTTGACCTGTGCTCACCTGTCCCTGTAGCATTATCAAGTGTATATCGATGTGCACGGCCTTGTGGCATGTACAGTGATACACTGTGCATGTCACACTGTTCGTGTGTGATGAATTCAAATGTAAATTATGACGAACAACCCAAATAACTGAGGCAAATCATATTTTCAAAAATCATATTTCATTTTATATTGCAAAAATATTTCTTTTTCAATTTTACCGCGTTAGTGAATATTTTTGCAGATTGCACAGATGCTGGATTCAAACTGGAATGAAATTGAAGATAAACTGCGAGTGTGAGTGATATGTAATGAGGAATTTATGTAAACTGAATTGTGATGTAATCAAAAATGTATATGTATAGTGAGAGCTTGAATTTGTACTATTCAAGATTGTAATAAATATTTGTTTGAATAAAATTTCTGTTTGAATTCAAATTCCATTCAAATTCTGTGTAATTTATTTTATTCAACAAATATTTATTTAATCTGTGAAAAACAAAATAGTACATTACCAAATACATTTAAACGAATATATATATGTTTATCATCATCAAACAAAAACATATAAGCGCATATTCAACACTATTCGGTTCATGTACATTCAGTATATTATATATGACATTCTGTTATGAGATCTTATCGATGTCATGTTTAGTGGTTCGTTCTAATTTTACCCTGACGATCTGTCTTGTTGCGATATTCAAAAGTCGTGAAATGATGTAAGATGCTAATTTTTGGTATTACGAGGAGTGAGTTGTTACAGTTGGTATCGAAGCTTAGGATTAACGCTCGAATCTATATGAGAGAGCGTACTTGTATTTTTCTACTATTTAATATTGTATACAATGCTTGTCTTCTGAACTTAAATTATTTCAACCGCTAAGGTATTTTTGTCAGGCTATCCATATGGGCAGAGAAATGCAAGAGGGGATACGAATAGCCAATCTAAGATGCCTAATTTTTTCAAAGACTATTTAGCTATCGCAAAAGTTGTTCTATCGCATGTAAACATTTCCAGCAAATTGCGGTTAGCGCCAGAAGTGGTGTGGCCCTTTGGGCATCGGTATTTTTAGCTCTACTAGCTTTAGACTCTTCGAAGCAATGTTGGAATCTCCTTAGCCTTAGAGGGGAGCCATATCTAATGCTAAGGTGTAGTCTTAGACACGTGCATGTGAAGGCTTCCATTGATATAAGTCTAGGAAATGTTCTCATAAGTGAGACTGTTTCTCGGCATCGGGGAAGGGAGACTTTGGCTGGGTAGGAGGTAGTGTTTGTGTGTTGATAAGTAGAACTATGATTTAGAATTTATTCTGGCCTTGCTTTAAGTTCTCAGTTCATTTCTAAGATCGCGAAGAGCATGTAGCTTGAGCATTCCATCCATCTTGAATAGGATAGCTTGTCAGGAAGGAGTGTTGACCAATTCAACCTTTTATTTTTGGGGTTCTAGATAGTCGGTACTCCGTTGCTGTGAGCAAAGAGATTTGGCTTAGGCCTTAATCATTGGTTGGGGATCCATTGCTTAACCTCATCCCTATTAGGGTTCACTTTTGAATATCTCATTGGGATAGTTCTCCTTCGTGAGAATTCCCATGAGATACCGTTTAGGTAACAAAAGTGGAAAGCGACCAAAAGTCCAACTGACGCATAAACCCCATGTTAAAAGGAAGGTCGAGTTTGCTTGCAAAGGAAAAGCTGGCCTATTATGTCACTCCTGTAGCATATGGGAAGCATTTTGCTATGAAATGTCATCCAGATAGAGTGAAGCATAAGTGCTTCGGTTACGACCGGCTTGATCACTTGAAGACCGTCCTACATTTTTCGAAAGGCGTGTAAGTGATGATGACTTGTGCCTCTTAGGCATTACTTGGTCCTAGCAAGCTTAGTGCTCAGCAAGTCGGAAAGAACATATGCAGTAAAGTATGATCTACTTTTGGGAACTCGCTTCTGTTCCATTCGACACTTGAGCGGTATATTTTATCTATAGCTAGTTACTCGATAGATGGGCTAAACTTGACACCTTTCGTAGCAGATAAATTCTTCAGTAGAGATAAACCTTGCATGAGTCACATCAGTTGTAAAACTGAAGTGAAGCGACTAAAGTGTTGCCATTTACACATGATGCACAAGCTTTCAAGTTGAGTGGATTCTGTCGATGAAGTGCGATCTAGATTTATATCCAGTTAAGGGTTCGATTGATGCCCGGTAATGAACAGAGACCAAGCGTTTAACTTATAGGCGTTTGTCTAAATTCTTTCATTTATAATTTCCTTCCTTTGTGTCAGTAAGCCTTAGGTGATAGGAGTATTCCCATGTGATGAAAGAAATATTTTCTAAAGATTGTTCCATTCATGTACCAGTTCTTACCTTATAGTTCGAGCATAGATTTTATAGGTGATTTGCACCAGTTAAGATATGGTTTTTCACTTGATTCTGATAGACGAACACTTGAGTTGGATTTTTAAGAGGACTAGTAGATTTCCAAAGAACAACCTTAGTAGTGCGAAGAGATTTCTGTAGTCGAATCAAGTAACCAGATTAGAGTTCGTACGGATAGAGTCAGGTTGTCAACCCTAATTTAATAGAGAAATCTTGCGAGCAAACGAAGAGTTGTAACAGGTATTGTGTCATTTGGAATGATATTTAGAAATTATTAAATTTTAATGTAGTATAATTATCGTGTGGGAGAGTTCGAGGAATGATTTCTTGACTAGTTTTGTGGCAATTTGGATAATCTCCTAAGTGACGAGATGATACTCATCTAGGCGAGCGTCGTAGTATGCTTAATATATTATCCTTATTAACATTATATGGTCAAGGTGAGTTTGAACCTGAGCAAGCCTAGACAATTGTAAATCTCCATTTAATGATGATACAATTAGTATAATTTTCTCTTTTAGAGAACGAGTTTTGTTCGAAAGAAAAGGAAAGTTGAGGCATTGATTGCTAGATTTATTCAAGATTTTTAAGACTCAATGATCCTGCATATCATATAGGTTTTTCTTTTCATAGCGTGAGGGGTAAGTCTTTCATGTATTGTATTCACGAAAGAGGTTACACCACTTAGATGTATATTCCTTTTGAATGGTGGACTGACTTATTGGAGTTTATGGTTCAACATGCGCGTTTGATTCTTGATGGTTACCGGGCATGTTGGTATGGACTTCTTTTAAATATTTCATTGTTTTGTTGCTTGTTGTTGCTTGCTGTTGCTTGTTGCTTGTTACTGCTTGTTTCTTGTTGTTTTTGATACTTCTTATGTTTTCTTGCTATTGTTAGATGTTGTTTGATTTTGCTATTGGCTAATTTCTATTGTTAGTAAATTCTTATCGATTACTTGTTTGCATGTTTAATAATTTGTATGCTAGTTATTGTTGCTTATTTTTGCCAGTTATGATTTGATCATTGCTCATTGCCTGATTGTTATTGATTGATTAGAGGTTAATTTATGATATAATTAAGTGCACATCATTGATTGGAAATAATGAATTCCCTTGGGGTGCACTCCAGGGTATGTATAGTTAGATAAATCGAATCGGTATTATATTAGTGACCATCTATAGAAGTCATCTTGTGTTAGTGATCTATATTGTGTTAGCCTTATAGATCATTGGCCTTATAATAGCAGCTACGCCTATTTTTGGATCTTGAGATCCGAGTATGTTAATGTATTTACTCTATTTACAATTGAATCATGATAAATGACTAAGTATGTTAGTCAGATGGCCCTATTTATCTGGAATCATTGGATCGCGATAAGTGTCCATTATTGACACCACCTTTAGTAGTGATGGGTGTCGATTTGTATTCCTTAGTTATTTGTAATAGATCATCTATCACCCATGCCCGCTATAGGGCAAAATGTGATCTATACGAGTCCACTGCCCTTTGATGTGACTTAGAGTCAGTGATATTTTGGTACTGACTCACTTGAGCCTACTCTTCCAGTTGATTGTCGAGTATGACTATAGTAGTACCGTTTACTACTCCAAGGTTGTATGTGTTTGAATTCTTTTTTAGTGCATAATCCTCTTTGTATAGTGCAACTAGTTACTTGAGAGCTGATGTATAGCTGTTTAAATGGTTGTTTGCTCTGATTGGCTTTTAAATAGTGAAACGCTTTCTTAAGGGAGGGATGAATTTTTTGAAAATGTGGGATGACGTAGGTCATTGCATTTTTCATAATGTGTGATGCATTCTAATTTGGGAGTTCCGTAGTGCTGAAAGCATAAGGGAAGATACTGTTGGAACTTTTTGAAACCAAGATTCAAAAAGTGTCATACTTTCTCATAATCATGTTAATTTTGGAGACAAAATTCTTTTAAGGTGGAGAGAATGTAATACCATGTTGGATCGAATATTTAAATAACTCATTTAAATAATTAATCGTTAAGCGATAGAACGCCTCTTATACTCATTTTTTACAAATGAGCGAATTAGAACTCGATACAGCCGTAGTTGTGTTCGCTTTTTCAATATGAGTAAAATGAGTATAAACTTGACTACGTTTGGAGTCGGTAGCTTTTTGGAGTGAATAGTGATTTTGGGAAAAGAGATGAATTTGGGCTAAGTCCAATTACTTAGCCTATATGAAGCTAACCCTATCATTATTTTCATTCTTACTTTTATTTCCACATTCAATCTTCTTCCTCTCCTCTAATCTCTTCTTTGATTATCCCTTAATCACCTCTTAATCACCAAACCCAAAATACATTCAAATAAATTTTTAAATTCAAACAAAAATCACCATAAATCATCTCTTCCTATTCTCTACAAAGCCCACGGAGGGATTGGCATGAATCAGAGATTTGGTGTTGACTTCAAAAATTAAAGAAAGCAAAGATTGGGTTTTTGGTGATTAGAGCTTGGGTTGGGTTTAATCAAGATAAGTGAGATGATTCTCCTACTTAATTTACTTGTCAAACTTCATAAAATTGTTTATTTATAATTATGAATTTATATACATTGATTTAGAGATTATCATGTTATGGATTCGACTTGTATTCATGTTATAAACATGTTTCCCATAACTAATTAATTGTTTAAGACCCTAACTACTATGTTTTGAAAATAGTTAGTAAGCCTTATATTTGATTTGGGCAATTGAGTGATTGTTTGTTGATGTAATTATTTGATTTAGGATTAATTATGTAGTATAATGATGTGCAACCATTAGAAATAATTAATTAATCTAATTGAATTGGTTTCCAAAAGGTTAGTAAGCAAATCAAGGGGTTTCGAAGTTCTACGCCCCTCGTTAAAGTGAATAAAGACCCTATAAGCCTTAATTAGTATTTATAAAATGGTTTCATGATTTTACACATGAAGTATATATTTATAAAATAATATGAGATTTTGTAAAATAGTAAAAGGCGAATACTTGATTTTTAATGAAGTGATTGTCTTAAAGGTTATGAAGTGATTAATGCTAGTATAAAATTTTATAAAATGGTTTATGATTTTAAAATAATATAAAGAGAAGTTTCACTCTTATTAAAGAGATTACCAAAATAAGTAATATTTGGTTGAATAATAGTTGAATTACCTATTTGAGTATACGTGTGTGTAAGGGCACAAGCGGGTATACACATACGTGTATTTGAAGTTAGACAATGATCAAAACAACTCTAGTGTTGTAACTAGAGTTATGATGAGAGTTTTATTTATAGAGGTGAATGTTCATGTATTAGATTGTATATGCATATGGGAATATCCGTATGCGTATATGGTCATGTTAAGAGCGATTTGACATAGCCATGTTGACCACTGGGTGTGCTAAGCTGCATGGGAAAGTACCAGGTTGAGTAATCACCCTATTGAAGCTCGATTGTATTTGTATGCTGATATGTGTGGTTAAGTAAAAGTGTGTGCTTGGTAATGCACAAATGAGTGTATTGACACACGTATGGGATACACACAAGGCCGGGTATGTCGTTTTGGCATGTTAGAGGAAACCAGGTCGCTATAATCGCCGTAGAACTCTACTCTTATAAAGAGTGGATTTTGATATCGAAACCGATTTTTTATTACTTACGGAATTCACTTCCAAAATGTCAACAATTGAACCCTGGTAGATGTTCGATAGGATGGAGGCAAGCTATAGTAGCAAGGCGGCTCATTAGGCGAAGCGTTGGAGGAAATGACGTGCGAGTCAGGGTCCGTTCGGGGTATCTACTCCCTATCCAAGCTCATTGCCTGCAACCTGTCAGTTATGTCAATTGAGTAGGTCCATATAGTTGACTAGTCTGGAAAAACAAGTCATCTCTGCCCTAATTCAGTCGATTGAATGGAATCCCAGTTAATTGACCCGATGTGCATTGTGCAAACTTCAAAATGCGATAACTTTCGTTTATGAAGTCGGATAGAGGTGATGTTTGGACAATTGTTTGCCACTTTTCAAGGGCTATAGCCTGTGGGATTTTGGTTGGTTTTGGATTATTAGATTTTGGGGACCATATGGGACCCATCTCGGTACGTATTCCAAAATCGTATGTTTTGAGGTAAACTGGTAGGGTACACCGAAGGATTATTGTGATATTAATGTCATATGTTACATTTGCAATGCGATTTGGGCTAGTATAGAGTTTTGATAGAGTTGTTCGGAGGGTTTTTTTGGCCGTGGCAACTGGAGCTGTGCGCGGCAATTCCATACGTTACATATGGAGTGAGTTCGTACTCTAAGATTTCGACCGTAGAGTAATAAACGATTTGTTTGGTGTTGACTTGTTGTGACTCACTATGGGTATGAACTTATGTAACTTAAGCAGGGAATGAACTTATGTGACCTACCTAGGTATCCACCTTGTTGTGGTGTACCTAGAGTGCCGTTGATGGCCACGACATACTCAGCACGGTCTTTTGAGATTGTGAATAGTTTTATCTTATTATGATCACTTGGACGTTTTTGGGTCCTATATCCATAACCTTATGAACAATTGGTCTTAGTAGTATTGGCCATATGCATTGTAGCATACCTATTCGGCCTTACTGTAACGATCCACTTTTTCGTACATTTAAGCGGACAATAAATCAAACATAACCCACTCAAATTGAGCGGAAAAGCAGATAGTTAGGGGAAAGAAAAAGAAATAAGACAAGAAGAAACTAATCAACACAGAATCTCACAGCAGAACAAATAATATATAATATACAACAAATCTTTTACATAAAAACAAACTATAATATATGTATATATAGACCTCAATCAAAGTATGCTAACCTATTTCAGCACAAATAATTATGACAACCTTTCCTCACAATTGTTGATAAATACAACAACGAATGCAAAAGAAAAAGAACCATATATGTGAATATATCTCTGGTTCACCAACTCGTCTCCTGAAACTCCAAAGCATCCAAATTAGTCTGTAATATGCTCGGTCTACCTTAAGCATTTTGAAAAAAACAATGCCCGTGTCAATCTGGTAAAACCAACATGAGAAGCTCAAATCACAAGAAATTTTATTTATTATAACTTGAAAAATCTTTTAAAATCAAAGATATCTCTTAAGACCACGTCGCATATAAACACAGACGGGTTTTTACCTCACAATAACCAAAAGCACTTTTTTTAGAAAATCCAGTGGCACTGTAATAATGTCTAATATATAAACACCTATTAATCATAGCCAAAATTGTTAGATTAAACTAATTCCAACATATTAGGCTCTACAATCAAAACCGTAAAAGGCACATATTGGAGACTGGATTCCATACTATGATATGGTAAGGAACTACCTTCCAATGGTACATCTCCAGATAAAATGCGCCGGGGACTGAAAAAAACATATTGTAGCCCAGCCACACAGGACTGGCCTACCCCTTGACTAGTAGTACTGAATATGATCACCCTACATTATGCCCCGAAGCATACATGAGCAGATAGTAATCGATCCAGATTTGGGAATGACCATACCCTGATGGGAGCGACCCACTTAGCTCTACTACATGCTTGATTTTTGTCATTTTCCAGTTAATGAGGCTTGAGGCTACATTTTTGTGACGACCCGATTTTTGCGTTCGAAAATCGGCACTCGTACTTCACTTATGCTTGAATGCCGTAGATTCAAACGTCGAATCTGGCTTGCCGGAGCTTATAACACATTAAGTACAACAACACAGCGGAAGAGAAACAATAATATCATATAACTTCAATGAATACAATATCCAATGATATACAACAATGATACAAATGATATCGATATACAAAGATAGATACATGACAATAACAGAGACAACAGCAGCAGAAAGACAATGTCTTCAATGCCAAACTCCAAAAAAACTCCTCCTACATTCCAAAGCTAACTCGAACCCCCATCAAGGTGAAGTGAAGCAAGGTCGGCCATGAATGCTGAAGTGTAGAAAATGCAATCCACAAATCCAAAGGCTCCAACGATATCCAAAAACTACCAAACCAAAGGCTGATTGTTATCGAATTCTACTCCTACTATTTGATTATTTAAAAAACGCAACTCTAGACTGCCCGTGTGGAAAATTGTGAGCATCCAGAGTTTAGGAAGGGAACAATAAACTCTGGGTCAGTCATTAGACTGGTATGAGCAAACAAAAACAATTTTATCTTTAAAACAAACAAAAGAATTTAAAACATTGAAAACCACAATGCTTTTTGGAAAATGAAACTGCCATAAGACCTCCCGCCACACACACACAATGCAAGCGCACACTTGGAGGAGATTTCTCCTTATGACAGTCAAAAATGCTTGATATGCGAAAACCATTTGATATTATTATTAATGCATAGTGCAGAAAACATTTTGAAAGTATAGTATCAATCTTAGCCGGCATATTACATTTCGTCGTATGCCTACTATAGCTAAAATTTAAGAATGGCAGGTTATACAATTGAAATCATAAAGGGCACGTATTGGATGATTGGATTTCCAACAAATGGTCAGGTTAAGGAACTTCCATACTGAAATGGGAACGCCTCTGGAAGGACACCCCTGAGAACCAAACCGGTTCTCTGCTAACAAGGTCAACGTTACCTCACACTTTAACTAAGCTATAACATAGGTAACTAACACACAAGTATGCCATCCCCGGTCGTTACCAAACTTTATCCAAGGATCCTCAACCACAAAGCAACAACTACAAAGTATAATAACTTTACAGCATTAACATAGGTAAAATATCTGGGCTCCATACCATGATATCACCTCTTATCCAGAAGGAAATGGACATACCCTAGGGGCGCGAACCCTAAAAACCTTGCTGCATCTTTCCTGTTTCACCATTTCCGGGGTATGAGGTCCTGATGCAGTCTTGTTCACAAAGCTACGCTTTTTCACAAAGCCATGCTTTGATCAACAAATGATCAGCAGCACTTCGTACGCCACATTACCAAATTGGGAATGTATCACCAGTAACCATCAACTACATAACCTTTGAGCTCGTACGTCTCAGAGAAGGGTGTTAAGCTAAGAGAATAAATCTCCACCACCAAACAAAAATGTATTTGATAGAAACCAGCTGTACATCTCAAAGTGTAATGTCAGACATACATCCGTACAAGTCTATTCCGGGTTCGAACAGAACCGAAGGCACTTCACAAAGAAGCCCTTGCACATCCGAATAATCCCTAATCACGTCCGGACTTCCCATCACAAAGGGTGATCAAATCTCTATACCGGGGATCAGCCGGTGCAGAGACATTGGACGAGTTATCCTTTCGTTTTCAAAAATATCCGGTCTTCACCAACAGTCTTCAAATGCTATCCATAACGTCGTATCACTATTCGGAATGGGTTATATGTCACAAAGTCCTCTCCTGGCTAAACCGAATAGTGGGCGCAATATTTAAAAACCATATGGATAATGGAATCTCAATTAAGTCACAACTTATTACCCAAAACTTTACTATCAAATGGTTTAAACAAATTACCATTTACAAATCTTTTTGAACAAAAAGATTCACTTCACAAAGTTTACCAATCTTTCACAAAGATTCATTAATATCTTTCCAATTCAAATCTTTTATACAAAAGATGCGCTTTTCAGATCCCTTTTCAATTTGAAAACAAACATCACCAATCTTTAACAAAGATTTATTCATAGCCCTTTCCAAAGCAATTTTCCTTTCAAATTGGATTAATTCATCCAATCTTTAAATCAAAGATTCAATTCATAGCTTTCAAAATCATTTCCACAAAACAATTCCATTCCAAATCTTTTACATAAAAGATACACCATTTAAAATCCTCTTCGATTTCAAAACAAGGTTCAACCATCTTTCACAAAGATTCATTTATAGCTTTCAAAACTTCAAACTTGGAATCTTTCAACACATCTCAACACTATTTCGATTCAAACACAAATTGGAAATTCCTTTCTTTATATGAAAGCTATTATTATTTGAAAACCAATAGTTTTCGTTTCGGAAAAATCCGGTCACATTTGCATGAGTTAAAGCCCTTGGGTTAAATTCAAATTCTCAAAACAATACTTTTAAAATGGTTTAAAAACCCATATAAACACATTTATAACTTATATAACCTTTTCAAACAAAAATTTCCAAACATAGGATTCCATTTCAAATCTTGAATTTAAATTCAAATCAAACCATTTTAAATTTCAAAACTTTGTTAAGTTATTCAAAAATGATTTTCAACTTTAAAACTCCTTTTCAAAAGCTTTTAAAATTCAACCCAATTCCATTTCCAAAATTATTTGGATTCAAAACTCGACTTTTAAACTAAAAATATCTGTGACTTAACCGATTTCCTTATGAAATCCATATTTGTGTGTGTATAGTATGGTCCAGGGTTTTACACAATCGTGTCACATCGTCAATCATCACAGATTTAAACACAGATTTTTTTTTGAAAAGCGGTATAAACTATAACGCTTATCTTTATTTGCAGATCACAGATAATTAAATATAAGTTCATCGCAGATAATTATTTTACATCACAGATAATTAAATTACATCACCATTCACAGCTCAAATCAGAAATCAGAATATCACATATTAGATAGGATAATTAATTCAAGGCATCTCATACAATACAATCATTCATAAGCAATTCAAGCATTCAATTATCATTTATAAACAAGATACTTAATTGTTTAATCATTAATTAATTCAATTAATTTCCAGTTTTAATTAACTACTTATCCAATATAAATCATTTGATATAAATTAATTAATCAATCACCTTGATTAATTATTCTTAATTAATTAATTATTCTTGATTAATCACATTAATTAAATTAACTTTTAAGTTAATTACATAATTAATTATCACATAATTACCCTTAAGTAATTAGAAATTTATCCACCTTTAACTATTAATTAATTAATTTACCTTTAATTAATTACTTAAATAAATTATCCTTTAATTATTAAGTAATTATCTCTTAATTACTTATTTTAATTAATCAACCTTCAATTAAATTAAAGCAATTAACCTTTAAGTAATCACATTAGGTAATGATCCTTTATGAATCAAAAATAAATCATTACATATCTTAATTATCATGTAAAACTTTTGTTACTTAAACCTTTATAATAAATCACCATTTACAAATAAAACAACTTAAGTTCCTTAAGTTAATTTAAAATTTGAAAGCATTTCGTTTGAACTTCTAAAACATAGTTAATGTGTTTTGAAAACTTGGTTAAATTAACACATGATTTTTAAAACTTTGTTAAAAATAGTTTAAAACCTGCTGTTCCAAAATTACCCGAGCCCGCTACCAAAATGCTCGAGCTATACCCCGAGGCCAAACTTTCTTTTAACTTTGTTTAATTTAAACTTTAAAACAGTTGCAACAGGAAAGATTCACGCATACTCGAGCCTAACCCAATAATCCTTCGAGCCATCATCAAAGTTTCACGAGCCCAATTTCGAGTAACTTCTTTCTTCTCCAACCCAACACCATCCAGATGCACCAAAGTGCATTGTGCACATGCACCATCAACCGGCCCACCTCCGACCAACGTCGATAGTCCCCGCAGGTCGACGATGACCTCATCATTCAACTTGACAACCTAGTTCCACGATTTCAACGTCGAATCAAAAGCAAGCCTCTCGTTCTCCGTAGTCAAACTTGATCGGAAATCCACTTCGTGCTACGACCTCAGGCCACCTGAAAACTTGTCGTCCTACCCAAGCCTTCGCCACTACCGAACGCTTCATTTCCCTTGCCTCTAGTCAAGTCCGATGCCTCGACGATGCCTCTAGAACCACCCAAACCTGATCGACCAAAATTAGGTCAAAAATCCTAACTCACCGATTTCTGGCCACCATCATTATCAGAAAAATTCTCCATTATTTTTCCTGGAAACCCCAAGCCTCCAGCCACCTCTGGTTACAAGCCCGACGCCTATCATCACTTTGATCGACGGAAATTGACAAAAGACCAAATTTCGATTGACTCTCCAATTCTCTCTCGATCCCAATATAAATTTTTTTGTTTTAACCTTTAAAAATCATGATTTCTGATAATGATCCAGGTTATATAAATGAATCAACAAATTACGATGTTTGAAATTAACATGTTTTTAAGGCTTTCACTGTTTATTTCCCATTTTCCAGATAAACTCAAATCTGTTATACTTAAAAATAATTTTAAATCTTCATTTATGATTAAATGATCATAATTTATTTGAGTACCACAACCTATCGGAATTTAAATGAGAAGATTTGAATTTTAACTTTGTTTTAAATTCTGTAAAACAAGAACAGTATTCATATTGACACATTACAAATACGCACATGCATCTTTAAAAATTTATACATGTGTATTTATATTTGTAACTGAAATATTATCACATACAGGCATTATCATAGGCAAACCAAAATTCATATATAGACGGTTTAAAATGTTTGCTCACCTTGCTTGGTCGAACAGAGGACAGACTTCTTATTTCTGGTTCCAGGTTTTAAATGCTTTGGTTTTGATTCCTGAAGCTTTCTTTATTTTCTAGTTTTGCTTCTTGGATCTGGAAGCTTGCAAATTGATTTGTTTCGAATTTATGCCGAGATAATTTGCTTTGATCTTCCAGGTTTTGAAAAAGCTGTTGTTCGATTTCATCTCAAGGTTTTGAAAATTCTGCTTGCTGATTGTTGATGATTTGTTTTAAACATTTGATCAAGTTGTTGCTTCAAGTTTAAACTGTTGATCTGGTTGCTTTTGAAACAAGCTTTTTTAGATTTTTGATTTAATTTTTTTTTTGTTCAGTTTTGAAAAAGATTGAGAAATCTGATTTCTCTTACTTGTTCATATTTTTTTATAAATTTTAGATAAAAAGAAAAACCCTTTTCTTGCCACTTGTATTAACAAATAAAGATATGCTTACACTTGTTAATCTTGAATGAACACTTGTTAAAGCATATCATACTTAATTTACAAATGTCATCTAAAATGAAATTTATGTTTATATCCTTGCTCCAATTAAATTTTAAATTGTGTTTAAAACCCTTTTTTAATTGTATATTTACAATACGTCTCTTTTTACATTACCATATGTTTTAATGTTATATACAATCTATGTTTTTATTATTTTCAAATGGTATTAGGCTTTATTAATTTAAAAAGGTAAATATATATTAAGACTTTATATTCATACATTTTATTTTGTACTTGTACAAATTTATAACAAATGATTTTGAAATCAAATTATATTATATCTACAATTCTAATTATATACATAAATTATTTTCCAAAATACAACTTTTAAATCCAATTAATTTTATAAAAATATTAATTATTGAATTTCAATCTCAAAATCAAATTTTAAGTGATAATCCATTTATATAAATAATTAAACATACATCTTATTTTAATTTTGAAAATCAAACACAATTTATATTAATTGCCAATTATTTCCAAATTTAATCCCAAAGATTAAATTAATTACCAATTAAATTTGACTTAAAAGTCGGGATCGTTACAGATTCCCCCTTAAGAAAATTTCGTCCCCGAAATTTGCAAGTAGGGAGGCAACAAAAATAGATGAACACACAAAGATAGAGAAATAGTTTTCCAGATCAAACTAAAAATCTATTCTGCATTTGGCTTACCAAATCAAAATATCAATAATAGATACTAGAATGAGTTCCTTCAACACTTCACAAGATACTCGGGTCATTCATCCTACGAGATATGCAGGGGCATTTGTTAATTCAAAGGGATAACTAACCATTCATAGAACATATCTGGACCCCAAAGAATAGACAGATATATTGATACAATCCTAAAAATTTTAGTTTAGAAACCAAATTATACCTATCAACCATAGCAACCAAAGCAACAATTCATCCAAACAAACAATTCTGACCCGTTTAGAGTTTATGTCCCATGCAAATATATCCAAGCTTCTTCCTGAAGCTGCCAGGAAACCATCAAACAATTGAAATTGGATGAAGAACAAAAGAGATTAGGAAGAGAAAACGAGATAGAAACTTATCTACACGATTTGCAGGGCCACCATCACACCGAAGCTCCTACTTGTAGCTTCCCCAAGACATCAGAGAATTGAAATTGAATCGAAGGAGATTGATAGGAAAAGATTGTTTCCGTTGTTGTTTAAGGGTATTGACCATTAGTACTGGTACTTCCCTATCCCCTATCTCGTCCTCTTCTTGCACTATACTCACTATCAGTGGATAGTAAGAGAATTTACTGAGGCACATGAATGGATATCGTAGGGATATACTCATGCTAGGGTATACTTCACCCTATCTCTAATGAGTCACTTAACATGTTATACTCCTGAGCTAAATTTTCAACCTCCAGCTTTGATACCAAAATGTCACGGTCTAAGCCTTCGGCCGCCCGAAAGTGGGTAACCCCCCACCGTGGCATGACACCGGTAACCTGCCCTTGCTTTTAGGGCCAGCCTTTCGACTGTCACACCTTACGCCTAACCAACCCCTCGCAGAGGACGTGTAGGGGTAAGAGTCTCCTGCTCGTCACCAAACAAAAAGCGAGAACCCCCCATCACGTTTCACAAAGATAAGAAAGGCCAGTCATACATCCATACAAGTCTGTTCCGGGTTCAAACAGAACCGAAGGCACTTCACAAACAAGCCCTTGCATGTCCGGATAATCCCTAATCATGTTCAGACTTCCCGTCACAAAGGGTTGTCAAATCTCTATACCGGGGATCAGCCGGTGCAGAGATATTCGACGAGTTATCCTTTCGTTTTCGAAAATATCCGGTCTTCACCAGCGGTCTTCAAATGCTATCCATAACGTTGTATCACTATTCGGAATGGGTTATATGACACAAAGTCCTCTCCCGGCTAAACTGAATAGTGGGCGCAATATTTGAAAACCATATGGATAATGGGATCTCAATTAAGTCACAACTACCCAAAACTTTATTTCAAATGGTTTAAACAAATTACCATTTACAAATCTTTTTGAACAAAAAGATTCACTTCACAAAGTTTACCAATCTTTAACAAAGATTCATTAATATCTTTCCAATTCAAATCTTTTATACAAAAGATGCGCTTTTCAGATCACTTTTCAATTTGAAAATAAACTTCACCAATCTTTAACAAAGATTTATTCATAGCCCTTTCCAAAGCAATTTTCCTTTCAAATTGGATTAACTCATCCAATCTTTAAATCAAAGATTCAATTCATAGCTTTCAAAATCATTTCCACAAAACAATTCCATTCCAAATCTTTTATATAAAAGATACACCATTTAAAATCCTCTTCGATTTCAAAACAAGGTTCGAGCATCTTTCACAAAGATTCATTTATAGCTTTCAAAACTATTTCAGTTCAAACTTCGAATCTTTCAACACATCTCAAAACTATTTCGATTCAAACACAAATTGGAAATTCCTTTCTTTATATGAAAGCTATTATTATTTGAAAACCAATAGTTTTCGTTTCGTAAAAATCCGATTACATTTGCACGAGTTAAAGCCCTTGGGTTAAATTCAAAAAAACAATACTTTTAAAATGGTTTAAAAACCCATATAAACACATTTATAACTTATATAGCCTTTTTAAACCAAAATTTCCAAACATAGGATTCCATTTCAAATCTTGAATTTAAATTCAAATCAAACCATTTTAAATTTCAGAACTTTTTTAAGTTATTCAAAAATGATTTTCATCTTCAAAACTCCTTTTCAAAAGCTTTTAAAATTCAACCCAATTCCATTTCCAAAATTATTTGGATTCATAACTCGACTTTTAAATTTAAAATATCTGTGACTTAACCGATTTCCCCGTGAAATCCATATTTTTATGTGTATAGTGTGGTCCAGGGGTTTTACACAATAGTGCAACATCATCAATCATCACAGATTTAAACACATGAATATATTTGATAAGCGCTATAAACTATAACGCTTATCTTTATTTGCAGATCATAAATAAGTAAATATAAGTTCATTGCATATAATTATATTACATCACAGATAATTAAATTACATCACCATTCACAGCTCAAATCAGAAATTAGAAATCAGAATATCACAAATTAGATAGGATAATCAATTTAAGGCATCTCATACAATACAATCATTCCTAAGCAATTCAAGCATTCAATGATCATTTATAAACAGGATTAATTAATTGTTTAATCCTTAATTAATTCAATTAATTTCCAATTTTAATTAATTACTTATCCAATACAAATCATTTGATATAAATTAATTAATCAATCACCTTAATTAATTATTTTTAATTAATTAATTATTCTTGATTATTCACATTAATTAAATTAACTTTTAAGTTAATTACAAAATTAATTATCCCGTAATTACCCTTAAGTAATTAGAAATTTATCCACCTTTAATTATTAATTAATTAATTTACCTTTAATTAATTACTTAAATAAATTATCCTTTAATTATTAAGTAATTATCTCTTAATTACTTATTTTAATTAATCAACCTTCAATTAAATTAAAGAAATTAACCTTTAAGTAATCGCATTAAGTAATGATCCTTTATGAATCAAAAATATATCATTACATATCTTAATTATCATTTAAAACTTTTATTACTTAAACCTTTATAATAAATCACCATTTACAAATAAAACAACTTAAGTTCCTTAAGTTAATTTAGAATTTGAAAGCATTTCATTTTAACTTCTAAAATATAGTTAATGTGTTTTGAAAACTTAATTAAATTAACATATGCTTTTTAAAACTTTGTTAAAAATAGTTTTAAACCTCATGTTCCAAAATTACCCGAGCACGCTACCAAAATGCTCGAGCTATACCCCGAGGCCAAACTTTCTTTTAACTTCATCTAATTTAAACTTTAAAACAGTTGCAACAGGAAACATTCACGCATACTCGAGCCTAACCCGATACTCCTTCGAGCCATCATCAAAGTTTCACGAGCCTAATTTCGAGTAACTTCTTTCTTCTCCAACCCAACACCATCCAGATGAACCAAAGTGCATTGTGCACATGCACCATCAACCGGCCCACCTCAGACCAACGTCGATAGTCCCCGCAGGTCGACGATGACCTCATCATTCAACTTGACAACCCAGTTCCATGAATTCAACGTCGAATCAAAATCAAGCCTCTCGTTCGAAAATCCGTAGTCAAACTTGATTGGAAATCCACCTCGTGCTATGACCTCAGGCCACATGAAAACTTGCCGTCCTACCCAACGCTTCATTTCCCCTACCTCTAGTCGACTCTGATGCCTCGACGATGCCGCTAGAACCACCCAAACCTGATCGACCAAAACTAGGTCAAAAACCCTAACTTGCTGATTTCTGGCCACCACCATCATCAGAAAAATTCTCCATTATTTTTCCTGGAAACCCCAAGCCTCTAGCCACCTCTAGTTACAAGCCCGACGCCTATCATCACTTTGATCGACGGAAATTGACAAAAGACCAAATTTCGATCAACTCTCTAATTCTCTCTCGATCCCAATATGAAAATTCTGTTTTAACCTTTAAAAATCATGATTTCTGATAAAGATCCAGGTTATATAAATGAATCAACAATACGATGTTTGAAATTAACATGTTTTAAGGCTTTCACTGTTTATTTTCCATTTTCCAGATAAACTCAAATCTGTTAAACTTAAAAATAATTTAAATCTTCATTTATGATTAAATGATCACAATTTATTTGAATACCACAACCTATCGGAATTTAAATGAAAAGATTTGAATTTTAACTTTGTTTTGAACTCTGTAAAACAAGAACAATATTCATATTGATACATTACAAACATGCACAGGCATCTTTAAAAATTTATACATGTGTATTTATATTTATAACTAAAATATTATCACACACAGGCATTATCATAGGAAAACCAAAATTCATATATAGACAGGTTAAAAAGTTTGCTCACCTTGCATGGTCGAACAGAGGACGGACTTCTTATTTCTGGTTCCAGGTTTTAAATGCTTTGGTTTTGATTCCTGAAGCTTTTTTTATTTTCTAGTTTTGCTTCTTGGATCTGGAAGCTTGCAAATTGATTTGTTTGGAATTTATACTGAGATAATCTTTGGTTTGATCTTCCAAGTTTTGAAAAAGCCGTTGTTTGATTTCATTTCCAGGTTTTGAAAACTCTACTTGCTGATTGTTGATGATTTGTTTTAAACATTTGATCAAGTTGTTGCTTCAAGTTTAAATTGTTGATCTGGTTGCTTTTGAAACAAGCTTTTTTAGATTTTTGATTTAAATTTGTTTTTGTTCAGTTTTGAAAAAGATTGAGAAATCTAATTTCTCTTACTTGTTCATATTTTTATAAATTTTATATAAAAAGAAAAACCCTTTTCTTGCCACTTGTATTAACAAATAAAGATATGCTTACACTTGTTAATCTTGAATAAACACTTGTTAAAGCATGTCATACTTAATTTATAAATGTCATCTAAAATGAAATTTATGTATATATCCTTGCTCCAATTAAATTTTAAATTGTGTTTAAAACCCTTTTTTAATTGTATATTTACAATACATCCCTTTTAACATTACCATATGTTTTAGTGTTATATACAATCTATGTTTTTATTATTTTCAAATGGTATTAGGCTTTATTAATTTACAAAGGTAAATACATATTAAGACTTTATATTCATACATTTTATTTTATACTTATACAAATTTATAACAAACGATTTTGAAATCAAATTATATTATATCTACAATTCTAATTATATACAAAAATTATTTTCCAAAATACAATTTTTAAATCCAATTAATTTTATAAAAAATATTAATTATTGGATTTCAATCTCAAAATCAAATTTCAAGTGATAATCCGTTTATATTAATAATTAAACATACATCTTATTTAAATTAAAATCAAACACAATTTATATTAATTGCCAATTATTTCCAAATTTAATCCCAAAGATTAAATTAATTACCAATTAAATTTGACTTAAAAGTTGGGATCGTTACAATTTTACTTCCCACTTGGAATGCAACATTACCTTTTAGTCGAAGACATAGTGTCAGCATTCATCCATACAAGTCTTTTAGGAAAAGAACGAACTGAAGGCACTACTTCTACTATATCCATTTTAGAGTCACTCTTAGAATTAGTAGCAAGCAGCCCTTGCACTTACAAGAACTCCATCTTTTATTCCATCATCTTCAAGATATCTTCACTTCGTAACGCATGTGTTGGATTGAAGTGGTTTTCGAATAATATATCTGATCCAGGTCACTTTGTAACAATATTTGATAGCTTCCGGTAAACTTAACCCCTGTTCTTTAGGAAATAAATAGTCAAAGATTAGATCGAAGATCACCTCCTACTTGTTAGTGGATGGATTTCCATATCGCTTGTCCTAAAAAACGAAACAAGATTTATACATAAAGTACAACATCATCTACTATGACTATGCTATAAAACTGACGTGTTGCTCTTAGATATTTCCAAGTTATGTTTGGGTCCAAATTCGGTAGTCAGTTATCTAACTATCAAACAACAAACAACAATAAAGATTTACATTTCCCATGGAAATCACTAAGACACTAAAAACTAAACTTTGATTTATTTGAAAACCTTATTAACTTGATCCTAAGGTCTTTTTTGAAGCACTATTTCCAAATTCCTTACATCCCTTTTATACTTATAAACATCAACACTTATTTTATTGTTATCGATATATTTACAAAAAATTATAAAAGTTTTCTTCTTTTCAAATTCCACATCAAATTCCCAAATAGATTCCATATAAAACATTACATTCCATAAATCCAACCCACTATCCTTTATCAAATTTCCCTTTTAAAAAGCTCACTTCATAATTCATATAACATATAAACTTCCAAATGAATTTATAATTCACTTTTATAAACTCCAAGTCAATTTATGAAAACTTTCTAAATTAATTATATATCTTGAAGAATCATTTATACTTTTCCTCAATTCAAGATCTCTTTAAGAATTTAGGAAAACTCGTTATATAAACATTCCTTGTTTGAACAAACTTCCAAAAATAACTTTAATCGGTAACACAGAATCTACCTATTGATATGTTCCAATGATGAACTCCACCAAATTTTGCTGCTCGAAGCACCTCACCACCACGAACTCCAAACCGAGCTCGAATTTACCTATTGGCGCCTCCATCTCCATGAAAACCAAACCTTAGCTATCGACGAACGTCAATCATCATCATGGAATGCCGTCGAAATCTCATTAAAATACTACATCACCGTACGATCACGACGGCACTAGAGGCGACATCTAATTCTTTCTAGATAACGATAAATTGATTTTTGAAGTTTATGAACAAAATGTACCCTTTCTGTAAAACGAAGATAACTCGATTGTCGTGACCCAAATTTCTGCTTTTGAAAATCGACACCTGTACTTCACTTGTACTCGAATGTCGCAGATTCAATCTTACTCGTGTCGAAGCTTATAATAAGTACAACAACACAATGGAAGAAATGAATAATATACATATCATTGATACACAACAGATACAATATCTGATACGATCATGATACAATAGATCCATAAATATCAGAGATAAGACACAGCAGCAGAAAGAGATGACATAAACTCGAACTCCAAAGAAGGAACTCCAATATCAGCAATCTCCATCTCCAAAGCACCAATCCAGAAATAGCTCGAACTCCCAATCAATTTGTACTAAGCAAGGTCGGTCATCCAAAAACTGAAGAAGATTTCCAAAGACTGAAGGGTACAGAATCTACTCCTACTATTTGATAATCTGAAAACCCAACTCCAGACTGCCCGTGTGGAAAATTATGGGCACCCAGAGTTTAGGAAGGGAACAATAAACTCCGGGTCAGTCATGGAACTGGTATGAGCAAACAAAATAGTTTTATCTTTAAAACAAACAACAAAAGATTTTAAAAGTTGAAACCTACAATGATTTTTGGAAAATGAAACTACCATAAAGCATCCCGCCACACACACAATGCAAGCGCACACTTGGAGGAGATTTCTCCTTATGACAGTCAAAAATGCTTGATACGCGAAAACCATTTGTTATTATTATTAGTGCATAGTACAAAAAACCTTTTGAAAGTATAATGTTAATGTTAGCCAGCATATGTACCATTATAGTATGCCTACTATAGCTACCATATTAAATCGCAGGTTCTACAACTAAAACCGTAAAGGGCGCGTATTGGATGATTGGATCTCCAACAAATGGTCAGGCTAAGGAACTTCCTTAAAAATGGATCGCCTCTGGGGGAACGCCCCCACGAACCCAAGGGTTCATTACCGAGACAAGGCCGGCGTACTCCCTTCCCGGTATTAACACCTAAGATATGCCACCCCCGTTCATAACCAACCTTTATCCGAACGCTCGACACCTACAACCACATAGCAATAAGTATGCAGCAACCACTAGGTAAATATCTGGGCTCCATACCATGATACCACCTTTTATCCAAAAGAGATGGACATACCCTAGGGGAGCGACCCCTGCAACCTTGCCATAAAATTCCTTTTTCGACCATTTTCGGGTTATGAGGCTCGATGAGGTCTCGTCCACAAAGCTACGCTTTTTCACAAAGCCATGTTTTGATTAACAAATGACCAGCAACACTTCGTATGCCACATTACTAAATTGGGAATGTATCACTAGTAAACATCAACTACATAACCTCTGGGCTCGTACGTCTTAGAGAAGGGTGTTAAGCTAAGAGAATAAATCTCCACCACCAAACAGAAATATATTTGTTAGAAACTAGCTTTACATCTCAAAGTGTAATGTCAGACACACATCCATACAAGTCTGTTCCGGGTTCGAACAGAACCGAAGGCACTTCCAAAGAAGCCCTTGGAATCCGGGTATTCACAATCCTGATTGGACTCCCCATCACATATGGAGATCTCTATACCGTAGCTACTCAGTGCAGAGTCATTCGATAGGTTATCCTATCGTTCTCGTAAATACCCGGTCTTCATCACCGGTCTTCAAATGCTATCCATAACGTCGTATCATTATTAGGAATGGGTTATATGACACAAGGTCCTCTCTCGGCTAAATCGAATAATAAGCGTAATATTTAAAAACATATGGATAATGGGGTTTCAGTTAAGTCACAACTTTAAAACCCAAAACCTTTCTTTTCAAATGGTTTAAACAAATTACCATTTTCAAATCTTTTAAACAAAAAGATTACTTCACAAAGTTCACCCATCTTTTACAAAGATTCATTCATATCCTTTCAAATCAGTTTCCTTTTCAAATTGGATTAACTTATCCAATCATTAAATCAAAGACTCAAACCATAGTTTTCAAAACCATTTCCAAAGGTTCATTCATATCTTTCAAAACAATTCCCATTTCAAATCTTTTATACGAAAGATACTTCAATTTCAAACAAAGTTTAACCATTTTTCACAAAGATTTATTCATAGCTTTCAATTTATTTTCATTTCAAAAACTTGAAATCCCTTTAACACAAATTGGAAATTCTTTCCTTATATGAAAGCTTTTATTATTTGAAAACCAATAGTTTTCGTTTCGAAAATATCCGATTTCATTTATACAAGTTAAAGTCCTTGGGTTAAATTCAATTTATCAAAATAATATTTCTTTTAAAATGGTTTAAACCCATTTAACACATTTATAACTTGTAACCTTTTTAAACATATAATTTCCAAACATAGAATTCAATTTCAAATTTTGAATTCAAATTCAAATCAAACTGTCACGACCCGAACTCGATGTCCAACAAACAACCATCAAATTCGTTTCGCGGGAGCTTGCAACACCATTAAATGATAAATAACACAGCGGAAATAAAAGATGATATCACTGATATAACATGAATACAATATCTGATACATCAATTTGATACAATGATAATCATCAACATCAGGGAATATACAACACAAAATACAGCGGAACACGATACAATATGAAATAAGTCTTCTCAGAATATAATACGGCAACTCTGATCCAAAAAGCTCCAAAGACAAAGCTCCAAAACTCCTAGCTCGATCCACCATCAAGGTAGCACTAAGCTAAGTAAGTCTCGTTCATATCCAAAGACTGAACTAGATCCATATGATCTACTGAACCTAATTATCTGAAAAACCAAACTCTAGACTGCCCGTGTGGAAAGATTTTGAGCACCCAGAGTTTAGGAAAGAAACAATAAACTCTGGATCAGTCGTGGGACTGGTGTGAGCAACAAAAATAGTTTATCTTTAAAAAAACAATGAAATATTTTAAAATAGATTGGCAATGCTTTTTAGAAATGAGACTACCATAAGGCCTCCCGCACACACACACAATGCAAACGCAGAATCGGAGGAGATTTCTCCTTGTGATAGTCAAAGATGCTTGATACGCATTAAAAAGAAATATTTGATATTATTAATAGTGCATAGTGTATGAAAAATCATTTCGAAAGTAAAGATATAAATCTTAGCCAGCATAGACATTTCGCACTTATGCCTACTATAGCTACCATGTTCAATAGCAGGTTACCGCCACATTCCATGGCAGGTTATACAATTGCAATCGTAAAAGTTTGTATTGGATGAATGAGTTTCCAACAAATGGTCGGGCCAAGGAACTTCCCATCGCCACATGGAAACGCCTCTGGAAGGACGCCCCGAGAACCCAACTGGATCTCTGCCAAACAAGGCCGGCTACCCCCCTTCCCGGGGGAATATACGAAACCTCAGATATGCCACTCCCGGTCCTTTGGGACCTTTAAACGAGAGCTCTCTAACCAACAACATCAACGGTAAATAATATAGTGTGTCCACATGAGTAAATATCTGGGCTCCATTCCATGATACTACCCTTTTCCAAAAGGAATGGTCATACCCTAGGGAAGCTATCCTTGAAAACCTTACCGCACAATTCCTGTTTCGACCATTACCGGTTTGTGAGGCTCGACGAAGTCTCTTCCACAAAGCCACGCTTTATACAAAAGCTGTGCTTTGGGTCAACAAATGATCATAGAAATGATCACAAAGATAAAAGATCAAACAAATGATCATATCACAAATGATCAAACAATGATCATTTCGCAACAACACTCAGCATACCACATTACCAAGATGGGAATATATCGCTGATAACCTTCAACTACATAACCTCTGAGCTCGTACGTCTCAGAGAAGGGTGTTAAGCTAAGAGAATAAATTCTCCGCCACCAACAGAAATATATTTGAAAGAAATCTGCCTTATATCTCAAATTGTAATGTCAGACATAACAATCCAAACAAGTCTGTTCTGGGTTCGAAAAGAACCGAAGGCACTTCCAATGAAGCCCTTGCAATCCGGTTATTCATAATCCCGATTGGACTTCCCATCACTTAGGGAGTCTCTATACCGTTGCAACTCAGTGCAGAGACAATCGATAGGTCATCCTATCGTTCTCGCAAATACCCGATCTTCACCACCGGTCTTCAAATGCTATCCATAACGACGTATCACATATTCGGAATGGGTTATACGACCCAAAGGTCCTTTCCCGGCTAACCCGGATAGTGAGCGCAATATTTAAAACATATGGATACAGGATTTCAATTAAGTCCCAACTTAATAATTCCAAACTTTCTTTCAAATGGTTTAAACCAATTACCATTTCAAATCTTTTAAACAAAAAGATTTATTTCACAAGGTTCACTCAGTTTCACAAAGATTCATTTACGGATTTCAAAACAAATTTCCGTTTCAATTGAACTAATTTATTTAAATCTTTAAATCAAAGATTTATCTCATAGCTTTCAAAACTTGTTTCCAAAGATTCATTCATAACTTGGAAAATCATTTTCGATTCAAACTTGAAATCTCTTTAATATAAATTGGAAATTCATTACTCATATGAAATCTTTTTATCAATTAGAAACAATAGTTTTATTTCGGAAAAAAAAAACCCCGATTCTATTTATACAAGTTAAAAATCTTTGAGTTAATTCAAATTTCCAAATCAACGCTTAAAAACGGTTTAAACCCGTATAACTTGTAAAGTCCTTTTTAAATCATAAATACCGAATATAGAATTCAATTTCAGATTTTTGAATTTCAATTTAAATCCGATTATTCAAATTCCAAATCTTTATTAGTTATTCAAAAATAACTTTTATTCTTAAAACAGCATTTCAAAAGTTTTCCACATTAAACTTAATTTATTTCCAAAAATATTTGAATTAAAAATTCAAATTCAAACTTATTTAAAAATCTGTGACTTAACCGATTTCCACGTGAAATCCATATTTGTGTGTGTATAAGTGTGGTCCAGGGGTTTAACACAATAGTGCAACATTATTCAATCATCACAGATCAATTACGACAATATATCCAATAAGCGATATAAACTATAACGCTTGTCTTCATTCACAGATCACAGATATACATATCACAGGTAATGAATTACATCACAGATAATTAATTACATCACAGATCACAATACGAATCAGGATATAACACAAAGCATCACATGTCAGGGATATCAAACAATTCATCATCCAATATAAACCAAACATCCATAAATAGGGTCAATTTAATTATCTGATTAATTTAAATCAGATTAATGTCTATGGGTAAATTTGCTAGTCATAGTAAATTAATAATCAATTGATTTCAAAACATTTAATAAATTATCTTTTAAATAAATCATTAATTAACTCTTCACTAAAAATTAATCCTTAATTAAGTAATTAAATCTTTAATTATTTATTTAATTAACCCAAATCATTAATTAATTTAAATAATAAATTATCCATTTTAATTAACTTAATTTACAAATTAATTCCTATTCCTTTTCAAATTATTAAATTAATAAATTTATTCTGAAATCTATTATTAGGTCTTAATTACTAAATTTATTACTTTAAATCGTTAAGTAAAAATCTTGATTATAAATCAAACTTAATTACCCATTTATTTTTTTAATCATTAATTACTTAATTAACTAACTATGGATCCATAATTAAATTACTTAATTCATTACTAATTACAATTAAAAAGTAATTATTCTTAATTACCTTCAGAAAATAATCAATTTATATTAATTTATTCACTAATTAACATTTTTCAAGAAATCTCATTTAAACTTTGAAATCAACTTATTACAAATTTGAGAACTTTGATGTTAATTAAATTCCAACACTGGTTTTATATCAATCACTTGATTAAAATATTAATTTGATTCCAAACTTTGTTAAGTGTTTATTTAATTCATTAATTAGTACTAAAGCTTGATTTGAAAACTTAATTAATATACCTTTGAAACTTATTAATTTTATCTCCAATATGCTTTCAACTAAATTTCATTTTCTAAAATTTACAGAAGCATTTTCTTTTGTTTTAAAAAGAAATCTGGATATGGTTTTCATTCTAAATTTCAAAGACAGGTTGACAACACCCAAAGACCTGAGCCCAACATTAAAATACCCGAGTAAAACTTTGGTTGCTTCAAGCCAAATATGGTTTTTCACGTGTTCGAACATGCGAACAACTCCTACTCCTGTACCTTTCTTCCTTCCCAAATGCTTCACCCAAATACGCAAGCTTGCACGTACACGTGCACACTTCATCGGAGGCCCTCCAATCTCGATCGAACTCTCCGGCACATCACGCTTTGATGGGACAGTCCATTCCAACCACCACCGTATCATTTCGAGCTTCCAATCAAAAACGAGTACCCAGAGTCGAACCTGGAACAACTCCATGCCAGAAAAATTCTCGTCGACGACAATCTGGATCACCGGAGCCCACGCGAGCCTGACCAACCCTCCGCCACTCGCCCACGTTCCCATCCCCATAGGTGCGTTCGAACTCGACGCCTTGATGAAAATGCAGCAATCAATTTTCCATCTCTGTTCAAAACAGGTGTCGAAACCCTAAATTGAACTTGTCCAACCCAAACGTGCAATAGAAAATTTCTTTAATAATTTTTCCAAACCCAACAATGATCAAACTTGCTTCAATTCAAGTTTCAGCTTTTAAAATTGATTTGATTGTTTGAAAATGGACAAAATGCAAATTTGGTTCACATATACATTACTCTTAAAATACCAAACTAAAAATCTTCGTTTTAGTTTTAAAAATCATAAATTTCAGTATCGATTTAGATTATGAACTTGAATTATTATTATTTTTACAACGATCAATTTTTTTTTCTTTTTATCAAAATCCAAGTTAAATACCTGTAAAGAAATTTTACAGTGATGTATTCTTTCAAAAGTCCTAGTCTAAAAGGTTTTGGGTAATGAGATTTTTGATTTTTCTTTAAACAGGATTGAAGCATGTTGCCTGTAAACAAAATATGTTGCAAACATACACACCATATCTACATATATATACCTAAACATACATACATATTTAACAGCTAAACAACATTTCATAATGCATTCAAATATCAACCACAATATCAAGGTATAGAAGTAGATCATGGGTGGAAAGTTTGCTCACATTGAAAAGTTTTGAAAAACAGAGAGTTGTTGCTTTGAAAACTGCAGTATTAATTTTTTTCCTTTTTGAATCCCAGGTTTGATATCTTCCAAGTTTGAAGTTGTTTCAGATGCAACTGAAACTTCTCTCTCTTTTTTTTCTTGTAGGCTTTGCTTATTTTTACTAAACGAACTAAAATAGATATGAATGTTTATATACATATAAAAAGAGGTTTATACAGATAGGTGCTATCTAGTATAGGCTTACTTCTTTTGCTTGAACATGTACTTCCTTTATTTAACTAAAGATCTTGAATGTTTTGGAGGCTGAAAGGAAGTAGCCTACTTCGGCTGAGATGATATCAAGACATGCTGAGGAGATGAGGCATTTAATGCATGTGTCCTAATTTATTTACAACTTATACTATTTGTTATGTATGTATACTTCTTGCTTTGTATAAGCATGCTCATGTGTACTTGTGCTTATATAAAATTCATTTGATTTTATATTTTTGTTTGTTTGCAGTTTTTAGTTTCTTTCTTTTGATGTTTACTTTACATTTTACTTACTTTTCATATTTGTTTTATGCTTTGTATTCTTTTTTTTCTCTTAATATGTTCCTTACTTGTTGCAGCCTCTTTCCTATATTTTTATTTATGTATGTAAATTTTATTCTAGTTTTGTTTGTTTTTATTTTATAGTTTGATTACTAAACATTGATTTATAACTTATATTTTATTTTATGCTTTTTATTATTATTTTTAAAGAAACTTCATTTTGAACTTCCAAATCAAACTTTTGTTTATAATTCCGTTCAATTGAAAATATTTAACTTTATATTTTACTCTATACACTTATATTCAATATTGATATGTAGTTTTATTTTATTTTATTTTAAACACTTTATTTCAATTCCAATTCAATTACATTTAAAATAAGTTTCAAATCCCATTTATAAAATAAATAAGTATACATATCTTATCAAAATTTGAAAATTTCAAATAAATCCATAATTTAATCCAAAAATTCAATTTAAATTAGAAATTTAAATTCGTCTTTAAAACTGGGATCGTTACAGACTTCCCCCCTTAAAAGGAATTTCGTCCCCGAAATTCACCAGAGAGAGATAACAAAGATAGATGGAAGATAGAGAAATATGTTTACAAATCAAACTATATATTTATTCTGCATTTGGCTTACCGAATCAAAATATCCACAATAGATGTGAGAACAAACTCAATCAATTATGTAATAATTGGGTTACCTGATCTACGAAGTATACATGGTTATTGGTTATTTCGAAGGGATAACTAACCGTTCATAGATTTATATCGAAACACAATAAAATAGATAGAAATAGATTCGATTACGATTTCAGATTCAAGATTTAATTCATTTACGATTTACTGAAAAATAAAACTAAGGGTAGTTCCAGTGTCGAACAAAATTCGAACAATTTAATCGTAAACGAGAAGATTACCTTATAAAATTTCTTTTCCTAAATCAGCTTGTTGAGGTTGAAGAATCATCTCTAATTGCGTACACTTTCTTTACTAAAGTTTGCTTCTTGGTTGGACAATTGTTAATCCTATGTCCCGGATTGCGGCATTTATAGCATCCCGTAGATTCCTGATCTGGCCTCATAAATGGCTCTCTCATTCCTGGCATCCAAGAATTCTTGCATTTATCCGAGTAGTGACCTTTCTCCAAGCAATTGAGACAAGTAACATCCTTCTTTTTCTTCTGTATACTCTTCTTTCCTTTATTTTTCCTCGATTTCTTACTACCAAACTTTCTTTTTCTCCAATTCAAATTACTTGTATCCCCATTCTCCTCCGGATCTTTTTGCTTTTCCAGAGTATCGTATCGATAGCCCACATCAATTAATTCAGAAAAAGATTCCTTGACGTGAGTAGTCATTCGTTCCTGAAACTCCTTGTTCATTCCCCAAATAAACTTTTCATTCTTCTTTAACGGTGTATTCACCAATTCTGGACCAAATCGAGATAATTTAATAAATTTGTTCAAGTACTCCTCAAACGATAAACTCCCCTGCTCTAAATCCATAAACTCCTGATACACTCTCGAGATACCAGCAGACGACATATATCGATGCTCAAACACTTCTTTGAAACGACTCCAAGTAAATTCATCTGCCGACTCATCCACGGTAACAGTTTCCCACCAAACTAAAGCCTCTTCCTGGAGTTGCCAAGAAGCTATCATTCGCATCTGATCATCTTCTAATTTTAGTCCTTTGAAAATCTTTTCGCACAATCGAATCCAGGCTTGTGCTTCGATAACGGCTTCTTTGCCTGTAAATGGCTTTCCACCTAGTCTAGAAAACTTTTGATATAAATCAGCCAAATTCAATTGAGATTGAATAGGAATATCTGTCGTTGCAGGGTTTCGACCAGCTGAAGTGGTACTTTCCTGTCTCATATTTCGTCCTCTTCTTCCACTCATCCTTACTATTTGTAAATAGTAAGAAATCCGATTTAGGCATTCGGACGAAATATCTTAGAGAATAACAACAGATAAAAAGAATAGATTAAGAAATTTGGGTTTTGGTTCCACTGTTTTACTCATTCTAGGGTATACTTCACCCTATCTCTAATGAGCCATCTAAGGTGTTACACTCCGTAGCTAAACTTCTTATTCAACCTTCAGCTCTGATACCAATCTGTCACGATTCGAACTCGATGTCCAACAAACAACCATCAAATTCGTTTCGCGGGAGCTTGCAACACCATTAAATGATAAATAACACAGCGGAAATAAAGGATGATATCACTGATATAACATGAATACAATATCTGATACATCAATTTGATACAATGATAATCATCAACATCAGAGAATATATAACACAAAATACAGCGGAACACGATACAATATGAAATAAGTCTTCTCAGAATATAATACTGCAACTCTGATCCAAAAAGCTCCAAAGACAAAGCTCCAAAACTCCTAGCTCGATCCACCATCAAGGTAGCACTAAGCTAAGTAAGTCTCGTCCATATCCAAAGACTGAACTAGCTCCATATGATCTACTGAACCTAATTATCTGAAAAACCAAACTCTAGACTGCCCGTGTGGAAAAATTTTGAGCACCCAGAGTTTAGGAAAGAAACAATAAACTCTGGATCAGTCGTGGGACTGGTGTGAGCAACAAAAATAGTTTATCTTTAAAAAAAATGAAATATTTTAAAATAGATTCGCAATGCTTTTTAGAAATGAGACTACCATAAGGCCTCCCGCACACACAAATAATGCAAACGTAGAATCGGAGGAGATTTCTCCTTATGATAGTCAAAGATGCTTGATATGCATTAAAAAGAAACATTTGATATTATTACTAGTGCATAGTGTATGAAAAATCATTTCGAAAGTAAAGATATAAATCTTAGCCAGCATAGACATTTCGCACTTATGCCTACTATAGCTACCATGTTCAATAGCAGGTTACCGCCACATTCCATGGCAGGTTATACAATTGCAATCGTAAAAGTTTGTATTGGATGAATGGATTTCCAACAAATGGTCGGGCCAAGGAACATCCCATCGCCACATGGAAACGCCTCTGGAAGGACGCCCCGAGAACCCAACTGGATCTCTGCCAAACAAGGCCGGCTACCCCCTTCCCGGGGGAGTATACAAAACCTCAGATATGCCACTCCCGGTCCTTTGGGAACTTTAAACGAGAGCTCTCTAACCAACAACATCACACGGTAAATAATATAGTGTGTCCACATGAGTAAGTATCTGGGCTCCATTCCATGATACTACCCTTTTCCAGAAGGAATGGTCATACCCTAGGGAAGCTATCCCTGAAAACCTTGCCGCACAATTCCAGTTTTGACCATTATCGGTTTGTGAGGCTCGACGAAGTCTCTTCCACAAAGCCACGCTTTATACAAAAGCTGTGCTTTGGGTCAACAAATGATAATAGAAATGATCACAAAGATAAAAGATCAAACAAATGATCATATCACAAATGATCAAACAATGATCATTTCGCAGCAACACTCAGCATGCCACATTACCAAGATGGGAATATATCGCTGATAACCTTCAACTACATAACCTCTGAGCTCGTACGTCTCAGAGAAGGGTGTTAAGCTAAGAGAATAAATTCTCCGCCACCAACAGAAATATATTTGAAAGAAATCTGCTTTATATCTCAAATTGTAATGTCAGACATAACAATCCATACAAGTCTGTTCTGGGTTCGAACAGAACCGAAGGAACTTCCAATGAAGCCCTTGCAATCCGGGTATTCATAATCCCGATTGGACTTCCCATCACTTAGGGAGTCTCTATACCGTTGCAACTCAGTGCAGGGACAATCGATAGGTCATCCTATCGTTCTCGCAAATACCCGGTCTTCACCACCGGTCTTCAAATGCTATCCATAACGACGTATCACATATTCGGAATGGGTTATACGACCCAAAGGTCCTTTCCAGGCTAACCCGAATAGTGAGCACAATATTTAAAACATATGGATACAGGATTTCAATTAAGTCCCAACTTAATAATTCCAAACTTTCTTTCAAATGGTTTAAACCAATTACCATTTCAAATCTTTTAAACAAAAAGATTTATTTCACAAGGTTCGCTCAGTTTCACAAAGATACATTTACGGATTTCAAAACAAATTTCTGTTTCAATTGAACTAATTTATTTAAATCTTTAAATCAAAGATTTATCTCATAGCTTTCAAAACTTGTTTCCAAAGATTCATTCATAACTTGGAAAATCATTTTCGATTCAAACTTGAAATCTCTTTAATATAAATTGGAAATTCATTACTCATATGAAAGCTTTTTATCACTTAGAAACAATAGTTTTATTTTGGAAAAAAAAACCCCGATTCTATTTATACAAGTTAAAAATCTTTGAGTTAATTCAAATTTCCAAATCAACGCTTAAAAACGGTTTAAACCCGTATAACTTGTAAAGTCCTTTTTAAATCATAAATACCGAATATAGAACTCAATTTCAGATTTTTGAATTTCAATTTAAATCCGATTATTCAAATTCCAAATTTTATTAGTTATTCAAAAATAACTTTTATTCTTAAAACAGCATTTCAAAAGTTTTCCACATTAAACTTAATTTATTTCCAAAAATATTTGAATTAAAAATTCAAATTCAAACTTATTTAAAAGTCTGTAACTTAACCGATTTCCACGTGAAATCCATATTTGTGTGTGTATAAGTGTGGTCCAGGGGTTTAACACAATAGTGCAACATCATTCAATCATCACAGATCAAATACGACAATATATCCAATAAGCGATATAAACTATAACGCTTGTCTTCATTCACAGATCACAGATATACATATCACAGGTAATGAATTACATCACAGATAATTAATTACATTACAGATCACAATACGAATCAGGATATAACACAAAGCATCACATGTCAGGGATATCAAACAATTCATCATCCAATATAAACCAAACATCCATAAATAGGGTCAATTTAATTATCTGATTAATTTAAATCAGATTAATGTCTATGGGTAAATTTGCTAGTCATAGTAAATTAATAATCAATTGATTTCAAAACATTTAATAAATTATCTTCTAATTAAATCCTTAATTAACTCTTCATTAAAAATTAATCCTTAATTAAGTAATTAAATCTTTAATTATTTATTTAATTAACCCAAATCATTAATTAATTTAAATAATAAATTATCCATTTTAATTAACTTAATTTACAAATTAATTCCTATTCCTTTTCAAATTATTAAATTAATAAATTTATTCTGAAATCTATTATTAGGTCTTAATTACTAAATTTATTACTTTAAATCATTAAGTAAAAATCTAGATTATAAATCAAACTTAATTACCCATTTATTTTTTTAATCATTAATTACTTAATTAACTAACTATGGATCCATAATTAAATTACTTAATTCATTACTAATTATAATTAAAAAGTAATTATTCTTAATTACCTTCAGAAAATAATCAATTTATATTAATTTATTCACTAATTAACATTTTTCAAGAAATCTCATTTAAACTTTGAAATCAACTTATTACAAATTTGAGAACTTTGATGTTAATTAAATTCCAACATTGGTTTTATATCAATCACTTGATTAAAATATTAATTTGATTCCAAACTTTGTTAAGTGTTTATTTAATTCATTAATTAGTAATAAAGCTTGATTTGAAAACTTAATTAATATACCTTTGAAACTTATTAATTTTATCTCCAATATTCTTTCAACTAAATTTCATTTTCTAAAATTTACAGAAGCATTTTCTTTTGTTTTAAAAAGAAATCTGGATATGGTTTTCATTCTAAATTTCAAAGACAGGTTGACAACACCCAAAGACCTGAGCCCAACATTAAAATACCCGAGTAAAACTTTGGTTGCTTCAAGCCAAATATGGTTTTTCACGTGTTCGAACATGCGAACAACTCCTGCTCCTGTACCTTTCTTCCTTCCCAAATGCTTCACCCAAATACGCAAGCTTGCACGTACACGTGCACACTTCATCGGAGGCCCTCCAATCTCGGTCGAACTCTCCGGCACATCACGCTTTGATGGGACAGTCCATTCCAACCACCACCGTATCATTTCGAGCTTCCAATCAAAAACGAGTACCCAGAGTCGAACCTGGAACAACTCCATGCCAGAAAAATTCTCGTCGAATACAATCTGGATCACCGGAGCCCACGCGAGCCTGACCAACCCTCCGCCACTCGCCCACGATCCCATCCCCATAGGTGCGTTCGAACTCGACGCCTTGATGAAAATGCAGCAATCAATTTTCCATCTCTGTTCAAAACAGGGGTCGAAATCCTAAATTGAACTCGTCCAATCCAACCGTGCAATAGAAAATTTCTTTAATAATTTTTCCAAACCCAGCAATGATCAAACTTGCTTCAATTCAAGTTTCAGCTTTTAAAATTGATTTGATTGTTTGAAAATGGACAAAATGCAAATTTGGTTCACATATACATTACTCTTAAAATACCAAACTAAAAATCTTCGTTTTAGTTTTAAAAATCATAAATTTCAGTATAGATTTAGATTATGAACTTGAATTATTATTATTTTTACAACGATCAATTTTTTTTTCTTTTTATCAAAATCCAAGTTAAATACCTGTAAACAAAATTTACAGTGATGTATTCTTTCAAATGTCCTAGTCTAAAAGGTTTTGGGTAATGAGATTTTTGATTTTGCTTTAAACAGGATTGAAGCATGTTGCCTGTAAACAAAATATGTTGCAAACATACACACCATATCTACATATATATACCTAAACATACATACATATTTAACAGCTAAACAACATTTCATAATGCATTCAAATATCAACCACAATATCAAGGTATAGAAGTAGATCATGGGTGGAAAGTTTGCTCACATTGAAAAGTTTTGAAAAACAGAGAGTTGTTGCTTTGAAAACTGCAGTATTAATTTTTTTCCTTTTTGAATCCCAGGTTTGATATCTTCCAAGTTTGAAGTTGTTTCAGATGCAACTGAAACTTCTCTCTTCTTTTTTTTCTAGTAGGCTTTGCTTATTTTTACTAAACGAACTAAAATAAATATGAATGTTTATATACATATATAAAGAGGTTTATACAGATAGGTGCTATCTAGTATAGGCTTACTTCTTTTGCTTGAACATGTACTTCCTTTATTTAACTAAAGATCTTGAATGTTTTGGAGGCTGAAAGGAAGTAGCCTACTTCGGCTGAGATGATATCAAGACATGCTGAGGAGATGTGGCATTTAATGCATGTGTCCTAATTTATTTACAACTTATACTATTTGTTATGTATGTATACTTCTTGCTTTGTATAAGCATGCTCATGTGTACTTGTGCTTATATAAAATTCATTTGATTTTATATTTTTGTTTGTTTGCAGTTTTTAGTTTCTTTCTTTTGATGTTTACTTTACATTTTACTTACTTTTCATATTTGTTTTATGCTTTGTATTCTATTTTTTCTTCTCTTAACATGTTCCTTACTTGTTGCAGCCTCTTTCCTATATTTTTATTTATATATGTAAATTTTATTCTAGTTTTGTTTTTTATTTATTTTCTAGTTTGATTACTAAACATTGATTTATAACTTATATTTTATTTTATACTTTTTATGATTATTTTTAAAGAAACTTCATTTTGAACTTCCAAATCAAACTTTTGTTTATAATTCCATTCAATTGAAAATATTTAACTTTATATTTTACTCTATACACTTATATTCAATATTGATACGTAGTTTTATTTTATTTTATTTTAAACACTTTATTTCAATTCCAATTCAATTACATTTAAAATAAGTTTCAAATCCCATTTATAAAATAAATAAGTATACATATCTTATCAAAATTTGAAAATTTCAAATAAATCCATAATTTAATCCAAAAATTCAATTTAAATTAGAAATTTAAATTCGTCTTTAAAACTGGGATCGTTACACAAACTATCAAGTTATTCAAAATAACTTTTTATCTTTGAAATCCCTTTTCAAAAGCTTTTTCCATTTTAACCTAATTACATTTCCAAAACCTTTTTAATTCAAAATTCAATTTTAAAAACATTTCAAAAATCTGTGACTTAACAAATTTCCTCATGCAATCCATATCTCTGTGTGTAAGGTGTAGTCCAGGGGTTTTACATTATAGTGCAACAACATCAATCATTACAATCAAACACAACAATATCGATAAGCGGTATAATCCTATAATGCTTATCTTCATTCACAGAATCACAGATAATGTATTACAGATAAATAAATAATTAATTAAATTACACATAGCTTAATTCACAGAAAAGAATATTACAATTCAGAGATAACAATCAATTCAAGGCATTTCATACAATACAAACATTCATGAGCAATCCAAGCATTCAATAATCATTTATAAACAGGATTAATTGTTTAATCCTAAATTAATTCAATTTAATTTTCAATTAAATTAATTACTCATGAATTAATTACTCAATCCTGATTAATTAATTACAAATCATTTAGTATTAATTAATTTAGTAATGAATTAATCTTTAATTATCCATGTTAATTAATTACCCTTGATTAATTAATTAGTCTTTAATTAATCACATTAATTAAATTAACCTTTAGGTTAATTACATGATTAATTAATCCCTAATTAATTATTATTTAAGTAATTATCCTTAATTAAATTAATCATCCTTAATTCACCTTCATTAATTATTAACCTTTAATTATTATTATTATTATTTTTGCAAAGCAAGCCGGTTTTATAGTGGGCCGTCCACTTTTATTACGATAGTAATAAAGTTGAAGTACAGGAGAAAGGTAAAAGCACCTACACTACTATGAAAAATTAGAAAATAAAATACAGCACAAGTTTGTGGCAGACTTTCCACTAAAGCTACAAAAATCACCAAGAAACTAGGATTCCTCCGAAGAGGATGAAACATCATCCTCAGGAGAAACCAAGGGGACATTCCCACATAGTCCAGCAAACGGAACGAAACGGATAGCAAGACTCGGATCATAACCCAAAACGTCCGAAGAATAAATTAAAGTACGATCCCATGATTGATCTTCAAGCAGAGCACAATTCCTACTCACGTCCGCACTATCTAAATCAAGTACTAAAGAATCTCCAGACGATCTGTAATAAAGGCAACGAAGATCCTCCTGATCATCGGAAACAAATCTGAAATACGTGTCATCTACTGGATTAAATCTCACATCAGAGATGAGATCAACCCAACATCTCTCCGACTCAACCCAAGCAATCCGAGCAGAGACAGGTGCCTAAATAGGAAGCGCAGGGGCACCACAAGAAATCACAGCAACTGAAGGGGATGCAGGCCTAGTTCCAGAAGGACCCAAAACAGGAGGAGGTAGGGGAGGGATCAGAGAAACATAAGGGGGAACCTTGGGAAACCATTCCCGAAGCGGGGGGCGAGGCAGAGGAATCTTAGGAGCAGCTGCAGAGGATTTGGAATGATGGCAAGAGGTTTCCAGGTGACCAAAAGAGTGGAAGGAGGAACAAATATCTGGAACCCACCCATAGCGAACACGAACCTCCGCAACATGACCAACGGCAAGCTGAACAGGAATAGAAGCAGGGAGATATCTCAATCAGAGCTTTAGCATACATCAACTTATCTCGGGCAACCGTATTCGCGTCAAAACACTTCAATTTTCCAATGTTGCAAGCTAACCAATTCAACCCAAGCAAAGGCTGAAGCGCAGAAGGAATCTGAGAAAAGTAGACCCAAACGGGAGTGGAAAGCACCTGCTCGCGAGCACGCGCCATAGTAGGAGACCATGGAGTGATGATAAAGGGTCTACCATCAATAAAAGAAGGCTCGACATAAGAACAAGCCGGCGATCCTGAGCGGAGGAAAATTGGAGAAAATAAAATGAGTCAACCAGCTTAACTGACAAATTACCACTCAGCTTCCAAGCCTTCCTTAATATCGTGGTCGGATCACGAAAACGATGATTTGGTTCAAGAAAGAAACCAACCAAAAATTTAGACCAAAAATCAACTCCAGCTTGGATAACATTTGGAGGAGGAATTTTCACTCCGTTTTCTTCAACAATATCAAATTCAATAGGGGTGTAATCACCCGCGCTACGTGGCAATGATTTAAATAAGGAAGTCCAAGGTTTGGGGCATGTAGGCACAGCCGAAGGAGGCCCGTGACGAACCTCAACAGATGGCAGATTATGAGTATCTACAGACAAGGGCACATCTAAACAGCTAGCACTGGAAAAAGGTCCAATACCGACAGAAGCATTTATACAAACATTGGGCGTGCATCGATCAGGCACTACTTTCTCAACCACGCCAACATTACATCCAGATTTTCCACCAATAACAATCTCATTGACCATTGAATCCAACACTAGCTTGCCCATATCACAGTTGTGATTGTCTGGGATACACAAATTGGAACCCAACGCAGGACCAGTAGGAGGCGGAAACGCTACAGATTTAGCACGGGCCGCAACTGCAGAAACTCCACTTGAGCAAGAGGGTGCAATCGGATCACGTGGAGACAGGTTTAGCGCACAAAGCGGAGGAAAATCACTGGATGCGAAAAGGATAGGTGCGGCATCATCAGTCAACATTGACCTGAAGCAACGCCCTGAACGAGTAGAAGAGGGAGAGGGGAGACTCAGGGTAGGGGGACGGGGTGGAGCAGAGGACATGAAAGGGCGGGGGGAGAAAGAAGAAACACGGAGCGAAACGTGGAGAAAGCGGGGATCTACTACGCTCCAGGAGGAAGAAACACGGACACCATTTTCACCTTTAATTAATTTATTATCCTTAATTATAAATTGATTAATCCTTAATTAATCATTAATTAATTTTTAATCCATATTTAGTTAACCTTAATCATGCAAGTAATAAACCTTTATTATGAAATAAATTAACCTTAATCATCCTTTAAATTAATCTTTAAATCAATCAATTAACATTAAATTTTAATTAACCAAAGAATAAGCCATTTATCTTACTCAATTAACAATTAAATCTTATCAAATTTAAAAGATTGAAATTGATTTATTACAAAATCAATTGAGATCTTTTATTAATATAAATTAATACTTTTGTCTTTAATTACTCACTTATTCCAGTTGTTAAAACAATTTAAAGATATTTAACTTTAAATATCTTAAACTTTGAAACTTGTTGGAGCATTTGTCCTTTGTTTAAAATTTGAACATGTTTTTATTATTTGAATTTCAATAGCAGGTTAATATCACAAAAACCCCAAGCTCATTAAAACCAAAACCCGAAACCAACTTTGGTTTCCCTTTCTCACCCTCACCTTCGAGTCAATTCGTCCATTTCTCGTGCTCGAACCTGAGAATTGCTTTTTCTTTCCCAAACCAACCGAACATCGTCAGGTACATGAAAACTTGTACACATGCACGATCATTCTGGCCAACTTCGACCAACGCCAATACCCTCGACATGTTATCTATGACCATCTCAGACCACCCATCGCCATGAATCATCAGAAAATTTGAAACCGAGTCATCAATCCCCTTCCTGAACAACATAGTCAACTAAACTACCCCCTTTTGCTGATGACCACGTCCACCGTCAACCATCCCACTTCGACTAAAGTTTCCCATACGACCCATGAACATTTTCCCCTAGGTGCGATTGATAACAATCAACCATCGACGGTGCAATAACCTATTTCTCAGCCTCGACCAAAACTAGGGTTAAAACCCCAAACCACTTTCGCGATGCTACCTCAATAATTTATAAATTCTTTGACCACTTTTTCGATGATCACAGTACCTCCACCTATCTCCAACATGAACCCCACCATCCATTTCATGGCCGATCACCAGAAAAGCTTCAAAACCCAATTTCTGGTCAACTTCAATTTACACACTCGATCTAACCTTAAAAATTGTGATTTTACTTTTAAAAATCATGAATTTAGGTAACAAAACAGATTATAAACCTGGAATCAATAATTTTTCAAGTTGAAGATTTAATAAATTTACAGTTTCAACTGTTTTTCCTAATTTCCAGATAGTTTTCATTCCATCATGCTTAAATATATTTTTATTACTTAGTTTACGTTAACAACAAACATTTTCTTTTCAGAAATTAAAGCCTAACACTAATTTGTTTGGGTGATATGGATTCTTCAACTTGTTTTAAGAACATGTAAATAGAACAGATGTAGATATACCTGTTATCAGTTATAAACCCAATCACACACCTATATATATATACATGCAGGCATAAACATTCAAGCATATTCACATAGCTTCCAATACAAATCCAAACATCAAGATAAAAATCAAGGTTAAGAGGTTTGCTCACCTGAATGAAGGAAACAGTGGACAAAGCTTGGAACTTTGGTTTTGTTCTTAATCTGGATTTCCTTTCTGTTGAATCTGAATTGACCTTGATAGTTGCTTGATTCTAGCTTGAGATGATGTTAATCTTTTATATTTGCATTATTTCAGACTTTAGTTTCTAGATTTGATTTTCCAGGTTCCTGGTTTTCTTCCTTTTTGATCTTTCTTCTCTGTTTTTTTTGTTGATCTTGGCCTCGTATTTGATTGAACTGAAGAGATGATTTTCTTTTACTTGATTTGCTTTGTTTCAACTCTAAAGCTTCCAGGTTTGAAGCTTATTTCAGGTTGAAACTTTGATTTCTAGTTTGAAGGCTTTGAAACAGATTGATAACTTCCAGGTTGAAGATTGTTTAGCATTTGTTCTTTTGATCTAAAACTGAGTTGATATTTGATTCTGTTTTAGATTGCCTGAGGTTTTGAACTCAGGTTGATTTCTTGCTGTAATTTGATTTTTAACTGGTTTGAACATGAAGAATTTGAGAGTGAAGATGAATGAAAGAAAACATGCAGCCTAGTTTTTACTCTTTAATCATTTAAATTTTAAGAATAATTAATTTTCGCCACTTGTATTATTTTCTTATCTTCATGTTTAACACTTGTTAAATTCTTAGTTTCATGGCTTATAAATGTTTTAATATATATATATATATATATATATATTTAAAAATTTTACACTTGTAAAAAAATAAACAAATTTATGTTTTAGACCTTCCCTTAAATTTATTTATAATTTTGTTTTAAACCTTGTTTTATTTTTATTTATTCACATATACATTTTCCATTATTTTATTCTTATACTACTTTTTAGAGAAATGATTAAAAATGTAATTATACATAAATTACAAATTATATTATAAATATTTATAAATTCTTTAAAATATAAAGATTTCTTTAACTTCAATTTATAAAACATTTACTTTAAAATATGGAGTTTTCAAATCCAATATGTTATTCAAAACATTTATTTTAAATATCAAATTCAAAAATTAATATACAATAAACTTGTATTTATAAATGAATAAACAAATATATCTTTTATAAATATATATTTTATTCCATTCATAACTATTTATTTTCCAACTATTTATTTTCAACATATATGTGTTTGAATTTCAAATTCAAATTCCAATTTATAATTTATTTATAAAATATTTAGATTTCCAAATCAAATTCTTTATTTTATAAACTTATATATATATATATATGTATATATATACGTGTATATATATATGTATATATATATATATTCCTACATTTTCAATTTAATTCCACAATTAAATTCACAATTTAGTTCAAAATTTCATATTAATTACCAAACTAATTCTTATTTTAATCCAAGAATCAAATTAGTTATTAAATTAATTGGCTTTAAAATTGGGATCGTTACAGATTTCCCTCTTAAGAAAATTTCATCCTCGAAATTTGCCAGGGAGACAACAAAGAACAAATGAAAGATAAAGAAATCTCTTTCCATGTCAAACCAAATATCTATTCTGCATTTGGCTTATAAAATCAAAATATCAACAATAGATAGGAGAACAGTTCTATCCAACATTTAACGAAATAATTGGGTTATCCGGATCTACGAAATATACAGGGACCTTAGTTAGTTTGAAGGATAACTAACCATTCGTAAAACATATCGGAATCCGATAAAACAGATTAATGGATTCAATCTTCCATAATTCTCAAACATTAGATATGCATCCCAAACTCAAGTCGGAATACTCCAAACATATACTTGTCCCACTTCGGACTTTGATACTCACAAGAAATTACAATAGAATTTCGAATTTGGTTTGGATCGAAATCGTTTTATCGATACAAATAAATTTTAACTTCATATTTTATTAACCAATTTATTTCAATTTTTAAAATTTCAAGTTCATTGAATTTAAAAATGGGAAGATTGATAAGAAACCGATGAAGATACGAAGCAAGGATTTTCTAGGATGATTCACAGGGCCACCATCGCACCAAAGTTTTCCCCCTCGAGCTGCCATGAAGCAATCAAAGAATTGAAATCAGATGAAGATAAAAAGAAGATTGATAGAGAAAAGACTGTTAAAATGTTGTTGCAGGGTATCGACCATTTGTAGTGGTAATCCCCTGTCCCCTGTCACGTCCTCTTCTTGCACTCATACTCATTATCAATGGATGGTAAGAGAATTTACTTAGGCATACAAACGAATATCTTATGGATATACTCATTCTAGGGCATTCTTCACCCTATCTCTAATGAGTTACCTAATGTGCTATACTCCTGAGTAAAAGTTTCAACCTTCAGCTCTGATACCAAAATGTCACGATCCAAATTTCAACGTTCAGAAATCGACACCCGTACTTCACTTTTACTCGAATGCCCCGGATTCAATCGTTGAAATCTGACTCGTGTCAGAGCTTATAACACATTAAGTACAACAACACAGTGGAAGAAATGAATAATATATATATATATACATATCATTGATACACAACAGATACAATATCTGATACAATAATGATACAATAGATCCATAAATATCAGAGACAAGACACGGCAGCGGAAATAGATGACATAAGCTCGAACTCCAAAGAAGGAACTCCAATATCAGCAATCTCCATCTCCAAAGCACCAACCCAGAAATAGCTCGAACACCCAATCAAGTTGTACTAAGAAAGGTGATGCAGCGCACCATGATAAGCCGCTTGCCTTAGGTCGTTCGGTTGCCCTAAGTCGCAAGCGACCTAACGAGATAGATGATGCAGTGGAGGAAGATGCAGCGCACCAGTGGGTTATGCTTAAGTCGTCCACGACATAACAAGTTATGTCTATAAACCTTTCACTTATGCGCTCATTCCTTAAGTCGCGCATTTCCTTAAGTCGTTCGAAGCTTAAGTCGTTCCTGCATCCAAGGCCGCATTTTCTTAAGTCGTTCGAAGCTTAAGTCGTTCCTGCATCCAAGGCCGCATTTCCTTAAGTCGTTCGAAGCTTAAGTCGTTCCTGCATCTATGCCGCATTGTTCTTATGTCACTGCCGTGTTGCCTTTGAGCCGCTACTGGATGCCGAAGTTGATTAAGTCGCATGTGTATTCTCATGTCGCTTGTATGTTGTATTGCGTAAGTCGTGAGTCGTTGTTGTTAAGTCATGTGATTTTAGGTCGTGGTTGTTAGGTCGTAAGTCGTCTGTTGAGTCGGCTGTGTGAGTTGTAAATTACTATAAATAGGGGTGTGGTGTCACTTGTAAAGGGAGTTGATTTTTGAATAAAATTTATGTGTGAGCTTTTTGCCACCATTGTTGAAGTTGAGTGTGATCTCCTTCTTCTTTCCTTCTTCGAGTTATTCGTGCGCGAATCAACGAAGTAGAAGCCAATTCTCGGTATCACTTGCGAGTGATCAACGATAGAATTATAGATCTTTCAACACGGTATCTTGCGAGATCAACGGGTTGGAGATAGCTAGATTCCGGCATCATCACGATCAACGAAATTGGGCATTCACCATTCTATCAGGTTTACTTGACACGAAATCATTTCGTGAGGAAGAAAGTTGCGTCAATTTGAATAAAAGCATTATTAGCACGTCAAAGTTAAATCCGCTGCATCACCTTTTTTGGTATCAGAGCTAAGTGAGATCAAGGTCGTATTGGAGCTAAATAATATTAAGTTGAAGCTAAGTCGGAGCCGAGTTAAAGGAAGTTAGGTCGGAGCCATATCAGATCCGAGCCGAGTCAGAGCTAAGTCGAACCATATCAGATCCGTATCGAGCCAGATCAAAGCAAGATCATGCCTCCGAGACATGCTAAATGCTATCATAATGTTGAGGATGTGTATAGAAGACAAGAAGCTGAGCAGATGGAGCAGCGTATCAATGAAAAGTTCAATGAGGGTATTGATAAGTTGGAGAAATTGATGAAAGACATGAATCAAAGTCAAAGGAGAACGTCACCAGTTTCGAACCATAGTAGAAACAGGGTTTCACCATCGGTTTCGGAAGATAGGAGGATGTCACCCCAGTCTTATCGAGATAGGAGAGAATCATCAGTTTCAATGAGAAGAGAACATCATGAGTATCGAAATGAAGAAAAAAGAACTCAACGTGGTTTTGAGTATGAACCATATCGTGATGCTGAAAGACAGGGTAGAAGGGACATGTATGATCGTAGAGATGTAGATGGTCGAGATCGATATCGACATACATATGATTTTGAGGAATATGGTGATGGAGGTAGTATTCATTATCGAGATTGAGGCCAAGTGCGAAATCAATATCAGGATTCAGAAAATGATCGTAAATGGAAGTCAGGTATGAGGATGGAAATTCCAGAGTTTAAAGGTGGTATGCAAGCAGAAAAATTTCTTGATTGGTTGTCTAATGTTGAAGAAATTTTGGAATTAAAGGAAGTGCCTGAGAATCGCAGAGTCCAATTAGTTGCTACATGACTAAGGGGAAGAGCTATGGCTTGGTGGTAGCAAACTAAACTAACTTAAGAGAGAATGGGAAAATCAATGGTTGTCACTTGGGAGAAGATGAGAAAGATGATAAAAGCAACTTTCTTGCCGTACAATTATAAATCTCTTATGTATCAACGTTTACAGAAATTGAGACAAGGGACGAGGACAGTGAATGATTATGCAGATGAATTCTATCAATTGATTGCAAGGAATGATATTATGGAGACCAAGGAACAACTAACAGCTAGATATATTGGAGGGTTACGAACGCAAATTCAAGACATGGTTAATATGTTTAATCCAATGTCTGTTGCTGAAGCACATCAGAAAGCCTTAGCTTGGGAGAAGCAAGGGAGACGAGGAGGTGGTGTGTTTGTGGGTTCCAACAACCAGAATAAGAGTGCTAGTAGCAGCGCTAATGTTCCCAAAGCAGTCAGTAAACCAATTGTCAATGAAGTCGCTAAAGCAAAGGTCAATAACAGTATCAAGTGCTATAATTGTCAGGAGTTTGGCCATAAAAGTAATGAATGTACAAAGCCAAAGAAAAGAGCATTAGTTGCAGAGGAATGTGAGTATGAGGATGTGGAAGCTGAAGTTGATTATTCACAACCATCGAAGTTTGATGAAGATGAAGAAGTTGTGTCAGGAGATGAAGGATGTAACTTGATGATGAGGAGGCCTTGTTTAGTGCCAAAGCATGAGAATGATTCTAGTTGGTTAAGAAGCAATATCTTTTAGTCTACATGTACTATCTTGGGAAAGGTTTGTCGATTTGTTATTGATGCGGGAAGCTGCGATAACATTATTTCTGAAGAAGTTGTTACGAAGTTAGGGTTGAAGACTGAAAAACATCCTAGATCTTATAAACTGGCATGGCTAAAGAAAGGTGGAGAGGTGACAGTGGGAAGGCGAGCTTTTGTTACATTTTCTATTAGGAAGAAGTACAAAGATGATATTTAGTGTGATGTTGTGGATATGGATGTGTGTCATTTATTATTGGGAAGACCGTGGCAGTATGATAGAGCTGTACAACATAATGGTCGCACCAACAGCTACAGTTTCATGTTCGAAGGAACTCAAATTACCTTAGTTCCTAAGAAGCATGAACAAAGTGAAAGCAAGTCATAGAAGAAGGTGGAATCAACTAGCCTGTTATCTACGAGAGAGTTTGTTGAAGAAGTGAAAGATAGTGCTGAATTATTTATGTTGATTGGGTATGAAACAAGTGAAGATGTTGAAATTCCTGCAGAGGTTAGACCGGTGTTAAATGAATTTGAAGATGTCTTTCCAGCGGAATTGCCCAAGGAATTACCGCCGCTAAGGGATATACAACATCAGATTGATCTAGTGCCGGGTGCTGTTTTACCGCAGTAGGCCACATTATCGGATGAGTCCAAAGGAGCATGAAGAGTTGAGGAGACAGCTTGAGGAGTTGCTTGAGCAAGGGCGTGTACGAGAGAGTCTCAGTCCTTGTGCTGTACCAGCTCTGTTGGTACCAAAGAAAGATGGTTCATGGAGGATGTGTACGGATAGCAGGGCACTCAACAAAATAACTGTCAGATACAGATTTCCTATGCCAAGATTGATGATCTATTGGATCAACTTAGTGGGTCTGTAATCTTTTCAAAGATCGATCTTAAGAGTGGTTATCATCAGATTCGCATTGGACCAGGTGATGAATGGAAGACAGCATTCAAGACTCGGGAAGGATTATATGAATGGCTGGTCATGCCGTTTGGTCTATCTAATGCACCAAGTACATTTATGAGGGTGATGAACCAAATTTTCAGACCTTACATTGGGAAGTTTGTTGTTGTTTACTTTGATGATATCTTGATCTATAGTGCTAGCACAGAGGAGCATATTCAACACTTGTGAAAGGTGTTAATTATTCTTCATCAGGAAAAGTTCTATGCAGCAACGAAGAAATGCATGTTCATGACGCCAAGTGTTTTATTTCTGGGTTATGTCGTGTCCAAGGAAGGAATACAAGTGGATCAGAGTAAAGTAGCCGCAATCAGAAATTGGCCACAGCCCAAAGCTCTAACAGAAGTCAGAAGTTTTCATGGGTTAGCTTCATTTTATCGAAGATTTATACCGCACTTTAGTAGTGTGATGGCTCCTGTTACTGATTGTATGAAGGGAAAGAAGTTTTCATGGACGGAAGAGGCAAGGTTTGCTTTTGAAAAAATCAAGGAACTTTTAACCTCAGCACCGATTCTAGTGTTGCCAGATTTTCAGTTACTATTTGAGTTACATACGGATGCATCGAAAGTTGGAATTAGAGGATGTTGAGTCAGAAGGGTCGTCCAATTGCCTATTTCAGTGAAAAACTTTCTGGAGCAAAGATGAGATACAATACTTATGATGTGGAGTTTTATGCTATTGTGCAGGCTGTGAAGTATTGGAGACATTAATTGTTCCATAAAGAATTTGTTTTGTATACAGGTCATGAAGCATTGAAGCATTTACAAGGGCAAAATAAAATTGCAGCTAGGCATGCATCGTGGATAGCTTATTTGCAGCAATTTACATTCATTGTCAAGCATAAGTCTGGAGTTATTAATCGCGTCGCAGATGCATTGAGTCGGAGGAATACTTTACTAACAACCATGCGAGTAGAGGTGATGGGTTTTGACTTACTTCCAGATTTGCTTACATCAGATTCTTATTTTTCCAAGATCCTAGACAAAGTCAAACAGGGAAGTATGGATGGATATATGCTGGTTGATGGTTTTATATTCAAGGGAAATCAGTTGTGTATTCCAGATTGCAGTCTATGAATGAAAATTATCAAAGAATTACATGAAGAAGGACATGTGGGCCGCGATCGTACTATGCAGTTGATCGCAAAGTCTTATATTTGGCCGTCAATGAGAAAAGAAGTTGAAAGGTTTGTTCAGAGGTGCCATATTTGTCAAGTTTCAAAAGGGACCGCGACAAATGCAGGTTTATATTTTCCATTGCCTATACCTACTAAGCCATGGGTGGATGTTAGTATGGAATTTGTATTGGGTTTGCTGAGGACGCAACGTGGCAATGATTCTATCGATGTGGTGGTTGATCGTTTTTCAAAAATGGTACATTTTATCGCATGCAAGAAGACGACAGATGCAATTAATGTTGCATAGTTATACTTCAGAGAGATCAATCGTCTTTATGGGTTGCCGGAATCTATTGTATCAGATAGAGACTCTCATTTTATGAGTCATTTTTGGATGAGTCTATGGAGAATGGTCAAGACAAAGCTAAAATTTAGCAGTGCTTATCATTCACAGACGAATGGACGGACATAAGTTGTGAACAGATCCTTAGGTAATCTACTGCGAGGCCTCATGGATGACAATTTGAAAAGTAGAGATTCCAAGCTGTGTCAAGCTGAGTTTGCACACAACCATGCAGTTAATCGTAGCACTGGGTTCAGTCCATTCCAGGTTGTTTATTCAACAATTCCGAAGGGACCATTAGATTTATCTATAGTACCACGGCAGAAAGGAGTGATCAAATGAGCTAGTGATTTTGTGAATGAATTGCAAGAGTGCCACAAGGTTGTGCAGGGGCGATTGCTTAAGGCGAATGAGAAATATAAGCAATATGTAGATATTAAGCGACGAAATGTTGAATTCAAGGAAGGAGATTTTGTGTATGCAGTATTGACTAAGGATCGATTTCCTATTGGTTCTTACAGCAAACTAGCTGCTAGAAAGATTGGTCCTTTGGAAGTCGTAATGAAGATTAATGAGAATGCTTATCAGTTGAGATTGCCGGATCATATCCATACCACTGACATTTTCAACGTCAAACACTCGATTCCATATCATGAGAATAAATACGTCGAAGAAGAGGAAAGTGTGAATTCGGGGTCGAATTCTTTTCAACCAGAGGAGGATGATGCAGCGCACCATGATAAGCCACTTGCTTTAGGTCGTTCGGTTGCCTTAAGTCGTTCGCTTGCCTTAAGTCGCACGCGACCTAACGAGATAGATGATGCAGTGGAGGAAGATGCAGCGCACCAGCAGGTTATGCTTAAGTCGTCCGCGACATAACAAGTTATGTCTATAAACCGTTCACTTATGTGCTCATTCCTTAAGTCGCGCATTTCCTTAAGTCGTTCAAAGCTTAAGTCGTTCCTGCATCCAAGGCTGCATTTCCTTAAGTCGTTCGAAGCTTAAGTCGTTCCTGCATCCAAGGTCGCATTTCCTTAATTCGTTCGAAGCTTAAGTCGTTCCTGCATCTATGCCGCATTATTATTATGTCACTGCCGCGTTGCCTTTGAGTCGCTACTGGATGCCGAAGTTGATTAAGTCGCATGTGTATTGTTATGTCGCTTGTATGTTGTATTGTGTAAGTCGTGAGTCGTTGTTGTTAAGTCATGTGATTTTAGGTCGTGATTGTTAGGTCGTAAGTCGTCTGTTGAGTCAACTGTGTGAGTTGTAAATTACTATAAATAGGGGTGTGGTGTCACTTGTAAACGGAGTTGATTTTTGAATAAAATTTGTGTGTGAGCTTTTTTCCACCATTGTTGAAGTTGAGTGTGATCTCCTTCTTCTTTCCTTCTTTGGGTTATTCCTGTGCGAATCAACGAAGTAGAAGCCAATTCTCGGTATCACTTGCGAGTGATCAACAATCGAATTGTAGATCTTTCAACACGGTATCATGCGAGATCAACGGGTTGGAGATAGCTAGATTCCGGCATCGTCACGATCAACGGAATTGGGGATTTACCATTCTTTCAGGTTTACTTGACACGAAATCATTTCGTGAGGAAGAAAGTTGCGTCAGTTTGAATCAAAGCATTATTAGCACGTCGAAGTTTAATCCGCTGCGTCACAAGGTCAGTCATCCAAAGACTGAAGGGTACAGAATCTACTCCTAATATTTGATTATCTAAAAAACCCAACTCCAGACTGCCCGTGTGGAAAATTATGGGCATCTAGAGTTTAAGAATGGAACAATAAACTCCGGGTCAGTCATGGGACTGGTATGAGCGAACAAAACAGTTTTATCTTTAAAATAAACAACAAAAGATTTTAAAAGTTGAAATCCGCAATGTTTTTCGGAAAATGAAACTACCACAAGGCCTCCCGCCACACACACAATGCAAGCGCACACTTGGAGGAGATTTCTCCTTATGATAGTCAAAAATTCTTGATACGCGAAAACCATTCGATATTATTATTAGTGCATAGTGCAGAAAACCTTTCGAAAGTATAATATTAATCTTAGCCAGCATACATGCCATTATAGTATGCCTACTATAGCTACCATATTAAATGGAAGGTTCTACAACTAAAACCGTACAGGGCGCGTATTGGATGATTGGTTTTCCAATAAATGGTCAGGCTAAGGAACTTCCTTAAAATGGAACGCCTCTAGAGGGACATCCCCAGGAACCAAACGGTTCCCTACCGACACATGGCCGGTGTACTCCCTTCCTGGTAGTAACACCTAGGATATGCCACCCCCGGCCGTAACCAACCTTTATCTGAGCGCTCGACACCAACAACCACACAGCAATAAGTATGCAGCAACCAATAGGTAAATATTTAGGCTCCACACCACGATACCATCTTTTATCCAGAAGAGATGGACATACCCTTGGGGCGCGACCCCTGCAACCTTGCCGCAAAATTCCTGTTTCGACCATTTCCGGGTTGTGAGGCTCGTTGAGGTCTAGTCCACAAAGCTATGCTTTTTCATAAAGCTATGCTTTGATCAACAAATGATCAACGGCACTTCGTATGCCACATTACCAAATTGGGAATGTATCACTAGTAACCATCAACTACATAACCTCTAAGCTCGTACGTCTCAGAGAAAGGTGTTAAGCTAAGAGAGTAAATCTCCGCCACCAAACAGAAATGTATTTGACAGAAACCAGCTTTACATCTCAAAGTGTAATGTCAGACACACATCCATACAAGTCTGTTTCGGGTTCGAACAAAACTGAAGGCACTTCCAAAGAAGCCCTTGCAATTCGGGTATTCACAATCCCGATCGGACTCCCCATCACATATGGAGATCTCTATACCGTAGCTACTTAGTGCAGAGTCATTCGATAGGTTATCCTATCGTTCTCGTAAATACCCGGTCTTCACCACCGGTCTTCAAATATTATCCATAATGTCGTATCATTATTTGGAATGGGTTATATGACACATGGTTCTCTCCCCGCTAAACCGAATAATGAGCGCAGTATTTAAAAACATATGGATAATGGGATTTCATTTAAGTCACAACTTTAAAACCCAAAACCTTTCTTTTCAAATGGTTTAAACAAATTACCATTTTCAAATCTTTTAAACAAAAAGATTACTTCACAAAGTTTACCCATCTTTTACAAAGTTCATTCATATCCTTTCAAAACAATTTCCTTTTCAAATTGGATTAACTTATCCAATCATTAAATCAAAGACTCAAACCATAGTTTTCAAAATCGTTTTCAAAGGTTCATTCATATCTTTCAAAACAATTCCCATTTCAAATATTTTATACAAAAGATACTTCAATTTCAAACAAAGTGCAACCATTTTTCACAAAGATTTATTCATAGCTTTCAAGTTATTTTCATTTCAAAAACTTAAAATCCCTTTAACACAAATTGGAAATTCTTTCCTTATATGAAAGCTTTTATTATTTGAAAACCAATAGTTTACGTTTTGGAAAAATTTGATTTCATTTATACAAGTTAACGTCCTCGGGTTAAATTCAATTTATCAACGCAATGTTTTTTTTAAAATGGTTTAAACCCATTGAACACATTTATAACTTGTATAACCTTTTCAAACATATAATTTCCAAACATAGAATTCTATTTCAAATTTTGAATTCAAATTCAATCAAACTATCAAGTTATTCAAAATAACTTTTTATCTTTGAAATCCCTTTTCAAAAGCTTTTTCCATTTTAACCTAATTCCATTTCCAAAACAATTTGAATTCAAAATTCAATTTTAAAAACATTTCAAAAATTTGTGACTTAACCAATTTCCTCGTGCAATCGATATTTGTGTGTGTAAGGTGTAGTCCAGGGTTTTTACACAATAGTGCAACCACATCAATTATTACAATCCAAACACAACTATATCGATAAGCGGTATAATCCTATGACGCTTATCTTCATTCACAGATTCACAAAAAAAGGTATCATAGATAAATAAATAATTAAATAAATTACACACAGCTCAATTCACAGATTAGAATATTACAATTCAGAGATAACAGTCAATTCAAGACATTTCATACAATACAAACATTCATGAGCAATCCAAGCATTCAATAATCATTTATAAACAGGATTAATTGTTTAATCCTAAATTAATTCAATTTAATTTTTAATTAAATTAATTACTCATGAATTAATTACTCAATCTTGATTAATTAATTACAAATCATTTAGTATTAAATAATTTATTAATAAATTAATCTTTAATTATCCATCTTAATCAATTAACCTTAATTAATTAATTAGTCCTTAATTAATCACATTAATTAAATTAACCTTTAAGTTAGTTACATAATTAATTAAACCTTAATTAATTATTATTTAACTAATTATCCTTAGTTAAATTAATCATCCTTAACTCACCGTCATTAATCAATTAATCTTTAATTAATTATCCTCGATTATAAATTGATTAATCCTTAATTAATCATAAATTAATTTTTAATCCATATTTAGTTAACCTTAATCATGCAATCAATAAACCTTTATTATGAAATAAATTAACCTTAATCATCCTTTAAATTAATCTTTAAATCAATTAATTAACTTTAAATCTTAATTAACCAAAGAATAAGCCATTTATTTTACTCAATTAACATTTAATCTTATCAAATTTAGAAGCTTGAAATTGATTTATTGCAAAATCAATTGAGATCTTTTATTAATAAAAATTAATACTTTTATCTTTAATTACTCACTTAATCCAATTGTTAAAACAATTCAAAGATATTAAACTTTAAATATATTAAACTTTAAAACTTGTTGGAGCATTTGTCCTTTGTTTAAAATTTGAACATGTTTTTATTATTTGAATTTCAATAGCAGGTTAATATCACAAAAACTCCAAGCTCATTAAAACCAAAACCCGAAACCAACTTCTGTTTCCCTTTCTCACCCTCGCCTTCGAGTCAATTCCTTCATTCCTCGTGCTCGAACCTAAGAATTGCTTTGTCTTTCCCAACCAACCAAAAATCATCAGATACATGAAAACTTGTACACGTGCACGATCGTTCTGGCCAACTTCGACCAACGCCAATACCCTTGACATGACATCTATGACCATCTCAGACCACCAGACCACCCATCACCACGAATCATCAGAAAATTCGAAAACGAGTCATCAATCCCCTTCCAGGAACAACACGGTCAACCCAACTACCCCCTTTTTCCGACGACCTCGTCCACCGTCAACCACGCCACTTCGACCAAAGTTGCCCCTACGACCCATGAATATTTTACCCTAGTTGCGATTAACAACGATCAAACGTTGACGGCACAATAACCTGTTTATCATCCTCGACCAAAACTAGGGTTAAAACCCCAAACCACTGCCGCGACACCACCTCGATAATTTATAAATTCTTCGACCATTTTTTCGATGATCACGGTACCTCCACCTATCTCTAGCATGAACCCCGCCATCCATTTCATAGACGATCACCAGAAAAGCTTCGAAACCCAATTTCTGGTCAACTTCAATTTACACACTCCATCTAACCTTAAAATTTGTGATTTTACTTTTAAAAATCATGAATTTAGGTAACAAAACAGATTATAAACCTGGAATCAATAATTTTTCAAGTTGAAGATTTAACAAGTTTACAATTTCAATTGTTTTTCCTTAATTTCCAAATAGTTTTCATTCTTTCATGCTTAAATATATTTTTATTACTTAGTTCATGTAAAAACAAACATTTTCTTTTCAAAAATTAAAGCCTAACACTAATTTGTTTGGGTGATATGGATTCTTAAACCTATTTTAAGAACCTGTAAACAGAACAGATGTAGATATACCAGTTATCAGTTATAAACCCAATCACACACCTATATACATATACATGCAGGCACAAACATTCAAGCATATTCACATCATAGCTTCCAATACAAATCCAAACATCCGGACAAAAATCAAGGTCAACAGGTTTGCTCACCTGAATGAAGGAAACAACGGAAAAAGCTTGGAACTTTGGTTTTGTTCTTAATCTGGAATTCCTTTCTGTTGAATTTGAATTGATCTTGATAGTTGCTTGATTCTAGCTTGAGATGATGTTGATCTTTTATATTTGCATTATTTCAGACTTTAGTTTCTGTCTTTGATTTTCCAGGCTCCTAATTTTCTTTCTTTTTGATCTTTCGTCTGTGTTTTGTTTTTTTTCTGGTTGATCTTTGCCTTGTATTTGATTGAACTGAAGAGATGATTTTCTTTTACTTGATTTGCTTTGTTTCAACTCTGAAGCTTCCAGGTTTGAAGCTTGTTTCAGGTTGAAACTTTGATTTCCAGTTTGAAGGCTTTGAAACAGATTGATAACATCCAGGTTGAAGATTTTTTGGCATTTGTTCTTTTGATCTAAAACTGAGTTGATCTTTGATTCTGTTTTAGATTTCCTGAGGTTTTAAACCGAGGTTGATTTCTTGTTGTAATTTGATTTTTAACTAGTTTGAAGATGAAGAATTTGAGAGTGAAGATGAAAGAAAGAAAACATGCAGCCTAGTTTTTAATCTTTCATCATTAAAATTTTAAGAATAATTTATTTTTGCCACTTGTATTATTTTCTAATCTTCATGTTTAACACTTGTTAAATTCTTAATTTCATGGCTTACAAATGTTTTAGTATATATATTTTTTAAAATTTTTACACTTGTAAAAAAATAAACAAATTTGTGTTTTAGACCTTCCCTTGAATTTATTTACAATTTTGTTTTAAACCTTGTTTTATTTTTATTTATTCACATATTCATTTTCCATTATTTCATTCTTATACCACTTTTTAGAGAAATGATTAAAAATGTAATTATACATAAATTACAAATTATATTATACATATTTATAAATTTTTAAAAATATTTTTTTTTAACTTCAATTTATAAAACATTTACTTTTGAATTATAAATCAATATATATATATATATACACACACACACACACCTGTATATACATTATAATATTAGAAAGCAGATTAATTTTAAAAAATGGAGTTTTCAAATCGAGTATGTTATTCAAAACATTTATTTTTAAATTTCAAATTCAAAAATTAATATACAATCAATTTGTATTTATAAACGAATAAACATATATATCTTTTATAAATGTATATTTTATTCCATTCACAACTATTTATTTTCCAAATATATATTTTCAACATATATGTATTTGAATTTTGAATTCAAATTCCAATTTATAATTTATTTATAAAATATTTAGATTTCCAAATCAAATTCTTTATTTTAAAAACATATATATATATATATATATATATATTCCTACATTTTCAATTAAATTCCATAATTAAATTCATAATTTACTTCGAAATTTCATATTAATTACCAAACTAATTCTTATTTTAATCCAAGAATCAAATTAATTATTAAATTAATTTGGCTTTAAAATCGGGATCGTTACATCGATCGTTACACGACGAAACCGAGCGCGGTCAATTTTGAAAAATAACTGCGTCTTATACAAACAACTTTTGTTTTGGTCACTCGGGTAAAGATTCAACGGTTTGAAATGAATTGATTTTTGAATGGCCATATGTGAAGCTTTTGTACATAACAACGGGAAGTTTTTATTTTTGATGGTAATAAGTAAACTGACATTCACGCAAACTGTAATTCAAGTTTTCATTTATCAAATCAGTAAATCATTAATTCTCACCTTCTTGATGTTAGGTTGAATCAAACTCTAGAAATTAGCACTCATCTTTTGTTCCTAAGCAAGCAACAACACCTAGAAATCCTTTTTTTCTCTTCTGCTGTTGAAAATGGATGTAGCATTAGAAAAGGAGAATGAAAACGGAAGTTGGAGCATTCCTAAAAAAATGTACAACTAACCATCTCCTTCCTTCTTCCCCTTACCCCCCTTAACCTCCTATGTACTATCATATGCATCAAAGAAAATAAGGTATGGGCTCCTGCATTATCACTTAAGTATTTTATATTATACATTTATATGTGTGTGTGTGTGTGTGTGTGTGTGTGTTTCATTACTTCATTTATCTTTGAATTTTTCTTAAAAATCTCTTTAAAATATATTCAACATACTATTATATTCTTAAATGATAATAATAAATAACTAAGAGTTAAAAGCCATAATTTGATTTTTCTTAAACCCAGTTTAACATTTATAACAAGGCAATCTAAATTTTCGGTTTGTTGCACTCTTTTCCCCTTAAGAGAATATTGATCTCGAAATTTGTATCTCATCCTACCCAGAAAAATAAAATGATTTGGAATTCTCTACCTTTCAACAACCAATTTAAGAAAGCATTAGAAATAACATCAACCTTGCATGCCATAATAGGTCAATTCATACATACAAAAGATATCTAATACAAACCATGAACGTCTACTCTGATACTCCATCTACTAGAGTTGCCCATACCTACTATATAAAACATCCAATCACCCATGATACAATTCCATAATACAATACTTACCCTCATAAAAGAGGTATCCTACCCTAAGAAGAATTTTCTTTGGAAGATCCATCCAGATCTATAACTTTGTTTCATTATCCGAAATCCATATGATTTCTGGATTCCGATCCCTAGGAATTAGCATTGGTGGCCTTAACCCAACATCGTAAATGTCTTCCTTCGGCCATAGAAGTCAATCACCTCTCTTATATCCCAATTTATCTCACCACCACTTCTTTCTTCTGGTCCCCCTGCTGGAATAAGCTCCACCTCCTCCACTTCTTCTTCTTCCTTGGGCTCTTCTTCCTCCTCGGGCTCTTCTCTGGCCAAGGCATGTTTCTAAAGCATAAAGGCTCTTATGCGTGCTCCTCTCGAACCTATCGGTGCTATCTGAAATCAAATAGCTAGAAATCCTTACGATTAGACATACTTAGTTGTAACGACCCAGAATTTTTATTAATTAAAATTTGAATATTTAATTAATTTTAAATATTTATAAGTGAATTTATAAGTCAAATAAATTTTTATTTGAATTATTGGATTTAATTGGATAATTAAATCGATAATTTAATAAGTTAAATTATGGAAATAATTTAAAATTGAGTTAAATATGATTGAAAATGATTTGTAAAATTTTATTTTATCATATTGAAGTTAGAACGATATTTTAGAACTTTTAAAATCGAATTAAAAGTTAATTTGTGAAAATTGAATATTTTAATATTTAATAATCGACTGTAAAATAGCCAATTTTTGAACAGTCTCAGAATTGAACGAAACCGGTTTCATTGGATCCGTAATAGTTAGTTATTACCGGATTTCAATTTTCGTGTCAATCGGAGCTATCGTTTGATCGTGGCAGCTCGAAACGCATCGAATTATTTTTAATTTAAATTTGGCGAGTCAAAATAGCCATTTTTCAAAAAGTCTCGGATTTCGACGAAACCAGTTTCATCGGATCCGTAATGTGATATTATTGTAAGGTTTCAAATTTCAAGTCAATTGGATTTACCGTTTGTCCGGTACAAATTAAAACGCCTAGAAATCGATTTAAATCGGTTTAATTTAAATTGAGCGTTTTCAGCCATAACTCGCACTTACTTCCGAATTAGCTTCCGAAACCTGTTCCATTGTGTCCGGAACGTGGGATAAACCCTAGGTACGTCAGTTTCGGCGCGTAAATCGGAGTTCGGAATTTCCGAGTGAATAGTGTCGATCGTTTCTCTATAAATACACACCCTACCCTTCATAAATTAAAAAAAAATAACAAAACCCTAATCTAATAACCCTAGCCGCCACTTATACAACCAAAGGCCAGAAATTTGTTTCATTCATTCCTTAATCTCTTCAAATCCGTGAAGATTTAGCCAAGGTGTTCAACACGGAAGTCGTAGAGCTCGACGAGAGCTTCGATTCCATACGGTGATGATCGGAAACGGAGCGACGTGGAGCGAGATATGTGGGGCCGACAGTGGTGGCCTGCGCACGCCTTTCTAGGCTCATGGGACAGCCGAGCTACAGGTCCTTGGGGCCGAACTTAGAGCATGTGATGGCGTTCGCGATGGCGCATCTTGATCGAAGTGAAGATGGAAGGAGATGGCTCAAAGTTAAACCCTAGTTTATGTTGTATGGGTTTGTTTGTTCGGCCTTGGATCTGTAGATAGAACGTGATGTAGAAGAAAGAAGGGGACGGTGGAGATGAGGGGGTGCTGGATCTTGTGGCTAGGATTTGCTGTTAGGTTATAATATAAAGTTTATGTTGATTTGTTTATATAAATCGTGTACAAACTTCAACAATTCATAACTTTTTCATACGAGGTCGAAAAAATGCAAACTCAGTTGCGTTGGAATCGTATGGACGAGCACTACGCGATGGAGTTGGTTTGGAGTCATTTGGAGTTAGTGAGAATTTCGGGTAAAATTAAACGCGCGTTTAATTTTATTCGAAATAAAAGCTGAAAACGAATTTAAAACCAAGGTGAGAACTTCTCACTCAATCGAATAGGTTTCGATTTTATTATTAAATAGTTAGATTTAAAATATTTAAATGCATGTTTGAATGATGATTGTATCTATTGATTGTTAAAATAGACATTATGCGCCGTTAGTAAGCGGATGTTATTTAGTAAAAACATATACCGCGAATATTTCATAAACAGTGAAATTGGTATTATATATAATATCAATATATATATATTGGCATATGTATATATTGCAGTTGATTGATTTCCCGCATTTTTTTGTTTAGCGGATGAGACCCTATTACGCCGTTATTAAGCGGATAATATTTAATAAGAACATATACCGCGATAATTTCGTACTGGAGCGAAATTGGTATTGTGCTAATGTTTTTGGATGCAGGAAAACAGGTTGGAGGGATCCAACTGGATTCCTCAACAGTTTTTATTTGATTTCAGATATTTTGATATTAGATGGATTATCATATACGATATATGATGTCGTTGTTGTCGTGATTGACTATTTGGTGTGTAGCATCATTGGACCCAAATTTTGGGATTTTAAAATGATTTTTAAAGTGATTTTGAGAATATACTATATTTTTGGAATTGATCCATTTCAAATAAATAAACGTTATAAGTTTTAAAGTTATAAAAATTATGGTTTTTGAGAAATATGGATCAATGATTTTATAAAATAGTTAAATTGGATTTTTGAATTTATTATAAAAGTTTGAATATAAGATTTATAAAATTTGATTATTTTATAAATCAGAATGGTGAAATTATAAAGGAAATTAAAGATGTTTTAAAGAATAATATTAATTGATTTATATTAAGAGATTTATAAATGGATATTTATAAATTGAAATATAGACATTATAAAACGAGTTTTTATAAGTGTTTGAATGAAGTGAAAATGAATTTCATAAATGAATGAAATTTATAGAATTATAAACTGTGAAGTTATAAATAAAATTTATAAATAGTAAGATTTATAAATTTGTGAAGTTAATTGAAGAATAGACTTGGTTAAATAAATGAATCTTATAAATTATAAGATTTATAAATTGGAAAGTCTTTAAAAGAACGACTTTGTAAAATAATCGTTTTATAAGTATTTAACTTATAATATGAACTTTTAGTTTATAATTGAGTTACAAACTGGAATAGGTTAATAAAAGAACTTATAAAAAAAAAAGGAAGTTTTTATAAATAAATAGAAAAGGAATTTATAAACGTTGTTTTATAAATTCACAAACGACTTATTTTGATAAGTTGATTTTTGTAATTTATTTATGAAGTTATATTCACATTTTTGAATAGTGAATAATCCTTTGAATTAAAAAGAATAAAAGGACGATATTTATTAACGTAGTATATTCACGTTTTTGAATAGTGAATAATACGTTAAATGTTTTGGATTTGGAGTTTAAATAGGATTAAAACGATCTAACGATGTTTTAAAATGTGTTGAGATTCGAAACCATAGATTTCAACATTCATTGTTGAAATAGACGTTTTCGAGAAATGAAAGGAAATGGTGGACTATAACACTATTGTTATAGTAAATGATTTCCGAAGGGAAATGTTTTGTATAGTATTGGGATTTATATATCTATTTTAATTTTGAATCCCTATACTAGTGATTTTTGGGCCGTCGTAACGATGTTTTACGCAACATTCGTTTTGACCCAAATAAATATGTTTAAGAACATGATTTCCTTAAAGAATGAAATATATACTTAATTTTCGATTTAAGTATAATGAATATTTTCTAAGTGTTGAAATGGAATAGATTTGTGAATTACTTATTTTTAATAAGTATGGAAATGTTTTCCAATATGAAGTGAATAATTAGAATTTATCTTTTTGAAGATAAATTGAAATGGATAATTGAAATCGTATATGCACGAATATTTTGAAATATAAATTCATTATGGAATTTATAAGTGAAAAGTGAAATTGGTAAAAAATAAATATTGATTTATTTTTTTTGAAGTGTTGAAATTAGATATCTTGTAAAGATATTTTGGAAAATAAATAATTTGGAAAATTATTCGGAATCTGGTGATGTGTGCATATCTATTGATAGTTCAATAACCGACTATCAATATTTCCCTTGGAAAGGGTATTTGATGTGATTTGTTTGAATTTGAATGCACACTTATTTTTGAATAAGCGCTCACTATTCGGGTTAACCGGGAAAGGACCATGGGGTCGTATAACTCATTCCGAATATGTGATACGTCGTTGTGAATTGCATTTGAAGATCGGTGTTGAAGACCGGTATTTGCGAGAGCGATAGGATGACCTATCGATTGTCTCTGCACTGGGTAGCTCCTGGTATAGAGATTCCATAAGTGATGGGAAATCCGATCAGGATTGTGAATATCCGGATTGCAAGGACTTCTTTGTAAGTGCCTTCGGTTTTGTTCGATCCCGGAACAGACTTGTATGGATTGTATGCCTGACATTACAAGTTGAGATATAAAGCCGATTTCTTTCAAATATATTTCTGTTGGTGGCGGAGAATTTATTCTTTGCTTAACACCCTTCTCTGAGACGTACGAGCTCAGAGGTTATATAGTTGAAGTTATCAGCGATATATTCCCAATTTGGTAATGTGACATGCTGAGTGATGCTGAAATGATCATTGTGTTGATTATTTGTGATAGGATCATTTATTTGATTGTCTATCTTAGTGATCATTGTGTTGATCATTTGTTGACCCAAAGCATGGCTTTTGTATAAAGTATGTTTTTGTGGACGTGAATTCGTCGAGCCTCACATCCCGGAAATGGTCAAAACAGGAAAGAAGCAGCAAGGTTATGAGGGGTAGCGCCCTTTAGGATATGTGCATTTCCTTCTGGAAAAGGGTGGTATCATGGTATGGAGCCCAGATACTTACTCATGTTGAAACACTTTGTTTTTATGATTGTGTGAATTGATTAGAGAGCTCTCGGATAAAGGTCCCAAAGGACCGGGGGATGGCATATTCGGTCAGTTGTTACTCAGTTAGGGGTAACCCGGCCTTGTGTTGGTAGAGATCCGGTTTGGTTCTCGGGGATGTCCATCCAGAGGCATTCTCATGTGGCAATGGGAAGTTCCTTGGCCTGACCATTTGTTGGAAATCCAATTCTCAATACGAAACTTGTACGGTATTAGTTGTAGAACCTGTCATTCACTTATGGTGGTCACCACTGTTTGGATAGTAGCTATAGTAGGCATAGTTCGAAATGTCTATGTCGGCTAAGATTTATATCTTTATTTTTGAAATGATTTTCCTACACTATGCACTAGTAATAATATCAAATGTTATTTTAAATGCGTATCAAGCATCTTTGGCTATCATAAGGAGAAATCTCCTCCGATTCTGCGTTTGCATGTGTGTGTGTGCGGGAGGCCTTATGGTAGTCTCATTTTTAAAAGCATTGCGAATTGAATTTAAAAATATTCCTCTATTTGATTTTAAAGATAAATAAACTGTTTTGAGTTCTCACACCAGTCACATGACTGACTCGGAGTTTATTGTTTTCCTTCCTAAACTCTGGGTGCCCACCAATTTGCACACGGGCAGTTAAGAGTTAGGTTTATCAGGATATTCTGGATATTCTGGAGTTGCTGGAGGCAAGCTGGATGGCATGGCGTATTACTAGTTTATATAGTATTTCTTTTTCCGCTGCATTGTTTATTGTTGTATGATGTTGTACACTCTGATGTGATGATATGATGTAATGAAATGTGATGTAATGTAATAACTGATATAGTTCTTTGTTTAAAGATTATTCATTTATTATTATATGTTGTTCCGCTGCGAATTGTGAGATTCTGTTGTTGTTCTGTTGTTGTTTCTTCTGTTCCGTTCTATTTTTAAAATTCTTCTATCTTCTATTTTCAAATTCTCTATCTTCTTTCCTCTCTATTTTCTATCTCTTCTCTGTTCTTTCTTTTTCTTAAATTCTTTTTAAAACCCCATAACATTCCGTGTTTTCGGCCTTTGATTTCTCGGCAGTCGATAAAGTGAGTATCGATGTCGAATTTTCGAAAGTCGAAAAATCCAGTTTGTTACATTTGGCATCAGAGCTGATGGTTAAGCGACAACCATGGTTCTGTAGGGTATTACTCATTAGAGATAGAGTCAGCAGTACTCTAGAATGAGTTTGAGTGTAATAATAGATATGAGATCGTATTTGTTAGTGGATATAAAATTGTTTTATATTGTGATGATTGGTTTGTTGAGTGGTATATGAACCTTCGTCGGCGCAGCTTCGAAACTGAATCGAAAGGGTTTCTAAACACTTGAATAGAACAATTCGGCACAGTATTGTTTTAAATTGGGTAAGTGAAATAATTTTACCTTGATTATATTTTATATATAAAGGAATAATTTTTCAGAATTATTAAAGTGTATGTAAGTTGATTGTTAGGTTGTTTGAATAACCTAAATTAAAGAATAATTGTATAAGTAAAAGAATTATAAGAATTGAATTATAATTAAAAGTGATTTACAATTGTGAAATAAACTTGTATATATAAAAAGTGAAATTATTTGAATATATTTATGAATATGAGTTGTAAATGAAAATGAATATAAACTTGAGTTATATAAATGAAATTCAACTTTGTAATTGAATTGAATGAATGGATTGAATGTAAATCAATTGAATGTAAATAAAGTTGATATGAGATAATGAATAAAAGTGTTGATTCATTAAAATCTAATGTTATTAGAAGTTGAATAAAAAAATGAATGAATATAAGCAAAGGAATTTGGTTGAAATTAATATACTTTGGTTGTTATATGATTGTTGATTGATTTCATATAATTCATTAAGTGTTAATGAAATTGAAAGCTATATAATTGAATTCAAATTAGAAGTAAATAAATTTGAATAGAATTGAAAGTGAATTGGATTTAATTAGTAAATGTAAACTAATTGAATTGAGAATGAATGTTAGTAAATCCAATGTAGATGAATCAAATGTGATTGAATTGAAAAACCTATTTCATTGAATATTAATGAGAATATGAATGAATATTTATTGGTTATGAATGATAATTGGTTGATGGTTGAATATATATTGCTATTGTTGCATTTGCTATGTGATATATATAGTTGTTATGTTGCTATATGTTGTATATTGAGATTATTTGCATATGTGCATGTTCTCATGTTGTTTGTTGAGTGATTAGTAGGTGCGGATCGCGTTTGCTTCGCATTTGGAGCTCGCTTTTGCGCTATATTAGCCGTATATGCTCGCTAATAAAATATAAGGTACATATCTCGGATTAAATATCGTACTTTTACACTTTTTTCCCTTCGGGATGCCTCATTACTTGATGAGATGTATATTTGTGATATATATACTGTCATTTTTTTTTTTTCGGATCGAGCCGCGCAAAGGAGACTATGGCGAATTTTTCCGGAAATTTAAGGCGTTAGAAAATTTTTGAGAAAATTGGGAAAATTTTGAAAACTTAAACTTTGATTTGGAATTGAAAGTTAAATGATATAGTTTGTTTTTGAAAACATAACTAAGTATGATTTGAAAACTTAGTAAAGTATTGTAAGAAGTTTAATTATGAATTTTGGAAAATTAATAGATTCTGTAACTTTTCTTACTTGTAATTTCGAGGACGAAATTCTTTTAAGGGGGAAAGATTGTAACGACCCAGAATTTTTATTAATTAAAATTTGAATATTTAATTAATTTTAAATATTTATAAGTGAATTTATAAGTCAAATAAATTTTTATTTGAATTATTGGATTTAATTGGATAATTAAATCGATAATTTAATAAGTTAAATTATGGAAATAATTTAAAATTGAGTTAAATATGATTGAAAATGATTTGTAAAATTTTATTTTATCATATTGAAGTTAGAACGATATTTTAGAACTTTTAAAATCGAATTAAAAGTTAATTTGTGAAAATTGAATATTTTAATATTTAATAATCGACTGTAAAATAGCCAATTTTTGAACAGTCTCAGAATTGAATGAAACCGGTTTCATTGGATCCGTAATAGTTAGTTATTACCGGATTTCAATTTTCGTGTCAATCGGAGCTATCGTTTGATCGTGGCAGCTCGAAACGCATCGAATTATTTTTAATTTAAATTTGGCGAGTCAAAATAGCCATTTTTCAAAAAGTCTCGGATTTCGACGAAACCTGTTTCATCAGATCCGTAATGTGATATTATTGTAAGGTTTCAAATTTCAAGTCAATTGGATTTACCGTTTGTCCGGTACAAATTAAAACGCCTAGAAATCGATTTAAATCGGTTTAATTTAAATTGAGCGTTTTCAGCCATAACTCGCACTTACTTCCGAATTAGCTTCCGAAACCTGTTCCATTGTGTCCGGAACGCGGGATAAACCCTAGGTACGTCAGTTTCGGCGCGTAAATCGGAGTTCGGAATTTCCGAGTGAATAGTGTCGATCGTTTCTCTATAAATACACACCCTACCCTTCATAAATTAAAAAAAAATAACAAAACCCTAATCTAATAACCCTAGCCGCCACTTATACAACCAAAGGCCAGAAATTTGTTTCATTCATTCCTTAATCTCTTCAAATCCGTGAAGATTTAGCCAAGGTGTTCAACACGAAAGTCGTAGAGCTCGACGAGAGCTTCGATTCCATACGGTGATGATCGGAAACGGAGCGACGTGGAGCGAGATATGTGGGGCCGACAGTGGTGGCCTGCGCACGCCTTTCTAGGCTCATGGGACAGCCGAGCTACAGGTCCTTGGGGCCGAACTTAGAGCATGTGATGGCGTTCGCGATGGCGCATCTTGATCGAAGTGAAGATGGAAGGAGATGGCTCAAAGTTAAACCCTAGTTTATGTTGTATGGGTTTGTTTGTTCGGCCTTGGATCTGTAGATAGAACGTGATGTAGAAGAAAGAAGGGGACGGTGGAGATGAGGGGGTGCTGGATCTTGTGGCTAGGATTTGCTGTTAGGTTATAATATAAAGTTTATGTTGATTTGTTTATATAAATCGTGTACAAACTTCAACAATTCATAACTTTTTCATACGAGGTCGAAAAAATGCAAACTCAGTTGCGTTGGAATCGTATGGACGAGCACTACGCGATGGAGTTGGTTTGGAGTCATTTGGAGTTAGTGAGAATTTCGGGTAAAATTAAACGCGCGTTTAATTTTATTCGAAATAAAAGCTGAAAACGAATTTAAAACCAAGGTGAGAACTTCTCACTCAATCGAATAGGTTTCGATTTTATTTTAAATAGTTAGATTTAAAATATTTAAATGCGTGTTTGAATGATGATTGTATCTATTGATTGTTAAAATAGACATTATGCGCCGTTAGTAAGCGGATGTTATTTAGTAAAAACATATACCGCGAATATTTCATAAACAGTGAAATTGGTATTATATATAATATCAATATATATATATTGGCATATGTATATATTGCAGTTGATTGATTTCCCGCATTTTTTTGTTTAGCGGATGAGACCCTATTACGCCATTATTAAGCGGATAATATTTAATAAAAACATATACCGCGATAATTTCGTACTGGAGCGAAATTGGTATTGTGCTAATGTTTTTGGATGCAGGAAAACAGGTTGGAGGGATCCAACTGGATTCCTCAACAGTTTTTATTTGATTTCAGATATTTTGATATTAGATGGATTATCATATACGATATATGATGTCGTTGTTGTCGTGATTGACTATTTGGTGTGTAGCATCATTGGACCCAAATTTTGGGATTTTAAAATGATTTTTAAAGTGATTTTGAGAATATACTATATTTTTGGAATTGATCCATTTCAAATAAATAAACGTTATAAGTTTTAAAGTTATAAAAATTATGGTTTTTGAGAAATATGGATCAATGATTTTATAAAATAGTTAAATTGGATTTTTGAATTTATTATAAAAGTTTGAATATAAGATTTATAAAATTTGATTATTTTATAAATCAGAATGGTGAAATTATAAAGGAAATTAAAGATGTTTTAAAGAATAATATTAATTGATTTATATTAAGAGATTTATAAATGGATATTTATAAATTGAAATATAGACATTATAAAACGAGTTTTTATAAGTGTTTGAATGAAGTGAAAATGAATTTCATAAATGAATGAAATTTATAGAATTATAAACTGTGAAGTTATAAATAAAATTTATAAATAGTAAGATTTATAAATTTGTGAAGTTAATTGAAGAACAGACTTGGTTAAATAAATGAATCTTATAAATTATAAGATTTATAAATTGGAAAGTCTTTAAAAGAACGACTTTGTAAAATAATCGTTTTATAAGTATTTAACTTATAATATGAACTTTTAGTTTATAATTGAGTTATAAACTGGAATAGGTTAATAAAAGAATTTATAAAAAAAAAGGAAGTTTTTATAAATAAATAGAAAAGGAATTTATAAACGTTGTTTTATAAATTCACAAACGACTTATTTTGATAAGTTGATTTTTGTAATTTATTTATGAAGTTATATTCACATTTTTGAATAGTGAATAATCCTTTGAATTAAAAAGAATAAAAGGATGATATTTATTAACGTAGTATATTCACGTTTTTGAATAGTGAATAATACGTTAAATGTTTTGGATTTGGAGTTTAAATAGGATTAAAACGATCTAACGATGTTTTAAAATGTGTTGAGATTCGAAACCATAGATTTCAACATTCATTGTTGAAATAGACGTTTTCGAGAAATGAAAGGAAATGGTGGACTATAACACTATTGTTATAGTAAATGATTTCCGAAGGGAAATGTTTTGTATAGTATTGGGATTTATATATCTATTTTAATTTTGAATCCCTATACTAGTGATTTTTGGGCCGTCGTAACGATGTTTTACGCAACATTCGTTTTGACCCAAATAAATATGTTTAAGAACATGATTTCCTTAAAGAATGAAATATATACTTAATTTTCGATTTAAGTATAATGAATATTTTCTAAGTGTTGAAATGGAATAGATTTGTGAATTACTTATTTTTAATAAGTATGGAAATGTTTTCCAATATGAAGTGAATAATTAGAATTTATCTTTTTGAAGATAAATTGAAATGGATAATTGAAATCGTATATGCACGAATATTTTGAAATATAAATTCATTATGGAATTTATAAGTGAAAAGTGAAATTGGTAAAAAATAAATATTGATTTATTTTTTTTGAAGTGTTGAAATTAGATATCTTGTAAAGATATTTTGGAAAATAAATAATTTGGAAAATTATTCGGAATCTGGTGATGTGTGCATATCTATTGATAGTTCAATAACCGACTATCAATATTTCCCTTGGAAAGGGTATTTGATGTGATTTGTTTGAATTTGAATGCACACTTATTTTTGAATAAGCGCTCACTATTCGGGTTAACCGGGAAAGGACCATGGGGTCGTATAACTCATTCCGAATATGTGATACGTCGTTGTGAATTGCATTTGAAGATCGGTGTTGAAGACCGGTATTTGCGAGAGCGATAGGATGACCTATCGATTGTCTCTGCACTGGGTAGCTCCTGGTATAGAGATTCCATAAGTGATGGGAAATCCGATCAGGATTGTGAATATCCGGATTGCAAGGACTTCTTTGTAAGTGCCTTCGGTTTTGTTCGATCCCGGAACAGACTTGTATGGATTGTATGCCTGACATTACAAGTTGAGATATAAAGCCGATTTCTTTCAAATATATTTCTGTTGGTGGCGGAGAATTTATTCTTTGCTTAACACCCTTCTCTGAGACGTACGAGCTCAGAGGTTATATAGTTGAAGTTATCAGCGATATATTCCCAATTTGGTAATGTGACATGCTGAGTGATGCTGAAATGATCATTGTGTTGATTATTTGTGATAGGATCATTTATTTGATCGTCTATCTTAGTGATCATTGTGTTGATCATTTGTTGACCCAAAGCATGGCTTTTGTATAAAGTATGTTTTTGTGGACGTGAATTCGTCGAGCCTCACATCCCGGAAATGGTCAAAACAGGAAAGAAGCAGCAAGGTTATGAGGGGTAGCGCCCTTTAGGATATGTGCATTTCCTTCTGGAAAAGGGTGGTATCATGGTATGGAGCCCAGATACTTACTCATGTTGAAACACTTTGTTTTTATGATTGTGTGAATTGATTAGAGAGCTCTCGGATAAAGGTCCCAAAGGACCGGGGGATGGCATATTCGGTCAGTTGTTACTCAGTTAGGGGTAACCCGGCCTTGTGTTGGTAGAGATCCGGTTTGGTTCTCGGGGATGTCCATCCAGAGGCATTCTCATGTGGCAATGGGAAGTTCCTTGGCCTGACCATTTGTTGGAAATCCAATTCTCAATACGAAACTTGTACGGTATTAGTTGTAGAACCTGCCATTCACTTATGGTGGTCACCACTGTTTGGATAGTAGCTATAGTAGGCATAGTTCGAAATGTCTATGTCGGCTAAGATTTATATCTTTATTTTTGAAATGATTTTCCTACACTATGCACTAGTAATAATATCAAATGTTATTTTAAATGCGTATCAAGCATCTTTGGCTATCATAAGGAGAAATCTCCTCCGATTCTGCGTTTGCATGTGTGTGTGTGCGGGAGGCCTTATGGTAGTCTCATTTTTAAAAGCATTGCGAATTGAATTTAAAAATATTCCTTTATTTGATTTTAAAGATAAATAAACTGTTTTGAGTTCTCACACCAGTCACATGACTGACTCGGAGTTTATTGTTTTCCTTCCTAAACTCTGGGTGCCCACCAATTTGCACACGGGCAGTTAAGAGTTAGGTTTATCAGGATATTCTGGATATTCTGGAGTTGCTGGAGGCAAGCTGGATGGCATGGCGTATTACTAGTTTATATAGTATTTCTTTTTCCGCTGCATTGTTTATTGTTGTATGATGTTGTACACTCTGATGTGATGATATGATGTAATGAAATGTGATGTAATGTAATAACTGATATAGTTCTTTGTTTAAAGATTATTCATTTATTATTATATGTTGTTCCGCTGCGAATTGTGAGATTCTGTTGTTGTTCTGTTGTTGTTTCTTCTGTTCCGTTCTATTTTTAAAATTCTTCTATCTTCTATTTTCAAATTCTCTATCTTCTTTCCTCTCTATTTTCTATCTCTTCTCTGTTCTTTCTTTTTCTTAAATTGTTTTTAAAACCCCATAACATTCCGTGTTTTCGGCCTTTGATTTCTCGGCAGTCGATAAAGTGAGTATCGATGTCGAATTTTCGAAAGTCGAAAAATCCAGTTTGTTACATTAGTGCTATAAGAATTTTCGTACTCTGGAAATTATTCTATAAAAGATTCTACAATATCATTTTCCTCTGTTAACTAACCCGTTGTTTTCCTATATCCATTCATTTGTACCGAAAAATGCAGACATACAAACTAAACCTTGGGGTTTACTACTGAGTTGACTATTCCAAACTCTTTACCTCTGTAATTCGGTAAGTAGCTAAGAAGAGTAGGGTATTGGTATCCAGTTTTATCCTAAAGTCTACTTTCTAAGATAAAGATGTTTCTTAGCTGATCCATTAATCAACATCTAATCCCTATACTCTAAGCGTTATAAAACCAAAGGCACAATTAAATAAAACCGGTTTTTATCAAGCCTTCGTATTTAAACTTTGTCTAATTTTAAAACTTCATTTGTTAATTCTTACTAAACATTTTCATTCCCAAAATATTTTATTTGAACCAAAATGCTTTCAAATAATGCTATTATCAATTTCCATAACCTTGAAAACCATTTTTCCAAAAATTCCAAGATTTGAATTCTCGAATTACTTTTATTTATAAAATATGTTTTATAAATCAATTTTATAAAGTCACCCCTTTTAAAGGAAATCATTTCCCAAATATCTATATCTAAATATAAATTTCTTGGAATAAAGCCTATATATTAAAACTTAAATTTTTAGCCCAACATTATCAACGAACACCTTATATTCAAATTGTGAAACTAAATTCATAAGATATTCATTTCAGTATTCCTAAAATTTCTGTCTATCCAACCCAGGTTTCAAAAGGAAGATTCTAGATAAATTAGCAGATGATAGTTGATGCTCAGAGTTGGGTGAGAATGACTGATCAAATCCTAGACGATAATGATGGAATATTATCATTTCCAATAACCAAGCACAACCAAGAATAAGTATATTAAATTTCTGAAAAGTTACTCTTACATATATAATATATTCTTAGATAAAATTATTTCATTTATCACTTTTTAAATCACTATTATGTCAGTTTAGTCTTCTTTAAATGTTTAGGAAATCCTTATCGATAACGTTGGCCAAACAAATCGACTAGAATTCTTAAGCCACTCAACAGATCAATCGACACAATCTAACGCATTTTTATACACTAACAAATATGCACTCATATATAATACACTCAAATTCATATAAGGGATTCATTTACCTTATTTCTTAATAAGTTACCGCACCAAAGCCAATGTTCTCGCTTAACCTAGCGCTCTGATACCATGTTGTAACGACCCTTTTTTCATACAGTTAATGTGGATAATAAACCACATAAGACCCACTTAAATTAAACAAAAAATCAGATAGTAGAGGGAACGAAAGAAGAAAGAAGAAAGTAAACAATATAGAATGTCACAACGGAATGAATAATCTATAATATACAACAAATCTTTTACACAAAAACAAACTGTAATATATATATGGACTTCAATCAAAGTATACTAATCTATTTCAGCCCGAACAGTTATGACAACCTGTCCACACAAATGCTGATAAATACAATAATGAATGCAACAAAATGTAACCATATACGCGAATACGTCTCTGGGCCACCAAATCGTCTCCTTAAGCTCCAAAGCATCTAAACTAATCTGTAGTAAGCTCGGTCTGACCTGAGCATTTTGCAAGAAAAACAACGTCCAGGTTAGTCTGGTAAAACCTTCGCGAGAAGCTGAAATAACAAGAAATTTTATTAATTATTACTTGTAAAATCTTTTAAAATCAAAGATATCTCGTAAGACCACACCACACATATACACGGATAGGATTTTACCTTACGATGACTAAAAACATTTTCTATGGAAAATCCAATAATATTATAATAATGTCTAAGATACAAATACTTATTAATCATAGCCAAAATTGTTGCATTAATTAAATTTCAGCATACTAGGCTCCACAATCAAAACCTAATAGGGCATGTATTTGGGACACTATAAAAAGGTAAGGAACTACCTCTTGATGGTACATCTCTAGATAAATGCATTGAGGTCTAACAAGAATGGCCTACAACTTGACTAGTAGTACCAAATATGTTCACCCACTTTGGGCCCCGAAGCATACATTAGTAGATAGTAATCAATCTTGATTTGGGAATGACCATACCCTGATGGGAGCGACCTACTTGGCCCTTCTGCATGCCCGATTGTTTTCATTTCTCGTTGATGAGGCTTGAGGCTATGTTTTACCTTTTATATAGAATTTCCCACTTGGAATGCCACACTACCTTCCAGTCGAGAGGACACGATGTCAGCATTCATCCATACAAGTCGTTCAAGAGAAGAACTAACCGAAAGCACTACTTCTACTACATCCATTTTAGAATCAGTCTTAGGATTAGTAGCAAGCAGCCCTTGACTTCAAAGAACTCCTCCTCTAATTTCATCATCTTCAAGATGTCATTACTTCGAAATGCTTGAGTTGGATCAAAGTGGTTTTTAGATAACATATCTGATCCTGGTCTCTTCGAAACAACATTTGATAGGTTTCGATTAACTCAACCTCGGTTCCTTAGGAAATAAATAGTCAAAGATAAAATCGAAGATCACTTCCTTACTATTAGTGGAAGGATTTCCTTATCAATTGTCCTAGAAGAACAAAACGAGATTTATATGCACAGTACAACATCATTAGAGATGATTGTGCTATATAACTGACGTGTTCCTCCTAGATATTTTCAAAGTTACTTTTGGATCCAAATACGATAGTCGCACTACAAGAAAACTGATTTTTTGTAGCGCCCAAAAACCGCCACTACGTATTTTTAGTGGCGTTTCGATAATCGTTACGAAAAAGCATGCCACTAAAAATCCTCGAGTATTAGTTGCACTTTTTTAAACGCCACCAAATTTGTTTTTTTGATAGCGTTTTTATAACGCTATAGAATTTCTTTTTTGTAGCGCCTATTTGCCGCCACCGAAAAGGTTTTCTCCTCCATGATACTTTTTTATGGCATTATCAAATTTTTTGTAGCGCCTGTTTAACGCCACCGAAAGGGTTTTCTCCTCCACGTTACCTTTTCATGGCGTTATATACATTTTTTGTAGCGCTTAATAAACGCTAGCATAAGTGTACTTGAGTTTTTAATCACTCTTTTGTAGCGCTTAATAAACGCCAGCATAAGTGTACTTGAGTTTTTAATCACTCTTTTGTAGCGACATTTTAACGCTACCAAAATAAATAATATCCAGTAGCGTTTGTTTTCCTCCACCTGCTACTCCAGATTTACCACTGATCTAGCATGCAATTATATAATAACAGAATACGCAAGCACATACACTTTTGAACACAATATATTAAACAACTACAAAATACGTATACACATTGAAGATCCACAAGATACATAGACATCATACATCCACATACATAGGTGTCGACAAAAAGCTACCCGTACACATACACAACCAAACTACCATAAGTGTTGCAACCAAACTACCATAAGTGTCATAACCGTACATATACATCTGAAATAAACGTCTGAAATAACCGAAGTACCGAGCAAAACCTGAACCACCATAAAAACCTGAACTACCTGTCATTGCTGATGTCTTCAAAACCTGAACTACCTGTAAACAAAGAACAGAACAAAAGAGTGAGAAAACAAAACCTGAACTTAAAACTGCATCACTAACATTCCACCACAATCCATACATAACTCCTCACCATCAATTATACTAAAGTAATATCTGAATAAATATACAGACATGTGTATTTTAAAAATATAAATTACTAAAACTTGCATAGATAAATAGGGATGTACCTACGCATAAAAGAAATGAAATCAATTCTACAAAATGGACAAGATATGATATAGTAAGAGTATTGTAACAGCGTAACGGTCAATTAAACAAGTCTAAAACACCAAAAAGCACAATAATACACCCCATGCACGTGAGGTACACAACAACAAAACTGAAACTCAAATATATGAAGACAACACACAAACACACACAACATCCATTCAATATAAACATAACAGTTGTTACAATACATAACACTGTATATATAGACACATAGACACAAATGCACTCACGCATAAACATATAGCATTTGAATGCACACACACAACACAATGCAGAACACACATTGCTTAATCACGATTACATGGCCTTAAATGATAGTTAACCGCTTAAGACAAGGTTTATATATATAAAAAATTAATTAGTGAATAATATGGCACATCCAACACTTCTAGTTATAACTAGGAATTTACTTGCTATAAGTTTCTCGCTACTTTATGCTAATGTACCGTAATAAAATTATTCGTGCTAGATATTGTGTTAAAATTATCATCTGTTTACTCAGTAGTATGATATTGAGTAAACAGATGATAATTTTAACACAATCACACTCACACACACACAGTTGGGTAAGCACACATCCTCATAAACACACTAGCACATATATAAACCTAGTAACGCGATAGATGGACTTGTGCCAGAAAAGCCTAAGAGTGTCTTAATGAACATGCTCGAATATCAGAATTTATAATAATTTCTTGGATTTTATTTTTAATTTAGAAAATGACAATAATAGGTTTTAATTAATTTTAGAAGAAGAATGAGTGAATCCTGTTAAAGTGAATATGCGTGAGATAATTTATATGATAGAGAAAGTTCTTAAGTAGATATAATATTGCATCACTAACATTCCACCACAATGCATACATAACTCCTCGCCAATCACAATCATTCAATCACAATTCAAATATAACACCCCTACTTATGTACTTTTATCAGTTTACCAAAAATCTATCTGCACTTTAGCTGCTAGCATTCCTAATGTATATATAAAAAAAATTATATACCTTTCATTTTGACTTAATAATGATTTTTTCCATTGGCCAAGCTATGGGAACGCCAAAGCAATCATCCATGCACGTCAGACTCGGTGTTGGTCTCCATATCTCTACATCTGGAACTATCACCAGTTCAATCCAAACTTTTACGGCATTACGTCCCAGTGGACGACAATGGACCATCGTTATCGGATCAGTTGATGCAATACTTCCTTCCGCCACTACGTCTGCTCTACCCAAATCGATCAACTGGCATTTGGCATCCTTTTGCATGGTTGCAATTGGCTGAAAGAAAAGAGATTATTATGCACAATGTATACATGCACATTAAATAAACTTTCATACACAGTTAACTTCTTCAAATTTGAAAATTAATACTTACATGTTGCGATTTATTCATGACCATATGTGCGGATTTCATGGGAGAATTCACAACATTTTAAGTATCATCACGACTCTCATCTAGTTTTTCTTGATCAGCTTCTACTTTTGATCTTGGCCATGCTATTTTCATACCAACTGCGTCTCCAATGCACGACATATCAGATGTGGGTCGCCACAAATAAGCATCTTTATTTACTACTTTGTCCACCCAAATCACAACAGCAGACGGACCGAGTGGAATACCATTAACAGTATATTTTGGATCAGTGGCGTGGATTCTTCCTTCGGCAATTACACCTTCACCCTCAGTCCAACCGTAAATCTTGCAAGTGTCTTCGATGATGCTGGTACTCTAAAAATTAGAAGTGAAATTCAAGACTTTATTATGCTATACAAAAACAATGAATATGTGTTAAATTTTTATTCAGATGGGGGGTGTGCTCGCTGCATTTTAGACGTCAATAAGCTCGCAGCATATTACACCAATATACTTAACGTGAAAAAAATTACCGTACTGGCTGCACTACAGTTCAACCGTGTTCGCAGCGGGACCTTGATGCAAACTGATGGCCAAGCTACTACCTTATTCTTAGCGTCTGCTAAGACTGCCATTTCAGGTGTAGGCCTCCATAAATAAGTATCTGCTTTATCCACTGAATCTATAACAACGCTCCCGGCATTTGGTCCCAGACGAATGCCATTGACAACGTCATCTGGGTCCATGGACAACAGCCTCCCATGGGCAACAACTCCAGAGGTTCCATCCCTATTCAACAGCAAACATATTTCGTCGTCGCTCTACAATTAATCAACCGAAAATTAAATCAATTACTGGATTAAAAAATTAAAATATAAATTTCATTTATTGAGTAATATAAATATTATTTTTACCGAATCAGGTGAGTTCCTTCTCGAACTTTCTTTACCCTGCAGTGAAGCACGAATATAAATTAATATTTTACGAATATAAATTAATTTCCAAAAATTTACCTTCTGGTCCATCAGAGTCTGTATCATTCCCTTCAATTCTGCTATTTCCTCTCGACACCGAGACACTTGTTTATCTTTGGACTGGGCCAAAGCTAGCTTGGTTAAAGTGCAACCCCTACCCAATGCCCTTAACCATCCCGGTTTATCTTGTCCCAGTACATGTACAAGAGCATCTTTTCCAATATCAGTCTGTGATGAGCCGGATTGGGATAGGCTACCATATTTTTTAATCTCCTCCTATATAAATAAATACACATAGATAACGTACAATGGTAAAAATATCATAGTTTCAAAAAAAATATACCAATAAAATTAAAAACAATTTTACAATAGCATTCCTAGCTTCCATGTTCACTGGTTCACCAGTTTTTTTAATGTGAGATCTAATCCACACATCAGCTCTACTTATGGACGATGGATCTACACTTTCTTTTTTCTAAAAGTAGAATAACATTAAATTAATAAACTGACAGGTATAAAATAATGTTAAATAATGCTATAGTTAATTAACTTACCATGTCTTCGGTCTTTCTAGCCATTTCCCTATGACCGGTTGTATGCGGAATTTGAGTGTACCTAAGGGCTGAATATTTCTCACTTTTTTGCTGAAAATGTTGAAAGATGCTAGAATTTAACAACCAAAATCATAAAAAGAAAAACTATCTAATATTTATAATGCAGGGTAAATATGAATGGCGAGGATTGCAATTTATTTGAAAATCAATTCATCATGGTCATATACTTATTTGGTATTATTAATGGTGGATAACTCAGTGACATATACAGCATTCCATATCTACTAATAATATTTAAAGATTGAACTAACTTGCAAAGTGTTTTTTTTACTTCATTTAAAATGTTCCTGTGCTTGTCATAACGCATTTGTATTTTGTACTATCATAGGTTCCTGCAGCTAATACCTAAACAGGAACCTTCAGCATCCACCAACACTTGGAATTCACTTCTAAAGAAATTTATCGGTTGCTAACTATGTAGATGGATTTGCAGAAACATGCCAGACGAGTTCAGTAGGAATGATTTACCTTAAACTCCGGACTTGTTTTCGCCTTCACAAACTTCCTCCAATCGGTTATGCTTTTTATGTTCGTAGGTTTCATTTTAAGTCTTTCCTCATCGTTCTCCGCTTTTTGCAAATTTCGAACCAATTTGCTTTTTGACGATCTCCAAAGTACTCCCATTTGTTGAAATATAGCTTTTCTTTGCCATTCCTGTTCCAGTTTAAATCTAATCTGCAACAATACATCAAAACGTGATATTAGTAAAATTTATTTAATTTAAATACGACAGATTTAATTAAATCTGAAAGGTTTTCTGAAGTTATTAGAGGGCAATTTCAATTTATAATTAGCAAGAACTATTTTTCAATTTATCCAGAAGTTATTAGATGGCAATTTCAATTTATAATTGGCAAGACCATGCAATATTAGAAGTCATTTTCAAAAAATATTAGAGTCAGAATGTTAAATAATAGATGCCTGCTTCGTACCAGAACCGACTGCCACAAAACTTCTTTTAACTCATTACTAATATTCCTCCAATCATCAATGGTGTATGGAACCTGCTCCCGCACAAGCGGTCCAAGAAAAGAGGATAAATATACCGACCCTTGCCCTACTGGTATACCTAGATCATTGAACTCAACTTCAATTCGATCCTGACTGCATGACGGGAGTCTTTTTACTTTTGCTGGACCTCTACCGCCTCTTTTCCGAGATGTACTTCCGATATCAGCTTCACTTTGTTTCCCAATTTCCAGCTCGACATCAGCAGTTTGTTCAGGACGGGTTTCATTTTCTGAGCGGAGTCCTTCATTTGGGTCAGAGGGGATATCATCTAGTGGTTGTTCGTCTTCTTCATTGTGAACAGTGGCTTGCTTCTTAGCATTGTCTGGTTGTTCTTCTATTTCATTTATACTAGCTTGAACTTTACGTTTTCGCTTTGACTGTTTGTTCTTACCTTTAACTGCTTGTTCTTCAGCCTTTCTCTGCAAGCGAGTACGTACAGATGTTGTAGACATATTTTTCTGCAAGTGACAGAAAACACAGTATAAACCAAAAAGCACATGTAAACAATAAGCAGCGATAAATATTAACAAACAACACATAAATATCATCAACATGTAGCTGAAAAGAGATGTGGCAGTTTGCAAACCAAACAAGCAGGCCTAAAAGCCTTGAGATGATGAACAGATTTGTAATTTTATGAGAAAATGTACATGTAATGCAAACAGAATTGATAAGAACACTACTCATTATCAAGCAATATATGCAAACAGAATTGATAAGAACATATAATGCTTTGTCTCTGGAAGTATACAAAGATCAAAACACAAAGAACAAAAATTGAATGGTACATGCATTTGCAATGGATTAGAAAATTAAATGGTGCAAACTAACTGCCATTCGCATCATTAAAAAAAAACCAAAGCATTAGTGCAGCAAATGAACAACAATCACTAACGAAAATCAAATACAAGTTCAATGAAATTTCCAAATAGCCCGGATTTAATATATAAGTTCAACCATCACTAAAGCAAATGAACAACTATGCTCAAGTAGAACATATAATCTACTCAATTATGCCCTCGCAATCCTCTCTAACATAGCAAACATCTTCATCATCCGCTTCAGTTATTTCATCTTCCACCACTTGAATATCTTCCTCGATGCAATCGTGCTCCTCTATATCATTAAAACTTCTTGATGGTGCTTTCATTACAACGTACCAATTAGAAACATCGTTCTCTCTTGAATAAAATACTTGTTTTGCTTGAGATGCAAGTATGTATGGGTCTCGTGAAAATGATGCTTGATGTAAATTGACAAGAGTGAACCCATCATCATCAACTTTTACTCCATTTCCTTTATACGTCAAACGACACTTGAAAACTGGAATATAAAACAAATGATAATCTAATAAAATTATATCTGTCCATATTCCATAGTAAGTGACCACATCAACCACTTGGGACATATCTTTAGCACTTGCTCTACACATAGTAGTTGCATCAAAAGTCACCCCACAATTCTGAGTTTCTCTCCCTAAATCTTTTACATGAAAACGTTGCTCGTTGATGATATATCCTTTGAAAGACATGGCATCATCCTTCGGACCATAAGCAATCCATTTTAACATGTCATTATGATCCTTGGAGGTAATAGGTATCTACAACAAATTTCATTTAGCATGTAAATTTATATAGTAATATTGATAGTTGAATGAGAATATATTTGAAATCTAACTAACCTTCCTTTTAATCCAATCGACAAAACTTTTTGTATGTGTTTCCCAAAGTAAGGTCGCATTTTTTGTCATGCGTCGGTCTGAATTTTCTAATTCCTCCAAATGCAAACTAGTATTGAACAATTGATTATAAGTTATATATATCATTGCGAACACATCAAAATATTTAAAACAATATAACATAAACTTACTCTATAAACGGTTCCACCACGGCCATATTCATTAACACAGCTAAATGAGCACTTTCTTTCTCATTAACTGGCAATTTAATTGTCTTCGATACTGAAATTGGACGTCCCTCTAATATTCTACTACTTTCATAATCTTCATTTCGAGCTCCTTTCTCCTCTATATGTCCTGATTTCTTCAAAAATTCATTGAAAAACAACATGCATTCTGTTGCAAGATACGATTCTGCAATACATCCATCTGGTCGTGCATAGTTTCTGACATAATCTTTGAGTGTCTTCATATATCTTTCGAATGGGTACATCCATCGAAAATGAATAGGTCCACACATTTGTGCTTCTTTTCCAAGATGAATGGATAAGTGTATCATTGTATCAAAGAAAGATGGTGGAAAAAAAATTTCAAGCTCACATAAAACGTCAATAATTTCAACATTGATTTGTTCTACCTTCTCTCTATCAAGAACACGTTGACATAATTTGTTGATAAAAGAACATAAGCGAATTATCGCTTTTCTTGCCTTCTTTTCCATGAACCCTCTCGACGCTACTGGCAATAAATGTTGCATTAATACATGGTAATCATGTGACTTCAATCCACTAATTTTGCAATCCGACAACGAAATCCGATTTTTTAAATTTGAACAGTAGCCATCCGGTCCTTTGAAATCATACAGTCTTTTGCAAAATATTTTTCTCTCGGATTTTGACAACATATATGGAGCTGGTGGAAGATATGTTTTATTCCCACGAGGTTGTGTATGAAGCTCACTTCGAATTCCCCAATCCTCTAAATCCTTTCTACAGTTGGTTCCATCTTTGGATTTATTTCCATGCAACATTGTGCCCAATAGGCTTTCACCAATGTTCTTCTCCACATGCATCACATCTAAATTGTGATGTAATGGAAGTTCCTATGAAAACCAAAACAATAATGCATTATTGGGTTTTTATTATATTCAAACAATGAAAAATAAATAAATTAACCACTAACCTCCCAATAAGGCAAATCAAAGAAAATTGATCGTTTTTTCCACCTTGATAGCTCTACTTCTGTAGAACTGTTAGTATCATCCTATTCATCTTCATTATCATAGACATGCTTTCTCTTCTTACTTTTCTCCTCTATTCCTTTTCCAAAATCATTTGGATAATCCTTCAATAATGCATAGATGTTTCTCCCAGAAAGCATTCTAGGAGCACCATCTGTCTTTATGGTATTATCAAACAATGCCTTTTGTTTCCTCCGTGAATCTGAAGGAGGTAGAAATCTTCTATGACCCATGCAGGAGAACTTTCGACTATGTTTCAACCAACAAGAATGGGTATTGACACCACATAATGAGCAAGCTTTTTTCACTTTCACACGACATCCAGCAAGATTTCCATAAGCCGGAAAATCATTAATCGTCCATAACAAAATTGCATTCAGTTTAAATAAAGTTTTACTAAATGCATCATAAGCAGTAACTCCATTAGACCACAAGTGATGCAAGTCTTCCACCAAAGGCGCCAAATATACATCAATATCATTCCTGGGTTGCTTCGGGCCTGGAATAAGTAAAGTTAACATAATATTTTCTTTCTTCATACACAACATAGGCGAGAGATTGTATGTCACAAGCATTACCGGCCAGCAACTATATTTCGAACTCAACATGGAAAATGGATTGAATCCATCTGTAGCAAGACCAAGCCTAAGATTGCGTGGATCAGATGAAAAAGATTTATACTTTTCATCCACCATTTTCCATGTCATAGAATCCACGGGATAACGCATTTTTCCATCGTTACTTTTATTATTAAAATGCCATCTTAATTCTTCAGCCATCTTTTGAGATCTATACATTCGTCTAAACCTCGGAATAATTGGGAAATATCTCAATACTTTAACTGGAACACCTTGTATAACCTCTTCAATATCTTGATTTTTCTTCCATCTCGAGGAACCACATTTTGGACAACTTTCTAAATTTTTGTATTCTTTTCTGAAAAGGCAACAATCATTCTCACAAGCATGTATCTTTTCAAAACCCATGTCGAATGCTTTAAGAAATTTCTTGACTTCATATAAGGTTTTGGGAAGCACGTTATCCTTCGGCAGAAATAGATGTTGCACAGCTAAAAGCTTATCAAAACCACTATCGGACAAGCCAGTCTCGCATTTAAGATTATACAAGATGGTGATGGCAGATAATTTTGTGTGATCTGTGCAACCAGGATATAATGGAGTTTCTGCATCTTCCAAGTTCTTGACTAACTCATCCTCTTTTCTTCGAGAATCAACATCGTCTTTATCATCATCAAAAAAATCTTGATACAAAAAATATTCATCTTCATAGTGAATCATCTTGAATAGTTCATATACGTCAAACGTATTTATTTTATTCTCTACATTTATCTCTTCACCATGGTTAAACCATACACCGTTAATGTATTTAGGATCCATTCCTTTTATAACTAAATGTTCAACGATGATTTGGTCATCATGACGACTAAGATTCCGACAATCCTTGCAAGGGCATAAAATTTTTTCTACACTTCTTACATTCCTCTTTGCAGCATGCACGAAATTCATTGCTCCTTGTCGGTATTCTATACTAGTTCTATGAAAAAAGTAAAAAAAAAAGTGAGCTTTAGTATTAGATTATATGTTCTAATTCTCAAAATACATATTAAGTTAATCATGGTTTTATCACCTGTTTAAAAAAACCCAGCCTTTTTCCGTTATCGACATTTGAAGGCAAATAAGTTTCCAATCTTTGACGTATAAATTGGTTATCTGTTGTGATCAAAAACATAAGTAGACGTTGAAGTACAAATACTTGTAGCACTACTGTATATAACCATGGTGGTTTAGTAGACAAAGGCAAAGAATACTTTTCCAAAAATATAAATTTTACACTTATATTTTGCATTTAACCTCAGATTTACATGTATTTATAATTAATCCATGCATAACACCACACTCCTACCCACACATAACTGACCAAGTCACAACCCTCCAAACTGCTGCATAACAGTTACAGCTATCTGCCCCTCCTTTGTCAATCCATCCACAAACGCTCCACTTCAACAAACAACATTCCAGTCACTCCACTTCAACAAAACTTTTTCAAATCTCTGCACTTCACCATTACACACAGACCACTGACCAAACTTCCTCCCACCTATCACCAACATACGCCGGTGCATTTCCGCTGCCACACATTGCTGCAACTTTCAAAAAACGCAGCAACCTCTCATCACCATACTACTTAATCCTCCTATTTTACCACTTCTCACAAAATTGTTTAATTCAACCACTTCCATAAATATACTTCAACACTGCAATCACTCCCCCACTCCACTATTAAACAATTCATTCACTCCTCACAACAACACAGTTTCATACCAGCCTATAACAATACCCACTTTCATCTCATACACACCACATTCATTCATATCACCAAAGACAATATCCACTTGCCTACATTCCTGTAGCCTGCTTCAATAACCATTCTACAACCTACTGACTACTGCACTGATACAACCAACTGCACCATATTCACACACTACAACAGTGACCACTCCAACTACAAACCCCAAGCAACCATAGACCATCCTCCTTCCCATTTCTCCAACCTGCAACCTGTTCGCAACCGCACTTCATACTACAACTCAACAAAACATCAACAACACAGCCTCCACAGCAAACTACCAGAGACTCGCGCAACATTCATCAACTTGCCCTCTGACATTCTACCACTCCTTACGAACACATACTCACATCCTTCCCCCAGCCTCGCCCCCTCTTACCAAACCAACAGTCAACTTCACCGCCTCCTCTTCACTACCTCACATCCACACAACTGACATATTTTCAGTGCCTGCCACTCCACAAAAGACTATTTATGCTCCAACATTTACCACTCTCAACCATCGAGCCAGCCAATACCCAATCGCAAACAAACCCACGACCTCCATCAATGCTACTTGAACCCACCAAATTCCCGAAAGACGCATCTTCAACCTCCTCTCAGCAAGCAACCATTGATTCACTAACCACTTCAACGGAACATTCATATACTCAAAGAAATCAAAGCAGATATCCCAACAGATCATTGCAATTAGGGTTAAATCAACCATTTCAGTAATAGTTTAGGAAAAAATACGAAAATAAGATGCATTCAAATTCATATAAAAGCCAAATAGAATCACAAAGTCGATTTAAAAGATTCATACCTAAATATACCTAATCGATTTAAAAGATTCATACCTAATTATACCTAGATCTGCTGGCTGCCACGACTCGATGTTGAGTAAGGGGGAAACGACGGAGTTGACGATGATACTTGAGTGCGATGAAAATTTAACACGATTAAAAGGGGAATTTTTTTTCTGAAGAAGAAAGCAAATTAGGGACGAGAATTTTGTTAAGTACGAGAGTAAAATGATAGGTTACGTTTATTTAGTTCGCGCGAACTCTTTTTTTTAGAAGCGGGAAACGTGAATTATTTTTTGCCACGTTTATTTTATTTGGTAATCTATTATTAGTTGCATTTACAATAAAACGCCACCGATTTTTGCAACTATAAATGGTTTTTCTTGTAGTGTCGGTTATTTAACTACCAAATAACAAACAATAATAAATATTTACATTTCCCTATGTAAATCACTAAGCCTTTGAAAATTAATCTTTTATTTATTTAAACACTTTATTAACTTGGTCCAAAGGTCTTTCTGAAACACTACTCCTAAACTCCTTACATCCCTTTTGTACATATAAACACCAATACATATCTTATTGGTATGAGTATATTTACTGAAATTTACAAAAGTTTTTTCTTTCCGATTTCCATATTAAATATCTAAATAGATTCCAAATAAAAACATTACTTCCCATAAAACCAACCCATTATCTTTTATCAAATTTCCCTTTTGAAAAGCTCACTTCATAATTCAAATAACATATAAACTTTCAAATTAATTTATAATTCACTTTTATAAAGTCCAAGTCAATTTATGAAAATCTTTATAAAATAATTATATATCTTGAAGAATCATTTATACTTTTCTTCAATTTAAGATCTCTTTAAGAAATTATAAGAACTCGTTTCATACACTTTCCTTGTTTGAACAAACTTCCAAAATAACTTTAATCAATAATGTTCCTTCGATAACAATCGATTATTTAAAAACTCAACCAAGTTACTATTTACATTCCTTGTTTAATTTCTTTAAACCTTATTTAAAATAATAACTTCAGAATGCCATTAATAATGTATTAAACTAACTTTAAATATTATTATTACACTAAAATTTTAACTCAAAACAATATTAGTAAAATAAATAAATAATTTATTTCAAATAATATTAATATAACAATTTATTAGCTTTAAAATAATGCAATCATAATAATTTATTAACCTTTGGATATTGTTAATATTATAATTAATTAACCCATTAAACATAATTAATTAACTAAAATAAATATAATTAAATAATATTTAATAATTAAAATAAAATTTAAAACATTTTAAAAAAACTTAAACACTCTTAAAATAACTTTAACTAATAATAATATATAATTTAAAACATTTTTAATGAATAATAAAATACTTTTAAAACAATTGTAACGACCCGTAAAATTTAATTTGTTTTAATATATATATTTAACTCAATTTTTTGTGAAATTTGAAATAATTGAATTTTGAAATAAAAATTTGATATTTGAAATACGTATATTTAAAACACTGCAAATGGAAAATTTTCGTCTGAAAATATGGAAGTTTATTTTCTTGTGTGATTTTATTTCGATTTAAATTAGTTAAATTGATGGTAATAAAATTTCCAAAATTGAATATTTTTACACAATAAATTTGCAAATCATCTTCTGTGTGAGACATCATATTTCGTTTCTTCAAATTCGGATTGTTATTGCCCAATTTATCTTATTTTTGGTAGATTAGCAGCATTTTCGGTACCAATTATCGACTTTTGATAGGACGATCGTACCACTGATATTTGCATACCATTTTGATCTTCTCGTCGTGCCGATCTCTGCAGTATATTCAATCCTGTGCTTCGAAGTCCGATATGCAATGGAATCCGCGGAAATAATTTCGTATCGATATCGGTTTCAAATTCTTTGGTTTCCATCTACCCATCTGTCCAAAATTGAACAGCCGTAACTTTTAAAATTCCTAGAATTTAATATGAGGCTTTTGCTATTCACGGTCCAATTTATGATGGTTAGTTCGTTCATATCTATGCACATTTTTTTCCATTTCTTTCGGTTCATTGAAAAGAAAAAAGAAAAAAGAAAAAAAAGGAAACTGTTCATTTGCATCTTCTTCCCGCCATAGCAACATCACGCGTAGGAACCCATCGGCCTTTCCTCAGCCTCAAACTGTCATGTACCTCTCACCACTCTTAGCTACACCATTGACGCAGCGTTTCACCTCACCATTACCACTTCTTTCATTTTTCCACTTCTCACTTCACCACACGCGAAAGCCGAGCTACCAAAGCTCTTCCAACTGCGTGTTGCCTTTTGGCGCCACAACCTCCGCCTAACTTCGCCCTTCTTTTCTTCCCCGTGCATGCGTTCTTCCTCCCACCTCCTTTTTCCTTGCAGTGTCTTTTCCTTGCTCGTTTCCTACGCTGGATTTATAAGAAGGTATTATATTTACATATTTGTTATATATTGCGTATATATAATTATTTATATAAATGTTAGTCTATCTAGGTTACTTTATGTAAGTATGTATGTGTGTATATATATATATATATGTTAGTTCGTATATGTATTTTTTTCTTTCGGCATTATGGTTTATATTGTTTATATCTATAAGTTTATAATATATTTGTGATGTTCGTGTATTGGTATGTATTTATATGTTTTATAATCTGTTGGTTATTTATATAAATGTACACAAGTTTAAAAATGGGTCTGGTTTACAAGAGTATAGTACTTTATTTATGATGTTTGTATATTTGTATGATAGTGTTATATTTTGCATTGTGTGTGTGTGTATATATATTTATGGTTTTATTATATTAGTTTTATGTATAAGTTAAAAATATATATGTTTTATATAAATAGTTTATATGTAACAATATGTGGACGTAAGCTATATTGTATATATATATTTTGTTTAACTTTTACAAATTCTCTGTTTATATATATATAAATATATATATATATATACGGTTTTGGAATATATGTTTATACAACAGAAGACTTATTTTTTACATTAAAAATGCTTATTTTCCTATGTATACAGTTATCTATATGTTTACAGTATATGTTATACAGTTATACAAGTTGCGTACAACTTGTTTGATTGTATGTATATAATATGTGAGGTTATAGATTTGTTTGTGTATATTATATAAGAATGTATGAAGTAGTATTTTATATTAATTGCATCAGTTAGTTATATATATGCTGCTAGTATGTAAGCTATATAGTATATATACATAGATTTTTAAAATTTTCAATTACTGTTTAGTTATATATTTTATATGTAAGTTGTACATAACTTATTTGTAAATATATATATATATATATATATATATATATATATTAAATTCTAGTCTATAATGATTTTATGATCTGTTTGGGTTATGTTGGAAGTTGTATATATATAGATATTTCCAAAATGTAAGTAGTATATAGTTTTTAAACGATTTAAAAATTTAATATTTTATATATAAATATATATATATATTTGAGTTTTAGTTTAAAGCAATGGATGTTAAAATGCATATATATATATTTAATTTAGAATATGATTTTATATACAGAGATATATAGTTATATAAGTTCACTTTACCAATTATCTTCATCAACCCAGTTTTGATTTATTTTGTTTATTCGTATTATCAGCTTGTCCGTCAAATTTGTGCAAATTCAGCTTTTTCGAAATTCGTGCTTGGATTCGTAGCTCTGTTCATTTTTATATTTCTATAGACTCGAAAGGTGAGTAATCACTCACGATTAACGTTCTTATATTTATTAAATTTGATTCTAATTGAAACGACAATTGAAATATGCTGCTGTTAGTTATTCACATTGCTATATATGCTATTATCTGCATCTATTCACCTATGACATCTGACACCATTATTTGTTATTTATATTGATGATATATGCCTGTTATATTATTATCATATATGTTATCACTCTACAAGTTCCCTGTTAGTATAGAATTCACTACGGGTTGGAATGATACATACCCGAACGATCTGTAGAATAGGAGAAAATCATTATGGATTGAAATGATAAACCCAAGCAATTTTCATCGAATTTGAGATTGCGGGTTGAAATGATATATACCCGTATATATTTAAAATTCGGATTGAAATGATAATATCTGTATCACTTGACTATAGGATAAAAAATTATATACATACATTGTTGGTGTGTGTATATACATATATACATATACATACATACATATATATATATATATATATATATATATATTGAAATGATTTCCAAGGTTTGAAATTGAATTTATTTAAGAATTATACTCAAATAGGTTTAATTTGAAATTTATTAAATTTTGGATTTTAAAGATAATTTTATAGCTTGTTTTTTATTAAAAGTGATTTAAGTGAATATTTCAAATTTACATAAATTGAAATGGTATATATAGTTTTATTTAAATTTGAATTTATTTAAATGTTGTTTGAATGATTAAGTAAATATTTCAAAATAAATAATAGTAAAGTGAATTTGATATATATATATATATATGTATATATATGGAATTATCAAATCTAGTTTTGAAATGCTTGAACATTTAGAGCTTTGAAAATATTGAAATTAAATGGTTTATTTTGTAGTTCAAACCTGTATTTGAAATAAATATAATTTGAAAGGGTTTATTTACAAATAGAATTGAATTGAATTGGTGAATGGAGATTGAATTAAATTTGTATTTTGGAAGTCGAGCTGATTTGAATCGATTTGTGAAATTAGGAAACTATTTTATTATATAAAGTATTTTAAAATTATATTTAAAATTACTTATATATTTTAATATAAAATTATTTTGATATAAACTCTTTTGTGTAAATCATTTTTAATATAAACTATTTTTAATATACTAACTATTTTATTATAAACTATTTTAATTTATAACTATCTTTATATAAACTATTTTACTTTATAAACGATTTTATTATATATACATATACCATTTCAGTACTTAAATCAGTTAAGTAGGAAGTATTATGATTTCAAATTATTATGATTTCTAAATTTTTATTTCCAAAGTGTTATGATTTCCGAAGTGCTATAAATTCAAGTATTTGGTTTCGAAAGTGTTATAACTTTGAAAGTACTAGGATTTTGAAAATGGATATATTTGACATGGAAATGATATCGTATTGATATGATTTTGAAATAGCAATAATATTTTGGTTTTGAAGTATAAACTATTTTGAAATGACCGCGGTATTATAATAACGATTGGTTGTTAAAGAGACCGGGATCGGATATTATCATACTCTCTGCCAATGCCGAAAACCACTTTAGCAACCATGTACGCGGTGGAGATGCTAGAATGAAGTAGGATGGTGGTGACGATCCTAAAGGCATATTTACGTGGACCCGACTCCCATGAGTTGGCATAAGATGGCTAAAACAGGAGCGATTCTCGGGCTAAGTGAGGTCATTCCTCCGTTCGAGCACATTCCTTCGATATATATTCTGACATTGTGATTGATTTGGTGGCCACACTTGATTTTTTTTATTTGGGAGTGTGTTTGGAGGTGGGCGGTAGTGGCTGTTATGCATTACCACCAGCCCAGATGCGTAATTGGTATATCTATCCTGGCATTGCCTTGTTGTGCCGTGTCGCCTACCTTAGCGCTTTATACGAGTTTGTTTTGTACCATACCAATGGAGTTCCCTCTGATGACTTCCAGTACGGGGGAGATTACGGTACTGTATAGACTATGAGAATATATAAAATGTGTTAAAGGGGATATGGGTAACGCCTTAACGCTATTTTGATAGTTTACTTTACTTTAGACATTATTACAATAGCGTATATTACTACATATTAGATAGTTTAATGGATCCTTAGAGGATGGTTATCCCAAATATCCTTTAAGTTACTTGTATTTCAGTTGTTATTTCACTTGAGTTGGATTTATCAATATAAGAATGTTATTCCTGACTCGTGTGTTTTGTGTTTTGCTTTACGCTTGGGTCAGACTGAGTGATACACCATTTGAAACTCACCTTTGGAGTTGGAGCTTCGTTTGGAGATCCATCTACATCTTTTCAGCTTGCAGTTATTCAGCTGATTCCAGTGATGTATTGATCTTGTATTTGACTATTGTATTTCAGACTTATGTTGTATCTTATTTAACTCTATTATATATGTAGTAGCTTCATGAACTACTATTCCTTTGTTTCTACTGCATTATTGTTATATTACTCCGTGTCTGTGATTATTTATTAACTGTATATGTTGAGTTATGCCAAATATAAATTAACAATCTGGTATTTTGAGCAATTCAAATGCGGCATGTGTGGATACGAATGGTTGAAAGTACTAGGCTGTTATAACAATAATTAAATATTATTTTAAATAACTTCAAGAATCATATAAATAAAATGATTAACTTTAAATCATTATTCAAAACAATATTTATTTATCTCTAAAAAATTACTAATAAATAATAATTACCTTTAAAACCTTATTAATAGATAATATTTAGCTTTAAAATAACAATGATTCCATAATAAACTTTTCTAATTTAGAAAGAGGCCTAGCGACCACTATGTACTTAAACAAATTATCAATCTATTCAATCCAACTTTCCAAGATATAACAATTTGTATTTACAAGGCAAATGTATGCGTAAATTAAATCCATATTTAACAAGTCAATGTTTAACATAACAATTATCCAGCATTAATCAATTAGAAGGCATAAAAGTGTCAACACCAATGTAATACCAGAATGGGATTTCTTTCTGTTAAGTAAATGTCCAAATATGAACTATCCAGTTAACAAAAGCAGAGTGTTGATTTATTCTTCTAAACAGATGTTCGATTAATTTAATAAGCGGAACGGTATTTTATTCCACTAATCAAATGTCCTATTACCATATTCAGCCTAATTAACTCAACAGTATCTTATTTGGCCAAGTAAACATCCATAACTAAGGTATATAAATTTAAACTGCGTAATTAATTAATAATAACATAATTAAAATTCATTCTATTTTAATATGTCATAAATTTTTATTTGTCCACGGCTATCAATAAGTTGCGCTGTAATGTTTTAATCATTAATAAAAGTCCATCGCAAAAATCTGGAGGATAATCGATTTTCAAACGAGCAAGTTATAAAAAATTTGAACTAACACAAATTTAAAAAATTCATTTGACATTTTTAATTGTTTCCCACTCAAACTTCAAACGGGTTGAGGCCGCTACATGAAGCCCAATGCATTCAAAAAGCACATTAACCCTTTCTCCCAAATCCCCATTCTCCCACTCAACTCCCAAAACTCATATTACGATGCACGTGCACAAGCTACTAGCGCCGTATCCAAACTCATCTACAAGTTCGTCTTTCTCTGCTCAACACAACCGCCACCTCATCAAGGCCTCAAACCTCCCCCAACAAAACCCGATATCTGTGGCTGTAAAAAAAATTGGCATACACACATTTAAAAGCCACGACATTTTTCGATGCCGAACTCCACAACAATTTTCCACCCGAAGCACCTCACCACCACGAACCAACACGAACCCTAAACAATGCTTGAATTTACCTACCGATGCCTCCATCTCCACGAAAACCAAACCCTGGCTATCGACGAATGTCAATCATCATCATGGAATGCCGCGGAAACCTTACCAAAAATGCTACGTCGTCGTGCAATCACGATGGCAATAGCAGCGACATTTACTTCTTTTTTGATAATGATAAATTGATTTTTGAAGTCTATGAACAAAATATACCCTTTCTATAAATCAAAGATAACTCAATCGTTACTCGATGAAACCAAGCGCGATCAATTTCGAAAAATAACTGGGTCTTACACGAACAACTTTTGTTTTGGTAAATCGGGTTAAAATTCAACGGTTTGAAATGAATTGATTTTTGAATGGCCACATGTTAATTTTTTGTACATAACAGAGGGAAGTTTTTATTTTTGACGGTAATAAGTAAACTGACATTCACACAAATTGTAATTCAAGTTTTCATGTATCAATCAGTAAATCATTAATTCTCACCTTTTTGATGTTAGATTGAATCAAACTCTAGAAATTAGCACTCCTCTTTTGTTCCTAAGCTAGCAATAACACGCAGAAATCCTTTATTTCTCTTCTGCTGTTGAAAATGGATGTAGCACTAGAAAAGGAGAATGAAGAATGGAAGTTGGAGCCTTCCTAAAAAATGTACGAGTAGCCATCTCCTTCTTTTTCCCCTTACCTCCCTTAACCTCCTATGTACTATCATATGCATCAAAGAAAATAAGGTATGAGCTCCTACATGATTGTTTAAGTATTTTATATTATACATTTATACATATACATATATATATATATATATATTTAATTTCTTCATTTGTCTTTGAAACTTTCTTAAAAACCTCTTTAAAATGTATTCAACATATTATTATATTCTAAAATGATAATATTAAATAAGCAAGAGTTAAAAGCCAGAATTTGATTTTTCTTAAACCCGATTTAACATTTATAACGAGGCAATCTAAATTTCCGATTCATTGCACTTACTAGTAGTGACCATATGAATTCTAACGTACCTATTCAGTCTTTGCAGTAGTGACCATTGTGTTGTGGCATACCATTCGGTCTTAGCAGTAGTGACCATACACGTTGTGGCTTACCTATTCGGTCCTAGCAGTAGTAACCATACACATTGGGGCATATCTTATCGATCTTAGCAGTGTTGATTGTTGTTTTGGGATCACAGTTTGATCATGATATATTTGTACTGTATTATAAGTAGTTTTTGTGTAACGACCCATAATTTAATCACTTTGAACATGAATAATTAATATGTTTTTAAATGATTAAATAATGGATTTTATATCTAGAAGTATTAACCTTGCCTAATAAAACAAGAAAGAATTATTAACATATCCTAATAAAACAAAATAGTATAATTACTTGCCTAATAAAACAAGAAAGAATTATTAACGTAGCCTAATAAAACAAAATAGTATAATTACTTGCCTAATAAAATAAAATAGCATAATGATTATTATATTCCATGCGGATGGTTGCCATTGCACCAAAATCTGGTCGAACCAGGTTATGCCAAGCGGATGGTTGCCATTGGACCAAAATCTGGTCAAATCAGGTTAGGCCATAGTTGATAAGGAGGATTTCTATTGGACCAAAATATGGTCGAATCAAATTATGCCATATGGCTAGCTTCTATTGGACCAAAATCTGGTTGAATCAGGTTAGGCTATAGGAAATTACTAAAGTACCCTTCTCTTCACCTATAAATAGCCAAGTCCATATATCATTTTATTTCATTCAAAAACTAAAGAAAAGAACTAAAATTCATTTTAAAAGGTGAAGTATTCCAAGTCTCCATCAAAGCAAATAGGATGTGAGTATATTTCATGTTTTCATAGTTTAGTGGGTATAATTTATTCTGTGAGTACATTCCTTCCTTTCATAGTTTAGTGGGTGTAACTTATTCTCTGAGTATATTTCATGTTTTCATAGTTTAGTGGGTATAACTTATTCTGTGAGTACATTCCTTTCTTTCATAGTTTAGTGGGTGTAACTTATTCTATGAGTATATTTCTTATTTTCATAGTTTAGTGGGTATAACTTATTCTATGAGTATAATTTAATTATTTTACAGTCAGTGTGATCTTAATCTCTTTCCTTTTACTCATTCATATTTTAACAAATGTTGTGTTAACTATTGATTGTAAATTGTTAATAATAATGAGTCTGTTATTATTCTTGTTTGGTTGTTTGATTTGTACTCGGCCAGTTTATGAGCAATAACTTTGATGTTTAGTTAAAGGAAACTTACACCACCTTTTAACTTAGGATTGACATTTAGTGACTTTTTGGTTAAAAGGAAACAACACCCCTTTTAGCTATCTCATTTGATTAAGAGGAAGCTTCACCCCCTCTTGGTTGTAATCTCCTTTAAAGATGATGGGTTTAAGTTATGATTTGAATGGAAGTTTTAAATCTTTGTTTAAAGTATTTTAAAGGAGCTTCAAAATTTATATAATAATTTAAATGAGTTATTTATGGAAAGTAAGTAGTCCTATACTTGGCACTAAAAGTCGATGAGTAGATTGATTATTTATCAGTGAGATCTGGAACCGAAGTGTCTAGGCAAGGCTAGGAGCAGCCAGTGCCCTGACTTACCTGGCTTTGTTTCTGGGCGAGGGATAGAGTAAGTCGAGAATATCGAAAACGTGACAAGTGTAGGAGATTTGATTTCCATAAATGATCTTTATAATTATAATAGAAAACGTTTGCATTTCTTATAGACAATTGTTTTTGACCCATCTAAGTATGCTTTTGAAATATGAAATCCTCTTAATTGTTTTGAGAATATGCTTATACCGATGGGATAAGTATATGGATATTTTCCAAGTATTGAAAGAGTATAAGATTTAATTTCCAAATATGATCGCTTTGTTATCCCCGATAGTCGATATCTTGACTATCAATTTCGATACCCTTCTTCCTTTTATTTTTGTTTCGTCAATCTAAGACGATTTGTTTCTCAATTAGAGCATTGATATCCTTTATTGGAAATGACTAAATAAAGAGCAAGTGGGGGCCAAGCTATGTGGGGTTGCTCCCATTAGGGTATTTTCACATCTACTCTAGATTGGTTCCGGTTGTATGCGCACGGAGATGCGAAATACTCGGATACTCAGTAAGGATGGCGGGATCCGGCTTGGAGGTTTCTGAGAGCCATCGTAGTTCTCAAGTATATTTTCTAGAGATATACTTTCGATAAGAGGGGCGCACCCTCCTAGTCATTTGGAAAAAATTCCTTTTCCTTATTTTTGATTCAAATCTTTGGATTGATTCTTTCTTAATTTCATCGGGAAGCGTCTTGCACTCTTCGCGATGTTTAATTATCTGTATCCATTCTTTTATACTTGGATGTTGTCCTTGTGATGGAAAAACCCGTTCTGCGTTTTTGCGATGTGGTCTCACTAGTTACTTTGTGTGTTCTATTTTTTGATTTTACTCATACCAGACTTATTGTCTGACCAAAATTGTTGTTTTTCCTAAACGTTCGGGTACTCATTTTTATTTGAGTAGTCCAGAAATGACAGGTTTCTTTGGGCTCTTTTGAAGATGGTGGACGAGCCGGAGGCTCCTTATCTATCTAGCTATTTATTTCTGCTATTATGAGATGTTGGCTCTATGTATGTATATTTAAAGGCAGGTTGTTATAATTACCTAAACTGATAGTAGTACTTTTGTTGTAACTCCGATAACTCCATGTTGGGGAGTAACCTTATGTACTGTCTTATTTTTATGTTATATTTAACCATTCCGTTATGAGATTATTATTCCGTTCTTATACTTTACCCCATGGCAACTCGTCGTTCAGATACTCCCGCAACGGCACATGAATACCATGGATGTATTAATTGTCGTTCTCAACGGTCGGAAAGGTGGGTCGTCACATTTTGGCTAGTGTATTACAATGGAAGATATTGTGCCAACGTATAATAGGAGAAGAGAAGGTCATGGTGTGATCCCCTACTTGATATGGATTTACTATACTTATCTATTCGCAGTCCGGATTACCCCTATATTACTCGGTTGTTTGACCATGTAACAAGAGGTTCGGCATGGATACCTCGGTCGGCACAGGCTTCGTTCATCGCACCTCGCCTCACTCGGCATCTTGCCTCGTTCAGCATAGAAAGGTCGCTCGGCATCTTGTCTCGTTCGGCATGGAAAGTCGCTCGGCATCTTACCTCATTCGGCATTGAAGGGTCGTTCGGCATAATGCATCGTTCGGTATAGATGAATCGTTTGGCATAGGCCTCGCTCGGCGCACCTCCACTCGTTTCGCACAGCACCTCGTTCGACATACGAGTACAGTTCAACACACAGCACCGCGCTCGGCATACGAATGTCGTTCGGCCTGGATGTGTGGTTCGACATACGAGTGTCGTTCGGCACGGAGGCCTTGCTCGGCATTCTCTGGTTCGACCCACCTCGCTCGGCAATTGTCGTTCGGCATCTATAGCTCGGTGCACAGAAGTTACTTACCACAGGCCGAGGTACCTTGTTCCAAGGCCCAAGAGGGAGTCCAACCCATCTTCCTCTATAAATAGAAGGGCAAGGGCACAGTGAAATGGACCTTTTTTCGAGAACACCGGGAAGACCCTACTGCATTCAAGACTTATTCTATTTTACTTAGTGCTTGTATTCAAGTCATTATAGTATGGATTGTATCTGTATTCAATCATTTGTGAAAGAAATAAAGATTAAAACATAAAGTGGACGTAGGCAGTTACGCAGAACCACTATAAATCCGGTGTTCTTGTTTTTACATTTAATTTAGCATACAATTCTCTATTTTAATTTACTTCCTTCATTTATCTCTCTACAGAATCTTTCTCAAGGGTGTAAGTGACCAAATCTGGTGCTAACATTTTGGTGCTTTCACCGAGAACGCAAATTCTCAGGCCACTACGATCTGCTTTGTAGCTACTGGAATGAATAAATCCCCCAAAGGAGATCCAAGTCATTCAAAGGACGTCCGCTGATTCTGCTCAGAGTTTCTACCAATAACTCTACTATGGAAAGACCACGTACAAGATCAGCCTCTCATAACGCGGACGTCAACAAGACTGCTAGCGTACAACAAATAAGACCTAGCAATCAGCAAGTTAATCCAACCGTAGGGAAAGTCAGTGCTCATAGCCAGGTTGAAGTTGTTACTAGGACGGAGTACAATGACCTGATGCGAGAACTCATGGAAAGCAGGAGACAACTTAGTGAATAGATTCAAGCTAACGCCAATCATGTGGCTCAGCTCACTCAATAGCAGCATCAGAATGCTGGAGGTAGTCCCGTTCCTTACTCTTCATTTGATAACTCGACTTCATCCAATGAACCTCCCAGGCGTAGACGCCGTAAGACTGAAACTACACAAACAGGTTAGAGACCATATCCAAGTTGGAGCAGGAAACTTAGGAGCTGGAGCACGTGTGGAAACTGGACGCCCAGCTCACCAAGACCCTAATGAAGCTGGTCTCTAAGATAAACGTTTGGAAGATCACCAACAGAGAAGACATCAACCCGAAAGATCCTGTAGAACAAAGTCCAACCTCCCATCCTCAATACAAACTCCGGACTTATCGGCTATGGTCAGACAGTTGATGAGAGAAAATCAAGGCTTGACCAATGAAGATTGGGGGATGTCAAGGAGTCATACTCCAATCACAGATACTATTCTACAGACCGAGTACCCCAGGAAGTTTAGCATGCCAACTATCCCGGCCTATGAAGGAAAGACTGATCTCAGACAACATGTGATGAGGTATGAATGGATAATGGATTCGGCTAGAGAAAATGACGTGGCCAAGTGTAGATGCTTCCTAATTACTTTATCTCGAATCGCCACTATGTGGTTCAGTCGACTTCACCCACGATCTATATCCAGCTTTGACGAATGTGCGATGAAATTTGTAAAATACTTCATGATACATGCCACTCATCCCAAGGACGTGATGTCCCTATCTAGTGTAATCCAGGCTCCGAGGGAGTCATTGAAAGAGTACTTATAAAGATTTCACGTTGCGACTACTGAATTGAGCAATCCTAACGACCATGCAATTCTGATGGCGGTAATGCGAGGAGTGGATCTGGATTCAGAGTTTGGAGATTGGTTGGCAGGAAAGCCTCCAACTATGCTGGAGCGTTTCTATTTAAAGGCTCATCAATTAATAAAAAGAGAGAGAGCCAGATGAACGAGGAGTGATAAGGCACCAGGGCCTATTCAGGAGACTGTGAAAAGCAACATCGCTGTAAAACAGTCCGGTGACAATTCAAGGAAGGTTCAAGTCAATGTCCAGAATAAGCCAGGGCAATCTAAAGGGTCTAGAGGAGGAAATCCCAGAAAGAAAAGGGAAACAAGGAAATGGAAGTCAAGAATTCCCACTTACAATGAATATACACCTTTGAATGCATCTCTGGAGAATATTTACCTATCAATTTGTAATACTTTCCAATACAAAAAGTCGCACCACAAGGAGTCAATAGAGGAGCAAAAACGGACTGGGAAGTACTGCCGCTTTCATGAGACTTACGGGCACAATACAGAGGAGTGTAGACACCTCCATGATGCCATAGAAAAGCTGATTAGACAGAAAAAATTGCAGAAGTTTGTCAAGAACCCGTAGGAAGGTAGGTAAGGAACATCGGACCCTGGATGTGGGTTGGCCCCATGCCATCCAGAGGAACCAGCCTGAACTGTAGGTAGACTGGTCATAAACACTATAGTCGGTGGACCTCATCCTGCAAACAAGAACTAGCAGGAAATGGAGAGGTATGCTAACTCCTTAAGGCACGCAGATTATGAGTGTTGTTCGAATGTGGAGGATGGGACCCCTGCTAAGCAGCAACCCATGATGACAGACGATATAGTGTTCTAGAGCCGAGATGCTGACAAGATGGAGGCTCCTACCCCGATGGTCATATCCACAACAATCGGGCCAGCATATGTGAAGAGAATTTTAATTGATTGTGGAAGTTCTGTTAACATCATCTTCAAAAAGGCATACGATCAAATGAAGATGGAGACAAAGGATTTGAGACCATCTAAATCCCCTATCCATGGCTTTAATGGTGTAGCGATTGATGTAGTGGGATATGTTGAATTGCCAATTGAACTGGGACAAGATGAGCGTTGGAGGGTGCAAATCCTACCTTCCATAGTGTTGGATATTGATTCTCCATATAATGTGTTTTTGGGTCGACCGGCCCTGGCAGAGTTTATGGCATCTTTGGCCCCGTGGTGTTTGACTTTGAATTTCCAGACAGACAAAGGAGTTGGTATGGTGCATGGCGCTCAGGCGATCGGTCGCGCATGTTATGTGGCTAAGCTGAGAGAGGCCCAGCGGAGAGAGAAAGGAAAGGTTGCGGACTGCTTCGTCCACATCCGGAATACTGACGATTGACAAGTAGTGCCCGAGCCCTGGCTCGGGCAACATTCTCAGATCTATAGAGACATAGATCCGAGAGATGATGATGGGGAACCCAGGGAAGCAAAAGAAGCACCGGCTGAATTGACGATTGACATTCTAATCAGCCGAGATGACCCATCGCGAGTACTGAAGATAGGATCACAACTCGACCCCTCGATGGCCGAAGATCTTACTGACTTCCTCTGAGCGAATCTGGATGTTTTCGCTTGGACGTATTCTGATATGTATGGGATTTCTCCCACTATAACGAATCATATGTTGAACATAGACCCAAGGTACGTATCAGTAAAGCAGAAGAAGAGAGGCATGGCCCCGGAGAGGTCTGCTGCTCTTAGAGAGGAGGTGGACGAACTCAAAGCCAATGGGTTCGTCCGCGACACCCTCTACCCTGAATGGGCATCTAACCCTGTGCTAGTGAGGAAAGCCAATGGGAAGTGGAGAAATTGCGTAGATTACTCCGATCTGAACAAATCATGCCCCAAGGATAGTTTTCCTTTACCCAGGATTGACCGGCTGGTTGACTCAACATCGGGACACGAGTTACTGTCATTGATGGATGTGTACTCGGGATATAATCAAATCCCGATGCACATTCCAGACCAAGAACATAGCAGTTTTGTCATTGACATCCGGTTATATTGCTATGTAGTGATGCCTTTCGGATTGAAAAAACACGGAAGTGACTTATCAATGTCTGGTGAATCGAATGTTTAAAGACCAGATTGGTAGAACAATGGAAGTCTATGTGGATGACATGCTCGTGAAGTCACGACAGTCAAATGACCACATTCGAGATTTAGTGGAGATGTCTTATATAATTAGATATTATGGGATGAAAATTAACCCTTTGAAGTGTTCCTTTGGCATTGCGTCAGGAAAGTTTTTGGATTTCATTATTAATGCGCGGGGAAATGAAGCTAACCCGAAAAAGATTCAAGCTATTCGGGACATACAAGTGCCCTAAACAATAAAGCAAGTACAAAGTCTGAACGAAAAAGTAGCCACGCTGAGTCGATTCATATCCAGGGCCATAGGCTAATGTATTCCCTTCTTTGATGTCATAAAAAAGGAAAGAGAGTTTTAAATGGACACCCGACTGTGAGGAGGCGTTCCGAGCTCTAGTAAGGCAATTAGAAAGTCCTCCGGTGCTATCGAAACCGGTAGACCATGAAATGTTGTATGTGTACTTGGCTGTATCCCAACATGTTATCAGTACGGCTTTGGTTCGCGAGGAGGACCTAATTCAAAAGCCAGTATACTATGTCAGTAAACGTTTAACGGGGGTAGAAAGAAATTATCCCAAGATCGAGAAGTTAGCCTACTACTTGGTGATTGCATCACGTAAGCTTCGTCCGTACTTTCAGGCACATTCGATCAGTGTTTATACCGATCAACCCTTATGGCAGGTACTCCAACGACCGAAAACCTCTGGAGGGATGGGAAAATGGAATATTGAGTTGAGTCAGCTCGATATTTCTTACCTGCCATGAAGGGCCATACAAGGGCAAACACTAGCAGACTTCATCACTGAATTCACCGTGTCAGACGAATCAAATAGTCACAATGTCATACCCCCTGTGCGATGGAAGATGTACACCGATGGGGCATCTAACGACCATTACTCTAGGGCTGGTATAGTTCTTATGACTCCCGAAAACCGATCGATTTGTTACGCTTTGAAGCTTAAATTCCCAGAAACAAATTAGGAAGCCAAGTATGAAGCATTGATTGCTGGCTTAAAGCTTATCAAGGAACTCGAGGTAAAGTCGGTTGAGATCATTTATGACTCACAATTGGTGGTATACCAGGTGGGGGAGACTATCAAGGAAAGGGACGGAGACTTTCCCCATACCTTGCACGGGTTCAAGAGCTGCTAGAAAATCTAGAATATTATGATATTTCGCATGTCCCGCGTGAACAGAACAGAGAAGTCGATTCATTGGTGAAATTTGCAAGTACTGGTGATGCATAGCAGATGGGACTGGTTCCCATCGAAACCTTACATGCTCCGAGTATAAATATGATGGAGAGATTTCATGTTAGAAACAGAAATAGAAAAGGGAATCATGGATGACCCCATTCAAGCAATACTTTCAACTTGGGATATTGCTCGAAAGAAAGAGCGAAAGATGACAAGTCATTTGTAAGGCTTCACGGTATATAATGAAGGACAGAATAATGTATCGAAGGTGATTCTCGGCCCCTTTACTCCGATGTATTGCCCATAACGAGATAAAACGAGTCAAGAAGGAAGTCCATGAAGGCGAATGTGGTGACCATACTGGAGGGCAGACGTTAGCAAAGAAGATCCTCCGTTATGGATATTATTGGCCAACTGTAAATCGGGATGCTGCAGACTATGTAAGGAGATGTGAAAAGTGCCAGAAGTATGTAAAAATCCCGAGAGCTCCATCGACGAAACTCACACAAATGCTTAGTCCTTGGCCATTTGCAATGTGGGGGATCGAAATAATCGGTTCTCTACCCATATCCAGAGGTGGTGCGAAATATGCGATAGTCGCGGTCGATTACTTTACCAAGTAGGCAGAAGCAGAGCCCTTAGCCACGATCACCACCAAGAAGGTCATTAATTTCGTTGTACGAAACATTATATGCCGTTTTTGCCTTCCACGGACTATCATTACAGGCAACGAAACTCAATTTGAAAGTAAAGAGTTTAAAAAAATTTGTCAAAAGCATGGCATTAAAAAAAGGTTTGCAGTAGTTGCTTATCCAAAAGCCAACGGACAAGTGGAAGCCGTGAACAAAATAATCAGGTCCATATTGAAAAAGCGTTTGGAAAATGCTAGAGGCAAGTGGGTGGATGTACTTCCAACAACACTTTGGGCTTATAGAACCACCCAAAAGTCCATGACTGGCCACACTTCATTTGCATTGGCATATGGCACGGAAGCTATTATATTTGTAGAACTTGAAGTTCAGACACATCGGGTAACTCATTACGACCCCAAGACGAATCAGGATCTTTTGCTGGAATTACTGGACTTGATTGATGAAAAATGTGAAGAAGTTGATTTAAGAGTAGCCATATATAGACAACGAGTCGCTCGATATTATAATGAAAAAGTCTGACCGAGAGTCTTTGATGTGGTTGACCTCGTTTTAAAACGAGTTTTCCCGGTCCCGTCACATCTGAATCCCACATGGGAAGGTCCATACGTCATTAAACGGAGGCTTGGAGAGAGAACTTTCAAGCTAGTGACTGTTGATGGCGCTACACTCCCACGAGCATGGAATAGCGAGCATCTGTGGCATTATTATACTTAGTCTATTCCTTTTATATCTTTGTTGCAATTATTTTCAGTATGTTTTTATTTCGTTGATTCTTAGTTTTCGGCATGTAATAAGACAATTTAGCTTGTTTTCATTAATAAAGGCTTGAACTGTCTTTTCCATGAATGATTGATGTTTCCATGTATGATAATTCTATGCAAAAACTAGAGTTACATTATTTTGTCTGACATACGAACGCACATAAACAACTTAAAAATCTCCAAGTCCTCGGAGTGCGAACTGGAGTACTCTGAGTCCCCAGAGTGCGGACTAGCATATAAACGACTTAAAATCTCCAAGTCTCCAGAGTGCAGACTGGAGTACTTTAACTCCCCAGAGTGCGGATTAGAGTATAAACGATTTAAAATGTCCAAGTCTCCAGAGTGCGGACTGGAGTACTCTGAGTCCCCAGAGTGCGGACTAGAGTATAAACGATTTAAAATCTCCAAGTCCCCAGAGTGCGGACTGGAGTACTCTGAGACCCCAGAGTGCAGACTAGAGTATAAACGACTTAAAATCTCGAAGTCCCTAGAGTGCGGACTGGAGTACTCTGAGTCCGTAGAGTGCGGACTAGAGTATAGTGACTTAAAATCTCCAAGTCCCCAGAGTGCAGACTGGAGTACTCTGAGTCTCCAAAGTGCGGACTACAGTATAAACGACTTAAAATCTCCAAGTCCCCCAGAGTGTGAAGTGGAGTACCCTGAGTCCCCAGAGTGTGGATTAGAGTATAAACGACAAAAAATCTCCAAGTCCCCAGAGTGCAGAATGGAGTACTCTGAGTCCCCAGAGTGCGGACTAGAGTATAAACGACTGAAAATCTCCAAGTCCTTGGAGTGCGGACTGGAGTACTCGGAGTCCCCAGAGTGCGGATTAGAATATAAAAGGTTTAAAATATCCATGTCCCCAGAGTACGGACTTGAGTACTTTGAGTCCCCAGAGTGCGGACTAGAGTATAAAGGACTTAAAATCTCCAAGTCCCTATAGTGCGGACTGGAGTACTCTGAATCCCCAGAGTGCGGACTAGAGTATAAACGACTTAAGATCTCCAAGTCCCCAAAGTGCGGACTGGAGTACTCTGAATCCCCAGAGTACGGACTAGAGTATAAACGACTTAAAATCTCTAAGTCCCCAGAGTGCGGACTGGAGTACTCTGAGTCCCCAGAGTGCGGACTAGATTATAAACGACTTAAAATCTTCAAGTCCTCAGAGTGCGGACTAGAGTACTCTGAGTCCCCAAAGTGCGGACTAGAGTATAAACGACTTAGAATCTCCAATTCCCTAGAGTGCGGACTGGAGTACTCAGAGTCCCCAGAGTGCGGATTAGAGTATAAACGACAAAAATCTCTAATTCCTCCGAGTGCGGACCAAAAATATTCTAAGTACCCATAGCATGAAACAGAGTACTTACGATTTCCAAAAAATCTCCGAGCCATATGGAAGTGAATTGGGAGTTTATGTAACTCGTAAGAGCTTGGTTTTCGGCCATAAATATACAGCAAGCTGAACAATAAAAGTCGTTTGAAAGACAAGAGAACTAAATTTTATTTATTAATCCAAAACAAGGTTCTACTACAATTCCTTCAAAATTCAGAGTCAAAAGTCTATCTACATTAACTACGAAAATAAATAAAAATAATTACATAATCTAAACTAACTCTCGTTGAACGAGTGTAACAGCTACTTCTTCGATTTCTTTGCTTTCTTTTCCTCTTTTGTTTTCTCAAACGACTCCTCCCCCATGTGTTTTCGCTTGGACGCTTTGCTTGATGGGGAAGTAACATCCGAGGAAGAACGAGGGCCTTCTAGTGGCCTGGACCCACCAGGAAGGATGACCTTCAAAGGCCTGTTCAAAGGATCATCTAGATCCACAACTTGGGGATCAACTTTAATTCCAACTTTCTTTTTCTTTTTCTTTTCCTCCACAAGTTTCTCCTTCATGCTTATTTTTGAAGTGTGTCCAGAGGCACCTGTGATTTCAATTTCATAACTTTCTTCGACGGGAGATGAAGTTTCAGACTTGTCCTCGTCAAGCGCTTAATCACTTAAGCGTCAGGACCGGGAGTCTCACCCACGTGAGTAGCCTCGCTCGCCTTCCCTTTCTCCTCTTTGGCATCTTCACTCCTTGGAGTTGGTTCAGGATCCGAACGGCCTGCGCAAAATCAAAAGAGACAAACATTAGAATACAATAACCTCTCGCCGAAAACGACGGCTTTTTGAACTTTAAGAAGAAAGTTATTTACCAGTTTCTTGCTGGATCTCAACCGTTCAAGGAGTCTCACCCTCGGGAATAGGTGATAGAACGTTAATGTCGAGGCCAGGGTCTTTCGGGTCATAACCAACGTGTTGTTCGAACGGATCAAGTATCGGCCGACCAGCCGGTTGAGTAGGAGGAGGAACTAGGGATTCGGCTCCAGACGGACAAGCAATGTCATCTTTTCCTTTTGACGAGGAAGAACCTTTGCAGAAGAGAGCCTTCGCCGCAGACAGGTCTGAAGGCTCATTCCTCTTGAGAAATTCTTTTACTAAAGCCTCCTCATCAACCTCCTCGGTGCCGGTCTCAACCTTTCAAATCTTCATCATAGTTTCCCATGCCTCGGCTAGAGATACGAGGTAACCTTCGCCTAAAAAAGTTAAGTCTGATGCATGAGGACACGGGCATTGTATTCTACAATAAGCGGGTCGAACAAGCACTTGATCTCCTCCCTGCCAGCCTCCGTAGCCGCCTCATGGCGAGACTCAAACTCCGTGGATGCTATTCTTTTGCCCTCTTCTCAGGCTTCATCCTTTAGCATCCTGACCTTAGAGAGCTCGTCGTCGAGCTTTGCCTTCAGGAGTCGCATAGTAACAATCTCATCGCAATATCATTGCGACTCTTCCTAAGCAGTAGTTTTTTCCTCTCTCTCTCTCTTTGCGGAGTAGATCTTCCAACTCTTTGACTCGTAGGACAAATGCATCCCTCTCCTTCTGAATGGAATCTTTCTCTAAAGCTAAGGCTCTGCAGCGTTGGACCGCTTCATCAATTTCTTTCTTATGTGATGACGTCAGACGATTAACGGCCTCCGCTGTGTCTTTAGCGCTTTTTTGGGCAGCTTCAAGCTTAGACTTGTATGAAGAGAGCTCTTCATCCTAAGCATTAATAATGTGTTTATCGTGAATAGCCTTGAGCTTCAGGCGATCAATTTCGTGTTAACGCTCAATAGAGACTTTCGAGAGCTAAGTCGACAAGCGTCATGTTGAACCTAGACGTCGTTAGTACAAGCAATAGTGCTTTGTTTGACATGTCCCGGAATGTGACGAATCGCCGAGAGAAATTTCAAACAATCAAAGCATATTTTTAGGAACGTGGCTTTGAGCTCAGTAGTCTTTCTACTACCGATGGATCTGATATAGGAGCGGGAGGAGTCTGCCTGGAGACTACAGATGTTTTGTGGGGATCCTGGGATTGCCAGGTGCTACATGAACCGGAGTGTTGATCTTGATGGGCCTCAAGCTGGGACCCTTTATGCGTGGACTTCTCCTTGCCTTGTTCCGATTGAGAAGGAGGATCGCAAGAGTAGGAGGACTGGCTATAGGTTTTTCTTCGATATGATGATTCTTGGTGGCGGTAGTCTTGATCGCCAGTGTCATCTTTGGCTCGGCATTTTCCGAAACCCGAATCCCGGTCAGAATGATGAAAAATAGATGACCCGACGATCGAGTCCGTGAGTACGTCCCATGTCACCTGCGCAAAATTTGGATAATGACAAGTTAGCAAAAGAATAGTGTGATGGCTAAAAATTAAGTGCGAGGTGAAGTGCACGTGTCCGTGTGTGTCCTAGTATTTCCCTCCAATGGACCAGTTTCTTTTTCTTTACTAATAGGAGTTTTTTCCCCTTGGTTTTGGGTTTGACTGCCTGCATCGCCTCTCGCAGGCGAATGAAGCTTAAGGACTTCTGGATCATTGAAGCCATGATTAAGCAAATCATTAGGAATAGTGAGGTCTGACAAGCATTTTAAAGAACTCTCTAAGTGTTGAGGAGAAGGCTCTCTCTTCACCAGAGTGATGGTGACCTTAGAGGTTCCATCCGCTGTCTTCTTCCTCAATTTGTAAGTCAGTTTTTTCTTTCACTTCGTAGGGGGAGGCGTCACTTCGATATCGTGAACTTCGACTACCAGCTCCCAAGCGGGGCTAACATTCTCGCCAGGTACTTCGAATGTTTTAGCTTCCCTAATCTCCCCCTCCTCAGGTGTGTTAGGGGCATCACGTGTTGAAGGCCCAGCTAGCTTTTTTCCTTTTCCCAAGGCTTATTCGACGACCTACCGCTAGCAGCCCAAACTTCGAGAGCGATTCATTTGAAATAAGAGAACTAATGTCTCGGTCTCCTGCGAGTATAGCTCGAATAGCTTCAACAGCTTCAGAATACCTGGAGCCTTCGGGACGTGGGCTGATACCTGTAAAAGTAGAGAAAGAATTAGAAAAGGTGCAATTTCTACCGAATGCAAGTATTGATCCATAAAAGAGACTTACTCCCTTCCACCCATCTCCTTGTAAAGCTGGGGGGACAGCACATGTAGAACCATTCCTTCTTGTACTGATGGAATTTGCTCCACGCCCCAGTCATAATTTATCACTTGTTGTTAGGATAAAACTGCGATGGAGCGATCTCGATGTACTGTAACAGGTTGCGGAGGAAGGAGTTGAATGGCGGCACGCTATCAACCCAGCATATAAATTTGTGGCACGCCGTATATCTGACTGTGGGCAAGTGAAGATGATCTTGTCCCGATGGAACCAACATATCATCGAAAGGAATCCCGTTTACTAAGCATATGCGACGAAGAGCGCTTTCATTAATTCTCGAAGCTTGAGAATCGTTCAGATCGTCTAAAATGATCGCTGCATCCAAGGCATCGGGAGCTAAGTCAACGGATGGATCGTAGGGCTCAGAATATCATGTATAGGTATTGTCGATGGATTTGAGGTTCCAACCATTTCCTGTTGAGAAGATGGCCCGGGTCTGTCTGAGATCGTGGCAGAACTGGATTTCCTAGCCATCTCTAATGAGCGTGGGATCTGATGAAACACCTGTTTAAACTATACTTGAAAAACGATCGATATTAGACATAATAACAAAATACTTCCCCCGTGTGGTGTGTGAACTAGTGCAATCCTTCAAGTACAAGTGCCAAGGAATTGAAAATCACAGAGTTGATGAAATAAAGTTTGGCTTTGGGCTATCATCTTCGAAGACCGTCATCGCTGACCGTCCACGAGAGCTCGTCATATGATGGTTTCTATTTTGAGCTCAGCATCAACACTATATGTTGAAGGTTATTATCTGTTTTAATCAAATCAAATTTAGGTTTATAGTTATCGAAACAAGGGGGTTATTAGTCTGGATTGTCCGATATGCTTGATTATTTAAGTCCTTGTCCCTGTTTACTGTCATATGTTCGAGCGTAGGAAAGACTCGACTATTTATTGCCTACTTCACTCTCCTACATTCCCTCTCCACCGTTCGGCATGCAGCAAGTCATGCCGAACCGCAGTCATGCAGAGCATCATCGCTCGGCACTCTGCCCTTAACTCCAACTTCCTTCCTGCACTCCCTCTCGATCGCTCGACATATGAAAGTCATACCGAGCCGTAGCCATACATTTCCTCCAACTCACACACCACACACAACCAACACTTCTTAACCTCGCCAATTCCTACTAAGCCGACCATGCCTCCTATCACCTCGTTCGGCAACCAAACAAGGACCTACTTCACAATAGCCTCCGACACCCTCTTCCATCCTCCTCTCCCTTTAATCCTAAGGCTCGTTTAAACCTTGGTTCCACCTTCCTTATCCACGCGACTACCATTATTCATGGGTTAGAGGAAGGTCATGAATTCAAGTCTTGTATAAAATCCCTAATTGGAGAAAGTTGAGCAAGTAAAAGGTTCATACCTAGAAGAAAGGGTCGAAGTCTAGTGAGGTGCCCAATTTAAAAGTGGAATCCACTCAGATTTGTTGTTGAGGGCAGTCGAGAGGTAACGTGTAGGACTCGGGAGTCTAAAGGGAAGTTGAGATGTTAGCAAAAGTCTGGAAGAAGACAAGTTCGTAAGGGTGTTAAAGCTGAGGTAAAAGTAAAAGGAAGAAGGTTAAGAAGTGTTGGGTTATATAGGAAAGAAGGATGGCGAATAGTCAGTGACCGTAGAACCGATCAAGGCACCTCGGTAGTTCGGCGTCAATATGTCGTTCGGCATCAATGTCTTTCGGCATCAATGTGTCGTTCGGCATCAATGTCGTTCGGCATCAATATGTCGTTCGACAACAATATCTCGTTCGGCATTCAGAAGATCGTAGGAGACCACTATTGAGAGGATAGGGCAAGGGTTTAAAGAAAGCACGGAGTGTTCACGGTTCAAAGCGCACCGTGTTGGTCCACACGATACATTTTGGAGGGTAAGTGTTACCCGGTTGTTTGACCATGTAACAAGAGGTTCGGCATGGATACCACGGTCGACACAGGCTTCATTCGACGCACCTCCCCTCGCTCGGCATCTTGCCACGTTCGGCATGGAAAGGTCGCTCGGCATTTATCTCATTCGGCATGGAAAGGTCGCTCGGCATCTAGCCTCGTTCAGCATTGAAGGGTCGTTGAGCATAATGCCTCGTTCGGTATAGATGAATCGTTCGGCATAGGCCTCGCTCGTTGCACCTCCACTCGTTCGGCACAGCACCTCGTTCGGCATATGAGTACAGTTCAACACACAACACCTCGCTCGGCATACGAATGTAGTTCGGCCTGGATGTGTGGTTCGGCATACGAGTGTCGTTCGGCATGGAAGCCTCGCTCGGCATGGAAGCCTCGCTCGGCATTCTCTGGTTCGACCCACCTTGCTCGACAATTGCCTTTCGGCATGTATGGCTCGGTGCGCAGAAGTTACTTACCACGGGCCGAGGTACCTTGTTACAAGGCCCAGGAGGGAGTACAACCCATCTTCGTCTATAAATAGAAGGGCAGGGGCACAGTGAAATGGAACTTTTTTCGAGAAAACTGGGGAGATTCTGCTGCATTCAAGACTTATTCTATTTTACTTAGCACTTGTATTCAAGTCATTATAGTACGGATTGTATCTGTATTCAATCATTTGTGAAAGCAATAAAGATCAAAACTCAAAGTGGACGTAGGCAGTTAGCTAAACCACTATAAATCCGGTGTTCTTGTTTTTGCATTTAATTTAGCATACAATTCTCTGTTTTAATTTACTTTCTTCATTTATCTCTCTACACAATCTTTCTTAAGGGTATTAGTGACCAAATCTGGTGTTAACACCCTAAGCTCATTTGTGGAGAGTACCGGCTGTGATTACTAGTTCCTATTCATTTGTATATAGTTTTAATATATAGTATTTCAAGATAGTTCCCCTCGCACTAGACTTTATGCCTGACCCACATTTTTTCTTTATTTACTTATATCATGATAACTCTCGGGTACTCGATTTGGTAGTTCGAGAGTCTGGTGCTTTTGGGGATACGCTAATAGAGTGTGCAGCTGGAGCAATTTTTGGAGGTGTGACATCGTTGTTTATATATATATATATATATATATATATATATATATATATATATATGCTTGTTATTTTATTTGTACATGATAGATCTGTTATTTATGTATGAGAATTTTGTATCAGATATTCATTTACAATTCCGTATTTTTGAGAGTTAATGTATTATGATTTTCTGTATTGATATTTATTTGTCAGTTGCTTTTGCTAGTGAAGTATCTTACATATTGTTACTATATTATGTTCATGTATATTTAGTTTATTATATGTTGTCATTTCATTATGAGATCTTATCGATGTCTTGGTTTAGTATTTTGTCCTAATTTTACCCCGACGTTCTGTCTTGTTGTGTTATTCGAAATTGGTGTGATCATATAATATGCCAATTTCGGGTATTACAAGGGGTTGGTAGTTACAGTGTATCACAACATATATGATATGCATGCTGAATAATTCAAAATCGGCGCCGTATATTAATGCATTTTTTTAAGTTAATTTCAAAGATGCAAGCAACTGAAATATATTGTTAGTGCTATATGCATGTAAACTTTGAAAATAAAAAATTGTTTTTGCGTCCAAATTTTTCCATACTTCCTTGAATGGAAATATAGTTCAACAAATTTTTCATCTAATTCATGCCATCCAAAACCTTAACACACCATTGCTAACATCCAAATTTAGAAAAATTCAATTTTCTAAACCTATTCTCTTTATGCCATAGAAGGTTTTAGTTGGAAAATTCCATATTTCCATTATTTTCCTCCTGGGTACCCAACTTCCGTCTATACTTTCTTTTCCAACTTTTCTAAGTATAGTTTACATAGTTAATTTATTTTGATCTTACTATTTTAAAACATGGTTTCTTTTAAAAATCAACCTTTGTTCACCTATCGACAAGGTATACAGGAAAAGATTCCATAACTAAAATATCTTTCTTGTCGCTAATCGTATTTTATTTTAATGCCACTTTTGTTGCATGTAAAATCCATATTAACTAACCTCCCAACTAATCCTCATGTCTAGTATGTGGCATTTCCAAAATTTGATTTCTTTCTTTCTTACCTAAAATTGTTTTTATAATATTTTTTAACATATCGGTAAAAAAATTAGATTTTAAGAAATTTCATCACAAAATTTTCAAAAATTTTCAAGGTATTTTATTTTTCAAAACCAAGAATTTGGAATAAAAATTCTCAAAATTCTAAAAAATATATATGTTATATATTTTCTTCAAAATGATTTTTCCACATTTCATGAAATCAGGGTTTAGTTAATAGTCTATCGTCCACAATGGACTTCATCTATTTACATGGTAAAATTTAAATTTCAAAACATTTCCTTTTGTTTATAGTAGTAACTAGCACACATGTTCATTTGTAAATTTTAGCTTTCAAGGTACATGGACATTGATCCGTGGCTTCGCAACAACTTTCCCTAATCATTCACTCCAAAAAAATTTACTAATTTTTGGGATTTAAATCTTATTCCTTTTTATTTAGTAGCTAATTAAATAAATTTCTTAATTTATTTAATACTTCCAACCTTTCACTATTTTCTTTCTTTTATATTAGTTAAGCATCTTTCTCGAAATTTTCTTGCCTTATTTTTTTCCTAATAATATTGTGGTCGATATAGAAAACACATAAAAGAAACATTTCCAAAAACATCATACACGCTTTTACATAACATAAACAACTAATGCTTACAACCCAAGAAAAATAAAAAATCTTCTGGAAGGAAATACAGCTACTACTACTAATTAATAACTACTACTACCTATGGACCTTTCTAGCATGTCATTATTCTCCAATCCACAACTTTCCTTTATGGCTTCTGATGAATAAAATTCATCCATTACTTCCTTTACCACCACCAGTTATGAAATAAATTGTGCATCCTTATACTGTAGCAGGAGAAAAATACAAGCTATGCACATTTAGAATAATCTGATTGGCAAATTGGCTTGGCGGAATAACTTTTCCGCCCTCTATCTTGCCTTCCTTAGCTTTGAGTTTACCAATGTCCTCCATGTGTGTTTTCTATCTTATTACCCTCTATTACTATCTTTTCTTAATCTTGGTCTCTTGATAGTATTCTCAGATCTTGGTATTTACTTCCTTTTTTCTTGACTTTTCCTACAAGCATGCCCTAGAACTAGTAGAAGTGTACTTGAATAACATTTACCATTCTTTAATGGTTCTTTCTATGGATTGCACACATGTCTATCAAAACATTCCTAGTTTCTCACTAATATTCTTTACAGTTAACGAGGATGCTACTCTATGAGTAGTCATTATTGCCTTCTTTATAGCCTTACCTTTACCCCGTCTTACCTAAACAGTTATTCTTATCTACTCCATATTCAAAATTTTGGTTTGATCCAAGCTAATTTTTCTTCAAAAATTAAAAATTCAAAAACATGAAGTATTTAAATCCCAAAACTTTTACCATCAAAAGTACAACTTAAAAACTTTTTTAGCAAATTTTAAAAATAACATCCTTTTAAAGACCTTTTTCAACATTTATTTCTTAAAAATTGGGATTTTTACTTAAAATTTTTTTATTAAGTTTTTCTTTTAAAATCTTAATTGTTTTAACCAACCATTTTGTTAGAAATGCTTATAGTATTTCTAAACATCTTTATATCTTTTTAAAAACAAAAAACTGGAGTAGATGTTCACTCTATCATTTTCTTATCACCCATACTATCTTATCTTCCAATCCATGATGGAGTCTCTAATATCAATTGTGGATGATTTTTAAAAGATACTTGCAATAAATGCACATAACAATGAAAAATGTCCATTTTCCTTTGTTTTGCCTTTAATTTTTTATGTTGCTTCTAATAGGTCACTAGCATTATTTTTAATATAATCCCTTAATGTTATTTCTAATTGTTAACATTATTTAATATGATTTCCTAATTTTTTATATATATTTTATAATGCTATCCCTATTCAATTTTCTTTTACCTAAACTGCGCTTGATAAAAATGCTTCTCTTTCTGTAGCTTTCATCTCAATTAACTTCCTCTATATAGGACCAAGAAGTGCGTTCGCCTACTGTTTTTTGTTTTTAGGATCTAATCTTCTTTCCTGTTCTTTTTTGTACCCTATTTCAAACTTGTACTATTTCTTTTTGTCCATCACTAAAAAGAATTTTCCAACTTAAAAATTTTCATCTCCAAAAAATTAACGAGCTACATATGCTTTACTAAATTTTTTTCTTTCAAAAGAGTTAACCTTTTTGTTAAAACTCATTTACTGTTATTTTCAATCCAACAAATATTAAATTTTCTACTAAACTTTAAATTTAATGTTTTCCTTATTTACAAAGAAACCAGTGAGCTATATACGCTCTATATTTTTCAACCATTTCCGTTTGTAAAACCCATTTACGAAAAAATTTCAATTTGACAAAATATTTATCTTCATATGTATATTACAAAATCCCATATTTGCTTAGGTTTTCAAATATATTATATATATATAAATATATATATATATATATATATATATATATATATTTCACAACTTTTTAAAACTACTTTCTATTGGGGTTGGACTCAAAGTGGATTCCTATTTGTCCTTTTAGTAAAAATTCTTCTCCTCAAGTAGCTTACTTATCTTCTTTTCTAGTATAAAAAATCTAGCTATTAAGTTTGAGTGACTACTTCACACCTTCCTTCTGAAAACCAACTGCTTCCAGATATCTATAACATATGAATTCTTACTTTTCACTTATTTGGACATACCGTACATCAACAATCGACAATCATACAAAGATCTACAGTCATTGGGCAATTGAGGCCCAACTAGGGAGTCATGTACTATTCAACTTCAGGGACCTTCCAATTGCATCTTCAGAACCCACACCCCGGTGGGATTATATTTTCACTAAATTGAGAACCCAAATATACAAAAGGGCAAATTGTTGGTTTGGCATCCTGCAAATAAAAAAATGAATGCATATCATAGCACTAACGATACAAGTCACTATGGAATAAATAAAATATAATAAGTCACATAACTACTGGCCATGATTCGACACTCCAAGGCCTAGTGTCCTTGTCAGCACCATATATACCTAGTACCAGCACTTGTCCTTTAAGATATCATATGAATTGTAATGAGGAGAGGGCGATGGCAACGTTATGGTGACTGATAAATTATATACTTTGTACATAACACTAGTTTATGCCAATTATCTTCTGTCGCACATTATTTCTTTTATTATTTAATTAGTCGTCTCGACACCTCGTTCATGTACAATACATCTCATCTACCCTTTGTAGATTATAGCTATGCGCATATATAGAAATATAAGTACCACGGTCCTCCTTTGGACCAACATATTATCCCTACCAGTATCCGTATTTCTACACTATCGGGCATCATCATCATTGTCTAGGTCAAATTGTCTGCATACATAGTTGAACGTCCCATTAGTGCCTAATAAAGGCATCATTATAATTTAGTTGTATTCTATCTTGCTTCGTTATGGGGATTTACTAATTCTTTTGCTTTCTATTATGGACTCAACTTCATGGATTGCACCATTCATTTTGGAAAGAACTATGTCATGGGTTAACTAGCCTTGCCCTAACTACAAACTGGCAAACAATTATAGTCGTGCATTATCCTATGTGGCCTAACCTAGTAGGAGGCGTGTCCCGTTTGACCCTTTGGATCGATGATGCACCCAACCTATGTAGTTCCTACTCTTGATCTCGTACATGCACCTGCTAGCATAGCGTCGATCTAATTACCTTCCTATTTAGATTGTCTAATGCAATCAAGACAATACCACCTTTTCTATTTTTGAAGCAGACTCCTCTTACTATTGGGGTACTCCTATATCTATACGCAAGCGTATACTCTACGTGGGTCCTACGATTGGATATACTCCACAGCAGTATAATGTATACACAACTGTTGGTAGCCCCTTATGGTAGGCAAACTTCTATTGTGTAAGACTATCGATCTCGCATTCCAAACTGTTTTGATGACTAAAGTCATTCTATTCATACAATATCTATTAACTTTAATACGTCACACTGGTCATAAACGCATATTTGAGGCTACTAATATACATCTTATATTTATATTCATTCATTCTTACTTAATTATCTTGCCTCTACAATTCACTGTTGACCTTATGTCTTTTTTACTTCATTATGCGTTTATATCTTTTTTCTTTATGATTATTTACTGCTTTCCTTTTTAATAGGCTCGTAAAATCATTTTTCATTCTTTTTATTTTTTTCCATTTTTCTATCTCTATTCCCTTTTTAACTTATATTTACTCATACCTATTATTTGATTTCTTTTTATTTATTTCCCATTTTATTGGTATCACATTTTTTTCCAATTTAGAATGTTCTTATTCCTATTAACTTCAATTTTTTATTATACTTAAGGACCTTATATTTTAATGTATTAGAACTACTTCCCCTTTTAAAAGGAATTGTTAACGCTATAATTTTCTATGAATTGCTTAAAAGAGGATTTGTATGTTGTGTGATGTTACTAGGAATTATATTTTATATTTTTATTAAGATAGATAGTACAAAATAAAGTATTTCCCTTATTTTCTACACTTTGTTTACATTTATATTCTTTGTTATTTCAAACAAAAAACCTTATTTGTAACTTGAATTATTCGTAGAGACTTATATTATTACCCATTTTCATTCCAATGTATTAAAATATGTCAAATCCCAACCTAACTATAATAGATCTCAAGATATTCAAATAAAAGCTATACCATAACCAACTAATCTATTCCATAATCATTATGTGCATATATTTCATTATCCAATTCATTGATTACATTATGCGTTACGCATATACAATAAATTATCCAAGACGAGATTTATATATAATCATTACGCACTTACAATCAAATATTCAAATCGATTTTAAATAGACATAAATGAAATAGATCCCAATGATATAAATCTAATCTTATTACAAAACATGTAATTTTCCCACTCATCTTGTTTTTAGCTTTCCCATTTTTTAGATTAAATGTGTTCCCTTTTTGTTTGACACCCTTTACCTCAAATCTGAAATAATTATAAAAAATTATTCACTTAATAAAATTATAGATCTAGGGAAAAATTAAATTAAATTTGAATTAGAGTTTTAGATTTATGATTTTACCTTTGTTTCCATTTTGAATTTCTTCTGCTCTTCCCTTCTCTTATTTCCCGCTTTTCTCCACCTATATACAAGCATACACATACACACACACACACATATATATATATATTATAATATTTTACTTTTAGAAATTGTAGAGAAAAGAGAATGTCAGAGATCTGCTCTATGATCTAGAAAATATGAGAAGAGAAGTATGACCTAGGCTTGTATTTATACGGGTTTAGAGTTAACTTGGAGCGTTAGAGTTATCCAATGCGATCTTTATTTTAATCAGAGATGCACATCAGAAACTTGATAGGTACGAAGATAAGTGGATAAACTAACGCCATTCAAATCCACGTCCCATCCTAAAAAATTTATATGCCACAGTCGATCGTCAATGCCTAGGTTCGACCGCTACCAGTTGACCTGGGCTTCTTTTGAAACATGGTCAATTATCATTTGTGATTTAGTTTATTTGATTCCTTGTTTAACCCATCTCGTTCATTTCTTTCCCACTTTAGATATGCTCTAAAATTTAATTTAACATTAAAATTTATTAACATCTAATTTTCCACTAACGTTACCTATTAACTTTTAATTTATTTTTATTACGAAAATCATATATATAATTATTTCTAATTCAACAACTTTAAACGTTAATAACTTTTTCCTTTAAATTCCAATTGAAGAACTTTATATATGAAAATGGATTTAAAAATATCCAAGAACTTAATGGTGTAAGTTTCATGGCCAAATTCCGATATTTGTGAAAATTCTATTGTTCAGCGTTGCTAATTATTAACTAATTTCTTTTAAATTAATTATCGTAAAATTATGGAGTGCTATAGTAATTGGGCAGTATAATTTAAATGAGAATATGTATTATGCATCATGACTATATTCTATGTTGATTTCTCCAACTGCAAGTCCATCTCTACAATCTATACTTTTCCAATCAAACGTGCTAACTCATCTTCAAACGTAGGCAAAAGGGCATTTAATACCTCATTTTATGCATGTCCCTGTCATTTACTACATCTCCCAAGATGTACTCCTTTCTAATACTATCTAGCTGACATCGTATAGAATCTTATAATGCCACTTATTACTTATTTATGTGACAGGAGGACCCTATAATAACTACTTAATACCTCAAATCCAAAGTGGACCCTTCCTGAGATATCCATTACCATGCATAACCGCTAATCCTGACCATCTAATACTTTTTAAAAAGGGAAGAGGTCGGCCACCAATCAGCCACTTACTATCTTCAATCCCAAAGCAGGTCTTAGGTATTATGACATGTAATCTAAACTATGACGTCTCATATTAGTCCAACTATTTGTAGGTACTGGTAGCCAAATTAGTTGGACATGTTTACCCTAAAAAATTTGGGACTAACTTTGCGTTCTTTGTGGGTACTTATTATAGGTGATGTCTCGCATCAGCCTCAAAGTCAAACTACTGGCAGGCAGATTAGCTAGGCATACTTCTATGTATGTTTTGGCTGACATTACATCCCTATGACATAGTCATAATATACACTCACATAACATACTATCATACACCTCAATGCATTCCCTCTTAAGGCCTTATAAGGAAAAACCCTTATTACGCCTTAACTATCAATTTCTTTCCTTAGGGGGATTTAATACTAATTAATAACATATTTACTATGCAATTAATATGCTATTAATTATACGTTATTTATACGCTAGTGTATGTGTACGTATGTGCATATACATATACATAAATATACGTGCCTAAAATATTTCTAAGCATGCGAAGGTTGCATCCCATGCTAATCATTTAAATGTCAAAACTTTAAATTTATACAAGTCCAATTCTATATCAACAAAAATACCATTATCCAATATTCTCAATGCAATAACAGACTTATATAAAAATAGAATCCATACCAAACATTTTATAATAGAATAGTAGAACTACTATTTATAGAATTTACAATTCAAATCCTTTTACACTCTATTCAACTTCTTTGCATACAATGAAAAAGGGATTTTCCATTTAGGTTACGGAAATAGGCAATGCAAACTATGAATAAAAGAATCCATACCTTACACAACATTTTCTAACTTATTTATTTTCAAAACCCCTAACTACACTCAAAGAAAAAGATGAGAATGGAATAGAATGTAAAACATTAAAATAGTGGTAACTACTCAATTCCACTATTTAATATACAATAATTGAGATTCTAACTCAGGAATTGACATTTCGTTTTACAGGAATATTAGGGTTTTATTTTGATGTTTTCATGAACAAAATTCCCTAAGGCATATATCAAATCCAAGTTATACTATACAACCACAAAAATAAGAAAGACTAAGATTTCCACTCACAGGGGACCTTTACACTTCTTTTTGGATTTGTTTATGCTGCTCCAAATCACTTTTTAGATCTCTTCCTTTAGAAATTTACAACAAGTGGGTTGTGTATATATTAGATTCAGAATTTCATGGATTGGAAGAGAATATAATTATGAAAAATAAACACCTAATTTCTTACTAGAAACCCAAGAAAATTTTCTGAATCTATGAAGTGAGACACCGACAGAGTTTCGCTAAGTTCCTAAAATATTTTGCAAATAAAAGTGTGGAGGCTAAGCTCTTGTTTGGACTAAAAATGGCACAAACCCTCAATAGAAAATAGAAGAGAATAAAAAGTGAAGAACAACAAATTAAAACAAGTAGGAAAGGATCACATAAAGTTTATGGTAGTCCTGCAAACCCTAGCCTATGTCCACTTAATGGTTTTGTTGCTTGTTTTTGACTTGGCGGTAGAAGTTATCAGTAGTCAGTACAACTCCAACATTTAAATTTTAGAGTTAGAAGAATTAAGAGTAGAGTGGACTTAGAGCCAAAATATCCTCAAAAAGAATCCCTACCTTCCTGTTTATAGAGGTAGAGGCCTAAAATCTTGCATACAATATCTCCTGGTCGTTGTACTCGATTTAGTCTGATTCCTCCAAGAAAATGGGTGCCACATCAACATGGGCTGGGCGTTAGTACTGATCCCTTGATGGGAGTTAGTACCAATCCCTAAGATTTTTGTATTATGTGTATTCAACTTTCCACTTGGACTCATCTTAAGGTTAACTTCGTGATTCTAAAGTTGTTTCTGTCAATAATAGCTTGTTTTGGAGTCCAAATGATGGAGTTGTGAAAAAACAAAGTTAATGATTTAGGAGTTCGTGGAGATCGATAGAGAATCGAATTGAACCAGCTGAAAAACCTTGCAAATGGGGTCTTAGCATCATAAATATTCATAGGAAGAAGTTTGCCCCCATTGAGGGAGTCCATAAGAGTTAGTACCGACCCCGCACTTGGACTCCTTGGGCGTTGTGATTTTGTGATGATTTTGGTACCTGTATGATTATCCTTTTTGTACTTTGGTTATACGTTTTGTGGTCATCTCTTTGGGGTCTTGCCTTGATAACTTTGGAGTCTAATTTGTCAGGTCCGTCCGTATACTGCCTGGTCAAAAGCGGGATAACACTTGCACCTAAAGCATGCCTTGTGAATGGAATGTGCGGTTTTTTTAAGGACGGTTAGGACATCAATATTCAATGGTTGAGCTTGACGGTTACCCCAGCCTTGATGAATAATCCAGTTTCTTAGGATCCTTTTGTCAATTGCGGGCCATTTCAGATGTGTTATAGTCTAAGACTCTAGATTCTGCCTAGATGTTCTGCCTAATTGTTGTCTATACATTATCAAGATTCTGATATCATTCAAAGTCATTACATTGCATAGAAAAAACTAGCCTATTTTCATCTGGGATTTAAATCATTGTCATTCTAATTTCGCCCAGAGTTACTTTATACCAAAATCGTCCCATTTCATATGAGATTTGTTAGTTTTATTCTAATTACAAAGTGTTCAGATCCTTCTTTACCAAACTCATATATATTCAAAGTTTTTATCTCTCTAAATCATTTAATGTTTAGTTCATAGCGCGATCTCTCCGAATGGTAGTCACATTCGCGACCATTCATGGTCGACAGTGAAATCAGTAGCCATTTGTGGATGACGACCATTCAGGGTCAATAATCAGTTCATGGTCCCTCCGGACCGATTTATGGCCTCTTCGGACCTTTGATAATCCCCAAACCACTCGCTCTCCAGCGAGGGGACTTAACAACAAGCAAGCCTATCCAATCACTCTCTGGTGAAGTGACCTACTCCCTGCACTCTAGTCCGGCACTCCGGTTGAGACATAATGCGATGCTTGCTCAAGCCAATCCGCTCACTCTCCAGTGAACGGACTCAATGACAAGTAAGCCCATCTATTTGCTCTTCGGCAAGGTTACTTACTCCTTGCACTTTAGTTCCGTCTCTTCGGATGGAACACAATGCGATCAAATCCATGGTCAATCCGAACCCTTACCGAGCTCAATCCACTCGCTCTTCGGTGAGGAGACTCGACAACAATTAAACATGTTCGCTCATGTTCCTATGAGAGGATTTAATTCTTGCACTCTAGCCCTGCCCTCCAAATGGAACTTTATAGCAATTAATAACGTACAAGTCCATCCGATCGTGCTCCCACGAGGAGACTTACACTTGGCACACCGGTCTCATCCTTCTGGATGGGACATTAAAGCAATCAATATCAGTCATTGGATTAAATGTGGAATTCAATAATCAAATTCAAATATCAAAAACAATATAAAGTCTAACATCCAGATAACATCCCCGTCGGGTGTTACAGTCTAGCATCCATCTAAGAGAATGCCTAGGAACCGTTAAGGATCCCATACATGAGTAAGTGTCTAAACTGAATTATTGCAATGTTTATTGAATAAATGGAAACTGGCGTGTGAGAATCAGACCAGATTCCTACCATCCGGATCAAGAGATCACCATCCTTGCCCTTATCCAAGACCATATCTATTCACCACGGATGACGGCAGTTTGATTTTTACGTATTATTGTAACCGATTATCCCTGACATGTTCCTCTATCAGATCACTCAGATGCCTGAAATAATTTGTGTTATGCTTATCTAGCTCATGGAAAAGGCTGTACTTTCCCACTGTACTTTCACGCTTTGTGGGTTCTCACCTTGCTGCTTTCGGTTGGAGAGTTTCCCCTAGCATCCAAGTAGATCCATTCTAGGTTCTCATTCAGATTAGTGCAAGAAGAGAATTTTGATTCTCTCCTTTACCGCTTGGAGCCATCATATCCATCATCCACTTTCTGCTTTCCTTTGATCATGCTGGATCCCTTTCTAGGCCATCCTTCGCCTTTTACAGCGTTGCCTTCTTCCTTATTGGCTTCAGCGTCCTCCGGCCGTAGAAATTTGCCAATTTTGTGGCAAAACGCCACGAGATCCATCGATGGATCCTATTCCAGTGCAACTTTAAAATCCATCTTATCGGCAATTCCAGAAACTGCTGCCACCAAAACCACCAATGGATCCAACCTATCTACTGAGGCAATGGCCGCATTGAACCTTGTCTGAAAATTCCTAAGGGACTCCCTGAACCTTTATTTGACAATCGATAAAGTCTTCACATTTTTATATCGCGAGATATGGACCTGGAACTGTCTCATAAACTTGTCTACTAACTCATTTCATATGCTTATGGAACCGTTTTCAAGTTTCCTGAACCATAGCTTTGCCAAATCTATCAAATACAGAGTGAAACATCATCCTATAACTTCCTAAAATGCACCTAGCACCTCCATGCGCTAGATATATCTCATTGAATGAATTGTAAGGTCTAATTCTCCATCGTAAGTCTCTGCTGTTGGTAGATTGAATTTCGGTGGGTTCATAGAGTATCGGATGTTTGGAGTAAATGGACTCTTTTTCACGTCTCCCAAACTTCGATTAGACAATCCGCCTCTCATAACTCACCTTGTCATCCTAGCAAATGTATCGTTGTCTTCAGAAGGAAATCTCCAATTCACATATTCAGCCTATCCCCTAACTCTATGAGGTAATTCTAGTACGTACTCCTTTGGTCATGCTTTCGCATTCCGATTCACGTTCAAACACTCCGATTCAACTCCAGGCAGTAAATCATTTCTAACCAGGGCAGGACAACCCATGCTCTCGAGTCCTTGGGATTCGGTACCTGCTCGTGCTTGGGGGTTGGTACCGAGCTCTATGTTTGGCTCGGGGTCTGTACTGGGCTATTCTTGCCCGTTTTCAGCTATTTACACTTCGTCTTCGAGTCATCAATTTTGATTCTTTGCGCCTCTAGTCATTTCTGCTTTTCTTATTCTTCTGAAGAAGTTTTCCATCATTTCCTCCCAACGAGTCATCATCCTCGCCTTCAGTCCATTCACCATAGTTTCTATCTCATCCCTGGTTATGTAGATTAATGGAAGGTGGGATCCTGAGGGCACTTCCTGGCTTCTCCCAAAATTGGCTTCCAATGGTATTAGTCCTCCAAGTTGATTGCCTAACCATTTCGAATCTTCTTAAGTCTTAAATCAGTGAGTTCTAGTGAGTCCTCCTACCTGGCATGCTAAAATGTTTGAACCAAAAAGAGCACGAGCACCTAATATAAAATAGAAGAGAATAAAAAATGAAGAACAACAAATTAAAAAAGTAGGAAAGGAACATATAAAGTTTTATAGCGGTTCAATAAACTCTGGCCTACGTCCGTTGAATGAATTTATTGCTTATTTCTAACTTGGGGCAGAGGTTTTTAGGAGTTGGTACAACTCCAACCCTAAGATTTTCAAAGTTACAAGAATAAAGAGTAGAGTGGAGTTAGAGCCAAAAGATACTCAAAATGACCCATACTTTCCTAATTCTAGAGATAGATGGACTAAAATGTCACATGAAATATCTCCTAGTCGTTGTACTCGATTTTGACTAATTCCTCCAAGAAAACAGATGCCACATCAGCAAGAGTTGAGAGACGGTATCGATCTCCGGTGTGTGTCGGCATCAATCCCCAAGATTTCCATATTTGGTATCTTCAAATTTTCACTTTGACTCATCTTGAAGTTAATTTCATGATTCCATAGTTATTTGCTTCAATAATAGCTCATTTTGAAGTCCAAATGATAGAGTTGTGGAAGAACATAGTTTTTGATTCAGGATTTCGTGGAGATCGATAGAGAATCACATTGAACCAGCTAAACAACCTTGGAAATGGGGTCCTGGCATCAAGAAGTATTCATAGGAGGAAGGTGGGGCCCCTTGGGGGAGTCCTTAGGAGTAGGTACGGATGCCTAATTAAGAGTCAGCACCGATGCCTAATTACGAGTCGGTACCAACCCAACACTTGGACTCCTTGGGTCATTGTGATTTTACAGAGGTTTAGGTACTTGTTTATTGTTTGCACTTTAGTTCTATGTTTTGTGGTCATCCCGTTGGGCGTCTTGCCTTGATAACTTTGGAGTTTGGTTTGTTGGGTTCGTTCATAGATTGCCTAGTCAAAAGGCAGGATAATAGCTATTATTTATAGTGATTAGAAAGCAAAATAACCATCGTATTTAATTCGGTTTAAAATAATAAAATCTTTACCATTCATGATGTTAAAAACCACGGACGACATTACGATCACCAGTCGACCGCTCCTACCTTGGCGGTCGACTACAAGTGGTTGATCGATCCTAGGTAGCGGTCGACCTATTAACGTATTTTGGGAAGAATATTTAATTACCATTGATTATTTATTTAATACCTTATTTATTATTAATGTTAACTGTGTTTTAACGTTTACTTAACCCTTAAGTCTAACTTTTGTTTATTTTTAAATTTCGAACTTTAGCATTATTAATTTATTTAAATTTGAATTCCATTTAAATTAATTTAAATACAAAAAATTCAAATGTTAACAACTTTTTTTCGAGCTCGATTTCGAAACTTTTATATGAAAATTGATTAGAAAATAGCCATGAATGCAACGATACAACTTTCATGGTCAAACTCTAACATTTACAAATTTTTTATTTTTAGCCTTAACATTAATTTGTTAATTAATTCTTTTCCTAGTAATTAATTTTTATGAGGTGTTACATTCTCTCCCCTAAATAGGATTTTGTCCTCGAAATCCCTAAGGGACGGATAGCGTAACATGCACTAAACATCCATGTTATGCAATCATGTTATCTACACAACTATCTACTTAACCAAAAAGTGCAATGTGATTATGCTGACATACTATTGGTGAGCTCAATCGTAGAGTGAATGTAAGTGTCGTGACATATAAGTATGTATGCAAATATCCTAAACATGCAAAAAGTTTTACATAAATGTAAAATCACAGTAAAATTGTAGCAACTATCTTCTATCATCCAATCTAGCAACCACGATGCAATCAAAAACAGAATTTTGAAGAGAGAACGTTTACCATAGAAAAGCTTAGGATGAGAAGTCCTCATCTTCTCTTCATTTTCCTATGAACTTTCTATCGGATTATCTCCCCACTGTACTAGAACCAGCCTAATATTTTTGTTGTGTAGTTTCCTAGTTCCGTGCCCCGTAATTTGTGCGATGGCACGGGATGCTATCATCACTGTCCAAATGTCTACTAACTTATTAGGATCAACCATGGTGGTTGTGGTATAAAGGCATTTCCTTAATTGTAAAACGTGCGATATGTCATGGGCTCCTACCACCTTATCCAATAGCTCCATATGATAAGCAAGTCTTCCTATCCTTTTTGAAATAGGAAAACGCCCAACAAATCTTGGTACTAACTTTCCCAACTTTCTGAATCTCCCAACCTTCCTAAGAGAATAAACTAAAATGAACACCATGTCTCCTACCTCAAACTCCAATTCCTTTCTTCGCTTATCTGCATAGGATTTTTTATGATCTTATGCGTCCTTCATTCACTGCATAATCAATTCTATCTTTTTTGAGGTTTCACGAATCAAATTTGGTCCAAGTAGAATTTTATTGGTGGTTTCCCATCGACAATTTGGTGATTCGCATAGCCTCCTATACAGTGCTTCAAAGGGAACCATTCTAATCGTCGCTTGGTGGCTATTATTATACGCGAATTCGACTAAAGGTAAGTGCTGCTCCCAATGTCCTCCAAAGTACATGAGACAAGCTCTCAACAATTCTTTCGAAATCTCATCTACCTTATCAGTCTGACCATCATTCTGTGTGTGGTAAGTAGTGCGATGATTTGATGAGCTTCTTAAAGCTGACGGCAAACTCCACCAAAATTCGCTAGTAAATAAAGGGTGCCTATCTCAAATAATTCTAATCGAAAATCCGTGAAGTCGAACCACCTCCTCGATGCAGATTTACGCTAGAGACACTACGGTCCTATTGCTTCTAACAATTATAAAATATGCGCTTTTAGTGAGTCTATCGATTATGACCTAAATTACTTCATTGCCTCATTGGCTCTACGCAACTTGCCTATGAAGTCCACCATTATATGCTTCCATTTCCAAGTCAGAATCTCCAATGGTAATAACAATCATTTGTGCTTCCCTTGCTCAGCCTTTATCCTTTGGCATGTTAAACATTTCAAAACAAACTCAGTTATGCTCTTCTTCATCCCTGGCCAATAGAGAATTCTCTTCATATCTCTATACATCTTATCTCCTCTAGGGTAAGTGGTCATCCTTGAATGGTGACACCCCGCAAGATAAAATTTATTTTTCCTAAAATATTAAAGTTTTTAACCGAACGATATATCTTATACGATAGGTATGTTTTCCAATAACCTAAGGGAGACAACTAGCAGTTGCAATCAAAAACTCTAAAAGAAAATTTTGCTAGAAGCCGCCATTTATCATCAACTGGTGTTAATGATGCTGTGGTCCTAACACTCCTCAATAAATTAAGATGGACATTCCTAGTAAGTTACTATACTATCACATACGTTCCTCAATTCTCCTTCTTATTTTTTAATAAATTTGGTTCATTTATTACTTCAGTTAATATACCCAATTATGGAATTAATTATGCATCACCATAAACGCCTTATTAAATTCTCTAATCAGTCCCCATTTAATTCCTTTTAGTTGTCTATTAATTAAAAATTTATTTTTCATTAAACCTGTAATAAATATCCATAAATTCTAGTCCTATAATTACTATGACTTTAATAACTAATATGAATATCGTCGTAAATTACGCTATTTATTTATTTATTTTTATTTTTGAACGTTGAGCGCGGTAGTACGTGTGTGTATATTTCTTATTTCTAATTATTAATTTCTAAACTAGAATATTCCTTTTCACATTTTAATTTATCGACACTATCGTTTGAAAAAGGAATATCATTATAATTTTCCATAAATTAACCAAAAGTGAGATCTTTGCTTCATTTGAAATTACAAGGAATCATTTCTTTTCTTTGGTTAAAATAGATAATATAACCCATGGAAAAAAGTATCCATATCTTACACATCTCTTTCATTTTTGGTATATCCTTTGTTAATTCAAATCACATGCTTTTACATATAGTGTGGAATTCGATAATTTATGAAAATTACATGAAACCCGCTCCAATCAAAGCATAGAAATTCACATTCCAAGTCAAATAGGGCAAACAAATTTACAACCCAATTATAGATTTGGAATACGTTTACAACTTCACCAACATTCTAAAAATAAATATTTAGGACTTATTTCAAATTTCTAGATCATATTATACATACTTTCCTATTTTATTTATATCCTAAAAACCTTACCCTGTCTTATCTTGGTATTGATCCCTATCTACTCCATAAAAATTTTGGTTTGGTCCTCACCATTCTTTATAAAACTAAAATTTCATAGTCATGAAGTACTAATAACGTTTATCTATAAAAATGTAAAGTTAGAAACCCCTCTTTTTTCTCAAAAATTCGAAGAAAATTAGCAAAGTAATTTCTCTCCTCAAAGACTTTCTACCTCAAAGACTTACTTCTTTAAAAGTAGGATTTTTAATAAAAACATTCAAAAACTTATCATATCAATTAATCATTTTTTTCAAAAATTTCTTCTATAACTTTATACAATGAAATGTGGAGTAGACAATGGTGACTTATGTCCAATCATTTTCCTACTATATTCTTATTACTTCTCTCATATATTATTTATAACTAGATTACTAATCCTATTTTATATAAATTCCTAATGCTATTACTATCTAAATTTCCCAATATTGACTTATCAAGCTGTGTTAGCCTACTGCTTTGGTTATCTAAGCTTTTCTTTATTAATATTATTAATGTTATTCTCTATATTTCCTTATGTGGGAGTGTTCCTCCTACCTATATTATCGAGCATTCTTACCCTTCTATTCTCTCTATCCTATTTTAATCCAAGATCCAGTTCCATTTATTCCAACTTTCTAATAGAATGTTAAAAAGAACTTCTGATTTTGTGAAATAAGAAAAATCATCGAATTAAACCTACGCTCTATTTTATATTAATTTAAAAAATGTAAATTCCCTTTATTGAAAATCTTCAAACCAAAAACTTTTGACATGCCCAATTTTCAAATTAAGAATTTCAAAAATGAAAAAAAACCTTTTATACCCAAAAACCTTAAGTTAGAACTTTTTGATTCAACACATTTTTAAATTATGAATTTTTGGATTTCCTTGCTTTTCCAAAACAATCACTTCCCAATAAATCCTTTGAAAACCCCACATAAAACATCGACGAATTTTCCAGAAATATTTTACAAAATTCTTTCACATGGGGTTGGATTTATAAATTGATCGTAATTGGACTTTCTATTGAACTTTCCTTCTTCCTACTCTATTTTCAAAAAAAAAATTGATTACCTCCTTATGATGATTAATGTACACCTTCTTAGAGGAACTTTCTCCACTCCTCCACATCTTGCTTCACTCCCATCATTCGCTTCTTCAAATTTCTTACAACATATGGGTTCTTGTCTCTCATTTGTTTGGATTAAATGCACATCTCCAATCGACAATCTATCGAAGTCTACGATCATAAGGCAGTCTAGGTCCGACAAAGGAGTCAAATAGCATTCAGCTTCTGAAGTGCTTCTATATGTCGCAGTCATGCTCTTCTTGGTCCACTCCTTACGACATGACATCAGCCCCATGGGGTAATCGTGATAGGAGTATAAATTTAACCCTGTTTATTTTTCCAACTCATAGTTGTCTCGCCAATCCTTTTAGAATATGATCACAACTACTTCTATAGCCGAAATCCATAAAGTTAGGCGTATGTTGAAAATAAGTGTATGTGTTATGGATTTTGAAAAATACTTTTAAAAATAACCAGTACGCTCTCATACGTATTTTAACGACCCTGAATTTCCGACCCAATTTAAATTTCTAAATTCATCATTTCAGTATAAAAATTTTGAAATTTATAAACGATCTCAATTAACGTCCAAACTTTATTTATAAGATACATCCAGTTAGATATGAACATAGAAAAGTTTCGTTGCAAAATATTACCGTAAATTTTATTCGCGTTTTACTGTATATCTGTTCATATAAAGCTGCGAAAAAAATTATCTTTCAAATCCAAATATTTTTACACAGTTATGTTGTAAAAATTATTCTGATCAAGATGATGTAGTTCGTTTCGTCAAAAACTATCATCGCCTGTTCCGTTTAAATTGTTTTGCAAAACGAACATTTTAAGCGGCGTAAATTCGAGTTTTTATAAAACTATCGAATCACAATTATCTATTACCGCTAAAAGCGCATCGTCGCACTGATCAAAACGGTATATTTATTCATGCAAATCGGAATCCAACGTAAAAGTAGTCGCATTAATTTAACCACTCCAAACGGGCCGGTAAAAACAATTACTGCCCAACTTCTTTAAATCGTATCCACCTAAATTTAAAAAACAATATAATCTCAGCTGATGCATTCAAGTGGGTAGTTGGAAGCTAGGAGTTGGCATTTGAAAGGGGTATGACGTTTCGGTATTCGATGATGAAAATCAGTGTTACGAAGCAGTAAAGTAAAAGAATATATCTCTCCATTCATTTTCACTGTTCCACTTCACATCATTTCGAAATCGCTTCAGGTATTCACCTCTCCTCCTTTTCTTCTATTCTTTTTCGGAAAATTTTAAATTGAAAAAAAAACAAAACCTTCTAGCAAAAATGCAAAACTCAACCACCCAGACCTCCGTTCACCCTTGCCACGCCCCTGTACTTTCACTCCACCGCCTCCGCAACATTCAGTCACCACTGCTCCGACCGCCGCCACATCCCATCTCAGACCAACCCAACCGGGCACCCCCTCCAGTCACTTCGACCACTGACTCGACTGAACCTCAGCCGCCTTCACCTCGTGCGTGTAGACCGAGCCACCTTCTCTTACGCGTGCACGCGCAACTTCCCAGTTACCAATGCTGACCAGCGACCATGCTCTCTGTCTCTGTTACATCATGCGCTCCTACCTTGCTGACACGTCCACCGCTACTGAAGAAGCCGAAGTAGATGTGGATGATAGCGACTGCTGCAAGGCATGATGGAAGTGGCGAAGTCGGAAAATTTGAGATGGAAAATTTCTAGGGGAGGCCTCAGATTGAAAAAATAAAAGGGTGCAAAAGAGAATAGGGCGTGAGTATGGCACAGCCGGAAGATGGGGGGAAAGTTGACCTGTGCATGCATGGGTTAAGGATTCATGTTTACAGCATGAATTAAGGCTTCATAAAAAAAAGAAAAAAAAATGTTTTGTGCATGTGTAGTATTGCGTGCGTTCCATGAGTAAAGCCATGTACGGGCATGATGGATGCAGTGCCTTTTTATGGTGTTGACAGTGAGTTATGCGTGTGCATGAAGATGGGTGCTGTGTTTTGGTGTGCGTGTTTTATAAAAAAAAAGAAAAATTAATTGAAAAAAACACTTTTGTTTTAGATATTGCAGAAGGAAGTGTACGCAAATATCTATTTTTGGTTCTGAAAATAGAAACCGCTTGCTTTTTTCGTTGTGTGCAGAAGCAACCGGTTGAGCTTTTTGCAGCAGCATTGATCTTCAGCTTTTGTTCTTTTCTACGTCGTTGGTAAGTGCATCTACATAATTTTATAAATTATATATGAAAGTTCATTGATTAATATCGTCTCATTTGTCGATAATTGCAGTGTCCGTTGTTCGTTTCGTACCGACTTTATTCGTGCTTCTTTTGCTTTGCTATCAATTTCCTTATCCACGAAAGGTGAAATAATTTTCACGACTATATTCTTATACAAGATTGATTTATGAATGATTGCTATGTGATGTTAAATTGGATGTTAATTGCTATTGTTAAGTGATAATTGAAATTGATATAGGATAGTTAACAAATTAAAAATGGATTATATATATTGAATATTGATTTGTTAAACTTGACACCTTCATATGTTGAATATTGATTAGTTAAATTTGACCCTTTTAATTGTAAATTATTTGACACGTAGAATATGATAAATTACACTTTAAACCTTTGAACATATATTGGATTGAAATCGAACGACAAGTGAAAACCGTAATGTAATAATCTTTAGTCTACATGAAATGATAGTGTAGATTCTAGAAATAATTATATTAATTTGCATAAATAACAAATGTAAATTAATACTATAGTTTCGGGATTATTTAAATAAATTGTTGAATTGTTATGGATGAATGCTATTACTTGTTTATTTACTTTGACACCATCCCAGTTATCACAGTGCAAGTTCCCTTTTGCTATGTTTTGATTTTTGAATTGAAATGGAATCGTGTTGAAATGATAGATACTCAAATAACTTGACCTAGGATAGAAAAGTAAATTAAACCCGATTGGCCAATGTTTTGATATAAATAAAATAAAGATTTATTTGATGAATAATAAAGTTCTGAAATGAAATTTGAATTTAAATTTGAATGAAAGGAAATGAGAATATTGGAATTTAACCAAATATTAACGTGGTAATTAACAAAGGAACAATGTTTAAAATTTAATTGATTAATAATTGAGTTTTGAATTAATTAACAATTTAGTTGGAAATTATTAATAATTAAGTTTTGAAACTAGTAATAATTAATTTGGAATTATTATTAATTAATTTGAAATTATTAATAATTAAGTTTTAAAATTAGTAATAATTAATTTGACATTATTATTAATTAATTTGAAATTATTAATAATTAAGTTTTGAAATTAGTAATAATTAATTTCGAATTATAAATAATTAAGTTTTGGAATTATTAATAATTAAGTTTTGGAATTATTAATAATTAGGTTTGAAATTATTAATAATTAAGTTTTAAAAAAATTAATAATTAAGTTCGGAATAATTAATGAATGAGTTTTGAAATGATTAAAATTTAAGAAATTGAAACGATTGATAAATTAATGAGATTGAATTATTTAATAATTGATTTAAGTTGAATTCTTTATTAAGTAAATGGAACCTCTTGAATATGTAAACTAAGTTTCTTATTTATTGAGTTTGAAAGTGTAACTAAGGTAATAAGTAAATGAAATTAGTTTTCTTTTATAAGAAATAAAATGCGTTTATCAAAACAAACGAAAGACTTGAAATTTAAAGTATTGGATTTGACAAATTTAATTAAAGTTAAATTTGTAAGCTTTGATATAATGAAGTTAAACTCAAGTAATTAATTTAATGAATTGGAAATTTAATTGAAGTTGTTTTAATGATAAATTAATTTAACGAGTATTGAATGAAATTGATAAATGAGTTTAAATCGACTTGAACGTTAAATTTAGTTCAAATGATTATGGAATGGAACTTATATACAAATTTAAGTGTATATTTGAATTGTTCAAAATTTACTTTTGGAATTGAATTATAAAACTTTGATATGAAATTGGGAAGTTATGAAACGTAAATTCCGTAAATTATTTTGAAAGACAAATGAAATCTTGAATTTCAAATTTTAATTGTAACTGAATCGATTTGATTTTTGAAATTTATTTAACGACCAATCGGTAAAATATAATACGAAGGTTATTAAAGGAACCAGAATCGGTTGGGGACATACTCACTGTCTAAACCGAAAACCACTTTAATAACTATACGCGGAGTGTGATCCAGAATGAAGTGGTTGGAATGACGTGCGCGATGATTGAAGAAAGAGAACGATAATGGATAGCCTTGACACTTGTGTCAAATTGGAAATGACTAAAACATGAGCCGTGCTGGGCCAAATGAGGTTAGCTACCTCGAGCGAACACACTTCTTCGTAAACTACTCATTACTTTGTTATTGATTGGTGCGCACCCTGAATTTGGAGTGTTGTTTCGCGGTGTTGCAATCGTTACGGCTATGCGTTCTCACCAGTCCGGATCAGGCAAACGGTAGTTTCACTACCTTGGGTATTGCCTCATGTTCCTTGTCATACTTGTATTCCCATATACGCGACCACTACGATTTTGTTTTCTATTATACCTATGGAGTACTCCCTGATATCCCACTAGTTTACGGTGAGTTTACAGTGCTGTATAGACTATAATGCTATAAGAAATGTGTTAAGGGGGACAATGGTAACACCTTAACACTATTTTGATATTTTACTTTACTGTTTGACATTATCTATCTATCGTACACTATTATATATAAATAGTTTAACGGATCCTGAAAGATGTTGTCCCATTCATCTTTGAGTTATTGTTATTTGAATTTGAATCATATTATCTGTATAAAATATATGTCCTGATTCGAGTGTTTGTTTATGCTTATGCTCGGATCAGACTGAGGATTGTTGTTGTTGTTCTACTTGGAGCTGAAGACTGAAGACTATCACTATCTTATCTTATCAGTATTGTTCTTTCTATTTGGACTATTGGACTTCTATGTTGTTCTATTTATTTTATTTGAGACATTGTTGTATTTATGGGTAGCTTCATGAACTACTCTTATGACTATGTTGTATTTCCGCTGCACTATTCTGTGATGTTATATTTCTGTGATTCTGTGATGATTCTCATTTATATATATATACTCCATTAATAATTCGTGTTTTGTATTATTTAATTTGACATGTTTGGAATATTTTCAATTTAAATGGTACAAATATACGGGTTGTTACACGTATGCCTATACCATTGATCAGGTAACCTAAGCTCTGATACCAAATGTAACAATCTGCCTCGAAACAACCTAATTTTCGAACTAGAAATGGCCGATCATAACTTAAACGCATTCTAAAGCTGGTTTTTATTGGTGAAATTGATGCAAAGAATAATACACAGAGCTTTCTATCTATGCATTTAGAATCTCGTAGTGAAAGGATAAAATAATATAAGAAAAAGTACCCATTTCGTCAAAATTTGAAATGTTAGAAAAATACAACACAATACCACATAATAAAGCCAAATATCCATAGTGGAATTTTTGAAAATACATCATTATGTCTAAATGGGTACATCAGAAATAAGAAAAAAACATAAATGGATAAATAGAAAACTACAATAAGTCCCCTCAAAGCCTTTGCCTTCGTAGCTTGCATCGCCTTCTCTAACCAGTGTTGTAATGCGGAGGAAGTCAGAACAATAATGTCAGGTGAATAAAAATCTCAAGCCTTTCTATAATAGTAGCAGTATAATTTAAATGAGAATACACATCCTAACTATATTCGATGTAAATTTCTCTAACTGCGAGTCCATTTGTATAACCTATACCTTTTCCCATCTAACTCACTAATCCATCTTTAACTATAGGCCAAAGGCAATTCCCAGTCCCATGCATCTACGGCCAATAATGTCCTAACAAGGTTAGAGATAGTACCCAAGTCGCTTAGTACCTTTTCAATGGGAATTAGGCAGTTAATACCTCATTTTAGGTAGGTCACCGTCATTTATTACCTATCAAAAGCTAACTCTTTTCCAATACTATCTAGTTAACATTGCATGGAACCTCATCAGGCCATTAAATACTTCTTTATGCAAGAGACGGACCCTATAATAGCTACTGAATACCTCAAACCCGAAGCGGACCCCTCCCAAGATATCCACTACCGTGCCTAACTGCTAGCCCGACTATTTAATATGTTCTAAATAGGGAGAAGGCGAGCCCTCAATCTGCCACTTACTGCCTTCAACCCTAAAGTAGACTTCCATATTATGACCCATAACCCAAACTATGACCTCTCATACTAGTCCAACTATTCGAAGGTACTGATAGTGAGATTAGCTGATCATGTTTACCCTATGGAATTTGGCACTAATCTCACAACCTTCGTGGATACTTATTATAGGTGATGTCTCACATCAGCCCAAAAGTCACATGATTGGTAGTCAACTTAGTAGGATAGACTTCCATATGCATTTTGACTGACCTCGCATTCCTATGAGTTACTCATAATCTATGCTCACTTGACATACTACCATACACTCCACCGCATTCCCTATTAAGGCTTTATAAGGAAAAACCCATATTTCACCATAACTATCGATTTCGATGCTAAAGAAGATTTAATACAAACTAAATCTATTTACTTTACAATTAATACGCTATTAATTATATGTTATTTATATGCTACTTTGTGTATGTGTACGTGCCTAAAATATTTTTAAGCGTTCGAGGATTATGCCCTATGCTAATCGTTTAGATGTCAAATCTTCAAATTTATACAAGTCTAATTTCATATCAACAAACATCCATATATCTAATATTCTCAATTCGATAACAGACTTGTATAAAAATAGAATCCATACCAAACTTTTTATGTTAAAATAGTAGAATCGCTATTTATAAAATTTAAAAGCCAAATCCTTTTATGCCAATTCAACTTCTTCGTATAAAAATGAAAAAAGGAATATTCATTTAAATTATAAAAATAGGAAATGCAAACTACAAACAAAAGAATCCATGCCTTACACACCATTTCCTAACTTATTTCTTTTTGAAACCCTTAATCAAATCCAAAGAAAAAGATGAGAAGTGGAATATAATGTAAAACATTAAAATTGCAATAACTAACCAATTCCGCTATTTTGATATTGAATAATTGAGATTCTAACTCGAGAATTGACATTTCTCTTTAGAGAATTTTGAGGTTTTAGTGTGATGTCCTCATGGACAAAATTCTCCAAGTCATATATCAAATCCAAGTTATATTATACAATTATTAAAATAAGAAAGACTAAGATTTTCACTCACAAAAGTTCCTTAACTCCTCTTGGATTTGTTTACGCCTACTCCAAATCTCTTTTCAAATCTCTTTCTTTAAAAATATACACAAGTGGGTTACATATAGATTTAGAATTTTAGGGATTGGAGGAGAATAGAATTAGAAATTGAAAAATAAACACCTAAAATTTCTTACATGAAACCTTAGTAATTTTTTTGAATCTTTGAAGAGAGAGATCAACAGAGTTTGCTAAGCTCCCAAAATATTTTGTGAATAAAAGTCTAAACTCTTATTCATAGTGGTTAGAAAGCACCAGAACTACTAGATTTAAGTCAGTTTAAAATAATAAAATCTGGACCATTCACGGTGTTAAAAACCCTAAACACCACTACGATTACCAGTCGACCGCTCCTACCTAGGCGGTCGACCACTACCGATTGACCGACACACGGTAGAGGTCGACAGGTTAGTGCATTTTGGGAAGAATATTTAATTGCAGTTAATTATTTATTTTATATCTTAATTAGTATTTAATGTTAACTTAGTTTTAATGCTTACTTAAGCCTTAAGTCTAAATAATGTTAATTTTGAATTTCAAACTTGAGCATTAGTTATTAATTTAAATCTAAAACTTTAAACGTTGATGCCTTTTTTGTTTGAGCCCTGATTTCAAAACGTTATATATAGAAATTGATCAGAAAATTGCCACGGATGCAATGACCCAACTTTCATGGCTAAATTCCAACATTTACAAAGTTTCTATTTTTAACCTTACTATTAATTTGTTAATTAATTCTTTTCTTGTTAGTTAATTTCTTATTAATTTTTATGGGGCGTTACAATAACATATCATTTCACGGATTGAAGCCATTAATGAAATCCAACTATCCACTTTGATGTCCACTCAATGCTCAAACAAACAAAGATAGAATTGTGACTTTAACCAAGGATGCCCTCACCTTAGCCAAGTTGCCACTACCTCTCTTCAAGGCCGTCATCATCCTCTTTCGACCCGAGGTCTGTAATGACCCGTAACTTTAACTATTTTAAAATTACTAAATTTAATTTAATTATTAAATAAAAATAGTTGAAAATAAAAATTTAATGATTTTGAATGTAAGTTATTGGATATGGACATGAATAAAATTTTGAAATACACAATTTTCGAAGATTTAAGTAATAACGAGTAGAAAAGATATGATGTGTATTAATGAGTTTATGGTAAATAGTTGGATTAAATAATAATGCTAAACTTAATAGACGTAAATAAAGTAATTGATTGATAACGAAACACATTTAAAATCCAATATTAAAATTGGATATTGAACAACTAAATTTTTTAAATTCAATATTGGAAATTAATTGAATAAATGAATAACGGGAATTGAATAACTGTATAATGGAGATAGTTATTCTAGAATTTTGTGAATTGTTTTAAAAGTTAAATATTATAAGTTCATTTACTAATATTTTGAAAGATCATGATTTATTAAATTATTCAAACTGATTATACTTAACATTGTAATTATTTGGATAATTGAATTCTGATGTTAATATGATTGAAAATGTTATTAAAGGCTATTGTAAATTTTATTTAAACAACAATGAAGATTGTCAACATCCAAAATTGGATTCGAAAGCGAATAATTAGAACATGAAAATTTTATATTATAATCGAGACGTTAAAATAGCGATCCGAAGCACATTCTCGGAATTCGACGAAACCTGTTCCATTGGATCCATAATAGCGTATTATTGTCGAATTTCAAATTTCATAGTGTTTGGAATTATCGTTTGGTCATATTGGTTTGAAACGCGTTGAACTAAAAATCAAAAATTTAATATTTTAATTCGATTCAAAAAACTATCTTCTCCATATGATCGAATTAGGACTCGAAACCTTTTCCATTCCATTCAAAATAGTCGTATAACATTATAAATGCCAGGCGGCATGTCTCGATTGGAGTTCATTCGAAACTCAAGTATTTGTAAAAATAATATGAAATTAATTAATAAACCTATATATATATATATATATATATATATATATATATCATATATCATATACTGTAGCAAGCCCTAGGTCATATTTTCTCAACCACTGCCTATTTCATTTTAATGGCCGATATTTCATGGCTTTACTCTCCAAAATCCTCCTCATCCAAATGTTTTTAGGCTTCGACATCTAAAGGGAGTTATAGAGCTTGTCGAGCTCGTCAGATCCAGCGGTGGATTTTTACTCTCATCGTCGTTAGGTGGAAAAACTCAACCTTGTTCATTTCAAATTTGGGTGGAGTTTTCATGGCCATGGCGCGTTGAGGAGAGGCCGGTGACCGACTATAGGCGCGGCGACGGAAGGCATTTCGAGTGGATTCTTCTGATGGGGTTCTAGTGGTCGGTGGAGGCTGTGTTTTGGAAGAGGGACGGCGGCTATGGATTCGTTATCCCTAGAAGGATGCACATGGAAGAAGATTAAGTTATCAGCCTTTATTTTCCAAAACCATGATGAACGACTGCGATTTTTTTTGGTAATAAAAATATAAAAAATTGGCTTAAATTATATTAAGAGGGAATTAGGCTAAAGGAAAAACCTGAGAACACTTTTAATCTGAAGGACAGAAGTTTTAAAATTTAGCCTGAAGGACAAAAAATGATATATTCATATAGCATTACACATCCATAATGCCATATTCATATAGCATTACACATCTATAATGCTATATACAACACAATTTTATAAGTTTCTGCATACACAAACAAGCAGCTGTGTAATGCTATATGAATATAGCATTATGGATGTGCAATGCTATATGAATATATCATTTTTTGTCCTTCAGACTAAATTTTAAAACTTCTGTCCTTCAGACTAAAAGTGTTCTCAGGTTTTTCCTTCAGCCTAATTCCCTGTTATATTAATATATATATATATAAACTTTAACAATTCATATCTCATGCGTACGAGGTCAAAATCGGATGAAACTGGCGATGCTGGAATCGCAGCGACGAGATCTACGCTACAGTTTAGATCCTAAAATGTTTAGAGCTCGTTAAAATTTTAGGTTAAATCGAACGTCGTTCGATTTGATTTAAAATTGAAAACTCAAGGTGAGTGTTTTATAATGCTCAGAACATACTAAAATATTTTTGTGCTAGTTAAATTTGGTATTATGAATTGATATGATTTTTATGTATCGTTGTTTGATAAATTTAAATTGTCATCTAGATTGTTACTGAGTCAACTGTTAAAAATTTAATTTGACAGTCCACTTAAAATTGGGATTTAATTTTCGGCAAATTACCTGAAATTGACAACTATGAAATTGCTGTGAATTATATTGATTGTTTGGATGATTGATGGTGATGGATGCTATTGGTTGATATTTTGGATGATTTGGATGTATATTTATTCTGATATAGCCTATTATCACCCTGTATATTATTTACAGCATATAAACTATAAATTGAGTTATTTTGAATGAATTAAGAAATAGGTTGAAACGATATATACTTATAACATTGTGATTTGGATTGAAAAGATATATATCCATCCTCGAAATTAAATTGAAATAACGGATCACTTGGCCATAGGACAGAAAATTATATACAAACACCGGATTGGTAAAGTTAAATAATTTTAAAGGTTTGGTTTTGAAATTTTATAATGGTTTTGAATTTAAAGAAATGAAAATTGAATTTATGAAGTTTGAATTAATCACAAATACGAGTTCGAAATGTTGAAATAAATTTGTGGATAAAAGAAATTGTTAAATAATTGAAGTTGAGATTTTGGAGTTAAAATTGGAATATGATAAATTTCAAAAATTGAATTGTTTTAAAAAGATTGAACATTTATTTGAACTTTGAATTTTACTAAATGAAAATGATATACAATGAAATTTCAAAATTGAGCTCGGAATTGAATTTATTTGAAGATTGGGATTTTAAACTAAATATTGAAGGATAATTTGATTTAAATGTTTTGAATCGATACTTTGAAAATCGAGCTCGAAACCGATATAGATTGAAGTTGAAATTGAATTATTTGGGTTTAAAAGTGGAATTGAATTAATTTGGAATCAAAGTTGAAATTGATTTGTGTGACGCCCAACCCCGAGACCCACATTAACAAAGTGAATTACAAGGTAATCCTGTCTACTAATGCTGAGAATAGGGCTGGTTAAGGGCGATAATCTATAGCTTTGTCTTAAATATCGATTGAATACGTCGACAATTTATATCTATTGTTTTTTCCTACTCAAGTGGATCGACATATCCAATAAATACTTAATACAAAACTATAGGTGGCTAACGGATCTATCAGAACAAAATACCATAACTAAATGAATAACTCATCACAGAACAACATATATATATATACACACACACACTCACATATACAATGATACATCTTAATACAATACCAGTGATACATCAAAGTGGTATGACGACCACTCTATATACATGAGTCAAAAGAATATACAGTACAACTCATAAGGACAATAACAGCTAAAGAAGATAACCTAACATTTATATGGAAGCATCATGTAATAGCTATATCCAAAAGAAATGCTTAACCTGAAACATACTCGGTCGGACCCGAGTGTAAAACACACGGGTCAGTCTAGCTAAACAAAACAATGAGTAACAATAATAGATAAGGTAAAGCATATGAAAGATATGGTATCCTCTAATACAAGAGATACCATATCCATAAGCATTATATTACCAATATAAGGAAAGGATGATTACTCCACTTAATAAGAAGAAGAGGTAACAAGAGTGTAGCCATAACATAAGAGACATAATAAAACTTAAGTATATGAGCCATCGAGAATGAGATCCTAAAGGTAAAATCCATTTAAATATCATATTCGCCTCATATCATCGATGAAATCTAAATGATATCTCATAGTTCAAAGAACTCAATAAGAGTTCAAAACATCATAAATGAAATCACCATATGTATAACATCTTATATAGCGCTAGGTTATTGATGTAACAAAACATCGTAAAATGGTGAAATCACAACAAAGCAGAAAACTCAGAAAACCCGGATTGGCCAGATCCCCGATTGCAATGCCAAAGCAATGTCGCACGTGCTAAACTCAGACGGCCGAAGCCTATGATAAGGTCGCTAACACCTCACAAATCAGTTCGTCCTCATGATAAGGTCGCTGACACCTCTCCAAGCTATTGTGTCAGCCCTAACAAGGTCGCTAACACCTCATAAAGCAGTTCGTCCTCATGACATGGTCGCTGACACCTCTCTAAGAAGTCATGTTAGGTAAACATTGTGAATGTATCACAAACTCACGGATAGGAACCCAAAAAATGTTAACATGTGTCCCATACCACACGTTCGCACTTAGCGGTTTACTAGCCGTTAGTCGATGCCACAATAGGAACTTCATAAAACTCAGAAAATCATATCTCGCCTGATCTCATTAGCGAGTGATAAAGAGACACTATACCCATCTCGTCTCATCGACAAGTACTAAATGGCATCTTAACTTGTCTCGTCTCATCGACAAGTGAAAATATCATGCTGGTTCCTCATAAACCATAAATCTCAAAATATGAAATCATATAGTCAAGACTTGCCTTATATCATTGGCAAGTAAATAAGACATCGTGATGGTTCTCATCGACCATACTCCTACATAGGAGATCTCAAACCATAATACTTTCCAAATAATCAACCATCTTAAATAATTCCAATAAATAGGGATTGTAAAACTCAAAATACGGCATACAATCCAAAACAACTTAGAATCAATAATCTCAAATAGCTTCGATCGTATAAATCTGGAATTAACCGAAATTGCAAACGAACATTTCTCATACCATGTGTTTTACTAAATCGTTTAATTTTCTTTCTCATATGCTCGAATAGTGGAAAAGTGTATGTTTTATATTTAAAATAGTTACTAGAGAAAACAAGCTTTTAAAACTTTTTCCCGAAAATATTAACAAAACCAATATTTGAACTTCCTTTATTATAGGAAATAAGTAGATTTTATATTAGAAAAATAATTTTAAAACACCATATAATAATAAGTTGAAATGTTCTTTTATTTTAAAAATAACTTCAAAATGGTTTAGTGAAAAGTGTGTTCGAAAACAATGAAAAACAAGAAAGATAACTCAAGACCGATAACTTGAATTCAATGCGAATTCAGTTCAAATTTAACCCAAAATCAACTCAAATTCTATTTCAATTTGATTTTCAAATTCTCCAAATATAGCTAGCCTATTGATAGGCATCATATCTCTCAAAACATTTCAAAAACAACATCAAAATTGAACAAGAATGAGAGCAAAAATAAGCTACTGCAATCCTTAGGTCAGTGACTGTTATTGCTATGATTTTGCTCTCGGAACAGCGAAAAACAAACTTAGTTTTGACCAAGTTAACTTCAAAATTTAGAAAACTCAAACACAAAGTCTATGCTTTCCGAAACAACTAAAATTATTGAATTTGGATAAGAAACGTGAAAGATATGGCCAATATAGTTTTCATATTTTAAATTCACTGTCGCTGTCGTTTATTCTCGGGGCAGCAGCAAATAAATAAGGTTTCGACGATCTTAACCACAAAATTTTGAAAAAAACAAAACTAGAAAGTTTTAGAAAATAATCTATGCTTTCTAGGACATCAAGAATTATCCAAATCCGACTGGAAACGGAAAAATTACTAACCTATTTAGTTTAGATAGTGCAAATATTAAAGTGACAGAGCTGGAAGTTTGTGGTAGAATTTCAGTCAATCTATGCCTCAAATTTGCAAATATGTTCAACAAAAAGTAATCGTATGTAAAGCAAGATTTCCAAAAAATTAAAAATTATTGAATTCTGATCAAAAAGAAAAGATATGGCTAAATCAATTTCAGATTCAAACTCAGAAAATTTAGTTAAAGATAGAATTGTACCCTTATTTTCAATTATATTTCAGCTCTATAAAATTGGGAAATCTTGAGAAATGATCAAAACAGAAACTATTCCATATTGAATCTAGTTTCTAACAAAAAAATATTGACGTCAAACGGATAAGAAACATGAAAGATATGGTTTTTTTGCTTTAGCGCATTCTATTATATTTCAGCAGTCATCCAAATTAAGCCTTTGGTATAGTTACAGTAAACAATTTCTTCCTTATCTTTGCAATTACAGTCAAGGTTTATCTAGAAATGAGAGTTAATAAACTCACCTTTGCAAATAGAAGAGCAAACTCGAGCAAAGTTGAAGAAAGTTGAAGCCTTTTAGTTATAACAAGCTTCAGGAACCCATATAATAATAGAATAAAAACATGCAACCAAGAAAAACCAATTATAGATAATCAACCTTTGCTAAATTAAAATTAATGAATTAGAGATGGGTTTTTGTAGTGATCACCTGAATATAGAGCCTTAGTTTGATTAATTTCAGCAAATAATTGAAGAATTTGGTGGATTTGAGCATTTAGGTTTGAAAGAGAAAAAATGTTTTCCTGTTTTCTCTTTTCTTTTGGTTTTCTGGGAATGGGAACGTATTGTACGTACATTGTTTTGAGAAGAAAGACTTTCTTCTTCAGGCTTTAGGTAAATGGGCTTAGACCCAAAAATAAAAAGATTTGTTAATTCTAATTTTCACTTAAACACATGTACACTTGTATCAACGAACCAAAACAACATATATTAATAAGATTTCAACACAATAAAGTTATACAATCATATTTCCATGTTAAATAAAATATTTTACAACAAACAAAATATAATTTTATCTATAAATATAATTTTATCTATAAATATTATTTTTCATTATTAAAACTCTAATTTTAACTAAACACACAATTTACGCTATAATTTACACAAAATACTATTTTTAACACCAAAAATTACACACGAGTTATTTTCTTGCATAATTAAATTCAAACAACCGTATTAACATCATTTTTACCTTCAAATATTATTTTTAAACAAAATTCCATCTTTTTATTTTTAATATACACATATTAAATTTTAATTTTTCACCAAAATTTACAAATATCAATATTTGACAATAATTTGCAAAAATTATTGCATTTATCAAATTAAAATTCTATAATGCTCATTTTCTTCCAAAATAACACAACAAAGTTTTTAAAACTTTATCTTCAATATTTTACACTTATTTCAACAAATTATTATAGAATTAATTCTTTTTTTCTTTAATTTAATTCAATAAATCACCAAATTAACGTATTTCCATTTTTCACCATTTATTACCTACATTATCATATTAGCTCCATTTTATTCTTTCCAAATTCATTGTTTATTCAAAATAAACAATTTTAAATCTCCAATTTATTTTTATTTCTCTGTTATTAAATTGTATCCACTGTTATAATTAAATTTCGAGAAATCACCAAACCCAGGATTGTTACAAACTCTCCCTCTTATAAAAATTGTGTCCTCGCAATTTCTAGAAAAAAGCTATATTCAACACGATTACTTCATCAGGCAATGGAGAATAGATAGGATAGAGTTTGAATTATCACCCTCAACACAAGAAAATAGAAAACATGAAAAATACAGCTCAATAAATTCTATGGTTTCTCAAATGTAGTTATTTGGAATAGCAGACCATTGAATTTTTTACGAGCAAAATATTCTTATTTCGAAGGCATTACACCTTCGAAGCAAGAACATGAATTGGAGGCTACACAATAGATAAACCGGGTGAGATTGATTCTTCAGAAGCTTCATGAATAGGGTCGGGATTTAGTCATAACTTTATCCTGGGCTCCCACCCACAAGATGATAATCGATACGACTTTCCGTATAACACTACGAATGGAGTCATACCGATATTAGATTGACAACAATTACGGAAAGAAAGCCCAATAAGAAGTAGGTGGATTCTCCAAATACCACCTAACTCATAAGACTGCATAAATGCAAGTTGTAAAATAATCGCACAAAGTCAAGTTAACACAAGAAATAGATTGTTTTTTATATACTCTCTTTTACTAATCAAATATTTTTAAAGTTTTTTAACCCATTATCTTCAAAAATTAAATTCTCAATTTTTCAACACTTTAAAATTTCCCAATGCTTCTTATATAGATTTACTTTAAATTCATTACTCTTTATTTAGAGTAAATAAAATTTTTGAGTTGCCTATACTCTAATTCTTCCATAAACATATTTTAATTTGTAACACATAAATTTTTCAAATTCGTTTCTCAAATTTTCGTAGTGTTAGAAATTTTTGAAAAAATCGACGGAGTCTCCTTTGCAACGGAGAGCCGTTTGTAATACAACAAAAACGATTTACATGATATACATCGGCCATTAGGTCAGAACACAATATATATCAAACATTAATACGTGAAAACTTAATCTGAATCCATACCTCCTTTTTAGCATTTTAAAGCGAGTTTGCCCAATTATAAATATAATTATTTTTCTCAAAATATAATCCACTATCCTCTTTCACCTGTAATTAACTCAATTAGATGATATTAGTTCACATTCATGAATAAGAAGTATCACAATTCACTATTAAAGGAAATAGATCATTTTTTTATTTCAGACCTGCTGTAAAGAACACATGTTTTGACATAACAATCAACAAAATCTGAAGAAACTTATAAAATGAAAGTTGTTCCACTAAGTCTAAGCTTTCGACCAATATAAAGATCATCAAAATCAGATATATGGTATGAAAGTTATGCTAAATTTACTTTCAGCTTTAATCTTGAAAATTTCGTAATAAGACAGAAATGTCTATCAATTTTCCAACCAATTTTAGAGTCAGTAAATCGCAAAATCTTTTAAAGTGGTAAAAAGAAATTTATAGCTTACTGAAAGCTATTTCATTTGCAGAAAGATTTAGCTCGTTTAGAGTTATGAATCTCAAGTTAACGACGTTTTAGTACAGCACGTTTTCAAATAAAATTTCAGCTTTTAACTCAAATTTGAATTTTGAATTTTGAATTTTCAAAACTTTCCAAATTCAGACTATTTTTTCCAAACATGCTCTTCATGTGAAATCATTTATTCAAGGTCCTCCTTTCGAAAAGCAAAGTCATTCAAATTTTATAATACTTCAAGTAATTATCTTTTTAAAAGAAACTATTCACTACTTGGAAACATTCCCATTGACTCACTAAATCAACTTTTCAAACAATTAATTGCATAGAATCATTTTGAAAGAGATAACTAATCATTTCATTAATAAGAGAGAATCATTCACCCAAAATAAATTTTGGATTTAAATATAATTTTTAAAATTGTTCACACAATTTTAAAGGATTGTATCTCACGACTATTTATTTATCATACCTTACCTTCTTTTCTTTATCCTTTTATAATAAATAAACTATTTAAATTCATATTTTCCCATATCTCAAATTAATTTCCATACTTTTGTGAGTATAAAATTAATTAAAGTTGATAGTTAACTCAACCTCATTTTCAAAAGAATTATGCAATTTCATTTCAATAAGTTTTAATACCATCAAAATTTTAAACCAACTTGTTCACAAATTCATGCTAAAAAAACTAAAGTTAGCATTTCATTAATTTCCCTCTAGATATAGTTTTAAATCTTATCCTCTTTTATTATTTAAACAACCAAATACCGGAATTATTTTTTTAAGTCATCATTTATAGCTTTGTATAAAATGTTTAATTGGTATCTCAATTTTCTTTAACCAATGTATTATTTTATTTTGAATACATCATTTATTATTCAAAGCATTACATAATTTCCAATTAAGACATCTCCTTAATTAGGATTAGTTTACGTTATTTACTCAATTTATCATATGATGTCTCTATTTAAATTCAAATAGGATGTACTTATACCACCAATTAAAACATAATTATATTCTGTTTCAAAATTTTCCTATAATATAATGGCATTGCCTTGCCATTGGTTTATAGTGAAAAACCTCATATATTGGCTGTAAAGCCGACCAACGATCAAAACTTCCTCGCTACTTATGTCTCACACACGCTATAGTTCAATGATGCATTTGCCATTTAAAAAGGTTAATGTTCAAAATTTATTTTAATTTATTTCAAACTTATACTTATTACAACTTACTTTTATCATGTCTGACTGTCTCATCATAGTGTTTAGGAAATTTCTATCGATAACGTTGATCAGGCGCATCGATCAGAATTCTTAAAGCACTCGATGGAGAACACAAAATCATTTTCTAATTGATAAACATTATGACGCCCCACCTCTATACCCACGCTAGACAAGAACATTACGGAGTAAATGCTGTCAACTAGCACGGAGAATAAGGCTGTTGAGGAGCGACCATCCGTGTAATTGCTTTGTGCGAGCATCGATATGTTAGATAGTATAACATGCAATTCTTTTCAAGTGGAAATCCGACATGCCGACACAAACTCAAAGCTACTACACAGTGGCTATAATATCTTCGGAAACAAATATAGAAATAAACATAACATAAATCAGTCACAGACAATTCATATCACAAAGGCGGAAATAGATATGAATATTACACATAAAAGTGTATATCAGAGTAGTGGTCAAATAAGATCCACAATATCCAAAAAGAATAGATACAAGTGCTAGACAAAAGAATAAGTATACATCATAGAGTCTGTATCTCAAATGTATACAACAAAAACTACTAAACTTAAGTAGTTAGCCAAAAGATCAGATGAAAGTCCGATAAGGAGTCAAGCAGAAGCACCTGTAAAATCTCAGTCTGACCCGAGTATTATTTAAGAAGAAAATAATAAACGGATCAGTCTAGCTATAAATATCAGATGAAGTGATATATAATAAGAGATATGACATAAACATATAATAATCACAATGCCAAACTTTGATAAATAAGTAATTGAAAATCAACAAGAGATTAATCAATATCACAATAATCTACTCAAGATAAAAAGGAATGTCATACTCCTAATTTCGTTCACCAAGCCACAATAAATGACATATATATCAATGCCCATCGTAAAAGTTGGTGAAACATAAATTCCAGAAATCAACACACGAAATCCAGAAATCACAATAAAAAGGAACAACGACGTCGTACAGCGAGACATCCGATGAACCAAATCACAATCAAAGGGAACAACGACGTCGTACAGCGGGACATCCGATGAACCAAATCAAAATAAAAGGGAACAACGACGTCATACAGCGGGACATCCGATGAACCAAAACACAATCAAAGGGAACAACGACGTCGTACAGCGAGACATCCGATGAACCAAAATCTCTAAGACATTTCTCAATGCTAGTCTAAAACATAAAATGATCGTCATGATCAAAGAGAAGTGTCGATTACAGTAAGCTAGTAAATATATGAGCTTAGCTTCATGTCCCATAACCACTAGCTTAACTTAAATATTTACGAACAAATTGTAGATCTCCACTAGAAAATTGTCACAAGAGATTCAATCGAACAAGTCCAAGAATTAACCGACGAAGTAAACGCAAGCGTTTCATACCACTTGTTTTACTAAGTCGTTTAATTAGATTTCTCATACGAGTGAGGTAAAGGTTTGTATATACTAATAGATTGGAAACCGGTTTGAGAAAACGAGCTTTGTAATAAAATAGTGTTGAAATCATTTGAAGAAAGACTTTTGATATTTACTACTAGTATAGAAAATCTTTATATTTTAAAGTGACAAATCATAGAAGTGATTGTAGAAACAATCGGGCATAAAAATTCACATTCGAAGACGTGAATAAAATCCAAAGAAATCGATATAAAATCCATCAAAGTGGATATATCTAAAATTCCCAAAGAAAAGGTCATCAAAGTCGATAACAAATGACAACAACAAAAGGGAGACAACACGAATCGATTAAAGTTGGATATTCAAACGAATTAGCAATATAGGCTAATCTGGCAAATAGTAGCAGGTAGGTCGACCGGACTCCCTTAGTCGGTCGACCGAACCAGAGGTTGGAAGTGCTCGGGGCACCAGGTCGGTCGACCGGCCCAGGGGGCTCGGTCGGCCGAAGCCTGTAACCAGCACTTCCAAATAGAGGCAGGAAGTGCCTGGACTACAGGTAGGTCGACCGGCCCAGGAGCTCGATCGGCCGAACCTGTATGCTTGCACTTCCTACCCTATTTCAAAAGAGGTGCAACTCTCGATCAAATTGCAATCGCACGAGCAACGGCGCTAAGGGTTTATGCCAATCGACTACCCGGCCCTATATGCTCCTCGATGCATCACCAAAAACATGTTCAAACATCAAAGTTAGGATTTTTAACGAATTGAACTCAAAACACTAAAAATTGGAATATTCACAAAAGCAATCCAAATAAAAATCAAATGCACATGAATAAGTGTTAGGAATTCATACCTAACAATAGAAGAGAATTATAAGCATAGATGTGAGATTAAAAATCTCACCTTTGAACCCAAACGAATGAAGAAGATGCTATGAAGCAATGGCAAGAACAAGCACACTTTAATTCCAACTCAACAAGCTTGAATCTAAGCTTAAAAGAGAAACATTCCCTAAATTAGGCTTAGGAAATTTCTGAAATCAAAGAGAGAATGAGTTGGAGAAGAAGAAGAGGAAGCTTACCAATGGGTTCTCATGAACTTTGGAGCTAGGAGATGGATTTGCAAAGGAAGCTAGGGCTTGGAGTTTTAATTTCCACTCTCCACCTCCATTTTCAGTTTTGCTAGAGAGTTAGGAATTGGAATGAAGTAATGAAGAGGAGAGGGGGATTGGGACTGAGTTAGTAAGTGGTTAATTGGCTCAGCCCAAACCAAAGCCCTAAGCGGGAAAAAGTAGCAAAAATCAACTTTCTCCAAACATATCGAAGCTTATACTCAAAAAGGTCGCAAACGGCATTATGAACTCAATGGAAGTGGTCTCGAGTCCTAATTCGGCTGTTTGCAAAAAGGTAGAATTTCGGACTAAAATCCTACTAACGATAAAATATTTAAATATAAAATCGATAAATATGCGGGTTGTTACAAACATGCCTCTTATTTAATTTTTACAAAATACTCTTAGTTTGTCCCTATACAAAAATCCAATTATTCTTGTAAGTTTATTTTCCATGCAATTTAAATTTTATTGCTGTGCTCATTTCCTCAGTGAACATCCTCGTGGAAGAATGACTAACAAGTTAAGATCTAGAAATGAGGTCAATATAGGACTCCATTGCCCATTTAGGTGGCTAACCCGAAATGGACTCAAATACACCAGCAGAATTACAAACAACAAGAATTCGAGATACTTCATCATCATTTTGAGACTCAAGAGCGATTAAAGATACTTCGAAATAACCATTTACATTCCGAAGAACAAGCGACAACAGATCAGCCGAATTAGGATACCTAAGATATAGGATCATATCAAAACATAGGATTCGGGCTTGATAACATGCAAGCCAATCAATCCCCAAATTCACATCAACCCAAGATAGCAAATAACATGCAAATTCATAAGGAAAGAAAATTACATGGAACACCCTCAGTATTCTCACAAACATGCCAAGTACTGTGGATCTCCTCAATAGGACTCGCAATCCTCAAAGAAGTAACAAGACAAGAAACATCAATGATACAACTTTAACAAACTTCTTCGATATGAATGAGGGTAAAGCATCCATATTGAAGAAAACTCGAATAGAGCGATCATGACGAGGATTACTCATAAGGTAAGATATTATTAATTTAATTATGGAATACTACGGAATAAAATGTATTCCTAGACATATTCCCAACTTATATCTACCCCAAAGGACTCAAAAAAATTAACATTATAGTGATTAGGGGAAATGTAACACTTATATTATACTTTGATGTATCGTAATATATGTTCTGTTCAGTGTTTGTCATATTTTGTTCTGAACTTAGCTATGATACCAAGATGTGATGCCCCATCCTGAGACCCACATTAAAAAAGAGAACTACAAGGTAATCTTGTCTACTAATGTGCAGAATAGGGCTGGTTAAGGGCGACCATCTATAGCCATGTCTTAAATATCTATTGAATACGTCGACTATTACTATATATTGTTTTTTCCTACTCAAGTGGATCGACATATCCAATAAATACTCAATACAAAACTATAGGTGGCTAACGGATCTATCAGAACTAAATACCATAACTAAATGAATAACTCATCACAGAACAACATATATATATACACACACTCACATATACAATGATACATCTTAATACAATACCAGTGATACATCAAAGTGGTATGACGGCCACTCTATATACATGAGTCAAAAGAATATACAATACAACTCATAAGGACAATAACTGCTAAAGAAGGTAACCCAACATCCATATGGAAGCATCATGTAATAGCTATATCCAAAAGAAATGCTTAACCTGAAACATACTCGGTTTGACCCCAGTGTAAAACACACGGGTCAGTCTAGCTAAACAAAACAATGAATAACAATAATATATAAGGTAAAGCATATGAAAGGTATGGTATCCTCTAATACAAGAGATACCATATCCATAAGCATTATATTACCAACATAAGGAAAGGATGATTACTCCACTTAATAAGAAGAAGAGGTAATAAGAGTGTAGCCATAACATAAGAGACAAAATAAAACTTAAGTATATGAGCCATCAAGAATGAGATCCCAAAGATAAAATCCATCTAAATATCATATTCGTCGCATATCATCGGCGGAATCTAAATGATATCTCATAATTCAAAGAACTCAATAAGAGTTCAAAACATCATAAATGAAATCACCATATGTATAACTTCTTATATAGCTCTAGGTTATCGATGTAATAAAACATCGTAAAATGGTGAAATCACAACAAAGCAGAAAACTCAAAAAACTCAGAAAACCCGGATTGGCCAGATCCCCGATTGCAATGCCGAAGCAATGTCGCACGTGCTAAACTCAAACGGTCGAAGCCTCTAACAAGGTCGCTAACACCTCCCAAAGCAGTTCGTCCTCATGACAAGGTTGCGACACCTCTCCAAGCCGTTGTGTCAGTCCTAACAAGGTCGCTAACACCTCATAAAGCAGTTCATCCTCATGACAAGGTCGCTGACACCTCTCCAAGTATTCCTGTTAGGTAAACATTGTGAATGTGTCACAAACTCATGGATGGAACACGAAAAATGTTAACGTGTGTCCCATACCATACGTTCGCACTTAGCGGTTTATTAGCCGTTAGTCGATGCCACGCTAGGAACATCATAAAACTCAGAAAATCATATCTCGTCTCATCTCATTAGCGAGTGATAAAGAGACATCATACTCGTCTCGTCTCATCGATAAGTATTAAATGGCATCATAACTTGTCTCGTCTCATCGACAGGTGAAAACATCGTGATGGTTCCTCATAAACCATAAATCTCAAAATATGAAATCATATACTCAAGACTTGCCTTATATCATTGGCAAGTAAATAAGACACCGTGATGGTTCTCATGACCATACTCCTACATAGGAGATCTCAAACCATAATACTTGCCAAATAATTGACCATTTTATATAATTCCAACAAATAGGAATTGTAGAACTCAAAATACGCCAAAAAATCCAAAACATCTTAGAATCAATAGTCTCAAATAACTTCGATCGTATAAGTCTGGAATTAACCAAAATAGCAAACGCACATGTCCCATACGATGTGTTTTACTAAATCATTTAATTTTCTTTCTCATATGCTCGAATGGTGCAAAAGTGTATGTTTTATATTTAAAATAGTTTACTAGAGAAAAAAAGATTTTAAAACTTTTTCCCGAATATTAACAAAACCAATATTTGAACTTCCTTTATTATAGGAAATAAGTAGATTTTATATTATAAAAATAATTTTAAAATATCATATAATAATAATTTGAAATGTTCTTTTATTTTAAAATTAAATTCAAAATGGTTTAGTAAAAACTGTGTTAAAAAACAATGAAAAACAAGAAAGATAACTCAAGACCGATAACGAGAATTCAATACGAATTCAATTCAAATTTAACCCAAAACAACTCAAATTCTATTTCAATTTAATTTTAAAATTCCTCAAATATAGCTAGCCTATTGATAGGCATCATAGCTCTCAAAACATCCCAAAAACAGCATCAAAATCGAACAAGAATGAGAGCAAAAATAAGCTCCTACAATCCTTAGCTCAATGATTGTTATTGCTGTCGTTTTGCTCTCGGGACAGCGAAAACAAATGTAGTTTTGACCAACTTAACTTCGAAATTTTAGAAAACTCAAAACACGAAACTTTTAGCACAAAGTCTAAGTTTTCCGAAACATCTAAAATTATTTAATTTGGATAAAAAACATGAAGGATATGGCTAATATAATTTTCAAATTTTAAATTCACTTTTGCTGTCGTTTATTCTCATGGCAGCAGCAAAGAAATAAGGTTTCGACTATCTTAACCATCAAATTTTGCAAAACAAGAAAGTTGTAGAAAATAATCTAATCTTTCCAGAACATCAAGAATTATCTAAATCTGACTGGAAACAATAAAGAAACACCTAATTTACTAATCGTATTTAGTTCAAATAGTGCAAACATCAAAGTGACAGAGCTGGGAGTTTGTGGTAGAATTTCAGTCAACCTATGCCCAAAATTTGCAAATATGTTCAACTAGAAAGTTGTCAAATATAAAGCAAGCTTTCCAAAATAATAAAAATTATTGAATTCTGATCCAAAACGGAAAAGATATGGCTAAATCAATTTCAGATTCAAACTCAGGAAACTTAGTTAAAGACAGAATTGTACCCTTATTTTCAATTCTATTTCAGCTCTATTTGACAGAATTGTACTAAAATTTACAAAAATCAATATTTGACAATAATTTGCAAAAATTATTGCATTTATCAAATTAAAATTCTATGATGCTCATTTTCTTCCAAAATAACACATCAAAGTTTTTAGAACTTTATTTTCAATATTTTACACTTATTTCAACAAATTATTATAGAATTAATTCTTTTTTTCTTTTATTTAATTCAATAAATCACCAAATTAACATATTTCCATTTTTACCATTTATTACCAGCATTATCGTATTAACTCCATTTTATTCTTTACAAATTCATTATTTATTCAAAATAAACAATTTTAATTCTCCAATTTATTTTTATTTCTCCATTATTAAATTGTATCCACTATTATAATTAAATTCCAAGAAATCACCAAAACTAGGGTTGTTACAATTTGAATTAAAATCAAAATGAGTCGATTGAATGGAAATTGAAATTGATTTGAGTTGGGAAGTTATAACTGGACCGGCTTGACTTTGAAACTATTTTCAAATAAATAATTTGATATAAAACTATTTAAATGTTATCCTCGTAAATATACAAATTATTTTCATTTCCAAATTATTTTGTTATATAAACCATTTTAATACTTAAATTGTTTTATATTAAACTATTTTAACCATTTAAACTATTTTATACTAAACTATTCTAACCATTTAAACTATTTTAATTATTTAAACTATTTTGAAACCATTCATACTATTTTTCAAAAATTCAAACTGATCAAGGGTGAAATGTTTATTTTAAATCAAGGATTTATATATGAATGGGGTTAAATGAAGTTATAACCCAAACTGGGATTCGAAACAATTTTGGAATCCAAGTCGTGATATTTAGGCAAAAATGATTTTGAATTGAAATAGTATATTTAGAGTAAATGTGATGACTTTGAAATGGATTTGATTTTGAAGCGAATATGATATTTTGATATCAAGTATGAGCTGTATTCGAAATGCAAAAGTACCAACCGGTATGTAAAACCATGTTTGTTTGTTAAAGAGACTGAAGCCAGATATGGGCATACACTCTGTCGATACCAGAACCACTTTGATAAATGTGTACGTGAAGTGATGATCTAGAACGAAGTGGTTGGATTTGGCATCGTTTAATAGATTTGAAGAAAGAGAATGATGATGGATTATCCTGGCACTTGTGCCAATTTGAAATGACTAAAACAGGAGCCGTATTGGCCTAGTGGCTAGCTACCTCGAGCGGACGCACTTCTTCGAATTACCAACATTTACATTATGATTGAATGGTGCGCACCCTCCGATTTTATGGGAGTGTTGGATGCGGTGGGTGATCATGCCTATGACGCGTTACCACCAACCGGGAAGGTTAAACTGGTAGTATCCTACCTTGGGCATTGCCTCACGTGTCTTGTCATACTTTTATCCCTAAATGAGACCCATACGATTTTGGTTTATTGTTGTCGTTTCACGGCGCATCCCTATCCATTGACCATTTAACTGGTGTTTTATATGCAAACTATACGACAATGCATAAAAACGCGTTAAGGGGGATTAACGTAAAGCCTTAACGATATTTTAATATTTATTTTACTAATTAGACATTATATATATATAGCGTATTCTACTACATATAAATATTTTGACGGACCCTTAAGAGATGGAAAATCCCATAACATCTCTTGAGTTAATGCACGCACGTTATACACAGGATAGGATATGTGAAATCCCGTAAACATCTCTATAACATCTCGCCTTTTTGTACGTTTTAAATCGACGATAAACCACACACGTCAGACTCAAACTATACAAAATGGCGAATTGTTATGGGGTAAATAAGAAAAATTAGAGAAAGAAAAGAACAAAATAGAATCTTGCTGCGGAACGATAAAATATAATAATCAGATATACAGTTCATGAAGCTGTTTTACAAAATATTTGATTATACTTATACAATACATATCAGAGTTACACATGCCAAAGAACAACAAATAATGCAGCGGAACAGTATGAATGTAGTGGAATACTATAATAAATAACAGTAAATCTTCGTCTTCGTCCTTTAGAATACGGTCTTCCAAATCCTGAAATGCTCAGGCTGACCCGAGCGAATTGAAAAGACAAAACACTCATGTCAGAACTAAAAGATCTTATGTAAGTTAAATCAACTGTAAAATATGAGTGGAACGGCGTCAGAGATGTTTACGGGATTTAACATATCCTATCCAGTGTCTAACGTGAGTGCAGTAACTTAAGAGATACTCGGGATTCACATCTCCTAAAGATCCGTTAAACTATTTGATATGTAGTAATATTTCGCTATTATAATAATGTCTATAGTAAAATAAACTTACTTTTAAATAGCATTAAGGCTTTACATTTTCCACCTTAACACGTAATAGTCCCGTAGTTCATCCAGTATCATGGTCCCTCCTGATCGGGAAGCCACCAGAGGATACCACACGAGCTACGGAAGAAAACCATACTCGTACAAGGCGCGATATGATAGGTGACACGGCACAACTAGGCAATGCCAGGGTAGATATACCAATTACGCTTCCGGACCGGTGGTAATGCATAGCCGCAGCTACCGTCCACCTCGAGCCACACCCCCAAATAAAAAATCAAAAGTGGCCATGGAATCAATCCAAAAGTCAAAGTATAATACCGAAGGGATGTGTCCGATCAAAGGTGCTACCTCATTAGCCCGTCAATCGCTCCTGTTTTAGCCACCTTATGCTAACTCATGAGAGTCGGGTCCACGTATTTACCTCAAATGAAATGCCGCCACCATCCTACTTCATTCTCGAATCTCCACCGCGTACACGGTTGTCAAAGTGGTTTCGTAGTTGGCAGAGAGTATGACAACTTCCGATCCCGGTCAAGAACCAAACGTTATTATAACACCGCGGTCGTTTCAAAATAATTATACTTCAAAACCAAAATATACTATCCATTTCAAAACCATATAAATATAATATCATTTCCCTTTCAAAAACCAAATAAATATGATATCATTTTTACAAAACCCAAAACAATATAATATCATTTTTATTCCGAATATATCCTTTCCAAAATCATAACACTTTCAAAATTTTAATATTTCGAAACCAAACACTTGAAATATCTTTTCAAAACATAATACTTCGAATTTCATAGCTTCTAAACCGTAACTTCCAAAACTTGAATGGTTTGGATATTCAAACCATTTATAAAAAAATAGTTTGAATTTAAAATTACTTTATAAAGTAAAATAATTTCCTCGACTTCATAATTTTATTCACTTTAAAATAAATCTCAATTCATACTTTCAATTTCAATATATTTCAAACTTAAGTATTAAACCATTTCAAAACTAAGGTTGGTAATTATGCTTCAATAATTCCATTTCAATTATTTAATTTTGAAATATTTGCATAACGAATCCATTATCATTTAAATAGAACTCAAACTACAAATAACTAAATATTTCCTCCAATTTATTTATACTTGGAATATTCGTTTAATTCATCTTAAACCAAAATCCAGTTATAAAATCATACCTTTAAAATCTCAATTTTATTAAAATTCAAATCAATTTCATATTTATCTTCCCACCTTATTCTCATTTAAGTTATTATGAACTCTAGAAATATAATTCTAATTAAATACTTAACCATATTATCTTAATAAAATCAAACTTTATTATTTAACTTCTTTTATACTTTAAACCAATTTTATACATAACTTAAAACCAAGAATTTAACTATATATAAATAACCTTTATAAAATATCCAAATTAATATTTCATAAAACCATATATTTCTTTACAAAATCATAGAAAATCATTTCAAAATATTTTTATATATAGACCACGGTGTTTGTATATAATTTTCTACCCTATGGTCAAGTGATACGGATATTTATCATTTCAATCTGTAATTTAAAATAAAATACGGTTATATATCATTTCAAACCGCAATCCCGAATGAAATAAAAATGCATAACAACTTGCAGTTTATAACAATATAAAATACAACAACCATTCATCCAACATCAATCATCAACCATTTATCACAATCATCATCCAGTTAAATCCATAACATCAATAGAAATAGATAATAAACAACAGGTATTTACTGGCAGTTTATATTCAAAATAAATTAATTAACAATTTGACTGGCAGTTTATCTGCAATAATAAATTAATTAACAATTCAATCCAATAAATCTATTTAACTGAGATGATGATTAAAAATATGCCAAACAGTCATAAATAAATTTCTAATCACATCGAAAATTAATTTAACAAACATAAGAAATTTTAGAAGTTGTGAGTGGGTTAAAACACTCACCATTTGAATTTAAATCCAATTTAAACGCAAAATTTGAACAGTCTCAGAATTCGTCCATACTTACGCCAAATTGTCCAGAATTTTGTTACGATCCTAACGCAACAAACCGTGCGTGAATTGAATATCGTATGCACAAGTTATTCACGTTTGAAGTTATATAATTTTGAATTTTGAAACAAATAAATTAAAATGACATAAGAATAACGTTCCACGTCATACCTTCTCTCAGAAACCCTCGCGTTATCTACATCATTCGAACAGAAGACTGGCCGCCACCAAAATCACGTCGTCGCATGTGGCTTCAAGCGTTGAACCCAACATCTGACATCGCCGCACTTCTCCCCAATGCCAACCGTGCCTCCACCCCCCGACCGACCTTCCCACGAGCTGCTGTAGAACCCTAAGCCATGAGCGAAAACCGACCGCTCTTCCTTTGATTAAGGCGACCACAGTCGACTACGGCTGGAATTGGCCATTGGATTGTCATTGCTGGGCGTACACTCCCTACTGGTCGCCTCTGATCGCCACGGAGAAGAAGATCCATCGTCAAACCACGCCTCCCTGTATGGACGGCCGGAAATAAAAAGCCCATTTGAGGTCAAACGACAATCCAAATCGACAAATAAATTATAGATCTTGGTTGTGTGCGTCGAGAGCTTCAGATCAGTAAATAATTTGACGTAGTTTGTGGAGTTCGAATTTTGAAGTTGTATTTTGGATTGAAATTGGATAGGAATATTTAGGGTTTTCAGCCATTGGGAAGAGGAGGAGCTGATGGAATTGCACGTATAGAAATGAGGAATAAGAAATAGGCTAGGATTTATAATAGGGTATATATCGACAGAGTTGAAATAGAATAGATGGACACGATTGATATGCGCGTTGAATGATAAAATGGCCCGGAAAAGCCGTTCTGACTCCGTAACGAAATTGGGTCGAACCATATATCAAAATAGATGTTTTTAAATATTTTAAAATCAATGGAACAGGTTTCAAGTCCAAATTCCATCGTATGAAGAAGTTATGCTAAAATTAAATTATTTCAAATTGATTTCAATTAATTTCAATTTCATTGATTTCAAGGCGTTTCGAGCCCGTACGATCAAACGACAAGTCCGATCGCTACGAAACTTGAAATCCTACAATAATTCACCGTTACGGATTCGATGAAACTTGTTTCGTCGAAATCCGAGTCAGTGGCCAAAATGGCTATTTTCTAGTTAATTAAATAATTAATTAGAACACTTTTTCAATTTCAATTTCAAAATTAACAAATCTTATCATTTTTTATTTCTTAAACAATTACAGAAATTTAAACAAATTTAGATGTTAAGTTAACGTTGATTCATTCTTCAATTTCAGCGTTAAGTTTCAATTTCATTATATTCATAAATTTAAAATTCCAAAAATCCATTTATAAATTTTTAAATCTTGTTATTCAAGTCCTTTATTAAAATAAGAATACAATTAACATCGGTTTATATCCTGGTACTTCAATATTTCCAATTTCACCTTAATTCCCATTTACGTAATATTTATTAAATTCCATTTAATTTTAATTAATCCAATTTATTAAATTTAAATTAATAATCTTGATCCTCATTCTTTTTATTAAATCAACCATTATCTTATGGATAACTTTAACACTACTATATATCCAATTGCCCTAATGGTTCATAGTCATCAGCTAAATTCATATTAACTTAGAAATTAATTATGTTTAATTCATATTAACTTAGTAATAAATTACATTTAATTGCAATGGATTTAGATCTAATTCATAGATTAAATAAATGGGTAAACAATTAATTATTGTCACTATTTCCATAATTTAATCCCATTCATACTTGATTATCAAACAACAATTATTATAATTACTTTCTAGCATTGATCCTATCAAATTACAATTTATTACGTATTATCTTATCAATTAATACACTTTGAACGTATTTCCCAATACATTAATTACAATCAATTATAACCTTACAATTGGTTTCAGTTAATTGGGATTGCACTAACTTAATTATTTATTCACTTGCATTCACATTATTACCTTTAATTTCAATTTGATTACCAATTTTATTTAACACGCTAGATAAATAAATAAATAACATATATTACTTGTCACATATTTACTTTTACTTACATTTACAAGTTTATTACTTACCATTAACTCTGTATTATTTCTTTAATTAATTCAACAAATTGTCCAATTATGAATAACATTAATATTATTTCCAAACAATATTATAATTATTTATAGGACATTGATTTTATTCAATTACTATTTATTATTATTAATTCATTAATTAATTCACTATTTACCTTTGTTTTCCTATATTCAATTTTTAGCCAAGTATAACAATTTACATCACTTTAATTAATCGTAATTCCATTTCAATTGTTGATACTTACTTTAATTTCCGTGGTTGCATTTCATTTTAGCATTTATTTAATTATTAAATTACAAAATTTTGTTAAATTAACAAATTAAATTATAGAAATTTACGAGTCGTTACGCTCTCCCCCACTCAAAACTTTTCGTCCTTGAAAAGGAAAAAGGAGGGAAAAGAAGAACTAAGAAATTAATATATCTTACTTAAAATATTAAATTCATAAACAAACAAATTTACAAAATCAATTAATTTAAATAAAATATACCAATTTATAACCATTAAATCTTTTTATACTTAAATTAATAAAGTTTAGTAAACATTTTTCAAAAAATTTCTAAGTCCAAAATTTACGGAAAATTTCGGCAGGGTTTCCTTTGTACGGAGAGGCTCGGGTGAAAATATAATATCAAATATAACAATATACAACATATATTTTCCAAAATAATATATCCCAACCACGGAAAAACAATATAATAACGCTATAAACCCTAATCCGAAATCGTACGTATTTTACGGGCAATTTACGCTTATTTTATGAAACCAAAAGCAGTAGCAATTGCTTCCATAACCTGTATTTCACTTATATAATCCGAAAAGAGTTAACAATTATATAAAATGAAATGTTTAAAGTTGCTTCAACCATAAACAAACAAATCAATACAAACAACAATCACTTGCAACAAGGCATACAACCACCACATAAAATCAACACAAATCAATTATCTATTCACATCAACAAAACAAATAGTTGTTCGGGTTCAAACATTAAATTGCATAAAATGGGCAAATAAACTACTTAGTGCACCATTTACTCAATAGTCTTAGATGAAACTAAATAGATTATTAATTCATCCAAACAATTTTAAAGTATCCTTGCCCAAACAACCATAACTAACAACAACATTTTCAAACAATAGATCAAGTTCATTCTTATTAATTTCATTTCATAACATTTGTTGTTTGATTTCATTTTCATTGAATTAATGATTTATCTTTTTAATTTACATTCATTTCTTGCAAATTTTCATTTTTATTTATTCATATCAAATAGTTTTCTTTTTATTGCATTACATTCATTTATTTCTCAATTTCATTTACTTAGCATCTCATTGCATTAACTTTAGTCTACAATCATATATTTACTGCATTTATCTTTTCTACTTTTTTTTATATAAATAGCTTCACCAATTTACTTAAGTTTATTATCATTTATTTAAAATACTTGCCTTTCCTTTCTATTACATTAGTAGCATTTCAATTATACTTAAGTCCATAACAACTAGAACATCAAATTCTTATTAATTAAGGAATTTCATTGAATACTTTCATTACTTCAAGTCTACTTGTAAAATTTCTCATTACATTTTCTTTTAACATTTTAACTTTTTTATAGTTGGTAAGTCATATATATGTTAAAGAATGCAATTGAAAATTATACAAGTTTATCTTATTTCTTTTAAATTAACTTAATGTTCAATAATTATATCTTTTGTTTTTATAGGTTACAATTTCAACTTTCTTGTTATTTCATTCATAACCTGGCATTTAATCTTTTATTTCCTTTAGAGGTTCCAATTATTAATTAGTTACCTTCCATTTCACTACAATAATTGCAACTACCAATTAACGGAGACTTAAGAACTAAATACTGGGTTAAATTTCAAATCACTTTTAAAATAATAGATAAATATACACTTACAACTTATATATCCAATTATTTTAAAACAATTTGAAATTTATATTTTGTTCATCAAAATAAATCTGCAGTAAAACTACTACAATGGCCTTCCCACTTCGAAACACGAAAATGAATGTCGATGATGCGTGCGCTCATCACCGAAGATATTTTCCAGCGAAAGAGAGGGGAGTACAAAATTTCTTTAAATAATTCTTCCAAATCATATTGAAATATTTATATCAGAAAATGCTTTTAAATAATATCATTATTATATTCCAAAATCATTCGAATGAAAATTTCAAAACCCCGGAACTCAAGTTCTAAATTCCCAATTTTTATTTATATTATTTTCAATCTCATTTCAACTATTATTTATAAATTTCATTACCAAACAACTAATATATTACAACCAAATATATATATCATTTAAAAAAATTATATATAGATAATATAATAGGCAAAATTATTTCATTCATCTATATCCAAAACAAATATCGTATCGGCCTGTCCTATTAAGTGTTTAGAAATCCCTATTGATTTCATTCCCATGCACCAACCAAAATCTATAAATACAAAACGGAACAAAGTAACATAATATTAAAACCTTTTTATAACACTAACAAATACGCTCTCTCATATATATACACTCATCGACTCATCATAGGGTATTACTACCCTATTAATAAAGAGTCAAACCCTACAAAGCTAAGGTTTATCGCTAAACCAAAGCTCTGATACCAGATGTAACATCCTGCCTTTTTGTACGTTTTAAATCAACGATAAACCACACACGTCAAACTCAAACCATACACAATGGTGGATTGTTATCGGGTAAATAGGAAAACGCAGAGAAAGAAAAAGAACAAAATAGAATTGTGCAGCGGAACGATAAAATATAATAATCAAATATACAGTTCATGAAGCTGTTTTACAAAATATTCGATTATACTTATACAATACATATCAGAGTTACACATACCAGAGAACAATAAATAATGCAGTGGAACAGTATGAATGTAGTGGTATACTATAATAAATAACAATAAATCTTCGTTCTTCAGAATACGGTCTTCCAAATCCTGAAATGCTCAGGCTGACCCGAGCGAATTGAAAAGACAAAACACTCGAGTCAGAACTAAAAGATCTTATGTAAGTTAAATCAACTGTAAAATATGAGTGGAACGGCGTCAGAGATGTTTACGGGATTTGACATCTCCTATCCAGTGTCCAACGTGAGTGCAGTAACTTAAGAGATACTTGGGATTCACATCTCCTAAGGATCCGTTAAACTATTTACTATGTAGTAATATTTCGCTATTATAATAATGTCTATAGTAAAATAAACTTACTTTTAAATAGCATTAATGCTTTACATTTTCCACCTTAACACGTAATAGTCCCAGTAGTCCATCCAGTATCATGGTCCCTTCTGATCGGGAAGCCACCAGAGGATAGCACACGAGCTACGGGAGAAAACCAAACTCGTACAAGGCGCGATAGGGTAGGTGACACTGCACAACTAGGCAATGCCAGGGTAGATATACCAATTACGCTTCCGGACCGGTGGTAACGCATAGCCGCAGCTACCGCCCACCTCGAGCCACACCTCCAAATAAAAAATCATAAGTGGCCACCGAATCAATCCAAAAGTCAAAGTATAATATCGAAGGGATGTGTCCGATCAAAGGTGCTACCTCATTAGCCTGTCAATTGCTTCTGTTTTAGCCACCTTATGCCAACTCACGAGAGTCGGGTCCTCAAACCAGACAGAAACATCCTGATGAACCCAGCCACAACATTGAAGCAGACATACTTCCTAAACTTGTTCCAAAGAAAAATCTTCGGAGACATCCATAGTCACTGCGATTCATCACACAGCTACTAATTCCTGAGGTATCAAGATACCTTTATTCTCTTCTGCCCAACCGACAGATCCAACTCTACTCATCCATTTTCAAAGATAGACTCCGAACCTTTACAGGTTACCTTCAGAGATCGATGAAATCCTTACCCTCTGCACAACTCACTCGAGACGGTATTAGCTCTACAGTCTCGACAGATACACTTCCAAACTCAACACTCAAACTCCAATCATTGGTAGTAGTCGTGTCACACATCCCACTACCTTATCTACCTTTATAACTTATATTGGAAAACCTAAACAGGTGACCCAACAAATAGGTAGAAATAAATATATATATAAATATTTAAAATTACAAATACGCTCTCTCAAGAAAGAAATTACTTCAAAGCCTAGGTATTCACTCAACCTAGCATCTGATACCACCTGTGACGACCCGACTTTCTCACCACAGAAAAGTCATATCATCATGAAGAAAGAAAGGGATAGAAAAGAGAAAAGAAAGAGAAGAAAGAAGAAACAACATCAGAATCTCAACAGCGGAACGAATAAATTATATTAATAACATAAATATTACATAGTTTACAACACTAATCAGAGTTGCTCAACATATACATCTCATACTAGAAAGTTATAAACACCTGTCTAGTTATTACAATTCAATACAACTCAAGAAAGAAATATCAACACAGAGAACACACAACGGAACTATATATCTAAACGCCGAAGCCTCCTGCTCCATTGCTCCTCCATAATTCGTCAAAGCTAACATGAATTACCTTGGCTACTCATAAAAATTTGAGTACCCAAGAGTTTAAGAAAACAGAAGATAAACTCCGGGTCAGACATGGGTCTGGTGTGAGTAACAGGTTAAAGTTGCTTAACTTTTAAAAACCTTCGAAAGAAAGGTATCACGTAAGACCTCCCACACACAAACATGGAAAAGTTTTTACCTTACGCTAACAAAAACATTTGATAGGAAATCCAGTGATATTATAATAGGTCTAGGGTTTTCAAGGAAATATGAAATAGCCGAAATTGTTACATGATTAAATTCCAGCAACTAGCCACAAAAGTGGGTAATACAATCAAAACCATTGGCACTTATTGGATTTTGGATTCCATCAATGGCAGGGCTACTGGGGTACCGCCCGTCACAGTACGTGGCCTAGATCAACGTACCAAGGAGTACGCCCGCTCCCCTGCAACACAAGACCGGAACCATCCCTTACTAGACAGTCCCGAGCAAGACAACCCCGCAGTTGGGGTACATCCAACCGCCCACACTTGGGCATGACCCACTTAGCCTTGCTGCACCTCCCCTGTTTAAGCCATTCCCGGTTGATGAGGCTTGAGGCTACGATTACCTTTGGAGAACACATCTCTTAGAATGCTCACCGTTCACCTGATGATGTTCTGAAAGCATTCAATCCATACAAGTTGGTTCCGGGTTCGAACAAAACCGAAGGCATTATCTCGTTACACTCATTTCGGAATCACCCTCAGAGTTAACGACGATAACCCTTGCACTCTGAATCACCATCTCGAACCTATAAGAACTAGCTCCGTCAAACTCATCACGGAATCACCCCCAGAGTTATACTGACGAATATAGTTCTTACATCTCGAGTCTTCACTCTTCATAAGAGATTCACGACCTATTGTTAATTTAGATCGATGTGGATTTCGGATGTCCAAATATGGAAACCTGGTCTCGGTCTCATCGAAAACCAAAGCGTATCTTTTAAGGCCAAGTTGTTTTAAAGGTTTAAAACAATTCAATTATCTATATACACAGATAGATAAATCACAGATTCATAATAGATAATCAATATTATCATCCCACAGATAATCCATATTATCATTATTAAAAAATAATCTATATCAACATCACAATGCAACCAATGCATCCATATCACCCAACATTACTTATCTCATAACTGAGATTCAAACCATTCAAGGCAGTTCATACCATCCATTCAAATATAAGCAATGATTAATAATCACACAAATATAATTAATTTACAATGAATTAAATTAATTACATCATTTCTAATTAATTTAAAAAGAATTAAATTAATTACTTCACCAATATAATTCATGCTTACATTACCATTAATTATTTATCAATCAATTAATCATCAACCAAATATTCATTTTAAATTAATCATCTCTGATTAATTAACCTTTAATTACATTCAAGTAATTATCCACTAATTAATTTCTCAAATTAATTATACTTAACCAAATACAGTAATTAATCTTTAATTACATTACTCCTTAATTAATTACATTAATTAATTTCCTTTATTTATTAATTATTTATAAATAAATCCATTCTTAATTACTTCATTAATTATAATAATTAATGATCTCTAATTATATTTACTATTTAAATTAATTACATAAGTAATTAATCTTTATTAAACCATAATTGTTAATCACCCTTGATTAACTCCATTCAGTAATTAACTATCCTTAATTACTTCACAAAATAAATTAATTTCTCATTAATTAATTATCTCAAATTAATCCCTTGATTAATTCACCAAGTAATTATACTAAAATTACTTTCATCATCAAATCACTTCCAATTAATTACATACAGTAATTACCCATTAATTACTTCCCTAAGTAAAATTACTTCCCTAAGTAATTCTCTTCATTTAATTACATTAAGTAATTATACTCCACAAATCATCAAATGATTATTTTAAATTAATTAAACTGAATTAATTAACTTAATCTAATCAAATTAAACTCAACTAATTACAATTAGTAATTAATTTTCTTAATTACTTCCATAAGTAATTATACTTAACCAAATACACAAATGATTATCTTTAAATTAATTAATCTAATTAATTATTAAAAATTAATCACATTAATTAATTATTAAATAATCCTTAGTTAATGGCCCTTATTAACTATTAACAATTCATTCGTTATTTTTCTAACATAATTAACTATTTTAATCATTATTAATTACAATTTAATTAATCATTAATAACCCATTAATTATTCCTTAATTATTTAATTAATTAAGTGTTTATTATAACTTAATTAATCCTTTATTACTTGATTAATTAAATATTAATCATTAATTAAAAACTAATCTTATTTAAGTAATGAATTCTTAAATTCAATTTAATTAATCTTAAACTTTTAAGATTAAACACTTAATTACTTTAAGTAATTATTTATTTCATTAATTTATAAAATCAATTATTCATTTAATTATCCTAATAATTGAATGCATAACAAATTATATTTTAACTTTAACAAGTTTTAAAATCAATTAAAAAACTTTAAATGATAAAATACCTTTCTTATAAAAGAAATTTCACAAGAGTTAAAACAAATTTCTTTTTAAATTCAAAAAAGAACATTTAAATTTTACATTATCATTCAAATTTTGTTTTAAACACTTAGATTTACAAAACTTAAATTTATTTTGAAACAAAGATTCAAATCCAGATTTGAGTCAAATTTAAACTTTGTCTAAAAATTACTTTATATTTCAATTTCCAAATTTAAATTCAAATTCTTTTAAAAACATTTTTAAACAATAAAACCCCTTTAAAGTTATTTTTAAACAAATTTGAATTTAGAAACTTAGTTATTTACAGCAACGATTCAAAATGAAATTTGAATTCATAATCTAAACTTAGATTTAAAACTCATTTTAAATCTTTGCCTGCACTTTAAAAAAATTAATTTCAATTTTGAAAACAGGACAAGTTTTCAAACTTGAACAAACTAACTCGAGCTAAACACTAAAATAACTCGAGTAAAATGCTAACAAATTTCGAGTAACTCCAGTACCATTTCCATTTGCAATTTATTTAAACTAAAATACTGACAGGTTAATACTTAAACCTGTATCAACCCAAATTCCCGAGCCTACAACACTACAACTTCGAGACCACCATTCCACAACTTCGAGCAAAAACACAAAACGACCCGAACAAACACGAGAAACCCCTCTTCCCCAAACAACAGCTGACACGCCATAAACGACGTGCACCTGCACCACCACGTCCATCACCTTCGGCCTCTCGCGACCTCACGAGCAAGTCAACGGTCATCTCCCAGTGCCATTCCGACCCTCAATTTGCATGCAGAACCCAAAAATCAAAATCGAGCATCGAGCTCGAAACCAGAAAACAATGCCGATACCTGGAATTTGCTCCAAACACCAAGATTCGATCATCTGGAAAACTTCTCCTCCAGCCTCGAACTCCTCCATACCCCATCTATCACCAGCTAGAATCTGGTCGAGCTCGATCACATATTTTGATCGCGGTGATCAATTTTCAGATGAACAGAAAACTTAGGGTTAAAATCTTCAATTCAAAATTCCAAACGCCACACTTCTTTGATCCATCATCCAGTATTTTTCCTTGGATCTTCACTCATTACTCTATCACCAGAGAGAACCATGGCCACCCCGACCTCCTAGGTTGACAGCTCCAACCCAAATCCCCATTTTTGAATAAACCAGAAATTCACAATCAATTCAAACCTAAAAATTCTGATTTAGGATTTAAAATTCAAGTATTAGTTTAAGAAATCAATTTATACTCTTAAATCTATGAATCTGGATGATATAATTTTACCTATAAACTAGTTTGTTCTGTTATTATTTAGTGTTTCAGAAACATTACAGTTTTTCTTTTTCTTTTTATAAAATTTAAACTTTAAACTTCTATAACACAACTATATCTGTTTAAATCTTGGATCTTAACACAAATTAAATCAACTGAAATAGAATTTTAAGAAAATTCTAAACCTGGAACTTAATAACAGAAAATAATTGAACTCCAGCATAAATTCACATATATGTCAGTAATGAATTTGTAAAGAGCACACAAACATGCATATTTCTAGAATAAAATAAGCAACTGATTTAATACTTAAGTTTATTTAGTAAAAATTGTTACTCACCTTGAAAATTATGAGCAGAGCAACTTATTTTGGAGATACTTGAAACCTGAATAGTATTTCCATTTCCAAAACTTTGAGTTGCTTCCAGTTTTGTTTCTTTAAAAACTTTAGTTTGCTTTTTCTTTTTAAAGACTTAAATTAAAAACTTTAGTTTGCTTTTTCTTTTTAAAGACTTAAATCTTGATTTATTGCTTAAGCTCCCTGATGCCTGCATGTTTCTAGATAAAAAAGAATTGCCGGCCTTTGATGAAGTTCAAAATAGAAATGCATGCAGGTCCTTTGAGTTGTAAATTGGTTTCATTTTGGTTTCTAAGGAGATTTTGCAGATTTACATTTCAAGATTAGGTATGGTTTAGATGGTTTTGGTTTAGAGGAAGATTCAAACAGAAATGAAGACTGTAGATGCATGCAGGTTTAGTGAAGTTGCAGTAGTAAAATGATTTTCAGATGGTTTTGGTTTTGAGGGAAACAGGGGTTTCAGTTTTATTTTGGGGGGATTATTTGCAGATCTTAGTTTTAAACAGAATTTCTCTATTTTGATTTCAAATCTTAGCTGAAAATTTCTCAAGGTTTTGAAAAAGAAGAATAGGAAGGAAAGAAGATAAAATGAGGAGGGATAAGTTTATATAAGTAAATTTTGATTCAATTAAAAATAAAAGAAAAAGAAAAGTTTAAAGGACACTTATTTCTATTCTTAACATTTGTCACTTAACTTAGTTTAAGCCTTAACACATGTCTACTTAGGTGTATTAAGAAACTTACACATGTAAATTAAGAATATTTTAATTTAAATTAAATTGTTTATAAAAAAAATTAACTTATTTATTTCTTTATGCATATATGAATGAATTCTTCCTTTTTCTAATTAAAAGAAATGAAACAAACAAATTATGATTATAAGCTTATTCAAATATTTTTAAATATTTATTCCTTTAAATTTCAAAACATTATATTCATATTTTAAATTAATTTATCAAATCTAATTTTAAAAATCAAGTTATATTTATGCATATATAACTCTTATTGAATTTTAAAATAACAAAACCTATTTTTATAAAAATATGTTTATGTTTATAAGAACTAAGTATTATCATTATTATTATTTGAAAATAACAAGTTAAACAATATTTAAAATGATTTATAAAAGAGATTATAATTTACTTCTATCACTTAATAAATTAAGATCATATGAAATTTGTATTTTAACTCTTATATATAATTTTAAGTAATATTTAAAAATAAAATAAAACAAAGCTTTTAATGTTAATCAAATTTAAAATTCATATTTTAAGCTAATTAAAATATAAGTTTAAACAAATAAGATTTTCCATAAGTATAAACCATAAAATTATTTATTGAATTGTGTTAAAAAGTTAAATGTTAAATTTAAATCAAATTTTCAAATTACTAAAAATAAATTAGAATTAAAACATCAATTAAATTCAAAATCAAAGTTTATCAATTTACAATATATACAATTATATATATTATAAACAGAAACAATTTATTAACTTTAAAAAGATAAAACCTACCAATTTAAATACTTATAAAAGATGATTATTAGATCAATTCAAAATTTTATTATCAAAATTATCAAATCAAATAAATTTTTAACACAGATTATTAAATTTATTTTGCCAAATTTCCGGGATATCACATTCCTTCCCCCTTAAAAGAATTTCGTTCCCGAAATTTAAAAGCAAAGGCAATTTAATAATCCATCTTAAGATTTTATTTTAAAACACAAGCATATATCAATCATATGCTTACAACCATAGCAACCAATTCATTCAGACAAACAAATCTAACTATCCAAAAAATTCTGGATAAAATTTTCACGAGTTTCCCCGGTATAAATATCGGGATACTCGCCCTATAGAATTTAAACAATCTATACTATTGAGCTACAGAGCTCCTATCCAACTAGATCTACAAAACTAAATGGGATATCAGACTGCATATGAGTCTGACTTAACAATCACATCCTTATGAAATGCTGGTTCCATAACCAGAGATTGATCATACACGTACTCCCTCAGAGATACGGGAAACACATCGAATCCCAGTTATCCAAACTGGCAATTCAACCTTGAAAATCAAATTCCAATCCTCACAAGAACACAGAAAAGACTTGAGATTTAAATAATTGGATTCGACAAATTTAATTTGAATTAAATTTGTAAGCTTGATATAATAAGTAGAACTTAAGAAAGTAATGTAATGTATTGAAAATTTAATAGAAATTGTTTAATGATAAATTAATTTAATGAATAGCGAATGAAATCGATAAAGTGTTTAACTCAATTTGAATGTTAAATTAAGTTAGATAATTTTGGAATGAACTTATATATGAAATTAAATGAATATTTGAATTATTTTAAAACTGAACTTTGAAATTGAATTATAGAAATTTGAAATGAAATTGTGAATTCATGAAACGTAAATTTTGGAATTTGATTTAGAAAGACTAACGAAATGTTGAATTATGAATTCTAATTGAATTTGAATTTGAATTGGTTTTGAAATATATTAAACGACCAATCGGTAAATTAATTACGAAGGTTATTAAAGGAGGAATCGGTTAGGAACATACTCACTGTCTAAACCGAAAACCACTTCAATAACTATATGCGGAGTGTGATCCAGAATGAAGCGGTTGGATTGGTGAACGTTGATGACTGAAGAAAATGAACGATAATGGATAGCCTTGACACTTGTGTCAAATTGGAAACGACTAAAACAGGAGCTGTGCCGGGCCAAATGGGGTTAACTACCTCGAGCGAACACACTTCTTCGTAAACTACTCATTTACTTTGTGATTGATTGGTGCGCACCCTTGAATTTGGAGTGTTGTTTCGCGGTGTTGCGATCGTTGCGGCGATGCGTTCTCACCAGTCTGGATCAGGCAAACGGTAGTTTCACTACCTTGGGTGTTGCCTCATGTGCCTTGTCATACTTGTATTCCCATATACGCAACCACTACGAATTTTTTTTGTATTATACCTATGGAGTAATCCCTGATATCCCACTAATTTACGGTGGAGTTTACAGTGTTGTATAGACTATAATGCTATATAAAATGTGTTAAGAGGGACAATGGTAACACCTTAAAACTATTTTGATATTTTACTTTACTGTTAGACATTATCTATCTATCGTACATTACTATGTATAAATAGTTTAACGGATCCTTAAAGATGTTATTCCATTCATCTTTGAGTTATTGTTATTTTGAATTTGGATCATATTATCTGTATAAGAATATATGTCCTGATTCGAGTGTTTGTTTGTGTATATGCTCAGATCAGACTGAGGATTGCTGTTGCTGTTTCTACTTGGAGCTGAAGACCGAAGACTGTCATTATCTTATCAGTATTGCTCTTTCTATTCAGACTATTGGACATCTATGTTGTTCTATTTTATTTTATCTGAGACATTGTTGTATTTATGGGTAGCTTCATGAACTACTCTTATGACTATGTTGTATTTCCGCTGCACTATTCTATGATGTTATATTTCTGTGATTCTGTGATGATTCTTATTTATATATATACTCCATTAATGATTCGTGTTTTGTATTATTTAAGTTGACAAGTTGGAATATCGTCAATTTAAATGGTACAAACAGACGGGTTGTTAAAGTTGGTATCAGAGCTTTGGTTCCCAATAACATTAGCCTGCGGAGTTTAAGCTCATTAGAGATAGGGTAAACGTACTCTAGAATGAGGAGAATCATTTCAGAATCCATATCCTTTGGTTCCATTCTTCTTATTGAATCATTCGATTTGAATTTCTTTAAGTTCCATAAATTTCTATCTTTGACTCTAAAATCACTTTTGGTATTCCAGGATGGCTACCAGAAGAAATGTTAGAGGCAGGGGTAGGGGAAACGCTCCCGAAACATATGCCCGAGCTTCCGCGGTCAGATTCTCCACTCTTAGCAAGGAGTACACTCGGCTTGGCGGAGTCAAATTCAGTGGCTCTGAGAGTATCATCGAAGCACAGCAATGGCTAAAGAGTTTAGAGAGGATCTTTACTGGCTTGGAGATCACAGACGCTCAGAAGCGTAAGTTGGCCGCTTGGCAGCTTCAGGATGCTGCACAGGATTGGTGGGAGTCAGTCACTTCTCGTACTTATGAGGAAACCATCACTTGGGCCCAGTTTGGGTAGTAATCTATCTAAATTTCATCTAAATAAAAAATTCTTTTTATCTCATCAAATTTTGACTCGTTTTCAATTTACTTGTAAATAGGGATTCCTTTATGGCTCAGTGGATGCCAGCTGCTGGAAAGGCCCAACTATATCGGTCTTTTATAGATCTTAAGCAGGGCAACATGACCTTCACTGAGTATGAAAGGAAATTCAACGAACTATCTAAGTTCGGACCTGGCTTGATTGATACACCTCTGCTTAAGAATGAGAAGTTTATACATGGCGCATGCCCTGAGTATTACGAGCTCCTCACCGCTCATGTCCATGGAACTTTCACTGAGTTGATGGATTTTGCTCTTCGATATGAGGGAAAGCCAAAGGGAACATCAGTCACAAAGGCTCCAGCTACTCAGCCAACCTCTAGTCATACTGGGAAGAGAAAGCCAAATTTTGCACAACAGAAGAAGAACTGGCAGAAGAAATCCGGGCTTGGCTATTCTCAGAAGAAGCCCATTGACATATCATCTATTACTTGCTTCAACTGCAACCAAAAGGGTCACTATGCTAGTAGCTGCCCATCTCCAAAGGGCGCAACTGTTTCGCCACCGGCACAGATGACTAGGAGGGATGTGTGTCATATCTGCTTACAACCTGGACATTTCAAGAAAGACTTCCCAACACAGAAGAGAGGTACACCATCAGGAGTCTTTGCTCTTTCCACACCTGCCCCGGAAGTTCCTGCCCCGGAAGTTCCAGATAATCAAGGTACTTTGCAAAGTACTTTTATGTTGCATACCTTGCCTGTTAGAGTTCAACTTGACACCGGAGCTACACACAGCTTCATATCTATTGATTTATGTGATAAACTTGGTTTGGAACCCACTCTTGCATCTATTTCCTTATGTGTATCTAACCCTATTGGAGGGCCCGCTAACCTCAAAAGGGTTTGCAAATATGTCACTCTTATGCATGGCATTCACCGTTTTACTTGGGATTTCTATGTCCTTGGATTCGAGGCATTTGATATTCTATTAGGCATTGATTGGCTATGAAAGTTCGAAGCCGTTATCTCATGTAAAGCTCGAACCGTCTCTCTTATTGACGACAAGAGTATGCCTTTAGTCGTTAAAGGCAAATCACCTCAAGAATATGCGAGGAGTTTTATATTCTCTCTTGACTCCCATCCAAATGAACTTAGCTCTACTCCAGTTGTTCAACTCTTTTCTGATGTATTTGGAGAAGTCAATTCTCTACCACCTCCGTGGGAAATCGAATTCCGCATTGACCTTATTCCTGGTGCACGACCAGTAGTTCTTCCTCCAAGGAGAATGGCTCCTAAAGAAAAGGCAGAGTTGAATGTTCAAATTGAAGACCTATTTTCTAAAGGCTTGATTCGGCGCAGTCATTCAGAATGGGGTGCTGCAGTTGTATTTGTCACAAAATCTGATGGTTCACTCAGAATGTGCGTGGACTATAGAGAGCTAAACAAGCTCACACGCAAGAACAGGTATCCGATGCCCCGCATCAATGACCTATTCGATCAGCTTCATGGAGCTAAAATCTTTTCTCAACTCGATTTGGCTACCGGATTTCACCAACTCAGAATCGCTGAGGATAGTATTCCTAAAACAGCATTCCGCACTAAAAATGGTTTCTATGAATGGCTAGTTATGTTGTTCGGCTTCACTAATGCTCCAGCTTATTTTGTTGACTTGATGAATAGAGTTTTCGGGGATGTTCTTAACAAGTTTGTTCTTGTTTTCATCGATGATATTCTCATCTTCTCTAAAGATGAGAAAGAGCATATGTCACATTTGGCTTTTGTTCTTGAAACTCTTCGCAGACATCAGCTTAAAGCCAAGTTTTCGAAATGCCACTTTTGGAGAGATGAAGTTCGTTTTCTTGGCCATATTGTTTCAGAGAATGGGATTTCAGTTGATCCAGCTAAGATCGCCATAATCAATGTAAGTTCTATTCTTACTTGTCAATTCTATCTAAATAGCTTATCAATATCTAAATTCGAATCCTTGGAATTTGCAGGATTGGGAGACTCCCAAAACTCCTACAGATATCCATAGTTTCTTGGGATTAGCTGGCTATTATCGCAGATTCATAGAAAACTTTGCTCATATTGCTACCCCACTTACCGCACTGACCATAAAGAATGTGAAATTTATTTGGAGTGAAAAGTGCGAAGTAGCTTTCAATGAGATGAAGCGAAGATTGACCTCTGCCCCAGTCCTTACAGTTATTGACGGTAGCGAACGGTTGACCGTCTATACAAATGCCTGTCGTGATGGTCTTGGAGCAGTCTTAATGCAGAAAGGAAAGGTTATTGCCTATGCGGGTCGTCAGTTAAAGACCCATGAGCAAATTACGCAACTCACGATTTAGAGCTTCTTGCGGTTGTATTTGCTTTTAAGCTATGGAGGCACTATCTATCGGGAACCAAATTCGAGTTATTCACTGACCACAAGTCATTGAGATATATCTTCTCACAAAAGGATTTGAATCAGAGACAAGTCTGATGGCTCGAATTTTTAGCTGCATATGATCTTGATATTAATTACACTCTAGGGAAAGCAAATGCCGTAGCCGATGCTTTGAGCAGGTGCACAACTCTACATATGTTAGCAGGTGAACAACTTGCCAACAAGTTAAAGTTGACCACAGAAAGACAGTTGGGTTGCTTGAACCACTAGAGATTCCAGGATGGAAGTGGGAGCAGATTTCTATGGACTTTATTGATGGACTACCAAGGACTAGAAAGGGTAACGAAAGCATTTGGGTGATTGTCGATAGACTGACGAAGTCCGCTCACTTTATTCCAGTCAAGTCCACTCGTACTGCTTCGAGTTTGGCCGAGATATACATGAGAGAAGTTGTTAAACTTCATGGTGTACCATCCAGTATTGTATGCGATAGAGATCCTATTTTCACCAGTAAATTCTAGAAAACATTTCAGGATACTTTGGGCACCAAACTGAATCTGAGCACGGCTTATCATCCTCAGACAGATGGCCAAACTGAGAGGGTGAATCAGATTTTGAAAGACCTTCTCCGAGCTTGTATTATTGACTTTGGTGGATCTTGGGAAGACCATCTTCATTTGGTTGAATTCACTTATAATAATAGTTACCAGGTAAAGAAATTAAATTTCAAATTTGAATAAGTATATTTGAATTTGAATTAATCATCTGTAATAAACCAGGCAAGCATTGGTATGGCACCGTTCGAAGCCTTATATGGACGGCCGTGCAAATCGCCAGCTTGTTGGATCGAGTTGGGTGATCGATTAGTGCTTGGACCAGAAATAATTATGGAAGCTTCTGAAAAAGTCGAAGAAATCAGGAAGAAGATAAAGACGGCACAGAATAGACAGAAGAGCTACGCTAACAAAAGGAGAAGAGATCTTGAATTCAGCGTAGGAGACAAAGTATTTCTGAAAGTGTCACCTTTGAAGAATATTGTTCGATTTGAAAGGAAAGGAAAGCTAGCTCCGAGATTTGTTGGTCCGTTTGAGATTACGGAAAGAGTCGGAACATTGGCATATAGAATTGCATTACCAGAGAAGTTCACCGGTGTGCACAACGTGTTCCACGTCTCACACCTTCACAAAGTTGTACACGATCCATCTATGACCATCCATACTGCTCAGTTGGATGAGATAGTTATTGAGCCTGACTTGACTATTGAGCGGAAGCCACTTCGGATAGTCGATCGTGAGACAAAGCAACTTAGAAGGAAGTCGGTAAATCTCGTCAAAGTCCAATGGAGTGCAGATGAGCGAGATTGCACATGGGAGACTAAGGATAGTATTCGAGATTCAAACCCCGAATTACTGATTTCAGTTATAATTCAAATTTCTAAAAATCTATATTGACTTTTCTGTTTATTTCATTCCTACTTTACTCGTCTCGTTCCTTTTCGAGGACGAAAAGTTTTGAGTGGGCGAGATTGTAACGACCCTGATTTTTCAGCCCAATTTAAATTTTAAATCCATCATTTTAATATAAAATTTTGAAATCTATAAACGATCTCAATTTACGTCCAAACTTTATTTATGAGATACGTCTAGTTAGATATGAGCATAGAAAAAGTTTCGTCGCAAATTATTACAGCAAACTTCATTCGTGTTTTACTGTATATCAGTCCATATAAAGCTGTGTAAAATTTATCTTTCAAATCCAAATATTCTTACACAGTTATGTTGTAAAAATTATTCTAATCAAGATTATGTAATTCGTTTCGTCAAAAACTGTCATCGCCTGTCCCGTTTAAATTGTTTTGCAAAACGTACAATTTAAGCGGCGTAAATGCGAATTTTATGAAACCATCATATCGCAATAATCTGTGTACCGTTGGAAACGCATTGTCGCACTGATCATAATGGTATATTTATTTGCGTGAATCGGAGTCCGGCATAATCCGTCGCGTTGATTTAACAGTTCCGGACGGACCGGTTAAACTAATTTCAGCCCAAGTTTTGACCCGTTTACAAAAGAAAGTTTGAAAATAAGGTCAGCTATGTATTTAATGAAGTAGTTGGAAGCTAGTGGTTGCTTGGGATTGAGTGTGACGTTTGGAACCAAAATAAAAATCTATTTACGGTACTAAGTTCAAATAATTAAGATTTCCATTCCCATCTCGTCTGTTCATTCAATCTTGCAAACTCTTCAGGAAAACACTTCTCCTCCTTTCTCCTTCCTCATATTTTTTTCCTCTGAAAAAAAAGATGAAGGTTGAAAAGCATGCATGCACGTTGCCTCTCCCCTCTCCCCTACCATCGGCCGACATTCATCCATGCGCACACCTCAACTCTCCTATTTCCTTTTCATTATTCTTTCTGCAAAGATTAAAAAAAAACGTGCATATATGGGAGTGTGCATGCATCTGTTGTGTGTTGCGTGCGTTATGTTGGGGGTTTACAGCATGCAAAGGGGAGGAAAGAAAAAATAAAAATGCGCAAGTTTCGTGAGGGAAGGAATGATGTATAATGTTGATGTGTTTGGTGTGTGTACGTGGGTGGGCGGAGTTTGATAAAGGCATGAAGTCAGATGGGAATTCTCAGGTTTTGTTTAACAATGAAATTATGTTTATGCATGCATGTTTCCTTGCATGCGTGAGTAGCTAGATGCAAGCAGAGATGAGGGAAAAAGTGTGCATGAGATGTGTTCATGTAAATGTGTGCGTGTATTGCGTGAGTATGGAAGTTGGTGTAGAGGGAGTTGTGTGCGTATTCATGAAGGAATGTGGACGTGTGTTGATGGGCGCATGCATGCACGATAAAAAAAACAAAAGAAAACGAAAAAGAAGGAAAAAGAAAAAAAAAAGGAAAAGAAAATGAAATGAAATTGAACGGTATCGATTTGCTGGGTAAACAGTAACCGTTTTTCCTTTTCTCTGTTGTTGCAGCAACCGACTGAGTTTCTTTTGCGGTAGCACCGATCTTCAGCTTTTGTTCTTTCCTCCGTCGTCGGTAAGCGCATTTATATAAATTTATAAATTATATACAAACGTTCATTGTATTAATATCGTTTTCTTTTGTCGATATTACAGTGTCCGTTGTTCGCATCATATCGACTCTATTCGTGCTTTTTCTTGCTTCGCCGTCAATTTCCTTATCCACGAAAGGTGAATTAATTTTCATGACTATGTTCTTTTGCAAGTTTGAATTGATGAATGATTGCTATGTGATGTGAATTGGATGTTAATTGTTATTTTAAGTAAATTTGCAAGTAAATTTGAATAGGATAGTAAAAAAATTAATTGGATTATATACGTTGAACTTTGATTTGTTAAACTTGACCCCTTCATATGTTAAATTTGATTAGATAAACTTGACCCTTTTAAATTGTTAATTGACACGTCAAAATTTGTTAAATAGACTTTGAACCATTGAACATATATCAGATTAATAGTTGTAGTGTAAATTTGAAATTGAAATTGAACGACAAGTGAAAAACTGTAATGTAATAATCTTTAATCTACATGAAATGATAGTGTAGATTCAAGAAATAATTATATTAATTTGCATAAATAACAAATGTAAATTAATACGATTATTTCAGGATTATTTAAATAAATTGTTGAATTGTTATGTATGGATGCAATCGCTTGTTTATTTACTTTGACACCATCCCAGTTATCACACTGCAAGTTCCCTTTGTATGCTTTGATTTTTAATTGAAATGGAATCGGGTTGAAATGATAAATACCCAAATAACTTTGACTTAGGATAGAAAGCTAAATTAAAACCGATTGGTCAATGTTTTGATTTAAAATAAAATAAAGTTTTATTTGACTAAAAACAAGGTTTTGAATAAAAATTGGAATTTAAATTCGAATGAATTGTAAATGTCAATATTTAAATTTGAAACATATATGAACGTCGTAATTGACAAAAGAATATTGATTAAAATTTAATTATGTAATAATTAAATTTAGAATTAATTGATAATTAATTTTGGAGTATTTAATAATTAAGTTGAAATTAGTAATAATTAATTTGGAACTATTAATAATCAAGTCTTGAAATTTTTGATAATTAAGTTCTGGAATTGTTAATAATTAAGTTTGAAATGATTAATAATTAAGATTTGAAATTATTCATAATTTAAATAGATTGAACTATTTAATGATTAAATTAAATTGAATTGGATTTTCTTATTAAGAGAAATCGAATTTTGAATAAGTGAAACTAATTTCTTTAATTGAGTTTGGAAATTTGTAACGAAGGTAATAAATGAATGAATTGAATTTTTTTCAATAAGGAATAGAATGCGTTTATCGAAACAAATGAAAGACTTAAGATTTAAAGAATTGGATTCGACAAATTTAATTTGAATTAAATTTGTAAGCTTGATATAATAAGTAGAACTTAAGAAAGTAATGTAATGTATTGAAATTTTAATAGAAATTGTTTAATGATAAATTAATTTAATGAATAGCGAATGAAATCGATAAAGTGTTTAACTCAATTTGAATGTTAAATTAAGTTAGATAATTCTGGAATGAACTTATATACGAAATTAAATGAATATTTGAATTATTTTAAAACTGAACTTTGAAATTGAATTATAGAAATTTGAAATGAAATTGTGAATTCATGAAACGTAAATTTTGGAATTTGATTTAGAAAGACTAACGAAATGTTGAATTACGAATTCTAATTGAATTTGAATTTGAATTGGTTTTGAAATATATTAAACGACCAATCAGTAAATTAATTACGAAGGATATTAAAGGAGGAATCGGTTAGGGACATACTCACTATCTAAACCGAAAACCACTTCAATAACTATACGCGGAGTGTGATCCAGAATGAAGCGGTTGGATTGGCGAACATTGATGACTGAAGAAAGTGAACGATAATGGATAGCCTTGACACTTGTGTCAAATTGGAAATGACTAAAACAGGAGCCGTGCCGGGCCAAATGGGGTTAGCTACCTCGAGCGAACACACTTCTTCGTAAACTACTCATTTACTTTGTGATTGATTGGTGCGCACCCTTGAATTTGGAGTGTTGTTTCGCGGTGTTGCGATCGTTGCGGCGATGCAATCTCACCAGTCCGGATCAGGCAAACGGTAGTTTCACTACCTTGGGTATTGCCTCATGTGCCTTGTCATACTTGTATTCCCATATACGCGACCACTACGAATTTGTTTTGTATTATACCTATGGAGTACTCCCTGATATCCCACTAGTTTACGGTGGAGTTTACAGTGCTGTATAGACTATAATGCTATATAAAATGTGTTAAAGGGGACAATGGTAATGCCTTAACACTATTTTGATATTTTACTTTACTGTTAGACATTATCTATCTATCGTACATTACTGTAACGACCCGTATTTTACGTGTCGATAAATCGTAGAATTTGCAGGTTGTTAGTGTTGTTTGTGATGTCTCTAGCTCGAGTCGTTTAGAAGTTGACCCGGGTGAAGTAATGAGTCGTGACCGACTCATGGGCATGACCGAGTTAAGGCTTGAGGCGTGACCGACTCATAGGCATAGCAGAGTTAGGCGACTCATGGAATTGGCCGAGATAAGGATGGACCGACCTATAGTGTTAAGAGCGACTTAGTGAATTGACCGAGTCATGGAATTAGCTAGTGACCGACTCATAATGGGTTGCGACTCATGGAGGGCCGACTCAGGGGTGGTTGAGTCGTGATAGCCGAGTTAGTAGGGTCAACGGTTTATAGGTAGTGCCGACTTAATAGTTACCGAGTTAAGGGGTTAGCAACTTAAGTATTTGACCGACCCAAGGGGATAGGTCGTAAGGTACTTGAGTCATGAGTCGCTTGAAGGCTTAAGTCGTTATCTTTGTTAGGTCGTATGCTGTTGGGATCCTGATGAGTCGCGTGCATGTTAAGTCATGACTCGTATACGAGTTAAGGCCTTGAGTTGAGTCGGTGAGACAGTTGAGTCGTTAGCGACTTAAGGGGCTAAGGCTTAGGTCGGTAGGGATAAGTCGTGTGTGTCTTAAGTCGTGTGACCTTCTTGCTGTGATGAGTCGGTAGGAAGTAGGTCGGCATGGTAATGAGTTGTAAACGACTCATGTTGAGTCGGCATAGGGGTCTTGAGTCGTATGCAGTTGAGTCGGCACCATAGTTGAGTCGTCATACGACTTAGGAGGTGCGACAGTGTTTCGTTGAGTCGTAAGGTCTTTGAGTCGGCAGGTTCTTGTGTCGGCTAGGTGTTAAGGTGATGAGTGTTAGGTCGTTAGCGCTTGTGTCGGTAGGTGTTGAGTCGGCCTGGGTTGTTAAGTCGTGTGGATGGCTTAGTGTATGAGTCGCGTGTGTAGTGAGTCGGCAAGGATGGAGCGGCAGGGCATGAGTCGTGGACGACTCATGATGAGTCGGGACCGACTCATAGGGGCGACGACTCATGGTGTGTCCAGCCTATAAATAGAGGTGTTCGGCTCACTTTTTGGCACCGGTTTTTGAAGCAACGAAGTGCTGCCATTTTGGAGATTCGACTACAGTATTTTCTTCACTTCTTTCTCTACTTCCATCAAAGTGCTAACATCCATTGAAGATCGAGGATCAAGATCAAAGATCAAGTGCCAAAGTTGAAGATTTTCATCCGAAGAGGCTAGATTTCACCGTTTCAAGTGAAATTTCTCCGGATCAAGCTCAAGTCCTTGCTGTCCAGATCTGAAGTTGTTTGATTTTAGGTTGTTTTGGTGATTTGGTGAGTGGTAGTTATCTCTCACGCGGATCCAAAGGAGTATATGGGATTGGTGATATGTTTATGTGTTAAAGTTAGCGTTTTCTCGCATTTTCCTTAAGTCTGCATGTAGATCCATCATATTTGAAAATGTTTATCTATAGGAGCTATTTAACAAGTATTAGAGACAAAACCCATGTTTTAGATTTGATAGATCTATGCTAAAAACTATGATTTCACATATGTTGGACTTTTGCTCACTTAATTACGAAATTGCCATTATAGTTGATATTGCTTAATATATCTTGTTTGAATGCTTGAATGTTTGAATGTATGTTAGATTTGATTGCTCCAAGTTAGCTTGTAGTTGATTTGGAACAAGATGGTTGAAGATGATTCAAAAGCTAAGTGGAAAGGCTCTTGAATGGTGAAAGCTGCCGATGGTATATGAAGCGGATGTGGAAGCTCATATGGATGGATTCGATGATGGGACTTTGCCGTGATGCGAAGAGGCGAAGTATGAGATCGAGATGGGACTTTGTCAGGATGCGAAAAGGCAAAGTATGGTTGAGTTGAGACTTTGCTTTGGTACGATGAAGCGAAGTATGATGTGAGTCTTGGCTTAATCCAGGCAGGGATCATTCCAAGCATGTTGATAACTTGAAGGGTAGTTCAAGTTGGTTGATAATGGATTGCTCAAGAGGAAGCTTGGGCTAAGTTGATAGAAGTCGTCAAGAAGGATGACAAGGAGGCTTGGATCTCATCGTTATTGAAGGTTCTAGCAAACCTAAAGCAAGAGTACATAGGGACGCCTAAAAGACTACAGGCAGTTAGTCGAGTACTCTGGGCCAAGAAGATAAGTCCTAGGCACAAGGCAGTGTGCGGGGTTTTGTCTAGAACCGGGGTTACCATTAGCCCTTGACAGATGGCTCAGGAAGGAGTCGGTCATTCAATTAACGGTGATTTCGAAGCAAGGTTAACAGTGATAGCCAGAGTCATGGATGTTTGGATGTTTGGTTGTATCATCATTCGGCTTCAAGAGCGGTGTTTTCTGGGTGCTTATCTGATCTTGGTTTAGGCCTTGGGGGTTTGTATTTGGAAAACATCGTCCTTGACTCGAGTGATTATTGCTTTACCTTACTTATCTGCTATGTTATGCTTACTTCTCCTTAGTGTGTGTCTGGGGGCTATCACTGTAGAAAGAGGTGGAGTGGGATGGTTTGGTTCCTATTCCTTTATTTCCTTATGCTCTTTTGGTATGCTTGATTGTTAATTTACTGCTCACTAAGACTTTGTCTGACTCAAGGTTTTATGTCTCCTCTTATTACCTTGGGCTGTTCATCCATGTTTGGGATGGGCAGACTAGGTAGCAGGTGGCAGGTGCTGTGCTTAGAGTAGAGTTTTCCGTTGATGATGGCGAAGACGAGCAGGAGGCTATGCATATTATTTTCTTATATGTACTGGGTATCCGCTGCTGTATTTGATGAGTGCTTGTAGTGAGGTCTTGATGTATGGATTTGTTGAGATGATTGTATAAAACCTCTGTGATGCTTATATGATGATTTTCTGTTATGAGACTTCACTATATATTTCTCTATTGTATTTTATCCATGCGCTGTGAGTTACGATAGAGATTCTGCGATTTTATTTTACCCTGACTATCGTCCATGGCTGCCTGGCACACCTTTCAGCGCTCTATTCTCTTGTTTTGGTGCGGGAGTCATGGGCGGTCGTCACATTTGGTATCGGAGCTTTGGTTAATCGATTTCAGCCAACGCTCGCTGACGTAACGACGTATGAGAGGCGTAATTGTATTTTGATGAATGATTACTATATATAATATAGTAGCCTGGAAGGATTTGAACTCCTTATGCAGTTGTTTCTTAAGGTGTTCTAATCATTCTTATTACAGATATTAAGGATGAGTCGAAGAGGGAGACCAGCTGCAAGGGAAAGCCGTGCTGATGAAGGAGCTGTTGATTATGGAACTATGTTCGAAGCGATGATGACTTCGATCATGAGAAGGATACCAGTTTCAGGATCATCAGTGGATGTGGGAGTTCAAGTTCAAGCTCCAAGACCGGTGGATTTTGCTAAGCTTTGCAAGGATTATACTTCTCTTGGAGGAAAAGCTTTCTTGGGGACGGAGTCGACTATTGAGGTGCAGAGATGGATTGATGCATGTCGAAGGATCTTTGGTGACTTAGGGATTGAGGATGCAACTAAGAGAAAGCTTGCATCGAGACAGCTTCAGGGAAGAGCTGCTGATTGGTGGAATTCTATCACCATTGATACCCCAGAAGAAGAGATTACTTGGGAGCAATTCCAAGTTAGATTTGAAGCCAAGTTCATCTCTACGGCTCAGAAGTCTGTTTTGTTCAAGAGGTTTGTAGAGCTCAAGCAAGGTGGGAGACCAGTTCTTGAGTATATTTCTGAGTTTGAAGCTTTGTCCAAGTATGCCAGATCGTACATTGATTCTCCCTATCAGAAGAATGAGAAGTTTGTGACTGGTCTGGATGCTTATCTTGGGAGGCAGTTAGTGGATCATTTGGACGATCCATTTGAGAAGCTTGTGGAGAAAGCCCTTAGGCATGAGAGTTTGTTTCCTAAGGAAAGTTCTGTTGTTGCTGTAACCAGGGAAGGATCTAAACCACACCAGAATGGCAATAAGAGGAGGAAGCAGCAGCAACAGAAGGGTAAGGATGGCCAGAAGAAGCCGAAGAGCGAAATGACTTGCTATAACTGCCAGCAGAAGGGCCATCTTTACAAAGATTGTAAGAATCCCAAGGTGCCGGGAAAGTGTTACAACTGTGATAAGCTGGGACATATCAAGAAGGACTGTCCAGAACCGAGGAAAGATAGGCAGGTTGTGCAAGCCTATGCTTTGGGGGCTGTTCCATTGTCTTCGAAAGCTCCTACTGCTGAAGAGAAGGGGAAGAGTGTGGTTGTTCAAGGTACTCTTTCTATTTGTGGTGTTCCAGTTAGAGTGTTGTTTGATACTGGAGCGTCGCATTCTTTTGTTTGTGATGATTTGGTAAGCCGGTTAGGTATGAAACCGGATATTGTTGATAGGCCATTGGTTGTGACTAATCCGGTAGGGGGTTCGTCATGTTTGTGTATGTTATGTCGTGGTCTAGTTGTGTCGAGTCATGATTGCTCGTTTGTTTGTGATTGCTTTGTTCTGAACTTTGCGGGGTTCGGAATTATTTTGGGCATGGACTGGCTTAGGAAGTATGCGGCTAGGATTGATTGTGAGAGGCTTGAGGTGACAGTCGGAAATGTGGAAGGGCGAAAGGTTGTGATACGATGTAAGCATGAGGAAGGCGTCTTCATGAGCTTCATGTATTCGCTGGTTGTTCCACGGGATGGACTGTCATCAGTGCCTATTGTGAATGAGTTTGGTGATGTCTTTGAGGAAGTCAAAGGGTTACCGCCGCATAGGGAGATCGAGTTTCGTATCGATCTAGTTGAGGGAGCCAGACCTGTTGTGATGCCTCTTAGGCGGATGGCACCGAGGGAGCAGCAAGAGCTGAAGGTGCAAGTTGATGACCTTTTGCAGAAAGGATTCATTCGGAGAAGTGTGTCCGAATGGGGTGCGCCAGTTGTGTTCGCAACCAAAGCGGATGGATCGTTGAGGTTGTGTGTGGATTATCGTGAGCTGAATAAGGTGACTAAGAAGAACAAGTATCCATTGCCGAGAATAGATGACTTGTTTGACCAGCTTCACGAGGCTAAGGTGTTTTCTCAGATGGATTTGGCAACGGGATTTCACCAGTTGAGAGTGGCAAAGGATAGTGTGCCGAAGACTGCTTTCAGGACACCATCCGGGTTTTATGAGTGGCTGGTAATGCCGTTTGGATTGACTAACGCGCCAGCATATTTTGTGGATCTTATGAATAGGGTATTCAGAGATCAGTTGAATAAGTTCGTGCTTGTGTTCGTGGATGATATTTTGGTTTACTCCAGAACCGAGGAAGAGCACAAGACGCACTTGAGGATTGTTTTGGGAATTTTGTGGAAACATCAGCTGAAGGCTAAGTTTTCGAAGTGTCACTTCTGGAAGAGTGAAGTGAGGTTCTTAGGCCATGTTATCTCTGGAAATGGAATAGCGGTTGACCCCGCTAAGGTGGCAGCGATCCAGGATTGGGTTAGACCTAAGAATGCATCTGATGTGAGAAGTTTTCTTGGATTAGCAGGATATTATCGTCGGTTTATCAAAGACTTTTCCAAGATAGCTGCACCGTTGACAGGATTGACGAAGAAGAACCAAGTGTTCAGATGGGATGATAAGTGTGAGCAAGCTTCCGTAATCCTGAAAGAACGACTGACAAGTGCTCCTGTTTTGACTATTCCGAGTGGGAATGATGAGATGGTGGTTTACACCGATGCATGTGGCACTGGACTAGGAGCGGTGCTAATGCAGAAGGATAAAGTTGTTGCGTATGCTAGTCGACAACTAAAGCCGCATGAAAGGAATTATCCGACTCATGATTTGGAGTTAGCAGCGATTGTGTTTGCTTTGAAGATGTGGAGACACTATCTATTGGGAGTTAGATTTGAGCTGTTTACAGATCATAAGTCGTTGAAGTATCTGTTTTCCCAAAAGGATTTGAATCTTCGACAGCAACGGTGGCTAGAGTTCTTAGCATCGTATGATTTTGGTATAGCCTATACTCCAGGGAAAGGTAACGCAGTGGCTGATGCGTTAAGTCGAAGACATGCAAGATTGGGAGCCATGTTTTCGGAATGGAAGAGTCTTGAGTATTTGGCTGGATTTGATTTCAGGCCTAGATGTGAATTGGAACCTGAGATGTTGGCAAACTTATCGATAAGGCCTACTCTTGTGGAAAGAATTGGTGAGAGGCAAAGGGGAGATGATAAGCTTGTCAAGATTATCTGTGATTTGGAATCTGGATTGGACCCGGAGAAGGATAAAGGATTTGAAGTCGATCGAGAGGGTTGGCTTCGAAAGCAAGGACGATTAGTTGTTCCCGATATAGATGGATTGAGAGATGAAGTTCTGAGGGAAAGTCATCACTCGAAGTTGACAATTCATCCAGGTGGTAATAAGATGTATCGGGATATGAAGAGAGCTTACTACTGGGAAGGTATGAAGAAGGATGTTGGAAGTTTTATTTCCAAGTGTATGAACTGCCAGTTGGTGAAAGCTGAGCAGAAGAAGCCCAGTGGATTACTTCAGCCATTAGAGGTTCCTACGTGGAAGTGGGAGCAAGTGTCGATGGATTTTATCGATGGTCTACCTAGAACTAGGACAGGAAATGAAGGGATTTGGGTCATAGTAGATCGTTTGACCAAGAGTGCAAGGTTCATTCCTGTTCGATCGAATAGGACTGCATCGAAGTTGGCTGAGCTTTATGTGAAGTGGATAGTTCGTTTCCATGGTGTTCCGAAGAGTATAGTGAGCGATCGAGATCCATTGTTCACCAGTAGATTTTGGAAGAGCTTCCAGGAAGTTTTGGGAACTGAGTTGTGTTTGAGTACAGCTTATCACCCTCAAACAGATGGTCAGACTGAGAGAGTCAACCGAGTTTTGGAAGATCTTCTTAGAGCATGTGTTTTGGACTTCGGAGGATCATGGGAAGATCACCTTCATTTGGTGGAGTTTGCTTATAATAACAGTTATCAGTCGAGTATTGGTATGGCACCATATGAGGCATTATATGGAAGGCCGTGTAACTCTCCGACATGTTGGTTGGAAACTGGAGAAAAGCTGATACTTGGGCCAGAGATGATTCGACAGACTTCAGATTGTATAGAGATCATTCGGCAACGAATGAAGGCAGCCCAAGATCGTCAGAAAAGTTGTGCAGATAATCGTCGAAAGGATTTGGAATTCGACGTGGGTGATAGGGTTTTTGTGAAGATTTCTCCATTGAAGAATGTTATTAGATTCGGGAACAAAGGAAAGTTAACTCCGAGATTTGTTGGACCATTCCCGATTATCAAGCGAATTGGAAAACTCGCTTATAGATTGGAGTTACCGGAGAAGATGGTGGGTGTGCACAATGTTTTTCATGTATCCTATCTACGGAAGTATGTGCACGACCCAACTACGGTGGTTTTTGCTGATAGCTGTGAAGACTTAGAGGTTGATCCAGTTGTTTCGAGACCTCGTAAGCCGCTTCGTATTGTTGAAACCGATACGAAACAGCTTAGGAGGAAGACGATTACGTTGCTCAAGGTACAATGGAGTGACGATGTTAACGACTGTACGTGGGAGGAGGAAGAGAGGATGAAGGCAGCTCATCCAGGACTCTTCGAGGTATGGCCCTAAAGTGTCGTGACATCTCATGAATTTGTAGCTTGTTCTAAGTCTTAGAATTCTGCATGCTAGGATAGAATTAGATGCATGGTTTGTTGATTTCTATGGATGGTAGGCATGCGGAATATCTTTGATTGCTGTTGTTTACTTGGAATTTCGGGGGCGAAATTCCTAAGGGGGAGAGAATGTAACGACCCGTATTTTACGTGTCGATAAATCGTAGAATTTGCAGGTTGTTAGTGTTGTTTGTGATGTCTCTAGCTCGAGTCGTTTAGAAGTTGACCCGGGTGAAGTAATGAGTCGTGACCGACTCATGGGCATGACCGAGTTAAGGCTTGAGGCGTGACCGACTCATAGGCATAGCAGAGTTAGGCGACTCATGGAATTGGCCGAGATAAGGATGGACCGACCTATAGTGTTAAGAGCGACTTAGTGAATTGACCGAGTCATGGAATTAGCTAGTGACCGACTCATAATGGGTTGCGACTCATGGAGGGCCGACTCAGGGGTGGTTGAGTCGTGATAGCCGAGTTAGTAGGGTCAACGGTTTATAGGTAGTGCCGACTTAATAGTTACCGAGTTAAGGGGTTAGCAACTTAAGTATTTGACCGACCCAAGGGGATAGGTCGTAAGGTACTTGAGTCATGAGTCGCTTGAAGGCTTAAGTCGTTATCTTTGTTAGGTCGTATGCTGTTGGGATCCTGATGAGTCGCGTGCATGTTAAGTCATGACTCGTATACGAGTTAAGGCCTTGAGTTGAGTCGGTGAGACAGTTGAGTCGTTAGCGACTTAAGGGGCTAAGGCTTAGGTCGGTAGGGATAAGTCGTGTGTGTCTTAAGTCGTGTGACCTTCTTGCTGTGATGAGTCGGTAGGAAGTAGGTCGGCATGGTAATGAGTTGTAAACGACTCATGTTGAGTCGGCATAGGGGTCTTGAGTCGTATGCAGTTGAGTCGGCACCATAGTTGAGTCGTCATACGACTTAGGAGGTGCGACAGTGTTTCGTTGAGTCGTAAGGTCTTTGAGTCGGCAGGTTCTTGTGTCGGCTAGGTGTTAAGGTGATGAGTGTTAGGTCGTTAGCGCTTGTGTCGGTAGGTGTTGAGTCGGCCTGGGTTGTTAAGTCGTGTGGATGGCTTAGTGTATGAGTCGCGTGTGTAGTGAGTCGGCAAGGATGGAGCGGCAGGGCATGAGTCGTGGACGACTCATGATGAGTCGGGACCGACTCATAGGGGCGACGACTCATGGTGTGTCCAGCCTATAAATAGAGGTGTTCGGCTCACTTTTTGGCACCGGTTTTTGAAGCAACGAAGTGCTGCCATTTTGGAGATTCGACTACAGTATTTTCTTCACTTCTTTCTCTACTTCCATCAAAGTGCTAACATCCATTGAAGATCGAGGATCAAGATCAAAGATCAAGTGCCAAAGTTGAAGATTTTCATCCGAAGAGGCTAGATTTCACCGTTTCAAGTGAAATTTCTCCGGATCAAGCTCAAGTCCTTGCTGTCCAGATCTGAAGTTGTTTGATTTTAGGTTGTTTTGGTGATTTGGTGAGTGGTAGTTATCTCTCACGCGGATCCAAAGGAGTATATGGGATTGGTGATATGTTTATGTGTTAAAGTTAGCGTTTTCTCGCATTTTCCTTAAGTCTGCATGTAGATCCATCATATTTGAAAATGTTTATCTATAGGAGCTATTTAACAAGTATTAGAGACAAAACCCATGTTTTAGATTTGATAGATCTATGCTAAAAACTATGATTTCACATATGTTGGACTTTTGCTCACTTAATTACGAAATTGCCATTATAGTTGATATTGCTTAATATATCTTGTTTGAATGCTTGAATGTTTGAATGTATGTTAGATTTGATTGCTCCAAGTTAGCTTGTAGTTGATTTGGAACAAGATGGTTGAAGATGATTCAAAAGCTAAGTGGAAAGGCTCTTGAATGGTGAAAGCTGCCGATGGTATATGAAGCGGATGTGGAAGCTCATATGGATGGATTCGATGATGGGACTTTGCCGTGATGCGAAGAGGCGAAGTATGAGATCGAGATGGGACTTTGTCAGGATGCGAAAAGGCAAAGTATGGTTGAGTTGAGACTTTGCTTTGGTACGATGAAGCGAAGTATGATGTGAGTCTTGGCTTAATCCAGGCAGGGATCATTCCAAGCATGTTGATAACTTGAAGGGTAGTTCAAGTTGGTTGATAATGGATTGCTCAAGAGGAAGCTTGGGCTAAGTTGATAGAAGTCGTCAAGAAGGATGACAAGGAGGCTTGGATCTCATCGTTATTGAAGGTTCTAGCAAACCTAAAGCAAGAGTACATAGGGACGCCTAAAAGACTACAGGCAGTTAGTCGAGTACTCTGGGCCAAGAAGATAAGTCCTAGGCACAAGGCAGTGTGCGGGGTTTTGTCTAGAACCGGGGTTACCATTAGCCCTTGACAGATGGCTCAGGAAGGAGTCGGTCATTCAATTAACGGTGATTTCGAAGCAAGGTTAACAGTGATAGCCAGAGTCATGGATGTTTGGATGTTTGGTTGTATCATCATTCGGCTTCAAGAGCGGTGTTTTCTGGGTGCTTATCTGATCTTGGTTTAGGCCTTGGGGGTTTGTATTTGGAAAACATCGTCCTTGACTCGAGTGATTATTGCTTTACCTTACTTATCTGCTATGTTATGCTTACTTCTCCTTAGTGTGTGTCTGGGGGCTATCACTGTAGAAAGAGGTGGAGTGGGATGGTTTGGTTCCTATTCCTTTATTTCCTTATGCTCTTTTGGTATGCTTGATTGTTAATTTACTGCTCACTAAGACTTTGTCTGACTCAAGGTTTTATGTCTCCTCTTATTACCTTGGGCTGTTCATCCATGTTTGGGATGGGCAGACTAGGTAGCAGGTGGCAGGTGCTGTGCTTAGAGTAGAGTTTTCCGTTGATGATGGCGAAGACGAGCAGGAGGCTATGCATATTATTTTCTTATATGTACTGGGTATCCGCTGCTGTATTTGATGAGTGCTTGTAGTGAGGTCTTGATGTATGGATTTGTTGAGATGATTGTATAAAACCTCTGTGATGCTTATATGATGATTTTCTGTTATGAGACTTCACTATATATTTCTCTATTGTATTTTATCCATGCGCTGTGAGTTACGATAGAGATTCTGCGATTTTATTTTACCCTGACTATCGTCCATGGCTGCCTGGCACACCTTTCAGCGCTCTATTCTCTTGTTTTGGTGCGGGAGTCATGGGCGGTCGTCACAATTACTATGTATAAATAGTTTAACGGATCCTTAAAGATGTTATTCCATTCATCTTTGAGTTATTGTTATTTTGAATTTGGATCATATTATCTGTATAAGAACATATGTCCTGATTCGAGTGTCTGTTTGTGCATATGCTCGGATCAGACTGAGGATTGCTGTTGTTGTTTCTACTTGGAGCTGAAGACCGAAGAATATCATTATCTTATCTTATCATTATTGCTCTTTATATTCAGACTATTGGACATCTACGTTGTTCTATTTTATTTTATCTGAGACATTGTTGTATTTACGGGTAGCTTCATGAACTACTCTTATGATTATGTTGTATTTCCGCTGCACTATTCTGTGATGTTATTTCTGTGATTCCGTGATGATTCTTATTTATATATATATATATATTCCATTAATGATTCGTGTTTTGTATTATTTAAGTTGACAGGTTGGAATATCGTCAATTTAAATGGTACAAATAGACGGGTTGTTTCAACTAACCTACTTCTCTTATCCGGAAAAGACAAAACAAAAGCATTTCCAAACTGCTTCCGCTGTACAACTCTGATCTGGAATAGAAGAAAAACTCGAGCACAAACTGGACAACACATCTCAGAAATATGGTTCAACAGATCCATAAAAGAAAACTCAAATGTCCCATCTGATCCTTCTACTAAACTGAACCACCGGTGGCACTCCGGGAATCCAGCCGATAAGAAAACTCAGCCTCTAGTTACGGAAAAACTTCTGATAATTCAAAAGAACACTCAAACTTGCAAGTCACTTTTGTGATCAACCAGTCCAATATCCAAAGAAAACTGTTCTCTTTTTACCAATCAGAACAACTTACGCTTATATAGCCAACCCATCGAAGAAATGAATCTACTCTGCAGCTTCTGAACTCCATCTCCAGAAAACTGCTAACCAGAAGACCTTCTTGCTAGCACAGAACACTCCGAGCTGCACTGCTAACACCGATGTCAAAGGCTTCCTAATCCAAAACTCTTCGAGAAAACTCGGACCTCAAACCAGACAGAAACATCCTACTGAACCCAGCCACAACATTGAAGCATACATACTTCCTAAACTTGTTCCAAAGAAAAATCTTCGGAGACATCCATAGCCACTGCGATTCATCACACAGCTACTAATTCCTGAGGTATCAAGATACCATTATTCTCTTCTGCCCAACCGACAGATCCAACTCTACTCATCCAATTTCAAAGATAGACTCCAAACCTTTACAGGTTGCCTTCAGAGATCGATGAAATCCTTACACTCTGCACAACTCACTCGAGACGGTATTAGGTCTACAGTCTCGACAGATACACTTCCAACCTCAACACTCAAACACCAATCATTGGTAGTAGTCGTGTCACACATCCCACTACCTTATCTACCTTTATAACTTATATTGGAAAACCTGAACAGGTAACCCAACAAATAGGTAGAAATAAATATATATAAATATTTAAAATTACAAATACGCTCTCTGAAGAAAGAAATTACTTCAAAGCCTAGGTATTCACTCAACCTAGCGTCTGATACGACCTGTGACGACCCGACTTTCTGCCACAGAAAAGTCGTATCATCATGAAGAAAGAAAGGGATAGAAAAGAGAAAAGAAAGGGATAGAAAAGAGAAAAGAAAGAGAAGAAAGAAGAAACAACATCAGAATCTCAACAGCGGAACGAATAAATTATATTAATAACATAAATGTTACATAGTTTACAACACTAATAAGAGTTACACAACATATACATCTCATACTAGACAGTTATAAACACATGTCTAGTTATTACAGTTCAAGAAAGAAATATCAACACAGAGAACACACAGCGGAACTATATATCTAAACGCCGAAGCCTCCTGCTTCGTTGCTCCTCCATAATTCGTCAAAGCTACCTGAATTCCCTTGGCTACTCATAAAAATTTGAGTACCCAAGAGTTTAAGAAAACAGAAGATAAACTCCAGGTCTGACATGGGTCTGGTGTGAGTAACAGGTTAAAGTTGCTTAACTTTTAAAAACTTTTGAAAAGAAAGTTATCACGTAATACCTCCCACACATAAACATGGAAAAGTTTTTACCTTACGCTAACCAAAACATTTGATAGGAAATCCAGTGACATTATAATAGGTCTAGGGTTTTAAAGTAAATATGAAATAGCTGAAATTGTTACATGATTAAATTCCAACTACTAGCCACAAAAGTGGGTAATACAATCAAAACCGTTGGCACTTATTGGATTTTGGATTCCATCAATGGCAGGGCTACTGGGTACCGCCCGTCACAGTACGTGGCCTAGATCAACGTACCGAGGAGTACGCCCGCTCCCCTCCAACACAAGACCAAAACCACCCCTTACTGGACAGTCCCGAACAAGACAACCCCGCAGTTGGTGTACATCCAACCGCCACACGGCCGAAATAAAAAGGGACCTCTAGACAAGGGAAAATCTTGTCCCACTAGGGCATGACCCACTTAGCCTTGCTGCACCTCCCCTGTTTTAGCCATTCCCGGTTGATGAGGCTTGAGGCTACGATTACCTTTAGAGAACACATCTCTTAGAATGCTCATCGTCCACCTGATGATGTTCTGAAAGCATTCAATCCATACAAGTTCGTTCCAGGTTCGAACGAAACCGAAGGCATTATCTCGTTACACTCATTTTGGAAACACCCTCAGAGTTAACGACGATAACCCTTGCACTCTGAGTCACCATCTCGAACCTATAGGAACTAGCTCCGTCAAACTCATTACGGAATCACTCCCAGAGTTATACTGACGAATATAGTTCTTACACCTCGAGTCTTCACTCTTCACAAGAGATTCACGACCTATCGTTAATTTGGATCGATGTGGTTTTCGGATGTCCAAATATGGAAACCTGGTTTCGGTCTCATCAAAATCCAAAGCGTATCTTTTAAGGCCAAGTTGTTTTAAAGGTTTAAAACAATTAAATTATTTATATACACATATAGATAAATCATAGATTCACAATAGATAATCAATATTATCATCACACAGATAATCCATATTATCATTGTTAAAACATAATCTATATCAACATCACAATGCAACCAATGCATCCATATCACCCAACATTACTTATCTCATAACTGAGATTCAAACCATTCAAGGCAATTCATACCATCCATTCAAATATAAGCAATGATTAATAATCACACAAATATAATTAATTTAAAATGAATTAAATTAATTACATCATTTCTGATTAATTTAAGATGAATTAAATTAATTACTTCACCAATATAATTCATGTTTACATTACCATTAATTAATTATCAATCAATTACATCAACCAAATATTCATTTTAAATTAATCATCTCTGATTAACTAACCTTTAATTACATTCAAGTAATTATCCACTAATTAATTTCTCAAATTAATTATACTTAACCAAATACAGTAATTAATCTTTAATTACTTCCTTAACTAATTAACTATAATTAATTACATTACTCCTTAATTAATTACACTAATTAATTTCCTTCATTTATTAATTATTTATAAATAAATCCATTCTTAATTACTTCATTAATTATAATAATTAATGATCTCTAATTATATTTACTATTTAAATTAATTACATAAGTAATTAATTTTTTTTAAACCATAATTGTTAATCACCCTTGATTAACTCCATTCAGTAATTAACTATCCTTAATTACTTCACAAAATAAATTAATTTCTCATTAATTAATTATCTCAAATTAATCCCTTGATTAATTCACAAAGTAATTATACTCAAATTACTTTCATCATCAAATCACTTCCAATTAATTACATACAATAATTACCCATTAATTACTACCCTAAGTAATTCTCTTCATTTAATTACATTACGTAATTATACTCCACAAATCATCAAATGATTATTTTAAATTAATTAAACTGAATTAATTAACTTAATGTAATCAAATTAAACTCAACTAATTACAATTAGTAGTTAATTTTCTTGATTACTTCCATAAGTAATTATACTTAACCAAATACACAAATGATTATCTTTAAATTAATTAATCTAATTAATTATTAAAAATTAATCACATTAATTAATTATTAAATAATCCTTAGTTAATAGCCTTTATTAACTATTAACAATTCATTAATTATTTTTCTAAAATAATTAACTATTTTAATCATTATTAATTACAGTTTAATTAATCATTAATAACCCATTAATTATTTAATTAATTAAGTGTTTATTATAACTTAATTAATCCTTTATTACTCGATTAATTAATTATTAATCATTAATTAAAAACTAATCTTATTTAATTAATGAATTCTTAAATTACAATTTAATTAATCTTAAACTTTTAAGATTAAACACTTAATTACTTTAAGTAATTATTTATTTCATTAATTTATAAAATCAATTATTCATTTAATTATCCTAATAATTAAATGCATAACAAATTATATTTAACTTTAACAAGTTTTAAAATCAATTAAAAAAATTTAAATGATAAAATACTTTTCTTATAAAAGAAATTTCACAAGAGTTAAAACAAATTTCTTTTTAAATTCAAAAAAAAACATTTAAATTTTACATTATCATTCAAATTTTGTTTTAAGCACTTAGATTTACGAAACTTAAATTTATTTTGAAACAAATACTCAAATCTAGATTTGAATCAAATTTAAACTTAAATTACTTTATATTTCAATTTCCAAATTTAAATTCAAATTCCTTTAAAAACATTTTTAAACAATAAAACCCCTATAAAGTTATTTTTAAACAAATTTGAATTTAGAAACTTAGTTATTTACAGCTACGATTCAAAATGAAATTTGAATTCATAATCTAAACTTAAATTTAAAACTCATTTTAAATCTTTGCCTGCACTTTAAAAAAATTAATTTCAATTTTGAAAACAAGACAAGTTTTCAAACTTGAACAAACTAACTCGAGCTAAACACTAAAATAACTCGAGTAAAATGCTAACAAATTTCGAGTAACTCCAGTGCCATTTCCATTTGCAATTTATTTAAACTAAAATACTGACAGGTTAATACTTAAACCTGTATCAACCCAAATTCCCGAGCCTACAACACTACAACTTCGAGACCACCATTCCACAACTTCGAGCAAAAACACAAAACGACCCGAACAAACACGAGAAACCCCTCTTCCCCAAACAACAGCTGACACGCCATGAACGACGTGCACCTGCACCACCACGGCCATCACCTCCGGCCTCTCGCGGCCTCACGAGCAAGTCAACGGTCATCACCCAGTGCCATTCCGACCCTCAATTTGCATGCAGAACCCAAAAATCAAAATCGAGCATCGAGCTCGAAACCAGAAAGCAATGCTGATTACTGGAATTTGCTCCAAACACCAAGATTCGATCATCTGGAAAACTTCTCCTCCAGCGTCGAACTCCTCCATACCCCATCTATCACCAGCTAGAATCTGGTCGAGCTCGATCACATATTTTGATCGCGGTGATCAATTTTCAGATGAACAGAAAACTTAGGGTTAAAATCTTCAATTCAAAATTCCAAACGCCACACTGCTTTGATCCATCATCCAGTATTTTTCCTTGGATCTTCACTCATTACTCTATCACTAGAGAGAACCATGGCCACCCCGACCTCCTAGGTTGATAGCTCCAACCCAAATCCCCATTTTTGAATAAACCAGAAATTCACAATCAATTCAAACCTAAAAATTCTGATTTAGGATTTAAAATTCAAGTATTAGTTTAAGAAATCGATTTATACTCTTAAATCTATGAATCTGGATGATCTAATTTTACCTACAAACTAGTTTGTTCTGTTATTATTTAGTGTTTCAGAAACATTACAGTTTTTCTTTTTCTTTTTATAAAATTTAAACTTTAAACTTATATAACACAACTATATCTGTTTAAATCTTGGATCTTAACACAAATTAAATCAACTGAAATAGAATTTTAAGAAAATTCTAAACCTGGAACTTAATAACAGAAAATAATTAAACTCCAGCATACATTCACATATATGTCAGTAATGAATTTGTAAAGAGCATACAAACATGCATATTTCTAGAATAAAATAAGCAACTGATTTAATACTTAAGTTTATTTTGTAAAAATTGTTACTCACCTTCAAAATTATGAGTAGAGCAACTTATTTTGGAGATGCTTGAAACCTGAATAGTATTTCCATTTCCAAAACTTTGAGTTGCTTCCAGTTTTGTTTCTTTAAAAACTTTAGTTTGCTTTTTCTTTTTAAAGACTTAAATTAAAAACTTTAGTTTGCCTTTTCTTTTTAAAGACTTAAATCTTGATTTATTGCTTAAGCTCCCTGATGCCTGCATGTTTCTAGATAAAAAAGAATTGCAGGCCTTTGATGAAGTTCAAAATAGAAATGCATGCAGGTCCTTTGAGTTGTAAATTGGTTTCATTTTGGTTTCTAAGGAGATTTTGCAGATTTACATTTCAAGATTAGGTATGGTTTAGATGGTTTTGGTTTAGAGGAAGATTCAAACAGAAATGAAGACTGCAGATGCATGCAGGTTTAGTGAAGTTGCAGTTGCAAAATGATTTTCAGATGGTTTTGGTTTTGAGGGAAACAGGGGTTTCATTTTTATTTTGGGGGGATTATTTGCAGATCTTAGTTTTAAACAGAATTTCTCTATTTTGATTTCAGATCTTAGCTGAAAATTTCTCAAGGTTTTGAAAAAGAAGAATAGGAAGGAAAGAAGTTAAAATGAGGAGGGATAAGTTTATATAAGTAAATTTTGATTCAATTAAAAATAAAAGAAAAAGAAAAGTTTAAAGGACACTTGTTTCTATTCTTGACATTTGTCACTTAACTTAGTTTAAGCCTTAACACATGTCTACTTAGGTGTATTAAGAAACTTACACATGTAAATTAAGAGTATTTTAATTTAAATTAAATTGTTTATAAAAAAATTAACTTATTTATTTCTTTATGCATATATGAATGAATTCTTCCTTTTTCTAATTAAAAGAAATGAAACAAACAAATTATGATTATAAGCTTATTCAAATATTTTTAAATATTTATTCCTTTAAATTTCAAAACATTATATTCATATTTTAAATTAATTTATCAAATCTAATTTTAAAAATCAAGTTATATTTATGCATATATAACTCTTATTGAATTTTAAAATAACAAAACCTATTTTTATAAAAATCTATTTATGTTCATAAGAACTAAGTATTATCATTATTATTATTTGAAAATAACAAGTTAAACAATATTTAAAATGATTTATAAAAGAGATTATAATTTACTTCTATCATTTAATAAATTAAGATCATATGAAATTTGTATTTTAACTCTTATATATAATTTTAAGTAATATTTAAAAATAAAATAAAACAAAGCTTTTAATGTTAATCAAATTTAAAATTCATATTTTAAGCTAATTAAAATATAAGTTTAAACAAATAAGATTTTCCATAAGTATAAACCATAAAATTATTTATTAATTGTGTTGAAAAGTTAAATGTTAAATTTAAATCAAATTTTCAAATTACTAAAAATAAATTAGAATTAGAAAATCAATTCATTTACTAAATTCAAAATCAAAGTTTATCAATTTACAATATATACAATTATATATATTATAAACAGAAACAATTTATTAACTTTAAAAAGATAAAACCTACCAATTTAAATATTTAAAAAAGATGATTGTTAGATTAATTCAAAATTCTATTATCAAAAATTATCAAATCAAATAAATTTTTAACACAGATTATTAAATTTATATTCTCAAATTTCCGGGATATCATAATTTCCCTTTCAAAAACCAAATAAATACGATATCATTTTTATAAAACCCAAAACAATATAATATCATTTTTATTTCGAATATATCCTTTCCAAAATCATAACACTTTCAAAATTTTAATATTTCGAAACAAAATGCTTGAAATATCTTTTCAAAACATAATACATCGAATTTCATAGCTTCTAAACCGTAACTTCCAAAACTTGAATTGTTTGGATATTCAAACCATATATAAAATAAAATAGTTTGAATTTAAAATTATTTTATAAACTAAAATAATTTCCTCGACTTCACAATTTTATTCACTTTAAAATAAATCTCAATTCATACTTTCAATTTCAATATATTTCAAACTTAAGTATTAAACCATTTCAAAACTAAGGTTGGTAATTATGCTTCAACGGTTCCATTTCTATTATTTAATTTTGAAATATTTACATAACGAATCCATTATCATTTAAATAGAACTCAAATTACAAATAACTGAATATTTCCTCCAATTTATTTATACTTGGAATATTCGTTTAATTCATCTTAAAACAAAATCCAATTATAAAATCATACCTTTAAAATCTCAATTTTATTAAATTTCAAATCAATTTCATATTTACCTTCCCACCTTATTCTCATTTAAGTTATTATAAACTCCAGAAATATAATTTTAATTTAATACTTAACCATATTATCTTAATAAAATCAAACTTTATTATTTAACTTCTTTTATACTTTAAACCAATTTTATACATAACTTAAAACCAAGAATTTAACTATATATAAATAACCTTTATAAAATATCCAAATCAATATTTTATAAAACCATACATTTCTTTACAAAATCATAGAAAATCATTTCAAAATATTTTTATATATAGACTACGGTGTCTGTATATAATTTTCTACCCTATAGTCAAGTGATACGAATATTTATCATTTCAATCCGTAATTTAAAATAAAATACGGTTATATATCATTTCAAACCGCAATCCCGAATGAAAAAAAAGGATAACAACTTGCAGTTTATAACAATATAAAATACAACAACCATTCATCCAACATCAATCATCAACCATTTATCACAATCATCATCCAATTAAATCCATAACATCAATATAAAGAGATAATAAACAACAGGTATTTACTGGCAGTTTATATTTAAAATAAATTAATTAACAATTTAACTGGCAGTTTATCTGCAATAATAAATTAATTAACAATTTAATACAATAAATCTAATTTAACTGAGATGATGATTAAAAATATGCCAAACAGTCATAAATAAATTTCTAATCACATCAAAAATTAATTTAACAAACAAGAAATTTTAGAAGCTGTGAGTGGGTTAAAACACTCACCATTTGAATTTAAATTGAAATTAAATCCTATTTAAACCTAAAATTTGTACAGTCTCAGAATTCGCCCAAACCAGCGCCAAATTGTCCAGAATTTTGATAAGATCCTAACGCAAGAAACCATGCGTGAATTGGATATCATATGCACAAGTTATTCACGTTTGAAGTTATATGATTTTGAATTTCGAAACAAATAAAATAAAATAACATAAGAATAATGTTCCACGTCATACCTTCTCTCAGAACCCATCACATTATCTACATCGTTCGAACAGAAAACTGACCTCTACTAAAATCACGTCGTCACACGTGGCTTCAAGCGTCGAACCCAACATCTGACATCGTCGCACTGCTCTCCAATGCCAACCGTGCCTCCACCCCCCAACCGTCCTTCCCACGAGCCGCTGCAGAACCCTAGGCCGTGAGCGAAAACCGACCGCTCTTCCTTCGATTAAGGCGACGACAGTTGACTACGGCCGGAACTGGCCATTAGATCATCACTTTTCGGCCTACACTCCTTACTGGTCGCCTCCGATCACCACGGAGAAGAAGATCCACCGTCAAACCACACCTCCCCGTATGGACGGCCGAAAATAAAAAGCCCATTTCAGGTCAAACGACGATCCGAATCGAAAAATTATAGATCTGGGTTGCGTGTGTCGAGAGCTTCAGATCGATAAATAATTTGTGTAGTTTATGGAGTTTGAATTTTGAAGTTGTAATTTGAATTGAAATTGGATAGGAATATTTTGGGTTTTCAGCCATTGGGAAGAGGAGGAGCTAATGGAATTGTACAAACAGAAATGAGGAATAAGAAATAGGCTAGGGTTTATAATAGGGTATATATAGGCAAAGCCGAAATAGAATAGATGGACACGATTGATATGCGCGTTGAACGATAAAATGGCCCAAAAAAGCCCGTTCTGACTCCGGAACGAAATTGGATCGAACCATATATCAAAATAGATGTTTTTAAATATTTTAAAATCAATGGAACAGGTTTCAGGTCCAAATTTCATCTATGAAGAAGTTATACTAAAATCAAATTATTTCAAATTGATTTCAATTACATTGATTTCAAGGCGTTTCAAGCTCGTACGATCAAACGACGAGTCCGATCGCTACGAAACTTGAAATCCTACAATAATTCACCGTTGCGGATCCGATGAAACTGGTTTCGTCAAAATCTGAGTCGGTGGCCAAAATGGCTATTTTCCAGTTAATTAAATAATTAATTAATTATCAATTAAATCACCTTTTCAATTTCAATTCCAAAATTAACAACTCTTATCATTTTTGATTTCTTAAACAATTACAGAAATTTAAACAAATTTAGATGTTAATTTATTGTTGATTCATTCTTCAATTTCAGCGTTAAGTTTCAATTTCATTATATTCAGAAATTCATGAATTTAAAATTCCAAAAATCCATTTATGAATTTTTAAACCTTGTTATTCAAGTCCTCTATTAAAATAAGAATATACTTAACATTGGTATATATCCTGGTACTTTAATATTTCCAATTTCATCTTAATTCCCATTTACATAATGTTTATTAAATTCCATTTAATTTTAATTAATCCAATTTATTAAATTTAAATTAATAATCTTAGTCCTCATTCATTTTATTAAATAAACCATTATCTTATGGATAACTTTAACACTACTATATATCCAATTGCCCTAATGGTTCATAGTCATCAGCTAAATTCATATTAACTTAGAAATTAATTACGTTTAATTCATATTAACTTAGTAATAAATTACGTTTAATTGCTTTGGATTTAGATCTAATTCAATAGATTAAATAATTGGGTAAACAATTAATAATTTTCACCATTTGCCTAATTTAATCTCATTCATACTTTATTATCCAACAACAATTATTATAATTACTTTCTATCATTGATCCTATCAAATTATAATTTATTACGTATTATCTTATCAATTAATATACTTTGAACTTATTTCCCAATTCATTAATTACAATCAATTATAACCTTACAATTGGTTTCTGTTAATTGGGATTGCACTAACTTAATTATTTATTCACTTGCATTCACATTATTACTTTTAATTTCAATTTGATTACCAATTTTATTTAACACACTAAATAAATAAATAACATATATTAGTTGTCACATATTTACTTTTACTTACATTTATAAGTTTATTACTTACCATTAACTCTGTATTATTTCTTTAGTTAATTCAACAAATTGTCCAATTATGAAGAACATTAACATTATTTCCAAACAATATTATAATTACTTACAGGACATTGATTTTATTCAATTACTATTTATTATTATTATTACTTCATTAATTAATTCACTATTTACCTTTGTTTTCTTATATTCAATTTTTAGCCTAGTAAAACAATTTACATTACTTCAGTTAATCGCAATTCCATTTCAATTGTTAATACTTAGCTTTAATTTACATGATTACATTTCATTTTAGCATTTATTTAATTATTAAATTACAAAATTTTATTAAAATAACAAATTAAATTATAGAAATTTACGGGTTGTTACAATCTCTGAAGCCGTTACACCCATGTTATATGCGATATCGATTTGACTTACATAAGGATATTTTAGTCCTGACTCGAATGTTTGTCTTTTCATTACGCTCGGGTCAGTCCTGAGTTATCAACTTACTAAAGATTTTTTCTGGGGGACGAAGACAAAGTTTTGGTATACTACTACTATTATTATCCCTGCATCATGTTTTCTGCTGCATTATTTATTTATCTCTGATGTATATATATAACTCTGATGAATGTTATGTTGAATTTATCAAATGTATAATAGAAACAGCTTTATGAACTATTTATTTGATTATTATACTTTATTGTTCCGCTGCAAGATTCTATGTTTTTTCTTCTTCTGCTAATTCTTCTTAATTAACCTCATTAACAATCCACCCATTTAAATGGTTTGAGTTGACAAGTGTGGTTTATCGTTGATTTAAACTGTCCATAAAGGTGGGTCGTTACTAGTCCCCCTATCATTTTCATTCATTTCAGACTGGATTGGCTTCTTGAATTAGGTTGGGATGACGGTGATAATAAATGGGAAACATAGTTATAGGATGTTAGGCTATGCGTCAACTTTGGCCGATCATTGCGATGTTCCATTAAATTTCTCTAAGGTCGTATTCCGGCTTCCAATGGAGCATCAACATGTCCTACTATGCAAATCCTGTATTCGGTATTCGTTTTTTCAAAGATCCTTTATGCTGGAAAGATAACACCGTCCCTTTGGGGGTCACTTCTTGAGAGACATGACTCTGTACTTCCTTAAATTCCATCCAGTTCCTTTAACATAAGTCATATATTAACAAGTAATATCTGGCACATAATTCCATTGCGCTAAAGCTCATTCGCCATCATGAGGAGGCTTTCTACATAGAATGCTTCCATACACCATGCTAAGGACACATGATATACATGCTGTATAAGACAATTATACCCCAAATCAATGTATAGAATCATATTATTCAACATGCATCAACATCTGTTGATACTAAACATCAACCAAATCTAGGCATATTTATTCAAAAAGAAAAATAATAATTTAAAATTACCCGACTCTACTCGTCCTCCAAGATTTCAGAATATAATGGAATTACTTAGATGCTCACATGTGTCTCTACCACTATAGCGGCCACTTCTTCATTGGTTCCACCAGCGATGACTCCTAACTTCACTCTGGCTTATATTACGGCTTGACTTAGAGATTATTGATCGTACTGTCATTACAAACTCACTCCTAAGGTGAATTTGCTGATGGTAGTCAAAGATCCACACCATAAGGTCACAACTAATAATGATTTATGGGGATCGTCACTCCACTACTTCTAGACTAACCTCGGCAGTGACCCAACGCCTATGCACTAAGCACATCATGTCAATGGATTAAGTCATGCTTCCACAATCCCATCATCATGAAAATAACCTCCTAGATGGATTTAAAACCTACAAAAAATGTATATGCCTATCTTGCGGTACATCCTTTTAATCCTTTCATCTGACACATCCTATAGTCTATAAGGATCACTCCCTCCTAGCTACATCCAAATGTATATGTAAATCTATTGAATCTTTATATAATCTTCACAAGGCATCTAGGTAAGGAGATCACCTTTTCCAAAATAAGATACCTCTAAAAATTTAGGCATAGGTTGGACACTCCTTCCTTGACCTTCTTGGAATCATTTTAAGACTGTAAGGTGGTAACCAAACTTTATAGTAAGTAAAGTTACTTCAAGGATGAATATTTCTTCATTTGATGTCCAATCGAATTTTTATAGAAGTTTCTTTTGCATGTAAGTCCTTCTCTACACACGTCACTTTACTCGAATTCACTCCACTCAAGTCACTATTCCTTCTTTGTTTGCCTTACAATTATCCATTAGAGAATTGAAAAAAAAACTTAATCTGCATGGCCCATCAATTCATGACCATTCCTAAGGACGAAAGATGTGAAACTCTCTTGCTTACATACCTTCGCCTATGTTAATACCACCTTTTACATAACACTTGAAGAGTCCACTTCATGTCGCCTCTTGCTGGCACTGCCCCTAAGCCGAGTTAGCTCCTTTAGCTTCGGCCCATTATAGAGTCATTAAGGAAGAGTGTAACAGCCCGCAAATCCGTACCCTTTGAGTCAACACTATTCTACCTAAATCAACTCAAGTTGTACAGAAATACGAACCATTTGGGTTAAAGAAAAAGAGGTAGAGGAAGAAAATAGAAAACAATATCAGAATCTAACCATCGCAGCGGACTAAAATATAATAGAAAATAAATGATCTTTACTCAAAATCAAATATATCTGTTTATATATTACATCATCAGAGTACATCGATCAACGGCTCAACAACAACATACAACTAGATACAAAACAACTCAATCACAGCGGAATATATATAGAACAAGTACGGATATACGTATCGTCCTCCAGCTCGTCTCCTGAGCTCCACAGCATCACATCCTGTATTCTATAATACTCGGTCTGACCCGAGCATTACAGTTAAATAACACCCGAGTCAGTCTGGATTACCAGCGTGAGAAAATCACATCAATTGATTTTTAAAGTTTCAAAATCCTTTGAAAACAAAAGAATCTCGTAAGACCACGCCACAAATAAACATGTCGGGTTTTTACCTTACGATAGCTAAAACAATTTTTATAGAAATCCTCTGATATTATAATAGGGTCTATATACAAATACTTATAAAATAGCCGAAATTGTTACATCTATTAAATTCCAGCTACTAGCCACAAAGTGGGTAATGCAAACAAAATTCGTACAAGGCTCGTAGGAAGAATGGATTTCCAACTAATGACTAGACACTGGGGTACCACCTGTCACAGTACGGGGCCTAGATCACCGTACCGAGGATTACTCCCTTCATCCCCTGCAACACAAGGTCGGAACCATTCCTTACTGAACAGTCCCGAACAAGATAAACCCCATGGTTGGCGCGACCAACCACCCACTAAGCCGAATATATAAAAAGGGACATCTAGACCGGGGAAATATCTTGTCTTGCTTGGGCATGACCCACCTAACCTTGCTGCATATCCCCTGATTTTCAGTCATTCCCGGTTGATGAGGCTTGAGGCTAAGCGTTACCTTTTTAGAACGTTTCACTTAGAATGCCCATCGCCCTCCTGACGATGTTTCGAAAGCATTCGTCCATACAAGTCCGTCCCGGGTTCGAATGGAACCGAAGGCACTATTCCTACTACATCCATTTTGGAAATATCCTCAGGATTAGTAGCGACTAGCCCTTGCACTTCACTGCTCCATCTTCCAATCCAAAATCGTTTACACGAAACGTACAAACCGGATCGAAGTGGTTTTCGAGAAATAAATCTCGATCCCGGTCTCTTCGAAACGATCAGCGCATTTGGCCAATATAGATAGTCGGTTATTTAACTATCAATTAATATTCACAAACAACCATCAACCAATAAATAATTTTCCAAATTTTTTTTTATTAATCTCAAAAATATCTTCACAAGATATATTTCTATTTTCAATCCTTTGAAAACAGTTTCAAAACCTCATTCTTTTCAGAATCAACTTTCCCAAATATTTTATTTCTCCTCTGAAATCACCAAGCACAAAAATAGATTTTTAAAATAATTTAAAACACTTTATTTTGAAACATTTAAGTTAAAATTACTTTAATAATTTGTTAAAAATACATACTATATGAATGTTTGAAATAAGGTTATAAAACTAGATTTCTACTTTTAAAACAAAATACTAAGTTACTTCTTAATAATTACTGCTAGAATAGATTAAAGAAAATACTTACTTTAAACTTTAAATAATAGAAATAATAAATTTTTCAAAACTTGCTTTCTTTAAAAACAGCTTTACAACATTTAATTTATATTTTCAATTTTACCTTTAAAAACATGTACTTGGCCATCCAGAGAAAGTTCCAACTCAATCACTTAAATCATTTTCCTCGAAATTGATTTCCAATTTATTTTATTTGAAGTAAGTTTCTTTAATTACTCAATTCATTTCAAAAATTCATTAGTTACGGACTTATTGTTATTGTTGTTATTTTCCGTTTGATTTTAAAACTTTTAACTAAAATATACGAATGTCAGGCTTTTTCCCATTTCTTCTTTATTCCTTAAGTTAAATCTTAAATATTAAATAAATGTTTGTTTTTATTAAATAATATCATTGAACTTTCAAACTTCATTAACCTTCTGCTTATTCAAAAATTTCTTTCCATATACAGAATATTATTAATTAAAAAGTGATACAAATGAAAGTTATCACATTCTTCCTGCAGTTTCTAAAACTTTAAAAATTATAGGATTTGGAGAAGAAACGCAAAAGTTATGCACAAAATACTAGCTCAGGTTTGCATAAAACAACAGGACAGCGAGTTTGCAAGAGGTTTTCAACATTTTAGTCAACTAATTTCAGAAAATGATACAAATAAAAGTTATAGGACTTTCCGTTAGCTTTCCGGAATGACCAAGATCGTCGAATTTGGATTAACGGTTCAAAAGTTATGACTATTTTACTAAAAACATTAAACTTAGCCTGAACTTATGCATTTGCAGGACAGCGACCAAAAATTTCAATTTTAGCATAGGAAATATCGAAATCAGGCAAAATGAATAAAGCAAAAGTTTTAGCTAAGTTCCTAAGCTTTCCGGAACATTAAAATTTTCCGAATTCCGATAAGAATTGTAAAAGTTATGGATAAAACAATTCTAAGATTTGAATTTCACAACTTGTGTCATTTTGTCTCGGGACAGCGATAGATAATTACAATTTTGGCCGAGATAACATCGAAATTTTGAAAAACTCAAAACATAAAAGTTTTAAAACAAAGTCTAAGCTTTCTGGAACACCTAAATTTATCGAAATCGGTTGGGGAACGAAGAAGTTATGGCCAATTTAGTTTCAGCCTTAAGCACAGAGCTAATATTGGTTTTGCTTTCGGGATTAAAGTAGAAAGATTCAATTTTGACATAGCTAACTTCCAAATTACAGAAAACACAAAACATAAAAGTTTTAGTACATGAAATAAGCTTTCCAGAACATCCAAGAAATCGAAATTTCATTAAGGATTGAGAAAGTTATGGTTAAATTACCAAGCTGCGTTTTTGATAGAACCGAGCCATTTTTACTTATAACTATCATTTCTTCAAGAATAACATGAATACTAGAAATTTAAATAGGTTTTCTCGTCTTAAACTTGTGTATTTGACTTGACTCTTTTTGCTTAGCTTTCTCCAAGCTTTTTCACTTTATCTTACTTTTGTTTTTGCTTTGTGAAAGTATCCAAAAATAAGTGAACATTTCCACCCTTTATATAATAATTTTCAAGGCTAGTTTGGTAATTTTAGTTTTGGACACTTGTCTTCTTCTCTTTGCACAAGCTTTAGAATGTTGACACATGTCTACTTAGGTGTCTTAAGATGTTTCTACATATGGACACATGTCCTTCATTTTTTTATGCAAGCTTTATTTCATGACACATACCTTATTTGGTAATCATTTAAGGTATTTTAGAAGTGTACACCTAAGTGATATATGTGTCATAATTCTATTTCATCTTAAGATAGGTGTATGGTCCATATTATGCCACTTGTCTTCACCATGTCATGCCACTTATCCTGTACTTATACATACTTATACCTTTTGTATTATTATAAATATAAATACAATAGAGATGGTGTATACTAGAAGCTTGACTAATTAAATTATTATCAATTAAATTTTCAGCGTGTTTATATATCGTACACTCACACACTAATTCTAAAATTTGAAATCCGATAATAATTCAATATTACGGACCCAATGGAACTGGTTTCATCGAATTCTGAGACTGTGCCTCGGAAGGTTATTTTTAAATTCAATTTAAACGATTAAATTTCAAAACTGACCAATTCAATGTTAGATTCCATTTTAACACTTTTATTATATTCAATGTTATCAATATAAATTTATAAGCTTTCAAATTGTATTTTTAACAGGCTTAAAATCTCAGGTTTCATATTTTATCCAATTCAAATTATTTAATTCAACAATCTAATTGTCAAATAAATTATGATATTCGTAATTTAAGTTGAGAATTAACCTTTAAATACTTAAAATCAATTAAATATTCCGATTTTAAATGCTTGAAAATTCCGGGTCGTCACATTCCTCCCCCCTTAAAAGAATTTCGTCCCCGAAATTACTAACTAGGAAGAATGGCTCAAAACCCGTTACTTTTCCAAAACCAAACAGTTTCTAACAACTCAATAACTTACCAACTATCTCTTATAAAAGATCCATTATCTTCCTTATTAACTTCTCAACTTTCCCATAGTTTCAAACTATACTACTTGTTTAACCACTCAAGTTCAATTTAAAATCAAATTTTGAATTATCAAAATTTGTCTCAAAATTTTTCTAACTCCCTAAATTTCCGAAATTTTTTGCCAGAGTCCCCTTTGTACGGAGGAGCTTTTGCAATTTGACAAAAGAGATAAATATATATACATCGACCCACACGGTCGGAAAAACCAAAAACAATTCATATATCCTATTTTTATTGCGTAGGCGTACCTCATTTAGCATTTTAAGCAAGCAGCTTATTATTTTTAGTATCTAGCGTGACCAAAATCCAGCCAAACGGCTTCCCGGTACCTGTACTTACTCAGTTTAAACATGTAAGCGCCATATAAATGAAGTTTAACTACATTTCACTTGTTTACAATAGTTAAAACATCTGAATTCTAAAAGATACTCATACCAAACACTTTTTTGTAAGCAACTTATATAGTTTCCATGCTAATTCAATTGTTTCAATTAATTTATAAACCATTCTCATCCAATGTGAATGTTTTTCAATCCATTCGCATATAACCTCATTACTTTGAATGGTTTAAAACTCAATTGCTTACATTTAGTTTAGTATTAAGCAAATTGAACTCATATTAAATTCAATTGCTTTCAAAACCAATTTATTTTACTCCTATCCATCCAAGGCATTTTAATAACTTCAATTTACATTCAATAACAATGCATTCCTTGAAATTTGACGAGATTTATGTGGATAAATAAGCACTTGAGTTTTATAATCAATTTAAATTGACCCCAACTCAACTTACGCTTAATTCTATTCCATTTCGGATTTATTCACAATCCATATATTCTCAGTTTCATTGCATTTCAATTTCATTAACCAAACTAGTCCATTAAAACCATTAACAACTTAGGTTCTATCTCCATTACCCATTAAATTTCCTTTTTATTTTAATTCATTCACAGTCATTTATTTAGCTCGACACATTCCATTTAAATTTCATTTACAATCCATTTATTTACATTTCATTCTAGTTTATTCCAGACTATTTTATTTAGCTCGGAAACAATCCAAGTTATTTTATCCTATAACTATTTCAATGTTATGCACGATATATTCAATAGTATTTCATTCCTTATCCGCATTCATTTTAAATCCATTCTATTAACTTAAAACATGCCATTTCTTTATTGTCTTTCATTATTTCAATTCCGTAACAATTTAAATGGTTTACTATTATTTATTTAAGAATTTCATTCCATTAAATATTATCGGCAACTCACCGAATTTTATTTCAATTAAAAATCACCTTCACTTGATTTAAAACCAATCCAATATTATCAAACTTCGTTTAAGTTGAATTCAATTCAACTCTCCTTCATCTATTCCACTTAAGTCGATTTCCTTAAGCTCATTTTCATTTCACCAGCCAATTTTACTCTATTATACTAAACTTAACTCAATTGATTCCAAGGACATATCCAATCTATTTCCCTTATTGGATTTCATTTACATATTCAAACCATTACTATTTTAATCCATTTACATTTTTATTCGATATATTTCAATTATACTTAATTTGTTGACACTTCACAATAAATTTTAATTAATAACTCAAGTTCTGAATTCATTATCCATTTTCAATTTACCCCCAAAATTCATGAACTCACAATTCATTTACATTTAGTTCATTGACAATTTAAGTCAAATTTAATTTATAACTCGAGTTTTATATTCAACCTCCATTATTAACTCACAATTCAGCTTTATTCTCCATTTATTTAATTAATTGCAAGACCACTTTCAATTATATTCCCTTCACTAATGATTCAAGTCGAATTTGATTTATAACTTGAGTTTATTTCCAAACTTCACCATAAACTCACAATTCAATTTCATTAACTAATTTATTATCTAATTAGTTCTTCCCTTATTTATAATCCAATACTTGAATTATTATTATTATTATTATTTTGTTTTTTTTTGTTTTTTTGTTTTCCAAATATCATTATTTCTTAAGTTCAATATACTTTATAATCCAAGTTTGGATTTTCTTCTCATTTTTCAATTCATCAAAATATTGATTTTGGGCTTTGTATTCCATTTTCAATTTAATCAGTCACAACTTATCGTTTTACACAATTCTGTGTCATCATAAGCTTGAATATATTCATCTTTTATTTTTAACTCAAGCTTTCTATTTATTTATAGCCCAAGCATATTTTATTTCCATGGATTTTTTTTTTAACAAGTCATTCTGATTAATCTGATTCTTATCCACATTATTTCCCAGTTATCCAGGTAAAAATTTAATTTCATTTACTAACTTAATTGAATCCTGATTCCAATTCAATTTTATTTTAACTTAGTTTTATTTAATTCAATTCGATTGCAACTAAATTCGAATACAACTGGATATTATTTTCAGCTTATTCAATTTATTTTAATCCAGTTAAATTTTATTCTCCAATCCAAGTTAATTTCATTTTAACTTTTCACTTTAGATTTATATTCCATTATCCAAAGCTTAAATTTCTTCCTGATTTACACACCATTTCCATTTATGGTCAAGTTTTGAATTTGCCACACCAATCAACTCTTTCCATTAATGAATTACAAGTTCACTTCCATTTCGAGTTTAGATTGCTTACTTAAGTCCATTTCCATTTTATATTCACAAATTCAAATTATAACACTTAATAACTTAAGAATATGAACTTCGTTATGCAATTCTAAGCAATTTACATTCCACCTTATATTCAATTCATTTCTCCATCAATACGGTCAAAACTTATTTTCTAGCTTAAGTTCATTCCCTTCTTTTATATCTCACTTTACATTATCTCAATTCACATTTCATTTGAGTTTAGTTTGGGCTCATCATACCATTCAATTATTTCCCTTGCGGTTATAACTCCATTTCTTTATTTATAAGCTCACCCAAATCAATTTAATTCTAAGTCCAATTTATTTAACTTATCCAAGTTATATTCAAATTTTCTACTTACTTCAATATATTTTATTCACCTCTAATTACTCAAGTTAAATTTTTAATTCCAAGATTAAAAATTTCATTTCTTCCTTCTATTTATTATCAACTTCACTTAATTAATTCAATAGTTAATTTATTTTAACTTTACACATTATTTAATTAGAATTTTCCGAGAATTCATTTTACCCGGTTTTTATTTCCCAAAACCATTTTGAAATATATCAAATATATACCTATGTGGTATATCAAATCAAAACTCAAGATTTTCCAAAACAACTTGTTTATACCAAAAAAAATTTCTCATTTTGACATCTCCAAAACAACTGTTATACCCAACAAGTCTAAACAATATCACCAAGTACTAGGGAAGCAATCCATCACTTAAGAAACTCGAAAATGAATTCTAATGATGTGGCCAACATCATCAGGATTATTTTCCAACGACTGAAGTGAGTTCAATGCTTCTTACTTTCTCAAATTTATTTCAAAACAGTTGCCATTCGAAAATACTTCCCAAATCAACATTTCATTATCGCCTTCAACCACATGGGAAAAATATTACCAAACATTTCCAAGATTTTAAATTTCCCACCCTTATTCTTAATGCATTTAAAAACCTTTCTAAAACTCCCGAGTTTAAATTCTGGTTTAATTTAAATTTAGTTATTCTCTTTTGTATAATTTATACTTACAGAATTTATTTGGTTATAACCATTTCAAATTTCAGATTAACTTTAGATTCTTATTTGATTTTTAATATTAGCAACCAAACATCCAAATATATATAATGTCAGAAAATTATTCCTTTTATATCAAAATATAATTTTGGGTAAAATTATTTCATTTACCCACTTTAAAAACAATACTACGTCAGTTTATCTTGTTCAAGAGTTTAGAAACCCCTATCGATACGGTTGTACTTCCCGTACCGACCAGAATTCATAAACACTCAACCGATAAGTCAACACGGTATAAAAACAATTTTATATTCACTAACAAGTACGCTCTCATATCTATTAATACGCTCAACTCATTATAGAGTACTATCGACTCTGTTTAATGAGTAATTTCCCCACCAAAGCCTAGGTTGTCGCCAACCTAAGCTCTGATACCAACTGTAACAGCCTGCAAATCCGTACCCTTTGAGTCAACACTATTCTACCTAAATCAACTCAAGTTGTACAGAAATACGAACCATTTGGGTTAAAGAAAAAGAGGTAGAAGAAGAAAATAGAAAACAATATCAGAATCTAACCATCGCAGAGGACTAAAATATAATAGAAAATAAATGATCTTTACTCAAAATCAAATATATCTGTTTATATATTACATCATCAGAGTACATCGATCAACGGCTCAACAACAACATACAACTGAATACAAAACAACTCAATCACAGCGGAATATATATAGAACAAGTACGGATATACGTATCGTCCTCCAGCTCGTCTCCTGAGCTCCACAGCATCACATCCTGTATTCTATAATACTCGGTCTGACCCGAGCATTACAGTTAAATAACACCCGAGTCAGTCTGGGTTACCAGCGTGAGAAAATCACATCAATTGATTTTTAAAGTTTCAAAATCCTTTGAAAACAAAAGCATCTCGTAAGACCACGCCACAAATAAACATGTCGGGTTTTTACCTTACGATAGCTAAAACAATTTTTATAGAAATCCTCTAATATTATAATAGGGTCTATATACAAATACTTATAAAATAGCCGAAATTGTTACATCTATTAAATTCCAGCTACTAGCCACAAAGTGGGTAATACAAACAAAACTCGTACAAGGCTCGTAGGAAGAATGGATTTCCAACTAATGACTAGACACTGTGGTACCACCTGTCACAGTACGGGGCCTAGATCACCGTACCGATGATTACTCCCTTCTCCCCTGCAACACAAGGTCGGAACCATTCCTTACTGAACAGTCCCGAACAAGATAAACCCCATGGTTGGCGCGACCAACCACCCACTAAGCCGAAATATATAAAAAGGGACATCTACACAGGGGAAATATCTTGTCCTGCTTGGGCATGACCCACCTAACCTTGCTGCATATCCCTTGATTTTCAGTCATTCCCGGTTGATGAGGCTTGAGGCTAAGCGTTACCTTTTTAGAACGTTTCACTTAGAATGCCCATCGCCCTCTTGACGATGTTCCGAAAGCATTCGTCCATACAAGTCCGTCCCGGGTTCGAACGGAACCGAAGGCACTATTCCTACTACATCCATTTTGGAAATATCCTCAGGATTAGTAGCGACTAGCCCTTGCACTTCACTGCTCCATCTTCGAATCCAAAATCGTTTACACGAAACGTACAAACCGAATCGAAGTGGTTTTCGAGAAATAAATCTCGATCCCGGTCTCTTCGAAACGATCAGCGCATTTGGCCAATATAGATAGTCGGTTATTTAACTATCAATTAATATTCACAAACAACCATCAACCAATAAATAATTTTCCAAATTTTTTTTTCCTTAATCTAAAAAATATCTTCACAAGATATATTTCTATTTTCAATCCTTTGAAAACAGTTTCAAAACCTCATTCTTTTCAGAGTCAACTTTCCCAAATATTTTATATCTCCTCTGAAATCACCAAGCACAAAAATAGATTTTTAAAATAATTTAAAACACTTTAATTTGAAACATTTAAGTTAAAATTACTTTAATAATTTGTTAAAAATACATACTATATGAATGTTTGAAATAAGGTTATAAAATTAGACTTCTACTTTTAAAACAAAATACTAAGTTACTTCTTAATAATTACTGCTAGAATAGATTAAAGAAAATACTTACTTTAAACTTTAAATAATAGAAATAATAAATTTTTCAAAACTTGCTTTCTTTAAAAACAGCTTTACAACATTTAATTTATATTTTCAATTTTACCTTTAAAAACATGTACTTGGCCATACAGAGAAAGTTCCAACTCAATCACTTAAATCAATTTCCCCGAAATTTATTTCCAATTTATTTTATTTGAAGTAAGTTTCTTTAATTACACAATTCATTTCAAAAATTCATTAGTTACGGTCTTATTATTATTGTTGTTATTTTCCGTTTGATTTTAAAACTTTTAACTAAAATATACGAATGTCAGGCTTTTTCCCATTTCTTCTTTATTCCTTAAGTTAAATCTTAAATATTAAATAAATGTTTGTTTTTATTAAATAATATAATTGAAGTTTCAAACTTCATTAACCTTCTGCTTATTCAAAAATTCCTTTCCATATACAGAATTTTATTAATTAAAAAGTGATACAAATGAAAGTTATCACATTCTTCCTGCAGTTTCCAAAACTTTAAAAATTATAGGATTTGGAGAAGAAACGCAAAAGTTATGCACAAAATACTAGCTCAGGTTTGCATAAAACAACAGGACAGCGAGTTTGCAAGAGGTTTTCAACATTTTAATCAACTAATTTCAGAAAATGATACAAATAAAAGTTATAGGACTTTCCGTTAGCTTTCCGGAATGGCCAAGATCGTCGAATTTGGATTAACGGTTCAAAAGTTATGACTATTTTACTAAAAACATTAAACTTAGCCTGAACTTATGCATTTGCAGGACGGCGACCAACAATTTCAATTTTAGCATAGGAAACATCGAAATCAGGCAAAATGAATAAAGCAAAAGTTTTAGCTTAGTTCCTAAGCTTTTCGGGACATTAAAAATTTCCGAATTCCGATACGAATTGTAAATGTTATGGATAAAACAATTCTAAGATTTGAATTTCACAACTTGTGTCATTTTGTCTCGGGACAGCGATAGACAATTACAATTTTGGCCAAGATAACATCGAAATTTTGGAAAACTCATAACATAAAAGTTTTAAAACAAAGTCTAAGCTTTCTGGAACACCTAAATTTATCGAAATCGGTTGAGGAACGAAGAAGTTATGGCCAATTTAGTTTCAGCCTTAAGCACAGAGCTAATATTGGTTTTGCTTTCGGGATTACAGTAGAAAGATTCAATTTTGACATAGCTAACTTCCAAATTACAGAAAACACAAAACATAAAACTTGTAGTACATGAAATAAGATTTCCAGAACATCCAAGAAATCAAAATTTCATTAAGGATTGAGAAAGTTATGGTTAAATTACCAAGCTGTGTTTTTGATAGAACCGAGCCATTTTTACTTATAACTATCATTTCTTCAAGAATAACATGAATACTAGAAATTTAAATATGTTTTCTCGCCTTAAACTTGTGTATTTGACTTGACTCTTTTTCCTTAGCTTTCTCCAAGCTTTTTCACTTTATCTTACTTTTGTTTTTGCTTTGTGATAGTATCCAAAAATAAGTGAAATTCAAGGCTAGTTAGGTAATTTTAGTTTTGGACACTTCTCTTCTTCTCTTTGTACAAGCTTTAGAATGTTGACACATGTCTACTTAGGTGTCTTAAGATGTTTCTACACATGGACACATGTCCTTCATTTTTTTATGCAAGCTTTATTTCATGACACATACCTTATTTGGTAATCATTTAAGGTGTTCTAGAAGTGTACACCTAAGTGATATATGTGTCATAATTCTATTTCATCTTAAGATAGGTGTATGTTCCATATTATGCCACTTGTCTTCACCACGTCATGCCACTTATCATATACTTATACATACTTATACCTTTTGTATTATTATAAATATAAATACAATAGAGATGGTGTATACAAGAAGCTTGACTAATTAAATTATTATCAATTAAATTTTCAGCGTGTTTATATATCGTACACTCACACACTAATTCTGAAATTTGAAATCCGATAATAATTCAATATTACGGACCCAATGGAACTGGTTTCATCGAATTCCGAGACTGTGCCTCGGAAGGTTATTTTTAAATTCAATTTAAACGATTAAATTTCAAAACTGACCAATTCAATGTTAGATTCCATTTTAACACTTTTATTATATTCAATGTTATCAATAAAAATTTATAAGCTTTCAAATTATATTTTTAACAGGCTTAAAATCTCAGGTTTCATATTTTATCCAATTCAAATTATTTAATTCAACAATCTAATTGTCAAATAAATTATGATATTCGTAATTTAAGTTGAGAATTAACCTTTAAATACTTAAAATCAATTAAATATTCCGATTTTAAATGCTCGAAAATTCTAGGTCGTCACAAAGAGGTGGAGCTAACTGACTACACATCCTCGGAAGATGAAGAAAAGGGTATGGATATAGGAGGAGAAGATGGAGAGGAAGATGACAGAGAAGAAGGACAAGAAGAAGAAGAAAGAGAAGAAGGACATGAATCAGCTATGGAGAATGCTGAAGAGAAAGGAATCTCAACTTTTGCTCCACAACTGAAATGACTATGACGAGGACCTCCTTCCATGAGCTAGCGCCAGAGCCCAGCCATAGCTAATTCGGAGAGTCACCATCGGTCTTTGCTCATGATGACGTCTATGGCTCGTTTCCCAACATAAGGACCGTTGTCCTTTAAGGGTATGACTTCAACACTTTTGAGTTTGCAGACCCTATTAGTGATTGGGTCGATATACCCTTTCTCCCCCACCGAGGGTAAGGCTGCCTCCTCGACATTACAAACCGAGCCTAGTCAGTATAATTAATAGTTTATACTAACATTACAATTAGGATCACAAGCATACACACTCTACATGCACTTCTTCCAATCTTCCAAGTAGTAGTCATATTATTTTCTTTATTTCAGGTACCCTAGGCAGATCAAATAAATTCTTCGTGCATCTTGGCAAGAAATCTATAGGGTGCATCCTAGTATGCCATTCTAGTTCCCAAACTTGTTATACCTTCCTAGTGAATCTCAAAGAGAAATAGAGGAAAGAAGAAAGGAGGAGTACGAAAGTCAGCATCAAGATTGCAATTAAGACAATAGAGAGCGCTGTCAATCTCATAGGGGTTCCAGTTCTCAACATTCTAGAAGGTGATCTCCACTTAGTAGCTCTTAAGATCCTTATTCTAATAGAAGCCATTCTCTGACAAGGCGAAGTCCTTCACCTTCTCCAACCTCTTGAGTTCCTACTACCGGCTCCATTCCCACATGTCATGCTCTTGTTCCCACTTCTTAGGGAATGATTGATGTTTTCATTCCACCTTGCCCGATACCTCATAGGCCAAAGATTTCACACTATGCTTCTACCACATCTTCTACTTCTCATCCTCATAAGCATAGGAAGGAAATACCTGCTATCACCATAACTACTCCTCTTATGTGTAGGTATTAACCTGTTTGGCAGCTGGTGAAATGGGAAAATTTCAAAAAATTCTATATCTAGATTATAAATGGCCAATGAAATCTATGAACTAGCAATAGACCCGATTTATATATGTTACAATAAAATCATATTTTATTTTAAAATATTTATATTTATAGAATTAATCAAATTAACTAAGTTTATTTAACATTTGGTTTGAATATATCATATTTATTCACGGCACAACATGATAACATAAAATATACATCACACTTTAATTATATTGTAAGTATGATATATGTAGATGTGTGTGTGTGTACATACATATTTGTATATAAGTGTGTGTGCAGCGTGCACTTGTGTATAATTTAGGTAAGTATTTTAGTTCTATCATTTAGGTATATGAAAGATCATGTTGTTATATATGAGATATAAAATAATAGATCATAAGTGCGATATTTGTGTAATTAGTTAGAAGTTTTGTTTTACCACCTTTGGGTATGTGAAACATCATATGGAAATAAATGATGTATACTGCAAAGAAAGACATTTGGCTGACATGATAATGTGACTTAAAATTAATATAACATCCAAAATATAGTGAATAAAATAAATGAAATTTATACGTAATGTGGTAATATAAAAAAATAGAGATAAAATAAGCGAACAATATATGTGTATGCACACATGCGGATATTGGGATTATATCCATTGTATGTATGTATGTGTATGTAGGCCTTTAAATGGTACGGGTTTTGGCTGAACCCAGTCCGAACATGCCCTATATATGTGGGTATGAGTATTGAGTCCAACTACCCAGTTCCGAACCAGTTACTACTAGGGTAGGGTATGGTTTAGTCAAAATCCGGGCCCTTTTATTGCCCCGATTAATAGTTTTCCGTAGTTTCTAAACATGATCGTGTATGTTATTTTTTACGCTTTTTTTATTTGCATGTAAATGTTTTTGTACACTATTATTGTGAACTTAGCTACATCACCAACCAATTTATATGTTGACAATTATTTGTTTATATATTTTATAAAAATTGCAAGTTTAAGATATGGTTTTAAAATAAGTATCATTAGTTAGGTATATGGGTATTACCTGGCAGACTTCAAAAGTTGTTGTCTCATTTAAATTAGTTTTAACATAAAGTGGCTCGGGTCTACGTTTTAAGATACCCAGACTGAACCCGGCCTATTGACACATGTATGTATATGTATGTATGTATATATCCATGTGTGCATGTATAAAATATGTTGCCTCATTTAAATTAGTCTTAATATCACGTATCTAAATGTGATGTTAAACAATGAAAACAATGTACAACATACGTTTGAAATCAACTTATTTATGAAGTATGTAGTTACCTCGACTAATTGAGAGGTGCTATTTTATATTGAAAACCTAATAGATTAAAACTGACTAAATTGAAACTTAGTTTAAACAAGGTCAAATATATTTTATGTTCAAATTTAAAAACAGATATGACAATTCAAAACCACATGGATTTAAAATAAGATACATAAACATGAATATCGTATGTTCTAAATAAATCATAAATTTTCTATTTTATTTCATAAACAATAACGTAAAAACAAAACCACATGAATTAAATCTAATATATATATATATATATATATATATATATATATATGAAATTGGATCAGGGTTGAATAATGTGAATGAATAGTATAAAATATAATTAAACCTGAATAGATCTTGCTCTTTATAACACCATGATTTATGAATAATCTCCTAGATTACTTAAATCAGCACCTGATACTACTAGAGTCAATCGAACCACTTTATTTTAATTTTTGTTTGATGGAGCATGGGTGTAAATGAATTTGGACCAAAGGATAGAAGGGATAGAGGTAGCACCCAAAATGGAGAAGGAAGAAGAATGGAATGAATATGGAAGGTTTGGCATTTAAAGAGAGAAAATGAGAAAAGACCTTCCACCTTCCTCGCTTAAAAACTCCACTTTTATCTATTTCTAAAATCCAGTCCATTTTACCCATGTTTCTTTGATCATATATGGTCCCTTATGGACCAAAAGGACAAGCCTATTTGAATAATTGTTCATATTTAAAGCCTGTTTAAATATATATTGATATTATTTATCAATATATGCACATATAACATTTATATATACATCTAAATAATTGCTAATAGCAGCCAAATTTTTTCCAGAAGCTACCTTACTTACTAATGACATCAAACATCAAATACATTAATAATTAATACTTCTTAAATATTAATTAATTTATAACACTTTGTAAACTAATTAAATCATGTGGTATTTCAAAGAATTCATAAATACGGTTGTTTGACAAAGAGATGTGAATTTAGTTAGCAATTAATATTAATCAAATATTAACGTTCACAAGTCACCTTAGGTAAAAGTGTGATAGTTTGGTCAAATTCCTCGCTTATGGATCTTTATCGTAAAATCATATTTTACAGCGCCTTAAGCAGTATTAATAGTGACAATAATTTACGGAGTTCTCTTCGTCAACACTATGTCACTTCAGGATATATGGAGTTCGGTCTTGGTCAAAACTCTAATAATATCGGCATTCAACTTAATCAGTCATAAGTAAAGTCCTTGGTTCAATAATAACATTTATTATTAATCATAACCGGAGATTTTCACTTTGTGCTGACTATAGTTGACCGTAATACTTACCTTATTAAACCAAAGGGGTGAATTACCATTGAACAATGTTGACTTCCTACACTTCCACTCAGACCTAAATATAAAAGAACTTCGTAATTTAACTATAATCAAAGTAGAGTATCTATGTAGAAGTTCCACAATATTTCTTAAGTCGAGAAAATTGTGTGACATCATCACAATGAAATTTCCTATTTGACCTAGTTGTTATAAACCAGCTGTAAACTTTCACTCGAGCGATTTCATAAATACCTAATCATTATGAGTATGTAATCCCTTGGTGTCCCTAGTAACACAAAGTAATGCACTACACAAAATTTGGATACTCTAATCTCAATGGATGTATTGCTATCCTTTCTCGAAACATCTTGAGCAAGAATATTTAAAATAAAATGTTATTTATATTGTGACTAATTACTCACGATTGTAATTATTTGTAATGGTAATCACATAACATTTTATTTAATAATTTTTGTATTGATATTCTTTTAATTAAATATATCATTATATAAAAAAGTATATAATATGATTCAAAAACTTTTTTTTTTGAAAATGGTACTTTATATACAACAAATCATTGTGACAACATATCACATGTCAATAAACGTTCGAATCACGCTAGGCAAGTTTCGAACTTGTGACCTCTCGCACCAAAGCCAAATCACTTAACCACTGGGACAATGGTGCTAGTCATTCAAAAACTTTATTATGAATAAGATTGATTAGAGTGTTAGATATATATAATAAATTACATAATTGTCTTTAGGAAATACCACTAACTCTCTCAATCTCTCATTCACGCTTGAGGTAAATTATGGAAATTTAATCTTATTCTTTCGATTAATTTTCTTAGAAATGACCAAGCTAGTCACTTAGTGAATAGATTTGCTACATTGTTTTACTATCTATTCTGTTAACTAAATGTCTCTATCTTTGATAAATTTCCTTTATCATGTGAACTTTCGAAGTTTGTGTCTAGACATTTTGTGACCCATGGGTTCTTCTATGATTTGTATCGTGGCATTTTTGTCATATAACAATATCGTGGGATTCTAAACATTTGGAATCACCCCTAACTCAAATATAAATTTATGCACATACATACATTGTGTTATTGTAGCGCTTGTTGAAGGCGATGTACTGAGCCTATTGGTTGAATTAGCCACAACCTCTCATTTAGAACATTTCTAACTTAAAGCTTCTTAACTAAGGTTGAACATGAATTTAGGACTAACATACTATGCTCAATATCACTCATGAAGTTCGAGTCCAAATACTCCTTCATGAGGAGTTTATTATTTCCAAAACCAATTCTCTAGTATTTCATAAATACTCAAAAATAATCTTAAATTCCATTTAGCGCTCTTGATTTAGTTTTGATATTTTCTTATTATACCAATTACATGAGTGAATTACGATATAACAGACAACATAGCATGTAGGATAGTTCATATTGTTGATGTATAATGAATCCATCTCATATGATCCACATTAAACATTTAGTATAGTGTTCTATATATCATTAGGGATAATCCCAATATCCTTTTATACTGATTATAAAAGATGTTATTTTCAAATCCAATATTAAGGATTAAACAATCAAACTAAAACACAACTTTTAACGTGGGTACATTGTTAAAAATCGATAGCACGTTATTCAAGTATAACTTTAGAAATATTTTAGTACCTTTTAATATTCTTTCTTACAAACATACACTTCCCCTGCATTTTGATTGCAAATCAAACTGTTAAATTTTTCTACCAAAATATTTGCTCGATTATGATGTTTATCGAATGATTGTATTGTATCAATTATTAGATCCCTTCCAATACTTACAAACTCAATTATGCCTCATACTAATTTCATGACATTTTGAATATTATGTGCGAACAATCTATTCTAAATCATTATTTTGAATTTTTGTTTCAATATTGATGTACCAAAAACCAAAATAATATTGGACGATAATTTTTCATGCAGAATCCAAATTGATTTAAACATGTTGACCATCAAATCCATTGTGCTAATTTTAATAATCAAAATTTATGAGGTTATTCTCATCTATATTTCTTAGTATATTCCAACTGCTATAGTCTTCCTTTTGAAGACACGTTTGCGACCGATGGATCATATCCTTCGGGTATAACTTTTAAAATCATATTTCGGTAATGTACATGGAATCCATTTTGGATTTAAAGCGTTGTGCCATAAGGTAGAGTCCATATTCTTCATGGCATGCTGGCAACTAAGGAAATTATTATAACTAATAATCTTTCTTCTCTACATTGATAAAAAACTCATAGTTTCCCCTTAATGTATGATAATTTTTGCTGGACATTCTAATGTGTCATAGTCATTCTAAGCTTGTTAATGTATTTCATCTTATGTAATCAATTTCCATGTTATTTTCCTTGAATCGTATCCAAGTCCATTGTACTACCACTAATTTCTAAAATAAATTCCTTTATCATAAAGGTGGCATTTATTGAAACAACAATTGTTTCTTATTACAACCGAATAGGAATTTAAACACATTTTATGGATTGCCTTTATACTTAGATAAAACAAATCTAGCTTTAAGTCTATGAAACTTATGTCCATAATATAAATTAGACAACAACATAGTATAAATTATTAAAGATCGGGGTTTCTTACCCATTCATATATGAATATGATCTCATAAACTATGCTTTGGGTGAAATTAAATTTAATATATGTACTTACTCTTAAGTACATATCTTTACATAAAGAAGTTAGCTAAACTTCACACATCATCAATCATACTATGTCCAACAAAGTCGGATTGCTCCTTACATTATTATGCGTAATACGAAGGAATGATTGAGATTGAATCTTATTCGATTTTAGGTACATTTGGAACTATTCCCAATATACTAACATATTTGATCAAATAGAATTGTTTTATATTCTATGAAATTACCATAGACATAGAACTTGTGTATGACATACCCACGTTCGTGACTGTGATAACTCATAAGTGAATTTAACAAAGTAAGTGGATCCGTTTTAGTATCATTAGACTTTGGAAGGTATGTATTACATATCAATCCAAAGAGTTCATTAACTGTTTTGTCACTCCCATTGAATGGGTGCTTTAGCCTTAATCTTTTGAGATACCATATGATTCATGTTCATATAATTAAATAATTATTTCTTAATGATATGACATAGTATACACTTCTGAAGTAATTATAAAAATTAAGGTAGTTCTATATTTTCTACAGCTAATACATCATTTTTTTATGAAAATAAATACCATTATTATGGATGTATTTTACAACGGATATGCACAATATTCATACTAAAATAATGTTATATCTATATTCAGTTAGACTACTTAAAAAAGTAATTATTTTATAAATAATATTTGGTATATATACAAAGACAATCTTTTATAAACTGATGCATCCACTAATAAGTGTCATATGGTATGCTCATACTATTTCTACCATTACAATAACATGGCAAGAAATATGAAGCTCCATTTAATCACTTATCATGTGCAATTTATTTCATCCACTATAAATAGTTTGCAGTCTAGAGTTTTAGATCAAATATCTTGAACTCAAAGAAATAACTGCCATAGAAAATAATTTTCTATATGGGAATACATTAGGAATAGGAATCACATTTCTCATTCTATATTAAGTATCTACTGGTATTTTATACAATTCTCATTTTTGATGTCCATGAAGCACAGTTAACCATTCACTCACTTCATCCAACATATACCTATGTTACATCCACTCCCCTGAATTCGCTTTTCATTCCAAATGGTCGAACCATTCAAACAAAAACCCTTACTACATGACTACATCAAACTCTTCACTAAAATGCATTTGGACATCCTTAACACTTAAAGATATTGTATAATTTTCTCTATGGTAAACTGATCAAACAAACATTATAGTGCTTGACTTTCTAGGCGTGTATAGTAGTTTTGGTCTGTGTTGCTTCTAACAGAACAAGATATTCGTTATACTCAATCATATTGAACATATAATCCTGAAATACGGATTACTACTCATTTCAAGTGAAACATTTCATTAGGATTGCGTATAACATGAAAATGACTATCCACCATAATCCTTTTGTATGTGCTCGAATATGGATCATATATCCATATTCTTATATTGCTTTAAGTTCAAAACTCACAAATGACAACTAACAGTCTTAGACAAATAAATACTTAAGTGATCATGGTATAAACATATTTAGTAATTGTTTAATTTAGCTCTTGCATAGGCCTTGAAGTGACTGCATGCAAAAAGATTTATTAGTAAATATATTTTATAATTCATTTTAATCCTAATTCGGTTCACTTTTGTATTCTAATTGATAAACAACTTTATCGGTTTCATTAGTTGCATAAATGTAGTGAAGTAGATTATTTAACTTTGTATAACATATGTTCTCACAATACTTGAAAGGTTACTTGTAATCATTTAATCTTTTAATAAGGCTCCTACTTCATTTTTATATTCCTCAAAACAATAAGATATATATAGAAACCTTTCGACTTCTCTAGTGAGTGTTACGACTCGCCTTGTTTCAAATTCTGACCTATAGTTTACACATCAAATCTTAGCCTACAAGCCATAAATAACTCTTTATCAGTTTTATCATATATAATGCCTAACCATGGCCTTTTCCCCAACCTTGATCTTGACCTTGAGTAAATGAACATTATGTTACTTTAGGATGTATAGAGTCTAGTATTGGTCAAAATTCCAATATTATCCATACTCAACTTGATTAATTAATAAACAAAGTCCTTGGTTTAATAATAAGACCTATTATAATCCTTCCTACTCTAGTTAGAAATTTTGACTTTGAGAGGACTACAGTTGATTGTGTTACTAACCTCATACAACCAAGGAGATGAATTATCTATTGAATATTGCTTCACTTCTTACGCTTCTACTCAAACCCAACAATAGTCGCTCGATGGTCCCATGCCCTAATTTAACTATAATCAAAATGGATTATCCATGTATAAGTTCCGCAGTATTCTCAAGTCAAGAGAATAGTTTAATATCGCACATTGAGATTTCTTGTATAACCTAATTGTTATCAACCGCTAGGAAACTCCATTGTGATCCAATTAGTATGAGTATGTAATCCTTTTGTGCCCTTAGTAGCCATAAGTAATACACTACCTAACATTTTAGAGCCTGCATACTCTGACCTCAACAGATGTGTTGATATCCTTTCCCAATGATTAGGAATATTATATAAAAAAGTTAGTTTATATTGAGATTGATTACTCATGATTACAATTATTTGCAATTATAACTAAATTACGTTTTGTTTAAATATTTTCTTATTAATATACGTTAAATTAATTATATTATAATATAACAGGAAATAAACACCTCCATTTCGAACAAGATTGATTATTGATTTAGATATATGTAACAAATAACATAATTGCCCCTTAGGCATACCATAAATTATCTCACGATGGCCTCTTTAGCCACTCCTCCATCGCTCATGCATCTCCAATACCCTGACATGGATTTAATTGGGGTCCAATTCAACTAAAACCCCATCAACATTCCAACGAGGACTTGGAAATGGGAATGTATCTTTATACAACTATAGCGGACCATTATAAAACATAGAGAAAGCTTGCAAAGTGAAACGTTAATATCAATAGGAAGAACTGCCCCAATGCTGAAATGCTTTAGAAAGAATCAATGATCGATGAGAAAATTAAAAAGAACCAACTTGAACAGCTTGAGAAGGATGATAAGGACTTAGAATTGAAAGAGAAAGCTTTTGGAAAAGAGGAGAAGGAGGATCAAGTTAATGCCCAAAAATTAAGGAATAATATCTCCGTGCTTGATAGGCTAATGGAGACGGCTCATATCTACAATAATTAGTTGGTGAAAGCTAAAGATACACTTTTGACCAAAATTGACGTCACCACCCTACAACTCAATACTTCCACCACAGAGATTACCAAACATCAAATCATGATCCAAAGGCTAGAGGATGAGGCCAAGCAATTTGTTGTGCTTTAGGCTATAGTGGTTTCTGATTTGAAAGGGAAGACCAATTCTTGAGGATTGATTTATTAAGATTGAAGCTCACCTCTTCCAAACTGATTAGAATTATGAGGACTATAAGGAGGAGGTGTTGGAAAATAAAACATTCAATGTTATGTCATTGTTGTCATAACGGCAAGCCTTGGATGGGTTTATGAAACCTACCCTTAAGTCCTTGTCGAAGTATATGATGAAGTAGTAAGATAAGAAAAGGAGAAAGTCGGGAAAGAATTCAATGAAGAAGATCTTAAGGAAGCTGTCTCTGAAGAGGAAGATCTAAAGGCCCTTGTAGAGGAAAGGGCACTACGGGATGCTAAAGTCAAAGCTAAATAGATGCTAATTAAGGCTCCGTTGACTCTCGCTTGGAGGGGACAGCGGAAGGCGTTCATGATCCTACTTCTAAGGAGCCTTAGTTGCAAATTCCCACATATGCAGCAGCTAGCTCTAAGGGCCTCGTGATTCCTATGTTTATTCAACCACCATATACTTCTAGTGCTACTATAAAGGGCTATGACCTTGACTTTCCCTAGCTCTACACATCTGTCTCAGTCGATCCCACACATCCCTAGTTCCTAAAGAAAGTATATGGTTCCATTTTCCACTAAGCTCAATTCTCCTTCTGTAGGAATATCCTTGAAATCTCTTCTACTATGGACGTGCAGTGAAGGCATAGCTAATCTTTACCATTCTATCTGCCGGTAGGGTTCCAACTCAATTCAAATGCTAAACAGATTGGTGCTTTGAAGGATACAAATGACCTGAACACTTACATAAATAGGGACGAAGAAGTGGTCATCATTGGCGTCTCGGGGTCCAAACCTTCTATGGGGCCAACCATCTCAAATCCACTATGAAGCACTTTTAAGATCAAGATTGAGCTTGGTCTGAACAATCCTCTTCCATCCTAGTCTATTTCCATTCTAGTGCCATCTTCTCTTCGGTGCCAACTACTACTCCACATACCTTTGGGATTATTCAATTATCTAAGTAGAAGCCTATCATATTAGTTGGTAAAGATCCTTTAACCACTGAAGAAGACATCATGCCTGTGGAAAGAAGTATGTCATCTAAGTCCAAGCGCTAGAAGAGATAGACAACCGAACCAAAGAAGGCTGGAAATGGAGGAAAGAAGTGAAAGCTCTAGTCACTTCTTTGAAGATCTTGCCTTTTGGTCTTTATCATTTTTTTTTACTTCTAATGTACATAGACTATGGTTGTTGTAACGACCGGTAATTTTGGATAGTTAAAATTTGTTGATTTAGTGAGATTTTGTGACTTAATGTTGGAATAAATAAAAATTTATGATTTAATAATAAGAATATAACCGGAATAAAATGGAATAGTATTAATTTACGGTAATTGATAATTGCATTGAATGTAATTCCAATTAATCGAAATTATCAAAAAGTTATAATTGGATATAGATTGTAAATTAATTTTAGTAATGTATGTAGTAATGGATAATTGGATTAAAAGAACAATTGATAATTTAAATGTTGATTAATTATGAAATAATGTGTAATTAATTGAATAAAATTAGTGTTGTAGTAGTAATTATAAAACTTGTCGTGGATAATAAACTTATAAAATGGACAAAAAGCTAATGGTGACAATTATTTTATGTTACCTATTTATTTAGCATGTTAAATTAAAATTGAAAATCAATTGCAATTAATTCACTTAATTAGTGCAGATAAGGTAGGTTAAATTGATAATTGTAGAATGTTAATTTAATAAATGTAGCCAATGAAAATTTTATTCTTAATATGACAATTGATTGAATAAAAAGAATTGAAATCAAGTTTGATCAATTTATTGGAATTTAAATTATAATAAATGGAATTATTGCGATTAAATATAACAAAATGCTACGTTAATGAAAACTAAGAAGATAATGGTAAAGTATTAGTGTAATAAAATATAAACAAATGATAATTATGTTTGTAGAGTAATAATTGACTGAATAAAAAGATGAAAAGGCAAATAAATGGATTTATTGGAATTTAAAGTAATAATTACTGTATTTATTTCAATTGAAATTAAACACTGTAATTAGTAAAATAATTGACATTGAATTAATATGTAAATTTTGTTTTAGATTATTGTATATATCCAAGTAATCAAAAATGATGAAATTTGTTGGTCAATAAATTTGAAATGAAAAATAAATGATTTAATTAATTCAATAATAAATTATTTAATTAATGTGAAATAGCCATCTTGACCATTGTCTTGGATTTCAATGAAATCGGTTTCATCGGATCCGTAACGGTGAATTATTGTAGCATTTCAAGTTTCGTAACGATCGGACTTGTCGTTTGATCATACGGACTCGAAACATCTAGAAATCGATTTAATTGAAATCAATTTGAAATAAGATGATTTTAAAGCCAGTTTCTTTATATGACGGAATTATGACTTGAAACCTATTCCATTGAATTTAGAATTATCGAAAACATCTATTTTGATATATGGGATGACGCATTTTCGTTTCGGAGTCGAAACGGGCTTTTCGGGCTATTTATTGTTTCAATCCAAATCCAAGCTGGTCCGTTCCTTTCTATTTTCAAATCTACCAATATATAGGCCGTTATAAACCCTAATTTTTCTGATACTCTCATTGATGTACGTACAAATTCTTTTTACTTCTATCTTCTCAATGGCAGCAATTAGTTACATTACAAACCTTACAATTCGATCTCCAAATTCAAATCAAAATTCAAAATCTCCAAAACCCAATCATATTATATACAGTTTTGAAGCTCTTGACGAGCATAACTCACTGCAATTATTCATTTCTCGAATCGAATCATTTTTTGTCCTGAAATCAATGTTTTGTTCTCGGTCGTTCATAGGCCATCGCCTCGTTTAACGGTGGATCTACGTCTTGGAGTCGATCGCGGGGCATAGGCACATAGAGGTGATGATTAGGTTCCATCCATGCAGCTACTTGGCTTCATGAGTGATTGGAGATGCCTGGAAATTTGCGAGAAGTGGCGGCGGCCGCATTTGGACAGAGGTGGTTCCAGGGGTTGTCGAGGTTGCGCGACCCAGACGTGGATGTAGCTTAAGGAGCTTAGGTCGACAGCGTCGCCTGATCTAGGTGTAGGCGAAGGAGGTGGCGGTAGTAATAGATGAACGATGGTTTCTTTGTTCGATCGCGATATCCTAGAGTTTTCGGTCGCACAAAAATGCTAGTGACGTGGCCGCTTCATAATGGGTAAGTCTCTTTTATTTTATTTAAATTTCATTTTCAAACCGTCTAACGACTATAACTCTTGCATACAAACTCGGATTCACGCGCGGTTTGATCTGTTGGGATCATATCGGAATTTCAAACATTTTGATGCTAGTTTGGATGAATTCTGAGAATGTTCAATTTTGAGCCCTATTTTGGATTTCAAATCGATTTGCTCAAAGGTGAGTGTTTTAACCCACTCATAACTGCTAAACTATCTTATGTTAGTTAAATTAAATTTATGATGTGATTCGAAATTTATTAATTGATGTTTGGTATGTTTAAATTTTCATTCTAGTTAAATTTGACTTTTATTGCATTTAATCATCGTTTAATTTAATATTGAATTTAATAGTCAATTTAAATGCTTGTTAATGATAATCAATTATTTATTGATGTTTATTGGTTGATTTGGATGATGATTGTGATGTATGTTTGATTGTCGATATTGGATGAATGGATGTTGTATTTTTTTACGTTGTAACACTACAAGTTCCCTATGGGTTGAAATGATAAATACCCAAATGATCTATAGATTAGGGAAAAATCGTTATGGGTTGAAATAATAGACTCGAGCGATTTTATGGATTTTCATTCATTTCAAGATTGCGGTTTGAAATGATATATAACCGTAAAATTTTTAATTGCGGATTGAAATGATAAATATCTGTATGACTTGACTCGAGGGTAGATAATTATATACGAACATTGGATTGGTCAAATCAAATGATTTTTAATTCTTTAAATTTTGAATTCAGTTAACTGGTATTTTGGAATAGAATTTGATTTACATAAACTGAATTATTTTTGAAAGTCCAAGCGTAAATGTTGAAATTGGAACTGATTTAATGAATTGTTCAAAGGATTTAAATTGGAATTTCAAAGTTGAAGGGTCAAATATAAATAAATTTGTCAGAATTGAGTTATTAAAATGTTTGGGCATAATTTTGAAATCTATCTAAACAAATTTAAATTATTTTAATTGCATTAACTATTTTAATCAATTTAAACTATTTTAATTTATTTTAATCTACTATAACCTATTTAATCCAATTTTATCTATTTTACCAATTTTTAATCTAATTAAATTTATTTAATCTATTTTGAATCTATTTAATATAATTTAAATCTATTTATTCTGTTTTAAATTTAATTAATCTATTTAAAATATGGTTGATATAATTTAAATTTATTTAGTTAATATTTAATTTATTTGAATCGTTTTATATCTATTTTAATCTAAATTTAAATCTATTTCAACTATTTTAATCTATGTTAAACTATTTTAAATCATATAAACTATTTTAGAGTATTTTAACTATTTTAAACTATTTTAAACAATTAAAACTAATATGAATATTTAACCTATTTTAATCTATGTTGCACTATTTTAAATCATTTAAAGTATTTTAGAGTATTTTAACTATTTTAAAACTATTAAAAATATTATAACTATCAAATTCTTTTCTAAAATTTCAGACTTGTAAAGTTAGAGTATTTATATATAAATCCTCGATGATGATACAACTTAAGCTGGAATTTGGAATTGATACCTTTTTGTGAAATGAAACATTTGAATAAATATGGTTTTGAAAGTGACTATGATTTTGGAAGTGAATGTGATTTTGAAAGTGAATATGATTTGAAAATGATATGGTTTTGAGAATATGATATTTTGATATCAATTTGTGAATTTAATTTTGAAATGTAAAAGAACCATCTGGTGTGTAATAAACGGTTGGTTGTTAAAGAGTCCAAGATCGGATACTGTCATACTCCCTGCCAATACTGAAAACCACTTTAACAACTATGTATGTGGTGGAGATTCCAAAAATGAAGTAGGATGTTTTGACAAACGATTTTATATGAGGTATTTACAAGACCCTGACTCCTGTGGGTCAGCTTGATGTGGCTAAAACATGAGCTATGCCAAGCCAAGTGAGGTCAATCCTCCTATCGGACACATATCTTCAATACCATTCTATTACTTTATGATTGATTTGGTAGGCACCCCTTGATTTTGATTTCGGAGTGTGTTTCGAGGTGGGCGGTAGAAGCTGCGATGTGTTACCACCAGTCTGGATCCACAATTGGTATATCTAGCCTGGGCATTGCCTCGAGTGCCTTGTTGCATGCCTTATCGCACCTTCTATGAGTTTGTTTTGTGTCGTACCTACGGAGTGCTTCTTGATAGCCCACCTGTGGATGTAGTTTACAGTATCTGTATAGACTACGATATTATATAAAATGTGTTAAGGGGGATATGGGTAACGCCTTAATGCTATTTTAATACTTTACTTTACTGTAGACATATTATAATAGCGTATTGTACTACATAGTAGATAGTTTAATGGATCCTTAGAAGATGGTAATCCCGAAGATCTCTTAAGTTATTGCACTCACATTGACACCGGATAGGAGATGTCAAAACCCATAAATATCTCTGACACCGTTGCACTCATATTTATTTACTGTCGATTTAACTTACATAAGATCTTTTAGTCTTGACTCTAGTGTTTTTTCTTTCAATTTGCTCAGGTTAGTTTGAGCTTTTCATTTTATCAAAGACTGCTTTCTTAAGGATAAGAATAAAGATTTTGTACTATTATTACTTAGTATATGTATTCCACTGCATCATGTTGTTCCGCTATATTTATTTACTATTTATTCCTGTTGTATGTAACTCTGATATGTATTATAAAAGTATAATCAATGTTATTCGTAACAGCTTCGTGAACAGTTTATTTGATTATCATATTTTGTCATTCCGCTGCGAGATTCTGTATTTGTTTTTTTCTTTCTCTGCCTTTTTCTTATTTACCCAATACCAATCTGCCCTTTTGTATGGTTTGAGTCTGACGTGTGGTTTATCGTTGATTTAAAACCGTCTAAAAAGTCAGGTCGTTACAGTTGGTATCAGAGCTTTGGTTAAACGATAACCTTAGCTTTGTGGTGTTTGACTCAATTGAAATTGGGTAGTAATACCCTAGAATGAGTCGCTGAGTGTAGATATACGAGAGAGCGTATTTGTTAGTGTTATAAAAGGTTTTTGTATTGTGTTAATTTGTTCTATTTTGTGTTTATAAATTCCGGTCGGTACATAAGATGGCATGGCATCGATTGGGGTTTCTAAACACTTAATAGGGAAGACCGACACAATATTTGTTTTGAAATATAGGTAAATGAAATAATTTTGCCTATTATATATTTTGTATATAAAATAATAAATTTTATAAATGATATAGTTGGATGTGATATGTTTTTTTAGGTAGTGAAATTTTCTAAATACTGATTGAAAAATAAGATTTATAAATAAAATGAATATAAGTTGGATTTTGAGAACTTAAGTTCCGGTATTTTGAAAATTTCTTTCGAAGATTTTGGAATATAATACCAATATCATTTAGAAGTATTTTCTGATATGAATATTTCAAGATGATTTGAAAGAATTTTTTAAAAGAATTTTTGAAGTGAAATAAGTTTGCACCCCCTCTCTTTCGTTGGAAAATAATTTCGATGATGCATACACGCATCATCGACGTTCATTTTCGGATTTCAAAGTGGGAAGACAGTTGTAATAGTTTTACTGCACATCCTTTTTGATAAACGGATCTTAATTTTAATATCTAAGTTTATTTGATATATATATGTATGTATGTATGTATGTATAAGTTATGAGTATATATATTATCTTAAAAGGATTGAAATGGAACTCGGTTGTTTAGTTCTTAAGTTTCAGTAAATTAGAAATTGAAATTTTTTAATGAATGAAATCTTAACTATAATAATAATTGGAAACTTCTAAAATGAAAATAAGAAATTTGATGTTAAAATGATTAATGAAATAGACAAGAAATTCAAATTTTGTAAATTGTAAATCAAAAGGAAAAGAGAATGAGAAAATGTAACAATTGAACATTCTGTTAAAAAATATATGATAACTTGTGTAACTTTATGTTGCATTCTAAAAAGACATATATAACTTACCAAAATGGAAAAAAAATGTTGTGATATTAAATAGGATATGTAATAGAATATTATGCAAGCAAACTTAAGTAAATGAAAGTGTTCAATGGAATTACTTCTGTAAATAAGAATTCCAATGTTATAAATTGTTATAAACTAATGTTAATAGTTTGAAATACTACTGAATTAAATGTAATAAAAGTGAATAATGTAAGAAGATGATTATAAGCTTAAGTTAACACTTAAGCTATCTATAATAAGATTGAATAGTAAAGGTTAATACTGTAAGTAAATAATTATAAACTTAAATTATTGTTGTAGCCATTTATAATTAAAGTGAGTATTATATTAATTGAATAATTATAACTTCAAGAAACATTGAAATGATTTAGAAATGGAGTTAATATTCAATGGTACTATATGGAAGAATGAATGTGAAAAAGAAATAATCCATTAATGGTGAATAAAATTGTAAAGAGATTTACATAATAAATAGTCTAATAATTGAAATGGAAATAACTTATTTAAGCAATGTATGTAAAGTAATAACATGAAAGAAAATGACATTGTATGAATAAATGAGAAATGAACCTTTGTAAGTAAGATTGAATGTAAATTAATGAAAATAAGCATTATGTGAATAAGAAAAGAACAGTTATGATGTGAAACAATCTTAAATAACATTGAAATTATTTTTTGGTTGGGAAAGGATACTCCCATTTTGTATAGTGATGTATGAATAATCAATAAAGTTTTATCTACGACTGTTGAGTGTGTGGTTTACTTCATAGTTTATTTATCATTTTATATGATTAGAAGTTCTGAACCCAAACAAACCATTTGTTTTGATTGCTATAGATGGATGGCTGATTGCTTTAATTGCATGTGATGATAGTATGTTTAATTGCAAAGTGACTTTTGTTATGTTTGATTGTTTTGCTATTATTAGTTGAAACAGCTTAATATTCCTCTTTTACAAAATTATTAACTCTTTTGGATTATTTAAGTGAAATACAGGTTATGGAAGCAATTGCTACTGCTTTTGGTTTCACAAAATAAGTGTAGTTTGCCCAACAAATAGGTACGTTTTATGATTACGATTTTCAAGCAACATTATATTGTTTTTCCATGGTTCGGGATATTTTATTTTGAAAAATATGATTTACATTGTTATTATTGATATTATTATTTCTTCCGGACTTCTCCGTACAAAGGAGACACTGCCGAAATTTCCTATGAATTTCGGACTTAGAAAAATTTTATGGAATATTTTCTAACTTTTATTGAACTTAAATATAAATGGATTTAATTTTTATAAATTGATATATTTTATTTAAATTATGAAAATTATGAAAATTAATTTTTTACAAATTTAATACTTTGAATAAGATATATTGATTACTTAATTCCTTCTTTTCCCTTCTTTTTTCTTTTCAAGGACGAAAAGTTTTAAGTAGGGGAGAGTGTAACAACCCGTAATTTTCGATAATTAAAATTTGTTAATTTAATGAGATTTTGTGACTAACGTTGGAAGAACTAAAAAATTATGATTTAATAATAAGAATATAACTGGAATAAAATAGAATACTATTAATTTAAGGTAATTGATAATTGGTTTGAATGTAACTCCAATTAATTGAAAATATTAAAAAGTTATAATTGGATATAGATTGTAAATTAATTTTAGTAATGTATTTATTAATGGATAATTGGATTAAAAGAGCAATTGATGATCTAAATGTTGATTAATTTATGAAATAATGTGTAATAAATTGTAATTGAATAAAATTAGTGTTGTGTGTAATTATAACACTTGTTGTGGATAATAAACTTATAAGATGTGACAAAAAGTTAGCGGTGACAATTATTTTATGTTACCTATTTATTTAGCCTGTTAAATTAAAAATGGAAATCAATTGGAATTAATTCACTTAATTAGTGCAATTAATGTAGGTTAAATTGATAATTGTAGAATGTTAATTTAATAAGATGTAAGCAATGTAAATTTTATTCGTAATATGGAAATTGATTGAATAAAAAGAACTGAAATCAAGTTTGATCAATTTATTGGAATTTAAATTATAATAAATGGATTTATTGCAATTAAATGTAACTAAATACTACGTTAATGGAAACTAAGAAGATAATGGTAAAGTATTAGTGTGATAAGATATAAACAAATGATAATTATGTCTATAGAGTAATAATTGACTGAATAGCAAGATGAAAAGGCAAATAAATGGATTTAGTGGAATTTAATGAAGTAATTACTATATTTATTTCAATTGAAATTAAACATTGTAATTAGTAAAGTAATTGACATTGAATTGATATGTAAATTTGTTTTAAATTATTGCAAATATCCAAATAATCAAAAAATGATGAAATTTGTGACGACCCGTCCTTCTAACCCCAGAAAGACGTATCATCAATAAGAAAGAAAGGGATAGAAATAGAAAAGAATAGAAAGAAAGAATAACAACATCAGAATCTCACAGCGGAAAGGAACAAAATATAATACATCACATAACTGTTACATAGTTATACATACATCAGAGTTATACAATATCATACAACAAGACTGTCATATACATATATGTCCATACATACATCCAAAATACAGCATACACTAACTACATAGCGGAACTACATATATAGATACATACGCCTGGTCTTCTTCCCAAAAGTTCCTCCAGCAAATCAATACTCCTAAATACCTATCACAAGGCTACTCATAAAAATTTGAGTACCCAAGAGTTTATGAAAAAAACAAAATATAAACTCTGGGTCAGACATGGGTCTGGTGTAAGTAAACGGGTTAAAATTGTTTAATTTTGAAAATCTTTTTGAAAATAAAGGTATCACGTAAGAATCCCCACACATAAATACAGGTAAGTTTTTACCTTACGCTAACCAAAACATTTTATAGGAAATCTGATGATATTATAATAGTGTCTAGGGTTTTCAAGTAAATAGAAAATAGCCGAAATTGTAACATTCATTAAATTCCAGCTACTAGCCACAAAAGTGGGTATTACAAATCAAAACCGTAGGGTCTCGTAGGGAAAATGGGTTTCCAACAATGGCAGGGCTACTGGCGTACCGCCCGCCACAGTACGGGGCCTAGATCACCATACCGAGGATCACTCCAATTAACTACCAAATTAAGATATTCGTTTAAGCTGAAACATTCTTAACAATAATTTCATTTTTTTTACTTTGAACTAGTTCAGTTAAGCAAACTAAATTTTGTTAAGCCTAAGCTCTGAAACATGAAACCGAGAAAATCTCAGCTATGCTCGAGTTAAAACCCAGGTTTCCCTCCAATCTTTCCCGAGTACTCCTTCTTCCTCGTTTCTTTTTGTTTGAAAAAAAAATTAAGTTTAAAACCTGTATATTTATACCTCGCGGACCCAAAGTAACCCACGCGTAAAGCCTTCCTGTGATCGAGTTCCAACTCGAGTCTCCCACGCGTACAACCACCTGACCCCAACGCCCACGCCATGCACGTGCACAAGGCATTGACGACCCTCTGGCGATTGGTGAAGCCTCCAACAAGTCGCACTCGACCTCGACATCAACCACGCATCAATGAACGAGTCGATCACATCACCGTTAAAAATCGAGCATAGCTCGAGAAACTCGAACCCATCATCGATCACGAAAACGATTTGAAAACCCACTCCCGATCACCTGACGCCCTACAACTCCGGTCACACCTCCGCCACCACCCAAGCTTCATTCACCTCCAATGGCGTGCAACTCGACGCATGGCGGAGGTCGCGGTGAGCACATGTTCGAACGCCACCAAAATTAGGTTTACGAAAAGAAAATGAACGTCGCCGTCACCACAGCAGTCGTTGCCACCTCCGGCCATTTTTCCTTCGACCGCCATAGGCTCGTCCACCTCTTCGCCCAACCCCGACCACCAACAACCTTCCGATCATCTGAAAACAGTCGAAACTTACTTTGCGTTCAACTGGGAACTGCTCTGAAAATACTCAGAGAAAAATCACAACTCTTGTATGAAATTTTTTGTTTTCGAATTCTAATCCATGTTATATACTTAAATCCAAGATTCTTCATATTAGAATTATCATGAAATTTTAAATTTTGTTCCGTGCAACTAAATTTCGGAGGCAATCCAACTTTATGTAGTTTAAACAAATTTCAGATTATAATCTATGCTAAAACACTCTTATTTGTTTTTATATTCTATCCCTGTTAATGATTACATAAAAGAATTTGAATTTGTTTATGATCTGCTACCCTGTAACCCATAAAGGCAGAGAAGAAGGGATGCACCAGTACAGACATATTTGTATACATATACATAGAGTTAAAACTGGAAAGAAATTTCTCAACAAACACAATATTATTCACAACTTCATACACCCAGAGTTAATTATACTTAAGTTTAGAAAAATATGTTCACTCACCAAAAATGATTTAACAGAGAGTAAGGTTTGGTCTTGCTTCCCAGATGAACACAGTGAGTTTTGCTTTCCAGGCTTCCAGCTGAATTTCAGACTTCAGTCGTTGATGTTGTTGATGTTAAACAAGTTTGTTTGTATTAAGTTCAGGTTGTAGTTTTTTTTTATGACCTCAGTTTCTTTTTGATGTACGAAATGAAATGCATAAGATGATATATAGGGAAAGTTTACAGGCTGATGATATTGAGGCAAGATATTTTAATGTACTAACAATATTATTATTTTTAACAATTTGGCCAGAGATTTTTTTCTAAATGTAGGCTGAAATGAAAAGAAAGTGTGCTGCATTAATTATTTTTGTCTTGTTTATATATATTTTTCCAGGTTTGTTCAACTTGATTTTGTAAGCATATTTAGCTATATATTGCCTTGTCTTATTGCAGAAGCTTGCTCATTTATATATGTTTGATATTTTTAGTGCAGCCTGATTTTGATTTTGTTTGTTGAGTACAACTATATATAACTTTGTTAATTTCATATTACATTGCTAAGACTTTATGCTTTTACTTAATTGCTTATTTTCATATTTCGTTTATAAACTTATTCATCTGGCTTTTATTTTCATTTTTATATATTCTCTTTGTATGTTGGCTAACAATATTTAACTACATTTATAAGTTTACTTACATTTTACATTTATATTTTATATTGATAGACTTTGATTTTATTTCAACATTATAACCTATATATAATATTTATCAATTGTAAACAAAGCGAAGTATTTTAATTCAATTATATAAGATAAATACTATATAAGATATTTATTTTAAATTTTCAAACCTAACTGTCCTTTCCAAAATACAAATTTATATAAACAAATGGCAATCATTCCAAAAGATTTTATTTATTTTAGAATGATCAGTTTACATTCTATTTAATTGGATTAAATATTTATTAAGATAAATAGGGTCAAAATCCAAGGTCGTTACATTCCTCCCCCCTTAAAAGAATTTTGTCCCCAAAATTTAAAACAAAAGTTAATTCAAAAGCTTTTATACTAACAATCCAAACATACATATTATCCATACAATAACAACAATCAAACAGTCTACTCTAACAAACTTCACTAGTTATCCAGCCATAAATCTGGATAAGCATTTCTAAAACTATCGAGAGTTTCCCAGGTACAATCTCTGGGATCCTCACTCCACTGCACCTTGACGAGTTTCACCACTTTTTTCCTGAGTTGCTTCTGGTCTTGATCCACAATCCGTACTAGATTTCTGACCAAAGTCAAATTCGGTTCGACTTCCAGATCTTCTTGAACTATCGGTTCTACAACCAGTGATGGATCATGAACAAATTTCTTCAGATTCGATACATGAAACACATTGTGAATCCCAGACATCCGCTCTAGAAATTCAATCATGTATGCTACAGCTCCAATTCTCTCCAGCACTCGGAATGGTCCAATATATCTCGGTGTAAGTTTTCCCGTCTTTCCGAATCTTATAGCACCTTTAATTGGGGAAACTTTGACAAAAACCAAGTCTTCGATCTCAAATTCCAATGGCCTTCGTCTTCTATCAGCATATTTCTTCTGACGATCTTGAGCAGCTTTCACCCTTTTCTTGATAAGCTCAACCTTCCTTCACGACTAAGATCGGGTCCGAGCACAAGACGATCCTTCGATTCAATCCAACAAGATGGGGATCTACACGGTCTTCCGTATAAAGCCTCATAAGGAGCCATCTTAATACTTGATTGATAACTGTTATTATAAGAGAATTCTCATAAATGAAGATGGTCTTCCCATGATCCTCCAAAATCCAAAACACAAGCCCGCAGCATATCCTCAAGAATACGATTAAACCTCTCCGTCTGTCCGTCTGTTTGAGGATGATAGGCTGTACTCAATCTCAAATCTGTTCCCATTGCTGATTGCAGAGCTTCCCAGAATTTGCTAGTGAAAATAGGATCACGGTCACTTACTATACTGACTGGAACACCATGCAATCTAACTATCTCCTTCAAGAAAATTTCTACCAGAGAAACTGCAGTACGGGTTGCCTTAACCGGTATAAAATGGGCATTCTTAGTTAAACGATCCACGATAACCCATATACCATCATTCCATTTCCTGGTTCTAGGCAATCCATCAATAAAATCCATCGAGATCATTTCGCACTTCCAATTCGGAATTTCCAAAGGCTGCAATAATCCGGCTGACTTCTGTTGATTACCTTTAACTTGTTGGCAGATGGCACAACTATTCACAAAAGCAGCTACATCTTCCTTCATGCCCTTCCACCAAAAGAATCTCCTCATATCTTTGTACATCTTCGAGATTCCTGAATGAATATTCAATTTGGAAGGATGACTCTCTAACAACACTTCCTGCCTTAGATCCCTATCATTCGGAACACAAATTCTCCCGTTAATCCTTAATGTTCCTTGGCCATCGATTTCAAAACAGTGACACTGACCTTTCCTGACTCTTTTGATGATCCTTCTCAACATCTTATCAGATTCTTGTTTGGTTGAATTCCTTCCAATAAGAGATGGAACCACTTCCAGAAGAGATAGAACCGCATTCCTGCTAAGAGCATCAGCTACAACATTTGCTTTTCCCGGAGTGTACAAAATATCCATATCATAGGATGCTAGAAATTCGACCCACCGCTGCTGTCTCAGATTAAGATCTTTTTGAGAAAAGAGATATTTCAATGGTTTGTGATCCGTGAACAATTCGAATTTCTCTCCCAAAAGATAATGTCTCCAGATCTTCAAAGCAAAAACAATGGCTAGCATTTCAAGATCGTGCATAGCGTAGTTATTCTCGTGAGGCTTCAATTGCCGACTAGCATACGCAATAACCCTTCCATTCTGCATCAGAACTACTCCCAAACCCACCATACAAGAATCGGTATAAACCTCGAATTTGCTCTTCCCATCCAGAATAGCAAACACTGGTGCACTAGTTAGCCTTGTCTTCAATTCCTGAAAAGCTTCTTCACACTGTGGTGTCCATTTGAATTTCGCTCCTTTCCTAGTCAGCGTAGTCAAATGCAAAGAAATATTTGAATAATCCTTGATAAATTTCCTGTAGTAGCCAGCCAATCCCAGAAAACTGCGAACTTTCGTCGGTGTCTCTGGCTGTTTCCATTCCAGAATAGTTTCAACTTTTGCTGGGTCTACAGAAATACCTTCACCAGAAACAATGTGCCTTAAAAATTTAACTTTCGATTTCCAGAAATGGCACTTTGAGAACTTCGCCTTCAACACATGCTTCCTCAGAGTCTCCAATACAATCCTCAAATGCTCCCAGTGCTCTTCTTCAGATTTGGAGTAGACCAAGATATCATCAATGAATACTAGCACAAACTTATTCAACACATCCCTAAAGACTCGGTTCATGAGGTCAACAAGTAGGCAGGAGTGTTGGTTAACCCAAAAGGCATAACCAACCACTCATGAAAACAATTTGGTCCCCTAAATGCAGTCAAGGGAATACTGTCTTCAGCTACCCTCAACTGATGAAAACCTGAAGCTAGATCTAGTTGAGAAAAGATAGAAGCACCATTCAACTGGTCAAAATGATCATCGATGCGAGGAAGAGGATATTTATTACGGATAGTCACTTTGTTCAATTCTCTATAATCCACACAGAACCTTAGTGATCCATCCGATTTAGTGACAAACACTGACGCAGAGCCCCAACAAGAAAAACTGGGTCTAATCAACCCCTTCTCTAAAAGATCCTGAGTCTGCTTAACCAACTCTTCTCTTTCCCTAGGAACCATTCTCCTACTGGGCTGAATCACCGGCACAGCTCCTGGAATCAAATCAATACGGAATTCTATTTGGTGGATGACACTTAACTTCTTCAAATACATCAGCAAAATCCTGAACCACATCGATATCTTCAATCTTCTCTTCAGAAGTCTCAATTCCATACAAAAGACTGCTCAAGTGAATTCCAGAATTATCACATGACGCTCTGGAAATTCTACCCAGATCAGTTTCCAACGAAATTGTTCTTTCGTCACAATTAAAAACGGCTCTATACTTATCCAGCCAATCCATTCCCAAAATAAGATCGAATCCCTTAAAATTCAACACATACGGGTCACAAGAAAAACTGTGGGATAGATAAGAGATCTTCAAGTCCTTACAGATGGTGTCTAATTTGGTCACCCCACCTATAGGATTAGATACCCAGATAGGACTGTCTACAGAACTAGGGGTAAGAGAGAACTCCTCAATAGAGTCCAGAGAAATAAAACTCAAGGAAGCACCCGAATCAAACAAAACTTTAATATATTTTCCATCTAAAAGTAAAGTACCTTGTAAAACTCCTTTGCCCTTCGAAGAAGAAGACGGACCGGCTTCTAAAGAAAAGACTTTATTCTGAGGCGCCCTCTGTAGAAGTGGACAATTCTTGATCATGTGGCCAGGCTGATGACAATTGAAACACAACGATCTCTGAACCATAGCTGATCCTGGACCACTCTGATCCATTTGTTGTTGTTGCTGCTGGAATCCTTTTCTAGGACATTTATTTGCCAAATGTCCTTCCTGTTGACAAATGTAGCATTTGCGAGGTCCGTTGATATTCCCAGGTTTCTTCTTGTTCGGCTTTCTCCATTTAGGATCGAACTTTCGCTTATTCGAATTAGTGAAATTCCCACCTGAAGCTGCAACTGGAGCCACAGATTTCTTACCCATCAAACTTTCATATCTCAATGCCATATCAATCAAATCAACAAAAGATCCTTTCAAAAGCACCGTCAATTTTCCATGGAATTCAGGCCTCAATCCTTGCACAAAATTTTCATTCTTCTTGAGGGGAGTATCGATGAGTCGTGGTCCATAACAAGAGAGTTCATTGAATCTGGTTTCATACTCCGAAATAGACATGCTACCCTGCTTCAAATACAGAAAATCCTGATACAATTAGGTTTTCCCTGCCGTCGTCATAAACTTCTCTTCAAACAACTCCTTAAATCTATCCCATGAAATGTCATCCTCGGAAATATTTGCAATTGTTGCATCCCACCATGCTGCTGCCCCGCCCTGCAATTGCCACGATGCCATTTGCCTCTTACGCTCACCAGGCAATTTCATGCTCTTGAAAATGCCCTCACAAGAGCGTAGCCAGGCTTGAACTTCAATTATTGATTCTGAACCTTTGAATGGTTGGCCTCCTAGATTTTTGAAATCTTTGCATAAAGCTGCAAAACTAACTTGAGGCGGTACTGGATTTACAGCCCCACTAGCATTTTGACTCTGTCCATATTCTGTTGAAGTACAAGCCCTAACTCTACCTCTTCTTCCGGAACTCATGTCGGTCACCTGAACAGGTAACTCAAAAAAATAGATAGATATATATAATTATATGAAAATACAAATACGCACTCTCAAGATAAATATAACACAAGAGCTTAGGTACTCGCTCAACCTAGCGCTCTGATACCAACTGTGACGACCCGCCCTTCTAACCCCAGAAAGACATATCATCAATAAGAAAGAAAGGGATAGAAATAGAAAAGAATAGAAAGAAAGAATAACAAGATCAGAATCTCACAGCGGAAAGGAACAAAATATAATACATCACATAACTATAACATAGTTATACATACATCAGAGTTATACAATATCATACAACAGGACTGTCATATACATATATGTCCATACATACATCCAAAATACAGCATACACTAACTACATAGCGGAACTACATATATATATATACATACGCCTGGTCTTCTTCCCAAAAGCTCCTCCAGCAAATCAATACTCCTAAATACCTATCACTTGGCTACTCATAAAAATTTGAGTACCCAAGAGTTTATGAAAAAAACAAAATATAAACTCCGGGTCAGACATGGGTCTGGTGTGAGTAAACGGGTTAAAATTGTTTAACTTTGAAAATCTTTTTGAAAATAAAGGTATCACGTAAGACTCCCCACACATAAATACGGGTAAGTTTTTACCTTATGCTAACCAAAACATTTTATAGGAAATCCGATGATATTATAATAGTGTCTAGGGTTTTCAAGTAAATAGAAAATAGCCGAAATTGTTACATTCATTAAATTCCAGCTACTAGCCACAAAAGTGGGTAATACAAATCAAAACCGTAGGGTCTCGTAGGGAAAATGGGTTTCCAACAATGGCAGGGCTACTGGGGTACCGCCCGCCACAGTACGGGGCCTAGATCACCGTACCGAGGATCACTCCGGTCCCCCTACAACACAAGGCCGGAACCATTCCTTACTGAACAGTCCCGAACAAGATAACCTCGCAGTTGTGGCCAACAACTGCTCACAGCCGAAATAAAGGGACATCTAGACAGGGGTATACCTCATCCTGCTTGGGCTTGACCCACCTAACCTTGCTGCATCTTCCCTGTTTTAGCCATTCCCGGTTGATGAGGCTTGAGGCTGCGATTACCTTTATTGAACATTATTCTTAGAATGCTCATCGTCCGCCTGACGATGTGCTGAAAGCATTCAATCCATACAAGTTCATTTCGGGTTTGAACGAAACCGAAGGCATTATCTCGTTACACTCATTTTGGAATCACCCTCAGAGTTAACGATGATAACCCTTGCATTCTGAAACACCATCTCGATCACCAAATGATAAGTCACGACCTATCGTTTAATTTGGATCGATGTGGTTTTCGAAGAATCAAAACTGATTATTCCGATCCCGGTCTCATCGAAATCCAATCGCCATTTTAAAGGCCAAGTTGACTATTTAGTATAACAGTTCAATTCAATATTAAGAATTTACATAACAGATATCACAGATAAATCATATACAGTTATCACGGATATATCCAGAACATACAACAACATATCACAAAATATCATCAAACAGATATCAGAGTCAATCAGACAGAATTATCAATTCATTTCAAACTGGTTTGATTTACTTAACTTAATTAACTACTTAAGAATAAACTACTTTATTCTACTTAATTAATTACTGATTAACTAACTTATTAATGATCAATTAATTACTTAGTTAATCGTTAATTATCAATTTATTAATCATCTAATCTTTAATTAATTTTTTAATTAGTTAACTTTTATTCATTAATTATTACTCAACTACTCAGTTAATTGGTTGATTCCTAATTATTAATTAATAACTTAATTATTAATTAATTATTAAAATTCAACTACTTATTTAATTATCACGAATGATTTTTAATTAATCATTTATTAACAATTTATTAATCATATAATCCTTAATCAATCACTTAAGTTGATTACCATTTATTATTACTATCTACTTGATAAATTTTCTTAATTAACCAATTGTGTAGTCTTTAGTTACATTACTTAATTAATTACCACTATTCATATATATTAACTAAATTAACTAATTTAAACTTCTTAATTACAAATTGATTAAATAAGAGTCAAGAATCCTTTCTTATTAACTTTAAAACTAAACAATTGCTAAAAAAAATTCAAATGCTAATTAAATCTAATCACGTATCTTCAATTAACTACCAAATTAAGATATTCATTTAAGCTGAAACATTCTTAACAATAATTTCTTTTTTTTTACTTTGAACTAGTTCAGTTAAGCAAACTAAATTTTGTTAAGCCTAAGCCCTGAAATATGAAGCCGAGAAAATCTCAGCTGTGCTCGAGTTAAAACCCAGGTTTCCCTCCAATCTTTTCCGAGTACTCCTTCTTCCTCGTTTCTTTTTGTTTGAAAAAAAATTTAAGTTTAAAACCTATATATTTATACCTTGCGAACCCAAAGTAACCCACGCGTAAAGCCTTCCTGTGCTCGAGTTCCAACTCGAGTCTCCCATGCGTACAACCACCTGACCCCAACGCCCACGCCGTGCACGTGCACAAGGCGTTGACGACCCTCTGGCAATTGGTGAAGCCTCCAACAAGTCGCAATCGACCTCGACATCGACCACGCATCAATGAACGAGTCGATCACATCGCCGTTAAAAATCGAGCATAGCTCGAGAAACTCGAACCCATCATCGATCACAAAAACGATTCGAAAACCCACTCCCGACCACCTGACGCCTTACAACTCCGGTCACACCTCTGCCACCACTCAAGCTCCATTCACCTCCAATGGCGTGCAACTCGACGCATGGTGGAGGTCGCGGTGAGCACATGTTCGAACGCCACCAAAATTAGGTTTACGAAAAGAAAACGAACGCCGCCGTCACCACAGCAGTCGTTGCCACCTCCGGCCATTTTTCCTTCGACCGCCATAGGCTCGTCCACCTCTTTGCCCAACCTCGACCACCAACAACCTTCCGATCATCTGAAAACAGTCGAAACTTACTTTGCGTTCAACTGGGAACTTCTCTGAAAATACTCGGAGAAAAATCACAACTCTTGTATGAAATTTTTTGTTTTCGAATGCTAATCCATGTTATATACTTAAATCTAAGATTATTCATATTAGTATTATCATGAAATTTTAAATTTTGTTCTGTGCAACTAAATTTCAGAGGCAATCCAACTTTATTTAGTTTAAACAAATTTCAGATTATAATCTATGCTAAAACACTCTTATTTGTTTTTATATTCTATCCCTGTTAATGATTACATAAAAGAATTTGAATTTGTTTATGATCTGCTACCCTGTAACCCATAAAGGCAGAGAAGAAAGGATGCACTAGTACAGACATATTTGTATACATATACATAGTGTTAAAACTGGAAAGAAATTTCTCAACAAACACAATATTATTCACAACTTCATACACCCAGAGTTAATTATACTTAAGTTTAGAAAAATATGTTCACTCACCAAAAATGATTTAACAGAGAGTAAGGTTTGGTCTTGCTTCCTAGATAAACACGGTGAGTTTTGCTTTCTAGGCTTCCAACTGAATTTCAGACTTCAGTCGTTGATGTTGTTGATGTTAAACAAGTTTGTTTGTATTAAGTTCAGGTTGCAGTTTTTTTTTATGACCTCGGTTTCTTTTTGATGAACGAAATGAAATGCATAAGATGATATATAGGGAAAGTTTACAGGCTGATGATATTGAGGCAAGATATTTTAATGTACTAACAGTATTATTATTTTTAACAATTTGGCCAGAGGATTTTTTCTAAATGTAGGCTGAAATGAAAAGAAAGTGTGCTGCATTAATTATTTTTGTCTTGTTTATATTTTTTTTCCAGGTTTGTTCAACTTGATTTTGTAAGCATATTTAGCTATATATTGCCTTGTCTTATTGTAGAAGCTTGCTCATTTATATATGTTTGTTATTTTTAGTGCAGCCTGATTTTGAGTTTGTTTGTTGAGTACAACTATATATAACTTTATTAATTTCATATTACATTGCTAAGAGTTTATGCTTTTACTTAATTTCTTATTTTCATATTTTGTTTATAAACTTATTCATCTGGCTTTTATTTTCATTTTTATATATTCTCTTTGTATGTTGGCTAACAATATTTAACTACATTTATAAGTTTACTTACATTTTACATTTATATTTTATATTGATAGACTTTGATTTTATTTCAACATTCTAACCTATATATAATATTTATGAATTGTAAACAAAGTGAAGTATTTTAATTCAATTATATAAGATAAATACTATATAAGAGATTTATTTTAAATTTTCAAATCTAACTGTCCTTTCCAAAATACAAATTTATATAAACAAATGGCAATCATTCCAAAAGATTTTATTTATTTTAGAATGATCAGTTTACATTCTATTTAATTGGATTAAATATTTATTAAGACAAATAGGGTCAAAATCCAGGGTCGTTTCAAAATTTGTTGGTCAATAAATTTGAAATGAAAAAAATGATTTAATTAATTTAATAATTATTTATTTAATTAATGTGAAAATAGCTATCTTGGTCGCTGTCTTGGATTTCGAAGAAATCAGTTTCATCGGATCCATAACAATGAATTGTTGTAGGATTTCAAGTTTTCTAGCGATCAGACTTGCCGTTTGATCATACGGACTCGAAATGCGTAGAAATCGATTTAATTGAAATCAATTTGAAATAAGCTGATTTTAAAGTCAACTTCTTTATACGATGGAATTAGGACATGAAACCTATTCATTGAATTTAGAATTATCAAAAACATTTATTTTGATATATGGGGCGATCCATTTTCGTTTTGGAGTCGAAACGGGCTTTTCGGATCATTTATCGTTTCATTCCAAATCCAAGCTAGTCCATTCCTTTCTATTTTCAAATCTGCATTTATATAGGCCATTATAAACCCTAATATTTATCATACTCTCATTTCAGTACATACAAATTCCTTCTGCTTCTCTCTTCTTAATGGCACAATCAGTTAAGTTACAAACCATACAATTCAATCTCCAAATTCAAATCAAAATTCAAACATTCCAAACCCTATCATATTATATGCCATTTCGAAGCTCTTGACGAGCGTAACTCGCTGCAATTATTTGGTTCTCGAATTGATTCACCATTTGGCCTGAAATCAATGTTTTGTTCTTGGTCGTCCATAGGCCATCGCCTCATTTAATGGTGGTCTGCATCTTGGTGTCGATCGGGGGGCATGGGAACGTAGAGGGTGACGAGCAGGTTCAATCCAAGTGGCAACTTGGTTTCACCGGTGATCGGAGTTGCCTAGAAATTTGCAAGAAGTGGCAGTGGCCACGTTTGGATGGAGGTGGTTCCAAGGGTTGTCGAGGTCGCACGACCCAGGCGTGGGTGCGGTTCGAGGAACTTTGGTCGACAGCGTCGCCTGATCAGGATGCAGGCAAAGGAGGCGGCGGCGGTAATTGATGGAATTATGGCGGCTCAGTTTGATCGTGATATCCTAGGGTTTTCGGCCGCGCAAAATTTCTGGTGATGTGGCCGCTTCATAATGGGTAAGTCCTTTTATTTTATTTTATTTAAATTTTGTTTTCAAACCGTCTAATGACTATAACTCTTACATAAGAACTCAAATTCACACACGGTTAAATCCATTGGGATCATATCGGGATTTCAGTCATTTTGATGTGGGTTTGGATGAATTCTGAGACCGTTCATTTTTTGGCCCTATTTTGGATTTCAAATCAGTTTGAAATTAATGGTGAGTGTTTTAACCCACTCATAATTACTAAACTATCTTTTGTTAGTTAAATTAAATTTATGATGCGATTTGAAATTTAATGATCGATGTTTGGTATGTTTAAGTTTTCATTCTAGTTAAGTTTGACTTTATTGCATTTAATCATCGTCTGATTTAATATTGAATTTATTTGTCAATTTAAATGCCTGTTAATGATAATCAGTTATTTATTGACGTTTATTTGTTGATTTTGATTATGATTGTGATGTATGTTTGATTGCCGATATTGGATGACTGGATGTTGTATTTTTACATGTTATAACACTGCAAGTTCCCTATGGGTTGAAATGATACATACCCGAATGATCTATAGAAAAGGGAAAAATCATTATGGGTTGAAAAGATAGACTCAAGCGATTTTGTGGATTTTTATTTAATTTGGAGTTACGATTTGAAATGATATGTAACCGTAAAATTTTAAATTACGGACTGAAATGATAATATCTGTATGACTTGACCCTAGGGTAGAAAATTATATACGAACATCGTATTGGATAAATCAAATGATTTTTAATTCTTTAAATTTTGAATTCAGTTAACAGGTATTTTGGAATGGAAATTGATTTACATAAACTGAATTATTTTTGAAAGTCCAAGCGTAAATGTTGAAATTATAATTGATTTATTGAATTGTTCAAAGGATTTATATTGGAATTTCAAAGGTGAAGTGTCAAATATAAATAAATTTGTCCGTATTGAGTTATTGGAATGTTTGGGTATAACTTTGACATCTATTTAAACAAATTTAAATTATTTTAACTGAATTAACTATTTTAATCAATTTTAACTATTTTAATTTATTTTAATCTAATATAACCTATTTAATCCAATTTAATCTATTTTACCAATTTTAAACTAATTAAATTTATTTTTATTTTAAATCTATTTAATATAATTTAAATCTATTTAATATAATTTAAATCTATTTAATCTATTCTAAATTTAATTAATCTATTTAAAATCTACTTAATATAATTTAAATTCATTTAGTCTATATTTAATCTATTTCAATCATTTTAAATATAATTTAATCTAAATTTAAATATATTTTAACTATTTTAATCTATGTTAAACTATTTTAAATCATTTAAACTATTTTAGAGTATTTTAACAATTTTAAACTATTTTAAAACTGTTAAAGCTATTATGAATATTTAAACTATTTTAATCTATGCTAAATTATTTTAAATCATTTAAACTATTTTAGAGTATTTTAACTATTTTAAACTATTTTAAAACTATTAAAACTATTATGACTATCTAAACTCTTTTCTAAAATTTCGGACTGTGCAAAGTTGGAGTATTTGTATTTAAATCTTTGACGATGATACCACTTAATTTGGAATTTGGAATTGATACCTTTTTGTAAAATGAATATTTGAGTAAATATAGTTTTGAAAGTGAATATGATTTTGGAAGTGAATGTGATTTTGAAAGTGAATATAATTCGAAAATGATATGGTTTTGAGAATATGGCATTTTGACATCAATTTGTGAATTGACTTTTGAAATGTAAAAGAACCATTCGGTGTGAAATAAGCGGTTGGTTGTAAAAGAACCATCGAGGCGATCATTATTCCACGATAGCAAAATCAGGTCCACATCCACAGTTATTAGCTTAAAAGTGTCATCACCAAGCTTTTTTCCTATAACATAGAGTCCTTCCCAATTTGGACCAAGTTCCCCCATACTTGAAAAGTCCCATTTCAAAATGAGGTCACCAATCTTGAAAGTGCAAGTTTGGGCCATGGTGTTAAACTGCCCTTGACTCTTTACTTGTGAGCAACTAACCTTAGATCGACCTTATTTTTCTTTTCCTCCACCAAGCCAAAACATGATAGCATTAGTTCCTCATACATCTTGGGTTCATAATGTACGTTTGTGAGAAGGGACTTTAGCTTCATTTGGTATCATGACCTCGCTTTCATAAACCAAAGAAAATGGAGTGTGTATGATTGTAGACTTTTGGTTATCCGATAATCCTATAACGCCAATAGAAACTCATCCACCCAGTATCCCTTAGCTCGCTTAAGCTGCTTCTTTACGATGGATTTGATGATCTTATTCACCAGCTCCACCCATCCATTCAATTGCAAATATGCAATTGCAAAGAAGCTCTTCTTAATCTGATATCAAGCGTAATATTCATAGAATTTCACACTTCTAAATATAGTTCCATTATCATAATAACTTTTATGTCACTCTGAACCAACATAAAATGTTCTACGATTAATTACTTTTGTTGAATTAATCGTAATGACAGGCTCCCCCTCGACCTACTTTGTGAAGTAATCCACTGACAATGTTGCATATTTCACTCCTTTATGTAACATTAGTAGCACTCCAATGATATCAGTTCCCCAAATCGCAAATGGTCATGAGCTAACCATTCATGTAAGCTCGTTGGATAGGGCTCTCGGTATTGTAACCATCCTGGTTGAGACACTATCGAATAAATATTTTTGGAAGATAAATACAAATAATAAATAAATTTTGGAAGGAAAATGTTAGTTGTATTCTGGAATTATAAATGGACATTTTATCTAAGAAAGGATTTTATAAAATAAATGAAAAATGAATACTTTGGAATGAATATTATTACTTCAATGAAAGTAAAGGAATGGATTTTTATAAAATAAAGTTGAAGTGGAAATAAAAGTAGGAACCGTGGATTTAGAATTTTATTTGATTTAATTTTTAAAGATTGTAAATTTTATTTACTTTAAAATGGGAGTTTGATAATATTATAGTTTTGTTAAAGATAAAATTTATATAGGTAAAAAGATATTAAGGAAAAACAATGTTAAAATTTATGAAGTGGAATTTTATTACATGAAACTATATATTATATCCTATATACTGTTAAAAAAAAGTTGATCAAAGCTTTGATAAACTAAAATATAAGGAATGTTAATCTTCTTTTTAGTAGGATAATCTATTTTTAAAGCAAAAAAGATCACATATTAAAAGATATTACAATTGGTTGAAACAATTATCTTTATATAGGAAACTGAGTTTTAAATTTCCTTATGTGAATTATATAATTCCATATAGCTTCAAGCATTGATTTTTAAATTAAAATGAGAAGGAAAAAGGACATATTCATTAACATAATACAATTCAGAAACTTACTCGAACGTGAAATCTGACGTTAATCATACTAAGCCCCCCTCCCCCCCAGCACACATAACTTGCCTCGAACGGTACCCGACCGCAAACGGTCACAACTCGCCTCGAACGACACCTGATCGCGAACGGCCACAACTCGCCTCGAACAGCACCCGACCACGAACGGCCACAATCTTCCTCGAACGGCACCCGACCACGAACGGTCACAATCTTCCTCGAATGGCACCCGACCGCGAACGGTCACAATCTGCCTCGAACGGCACCCGACCTCGAACGGTCACAACTCGCCTCCAAAGGCACCCGACCTCGAACAGTCACAATTCGCATCAAGCGGCATCCGACCTCGAACGGTTACAATTCGCATCAAGCGGCACCCGACCTCAAACAGTCACAATTCGCCGCGAACGGCACCCGAGCGCGAACGGCACCCCGACCTCGAACGGCACCCCGACCTCGAACGATCATAATTTACCTCAAACGACATCCAACTGTGAACGGTCACAACTCACCTCAAACGGCCTCCGACCTCGAACGGTCACATACCACCTCAAATGACATACGATCTCGAACGATCGTTATTCGAAGTCAGGTAAGGCTGTCAATCTCTTTTACAAGTCATTAACGGGATATGAACATCCAGCTTATAGTATTACAAAAAACACCTTCCTACTGCAACGCATGTTTTGAAGGGCAAGTGTTATCCCTCCTTTTAGCAAGGTCGTGATACCAAAAGATTAACTGGAAACCAAAGACGGTTCGTCCCGAAGATCGGTCGTACGTAGGTTCACTATGGATATCGATGAATTTTGTCCAAGATTGGATCAAGCTACAATTGACAAGACAAGACAAGTAAAGCTATGAAAGTCATTATTCCAAATTTCAAGTCAATCCGAGTTCGTATGCTCAAGATATGATCGATACAAGTCAAGGAAACCAACTCGTTCGTATCCATCATTTCGTATCGATCAGGCCGCAATCCATCTCTTCGCATCGGTCTATTTCGCATCCATCACATACTTATCTAATCGTGTCCACACCACATAGCTGTCCTATCTGTATCCATTGAAAGATGTCTTGTTCATATCGACCAAAGACTGTCTTGTTCGTATCCATCGCAGACGGTCTACTCCATCAATGAAAGTGCGAGTGTCTAGTTCGTATCGATTAAGTCAATGCAATCGATCGATACGAACAGAACAATGCAACTAATCGATGCAAACGAGAAGGGACAACCGATCGATACGAATAGAACAGTTAAGATCGATGCCAACAAGGCAAAAACATTGGAATGACTCGATCAATTTGGCATTGAAAGTGGATTGATCCAAGAATTCTGTGCCACATCAACATGCAGACACGTGCTCGGATCGATGCAAACAGAGTGATGCGAAAGGATCGATATGAACCAAACAGCCTACTGAAAACTAAAACTTGCATCGATCATAACTCACAATCTACAAGTCCAAATGCTATGAAATTTTCACAGGAGCTTACGTGCGACCTAAGGTATGTTCATGCAAAATTTAGACTCGATTAGATCAAATCTTGATCGATACAAAATTCATTCGTATCAATCACGGATCGAGTCGAAATCAACCCGGATTGATCGCATTGCCCCATTCATATGCCAGAAGAGGTCTCCTGAGATCTAAGCGAGATATTTGCATCCTGCACCTATAAATAGCATCCCAGGGTCTACAAAAAAGGGGACTTTTGATTCTTCTACGTCCAGACTCTGTCGAATCCATTTTTGCACTTCAAGGCTACTGGTGTACTCGAAATTCATCACTGTAATATGTTGTAATCAATTGTAATCGGCAAGAAAACATCAATAAAGTGATCAACTTCAAAGTGGACGTAGGCCGGATTACCGAACCACTATTAACTCTGTGTTCTTTACTGCTTTCTTCTTAATTTTCTGAGTGTTCTTCATTTTTAATTCTCTACATACTTATTATCTATGATCTGTGATTATGAACTGTTGCTTTCATCGACAATTGGATGTTTGTGACCATTTTTGGCGTAAACAGATTTTATTGCTACTCACCTTGGCCCATTAGAAGATAATAGAGGGGTCTTTTCTTCTCCCTTGCATCTATAGTGCGTTAAAATCCTGGAGCAAAATCCACTAATGTAAAATCAAATAAATTATAAAAAATACCTACAAAATCAAATAGAGTTTCTAAGCCAATTCTACATCTGAAGTTTTCAATTTAAAATTTTTAAGAATTTTTTGGGCATCTCTATTTTCTAGACTGTAAGGGTTTGGAGAAATAGTGGATTCTGGAACAAAGAGGAGGTTGTTAGCTAGCTTTTGGGTGTTAAGTTGAGTTAAAACAAATACCAAATTTGATGCATGCACCGTTATAATGTTGTTTGAATTCTAGTTTGGATAAATTGGTGTTAATTGGTTTGAGATTGATTGTTTTATATGCTAAAAATATGTAATTCGAAACTAAATGTTGTTCATTTGAAATTTGAATGTTATATGTTATGTTTTGGTGCATGCAAGGGCCTGTTGGTCTGAGATCACTGAAAAACAACTTATTTTGCCATAGTGTCACTAGAAATCTTGAATTGATCGAATTTGGAGTCGAAAATAGCTCTAGATTTCATGACCATTGGTCCACCAATCAGCATGATTGGTCCCATCGATGGCTAAGGTCTGGAGCTATTCATCCCTAAGCATATCAGAATGTTGTACATAAATTTATATTTCTTAGCTTAATTTTTTTAAATATTTTTGATTGTTTTGAAATTTGGTTTTATTAATTCTTGTCCCTTGTAAATCCTTATTGAATTTTTTTATTATTTAATGATTATTTTTATAAAATATTTTTTAGTATAAAAAAAACATGCACACACACACACACACACACACACACATATATATATATATATGAGATTTATATAACCTTTCAAAGTAATTTTTTTTGGCAAAGCCAGCGGGGTTAACTGGGCCCCTACCAGTTTATTGCAACACAATAAAAATGATTCAAAACACACTTCGAATCGGAAAAAGAAGAAAAAACAGGGGAAAAACAAAGAGATAACAAGGAAAAACACAAGATCATGCATAACATTAGCTCCAAGTACTGACCGTAATGCTAGGAATATGGCACTCCCTCCTTCTCAGCTGCATGCATACTCTGTTCTTAATTTGAGACCAAAGAGAGCCAATGGTTTTCCTTTTATTTTCAAATACAATTGAATTCCTCTCTTTCCATATCACTTCCATATAAATTTTAATGCAAATGATCAACACTTAGTATCTACTAGTCTTCCACCTCGTGGCCTTTAAGATTATGTTCCAGTTGATTGCAGAAAAGGGAACTGCAACCGTTCTTTGAATGCAACACACAATCTTATCAATCAGAGCATGCAGACATGGGCATTCGAAAAATAAGTGCTCAACAGTTTCCACAAACTGCTCACAGTGCACACACTCGGGGATACTAGTAACGCCATAGTTAATTAACACATGCCTGGTGAGGAGAGCATTGCTAACAACCTTCCATAACATAAAATTTTCTCTCGACGTTGAATCATTGTTCCAGAGAACTTTGTACCACTTAGCAGCAGGGAAAGCAGTGTCACCAATCAAGTGATTATACACTAACTTAATACAATGTGGCTTATTATTCCATGTCACATTTAAAGATTGCTCAGAACTGAAGCTAGTGCTCTGAATAGAGTTCCAAAGTTGCCTGATAATTTGACTACTATTGTAAGGAAGCTGGATTGTTCCATTGTTGATGAACTCACTGACTTTTGCTTCACGATTAATACCAGACTGTACAATCAATGAGTGATCAAAAACAGAAGAAAGAATCATACCAGAACTAAACCATGGTTCATCCCAAAAACTAGCATCAGAGTTTTGGTGAACATGGTACTGGATCATAGGAAGGAACACTTCCCTGAGCTTAAGAATATTCCTCCAAGTCCAACTACTATCTTGTGCTATGTCCATCATCCAAAAACTCCTATGCTTGATGTTGTACGTCCAAATCCAATTAACCCATAGACTGTTTTTTTGTTTATGACTGCATGGAAGTGCGTACTGAAAGCAGCAGTGTTCCATTTTTTGGCATTTATAATACCCAGGCCTCCAAGCTGTAAGGTGGTTTCAAATTTTGCAAAAGAACATGGCAATAGTTTCTTGTTGAACATACTGCCAGTGCAAAAAAATCTGAACATGGCAGAGCGAACAAGATGAAGAAGCTTGGAAGGAAGGATAACAGAACGTGCCCAATAAACCAAACTAGGGAACACAACCGATTTGATGAGTACCTGCCTTCCACATTGGGACAATCTATAATTTTCCCATGCATTCATAACTGAAGTGATCTTATTAAATAGAAGTAGACAGTCAGCTATGGTTATTCTTTTAGTGATAATGGGAAGACCCAGGTACCTCATGTCAGCTTGCATACTAGAGAACCCACTATGTTGATACAAGCAAGCAGCTTGTACATCAGTGACCCCTGCCATAAGCAAGGAGAATTTGTGCTTGTTAATGGATAGGCCTGTCATGAGATAAAAGGAATCTCTGTAAATTATTTGGTAGTAATTTATTTGGTTAGAATCTCTGTAAATTATTATTAAAATTTATTATAAAATCTAAAACTTTGTTTTATTGAAATATAATACAACTTTATATTTGTAACAGTTTTGGAAAAGGAATTTTATTTGAAAATAAAGAATTATGTAACTACCATAAAAAAGAAGTATATTTTATAGAAAAGTATCTGGAAAGAAAATATATTTGTTGAAGATTGTTTGGAAATGGAAATTTCTTTAAAAATGTAAATAAGTGAATTTTCAAGACAGTTAGAAAGTATAAAACTTTTTCAAGCATAAACGAAGGATTTTAAATGATATTTTCGAAAAAAGGATTTAACTAAGTATATATTACTAAGAAAGGTCTCAAAAGTATTTTTAAAGAATATCTTAAGTATTTAAAAAATCTATTCTAAAGATAAGCCAAAATGTGATATACTTAAATGGATTTTTAAGAGCTTTGAAACGTAGCCCTTTTTTGTTTATAGTTAATTTGGAATAGGGCTTTACGAATGTTTATGTGAAATTCTATATGATGAGAATTTTGAGTAAATGGTTAGCCAATACCAAGTGGTATGGAAATTTGGTAATACTTTATCGATTACTCTCTTGACTCCTCATACAGAATATATGATTGTTTTGCGATTTATTCCTATATAATGAAATATTGAATAAATGATTTAGTAATAACAAGTAGCATGGGATGCTCAGTAATTTTTTTCTTATTATTATGTTGACCCATGTTATAGAATATTCATTTATATATGGAGTGTAGTTTACAAGGTTCGAGTAATACTAAGTGATATGGGACACTCAAGTAGTACTTGTTCGATTAATGCCGACGAATAGATGTCACTTATGTTTGGTGATGGATTAGACATTATAGAGAAATCATCTAGAGACGCTGCTTGCTTTATGCTCACCAAGCTTGTCGTATGCTAGCCATGACTTGTCTATACTTATCAAATGTGTGCCTATTACTTGTCGTGTGTGTTTGTGTCCATAGGTAGTGTGCCACTATGATGTATGCTAATGTTGCTATGTACAGATTAGGCTTGTGTCCGTCCTAGCGGCTAATCATAGGGTTACGCCTTGGATCGTGACAGCAGTTGTTCTTATGGTATGCTTGTATTGTTGTGTGCTCGTCTTTGTTGTGTTCCATTTTATGTGCTGCTATTCCTAAGTCTCACATAGCTAAATAGTATGTTACCAAATGGCATTAGGGGTCATAACCACATATAACATTGTTTTACCACTGATTGACATGGATTTACAATTATTGGGAGTAACCAAAGGCCGTAGGAGTACGCGGTGTGCGTTGTACTATTGAAGCGCTACTGTGTGTACTTTAGTCTCTTGTTTGGAATCTCTTCTAGTGGGCCACATTATATTTATCTCATATCAGTAATTTTTATATCGTTTATGCCATTCTATATAATAGACATGTTATGTGCTCTCTACTTATTTGGTTTCACTTTATGTTCATCTCCTATTCAAACTTGTTGTATGCTAATCCATTGCTTTATGGTTTATATGATTATATGCTTCTTTCAACTATTTATGAACCCACTGCAAACTGGACTTGTTGTGTGCTTATCTGTATCACTCTTTGATCATCTTTTATTGATTTGTGACCCTATTGTCATTATTTTACTATCATTATTATTATCATTGAGTATTTATATCTTCAAAGACTTGCGATGTGCAAGTTTATCAATTAGGTAGCCTAACCCAAAGGTTAGCCAAGAAAGTCGCCTATTATTCGACATTAGGAACCTATTATGTGCTCATTCATCATTTTCCTCATAAGATCCTATGCCTGAGATATATTTTAGTATGATTTGTTGTTTCTATCTCTAGGACCATTTAGTCGAGAGTTTCGCCTCTCTAAGGGTCGTTGGTTGAGAAAATGGTTTTGTACATTGAATGTTTTTAGTAAAGGTGGCCGATTTTATAGTGGGTCGCCCATTTTTAAAAATTTATTAAGGAACAAGTGTTCAACACATACACCGGAACAACTAAACATAAACAAGCTTAGGAGATATGCAAAACGCCAATACTACTAATACATACTACACTAGTTCTCCTCCAAAGAGGAGGCTCCACTCCCATCCTTAGAAGAGTTAGGGCCAATGACATGCAAGTACCTAGAAAGAAGAGAAACTAAAGAAGGAAAAAAATCCACCAAATCAGATCCATACAAATACTTTCTATTCCAAGAGTCAACTGCCAACAAAGACATATTACTGTCACCAAGCTTGCCTTGAACATAAAATTAAGCACATCTTCGTTCGCTTGATAGAACAGACATCACTCCTCACCTTCAACACCTATGTATTTGTAAATTATTTCAATAGATGGCTCATATCTCATCTTCGAAAGCTCATTGACCCATGCTTTCTTAGGGAAACTCCAAAAAAAATCAAGAGGGGAAGTATACACCTTCGAATCCTCCAAGGTTTGAGCATCACTAACAAGAGGCATAAAAGGAGCTAGTGCTGAGACTAGCAAAGGGGAAGAAGATGCCACAGGATCATCAGAAAAAATCATCTCCATAAATATATGCTTTGGAACCCACTTCCTAGTTGCAAGAAGAGAAAGAGGTACCTTAGTAGTAAAAGACAGATGCACATCACCAACCGAATGAGAAATGTTAGGAGTACCATGCATACAAGAACCAACTATATTACCAAAGGAGCAACATGTCATGCAAATATCTGGCTTTCAGTTGTAGCGAACATCTACTATTGCCACATGGCTTGGCATGACAAACACTAAGCTTAGAAGGCAGAGGCTTCTGTAGTATAACTTCAATCGATGCTTTAGCGTAAACAAGCTTTTTCCTAGCTATCGTGTTAACATCAAAACATTTTAATTTTCCCACAAGGCTAGTAAGCCTGTCTAGACCAATCATCGTTGGAAAATATACAAAATGTGAGCGAAATAGGCCTAGATAGGAATAGATAACAATTTCTTCCTAGCACTATCAATAGGCGCACTCCAACCGGTAATTATAAATGGCTTCCCCTCAATGAAAAAAGATTTGCTTCGAGAACATGAAATCTCTCCTTAGGCTTAGACAACTTAAAATAAAACATTTGGTTGTCTTATTGCACTTGCAAACCACCCCTAAGCTTCTAGTTATGTCGACTTTGGTCCTTAACCAGATAACAAGCGTGGTTGGAATCAAGGGAAAAAACAATCAAGTATTCCAACCAGTGATCTACACTTACTTGTATTACCTTAGGAGAGGGAAATAAAACACACCATTAACTTTAGACATTTCAAAGACCAAGGAGTATAATCACTAGCGTTCCTTTGTAATGAATGACACGGAGAAGACCAACTATCACATCGGTGGTATTAGCAACCTACCACTAATTATTCCCATAACTTATAGCAAGCATCAGGGACAGGGGGGACGCAATGTCTACAGGAGGTAGACTACATAATGGGGATGAGGATGGGTTATAGCTCTAAAGCGAGGTTTCCAACACACTGAACGGATTTGAAGATAACACACTACCAGTCACCCAAGCAATATTAAAAAATGAGTTAGAAGTTTCGCCTACCGATACAGCGAGTTGAACGGATGGAACTGATGCTAAATTGAAAATACGTCCAGATCTCATTGACGTGGGCAAACCACATCAGAGTGAAGAAGTAGATTGCTAGATTTCAAACGAGGCATGGTAGGAGAGAAGGGAAGGGAAGTGGAACGAAAGCAATATATGAAAGAAGGAGCGAACATTAAGAAGAAAACATCATACAAAATCTTAGGCGTCGCCATTAAAATCACGAAAGTTGATTGAAGACTGAATTTTTTGAACATTGAATATTTTATTAACTTTAATTATATATTTTAGTTCTGCATTTCTTGATATATCTCCCAAGGCTTAAAAGTCAAAATCCTATACTTCCATTAGGACTGTAAATCAAAATAGACACTTAGATTATTGACCCGTGCATTTTGTATGAATTATAGTTCATACTTTATTTCTGACTTTTGTGGTCATGTTGTGTTCCCGTCCATTATTGTTCTGAAGTTTGTATATGGTTGTTTAATATCACTCAATTCATGTGTGTATGGATTTGTTTTTTGCTTATCTATTAAAGGAGTTATTATATTTATGAGATTCCATGTTATTTTGTATTAATGCTATTTTGGATACTATGATATGTCTTATTCATGCTACGCCTTTTCGTTACATGCTTTATTGTTATGCTCTCACCTTCAGATTTAGATATAGTCCGATCCGTTTACTATTTTATATAATACTCGGATCAGTCCTAGACTTTTAAGGTACTTCGACATAGTAGACTTCTTTGGATATTGGTCCTTCTTTAAGGAAACTTGTCGGATAGACTATGTTATATTTTTGTTACCAATGATGTGTATATGATCTTTGGTTGCCTTCTTTTATGTATGTGATGATATTTTAGGAATTTATGATGTATTAGACTAGTATCTATATATTTTTTGGAGTGGTTCAGATACGATCTTCTGTAGACTCACTTTGTTAAGTTATATATTATACTTTCCTATTCGAATCGTGAGTCTATGATCTTATACTTTATTTTATTGTTCTCTCCTGAAAACCTCGCGTATTTAATACTTATTGTCGGTGTCGAGTATGTATATTTGTGAATTTTTATGTGGTAAGAATATCTATCGGTGTCAACCAGTAAAGCATAAAGTATAATGTGGTTTCTCTGGTTATGTACATGTGGCAATCCAAGTATTCATTTCTGCATCATCTCAGCCATCCGTCTAATCCAAGGGCTCATGCTTATCTGCTTCTTTACTTTGGATCTCGGGCCTTCATATATTAAGCCCAATATGTAGATTATATATTCTGAGCATTCTTCTCATTGTAAATTATTCATTCAATTATTAATAAAAGTCTTCCTTTCATCAAATATTGTATTTTACATTTCTCTAACTTGGTATCAGAGCCAAGATCGTGTGCTAACTACACAGAGTGATCAGAGATTAATGTCCATCAGAGAATTATCATCATTTGGACTCCTCTCATCAAAGATTCAACATCTTCTCATTTGAGAGTTGCTGCCATCACTGAAATCTGTGCCTCGCCAGTGCATTTTTCTGGCTGCATCAGATTATCACTGAAAGCTTGGTGGTATAAAACATTCAAATCCATTGAAAACCGATCAAGAAAATCAAGAAAAAGCCTCAGTTAAATCAAGATTCAACTGAATTGCATAATCTCTTGTTCTCAATTCAAGATTTTCAAGATAAGAATCCTTATACCTGATCCCTAACAGTTCTGGATATTCATCATGAATCAAGATGATGATGCAAGCCCACAGATGTCCAGCATAAGAGTATCCATCAGTCAAATTCAATCAAATTCAGTTAATGATCTGATGAATGCGACTATCAAACCTCAAAGTCAACTGCTCTCAATCCAACTTGATGAATCCAACTTTCTACTCTAGAAATTACAAGTAGAGACAACAATTAGAGGTTATGGATTAGAGGATTATATTCTTGGAACAAAAATTACACCACCAAAATTTGTCAGAGACAGTGAAGACAAATTAGTTCCAAATCAAGAATACACAGCACATCAGAGGCAAGATAGTCTTGTATGTGCATGGATGATGTCATCCATAAGTGCATCTATTCTACCACAACTTATAGGTTGTAAAACTGCTCAAGAAGTATGGACAACTATTGAAAGAAATTTCACATCTCAGTCATCTGCAAGAATTATGCATCATAGAAGACAATTACAAAGCATCAGGAAGAATGAAATGACTATGAATGAATATCTGCTCAAAATTAAAAATTTGTGTGATCAGTTGGCCTCAACAGGGCATAAAGTCCCTGATTCTGAACAGGTTTTGTATATAATCAGTGGTCTAGATAATGAATATGAAGCTGTTGTGGCAATTATCTCTACCATGGAACCAACTCCCTCACTACAGTATGTGTACTCCACTCTCTTATCACATGAAGGAAGAATTGAACATGGAAAGTCAGTAAATTCAGACATGTCAGTCAATTATACTTACAACAAAGGCAAGCAAGGACAAGGGAGAGGGAAGTCCACTAACTATCAGAGAGGAGGACTATTCAACAGAGGTAGGAGAGGTGGCAGAAGCAATAACAACAATAAAATAAGGTGTCAAATTTGTGAGAAATATGGACATGGAGCAAATAAATGCTATTTCAGATTCAACAAGGACTATACTCCTTCTCAACCAAATAGCAATACAAATATCAATACTGTTAATATGCCCAAGGACAATAACAACAATGATCAACCAGAGATCCTAAACACTAAAAATGCTGCAACAGATGATATCTGGTACCCAGACTCTGGAGCAACAAATCATGTCACCAACAATCTTAGCAACTTAAACTTGGGGAACAAGGAATACAAAGGTATGCAAAATATTTTTGTTGGCAATGGCAAAATTGTCAATATTACACACACTGGAAATGAAAGAATAAATGGACCCAAAAAACTATTTCTAAAAAATTTATTGCAGGTTCCTTCAATTAAAAAAAATTTGATGAGTGTTTCCTAATTTGCAAAAGATAACAATGTCTTTTTTGAATTCTATCCTGATCATTGCATAGTCAAAGATATACTAACTCGAGAAATCATTTTGCAGGGTAAAGAAAACAATGGATTGTACAAATTTGATTTTTGTAACTCAAATATGTCTGAAAATAAAGGGAATACTTGTGTAATGAATGTCACGAATAACAATATATTCGATTTATGGCATTACAAACTGGGTCACCCCAGTGCAAAAATTGTAAAACATGTTATGAATAGTAATAATATTCCCTTTAGTAATATTTCTGATTCATATATGTGCACCTCTTGCCAATTGGGAAAAAGTCATAAACTTGCATTTCCAGATTCACACACTTGCTACACAAAACCCTTTGAATTAGTTGCTAGTGATTTATGGGGCCCAGCTCCTATCAGTTCTGACTATGGTTACAAATACTATATATCCTTCATAGATGCATACTCAAGATTTGTATGGATTTATATGCTAAAAACCAAGTCAGAAGCTAGTAATATAGTTATTCAGTTTATCAACAAGGTTGAAAATATGACTGGAAATCATGTTTGCACTTTTCAAACTGATGGTGGAAAGGAATTCCTACCATTAAAAACTTTCTTTGAAAAAAAAGGAATTAATCATAAAACTACATGTCCATATACTTCAGAGCAAAATGGAATCATTGAAAGAAAACATAGACATATTATCGAAACCGGTCTGACCTTGCTAGCACAAGCTTCTATGCCTTTAAAATTTTGGCCAGAAGCATTTAATACTGCTATCCATTTAATAAACTTGCTTCCAGCTAAAAACCTCAAATTTAAGTGTCCACAGGAAGTGCTAACCAAGGTCAAACCAGGTTATAAACATCTAAAAGTCTTTGGTTGTCAATGTTTTCCTTGCTTAAGGCCATATAATACTCACAAATTAGATTTTAGATCTAAATCATGCACCTTTTTAGGATACTGTAATAATCAGAAGGGATACAGATGTCTTGACAACAAAGGAAACATATACATTTCCAGACATGTAAGGTTTAATGAACAGGTATATCCATATAGTAACACTGAAATCAAAACCACTGAAAAAGTGAGAAATACAAGGCTTATTATACCTGATTTACCTGATGAAATTGAAGCTATACCCTCAACTCAACCCATAAATAAAGGCACAAGCACCAGCTCTCAACTCACCATGCCCACTAGGGAGCCAGGTCAAGAGCAAGATGACTGGGTAGATGATAGCAACAATCAACAGGAGATCAGCAGCCAAGATGTCAGCAATGTTACTGTGACTTGCAACAGTTCTGACGATAATCCAGATATCACTGTCAGGAATAATATTAATATTCATCCAATGCTAACTAGAGCAAAATGTGGTATATATAAACCAAAAGTTATTAACATCACTACAAATCAAGACGAACCATCCTCTTACATAGAAGCTGCTCAAAATAATAAATGGAAAGCTGCTATGCAAGAGGAGTATAATGCTCTAGTTAGCAAAGGAACTTGGACTCTTGTTAAAAAAACCTGAAAACAAAAATATTATTGGATGCATGTGGACATTTAAATTAAAAAGAAATGCTGATGGCTCAATTTCTAAATATAAAGCGAGATTGGTAGCAAAGGGGTATTCACAACAGCACGGGTTTGATTTTTCTGAAACATTCTCCCCTGTTGTGAAACCATCATCTATTAGAATCATCCTAACCATTGCTTTAAATAGAAATTGGAGCATCAAGCAATTAGATGTTAATAACGCCTTTTTAAATGGTGTGTTACAGGAAGAAGTATTCGTGGAGCAACCAGAAGGATTCACTCACAAATCAGAGAAGGTGTGCAAACTTAACAAGGCCATCTATGGTTTAAAGCAAGCACCAAGAGTCTGGTTTGACAAACTCAAGTCAACACTTGTGAAGTTTGGCTACAAACCTCTAAAATCGGACAACTCCATTTTTACTAAAATTAATAATACTGCTACCACTTATATTTTAATGTATGTTGATGATATTATCATTACAGGGAGCAGTGAAACAGAAATAAAGAAAGTTACTCAAATGCTCAATTTAGAATTTTCTGTTAAGGATCTCGGTGATTTGAGTTACTTTCTGGGAATTGAAGTTCAAAGATATACAACTTCAGAAATGCATCTCAGTCAAAGAAAATATATTGCAGATATACTGTCAAAAGCTAAAATGGACAAAGCCAATACTCTACCAACTCCTATGATCACATATCATCAACTATCAAAATATAAGGGGGAGGCAATTCAAAATGCAAAACAGTACAGGAGTATAGTTGGTGCACTTCAATACGTAACTATTACAAGACCAGATATATCATTTAGTGTCAACAAAGTCAGTCAGTACATGAAAAATCCCCTTGACAATCATTGGAAAGCAGTAAAAAGAATTCTTAGATATCTCAAAGGGACAATCAATCATGGACTCATTCTAAAATCAAGCCAGTCGCTCAATATCAACGCATATGCTGATGCTGATTGGGGTACAGACACTGATGATCGCAAATCTACATCAGGCTACGGCATCTATTTAGGAAAAAATCCAATTTCTTGGAGTGCAAAAAAACAGAATACCGTGTCACGGTCCAGCACAGAAGCTGAATTTAGGTGTGTAGCAAGTGCAGCAGCAGAAATTATGTGGGTAGAATCATTGCTAAGTGAACTTAATATCACAACAGACAAAAGGGAAACAATTTGGTGTGATAACGTTAGCACTATTTCACTGTCATCTAATCCGATTCTCCACTCAAAAACAAAACACATAGAACTTGATCTCTATTTCATAAGAGAACAAGTTATAAAGGAAAAATTAAGAGTTGGATACTTACCATCTATACATAAAAAGGCAGATATACTTACTAAACCCTTGATAAGGCTCAATTTCACAAGGTTTAGAGACGAACTCAACGTCGACACCGCTAATCCTCACCAGAGATCTCAAAGATCCATCTACATACCATATTAAAGCAAGTTTAAAGTTCTTCTATCATGGATCGCTGAATTTCTTCCTTCATCTTGAACAGCCGCCATACTTTATTTTTTCGTCACAAACCCTAACCTAATCGGGTTTGAGGGGGGAAGTAAAGAATAAAGTATAATGTGGTTTCTCTGGTTATGTACATGTGGCAATCCAAGTATTCATTTCTGCATCATCTCAGCCATCCGTCTAATCCAAGGGCTCATGCTTATCTGCTTCTTTACTTTGGATCTCGGGCCTTCATATATTAAGCCCAATATGTAGCTTATATATTCTGAGCATTCTTCTCATTGTAAATTATTCATTCAAGTATTAATAAAAGTCTTCCTTTCATCAAATACTGTATTTTACATTTCTCTAACTCAACCAAAGAAAATATTCACATTTGGTTGCCTCTAACAAGCCTTATTCTATGTATTACTAGACAGTATTTTATAACTCTTTGGTAATACGCATATAGACATAGGGCGTTACATTCTTGGTACTAGAGCAGGTCAGAATAATGTAGGGTATATGGAATATGAGTCTTGGCTTAGTGAGATGTAGGGTCCCAGTCCCCATGGGTGTGGGGTAAAATAATAAGTTATACGTAAGAAAAACTAGGAGTATAAGATGATTATGGGGGATGATCATCTGGGTCAAACTTGTATGTTATATATTTTGATATATGAATTACTTTTATTTGTGTTTCTAAAATTAATCTCATTTTTGCAAAAGTGAGAATGGCCAGTGGTTGAAAAGCTTGAGGGGATGCTGGACCACCCGGTGGTTTCGGTAATGAGGGCCTTTTTTGATCACTGTGCAATTAATAGAGTTAGTGCGGAATATTTAGGCATCCAATGCCTTAGCTTCTTCCAATCCGCTACTCTTATATTTAACTTTACTCATATGAGTACAGATTTTGCTAGCCTAGTCGGGAAGCCATTCAAAGGCTTAAAAGGTGTAATTGGTGTTTAGCTTGGCTCAAGACCTATGAGTGCATTTTCACTCACTTGGGAGCCACAAACCATCGGAAGGTATAGCTAGCATCTAATTAGCTACATGATCGGGCCATGGATTAGTATGAGTTTTTGATAGCAGAGCTAGATGAAGCGAAGTCGACATGGACGCAATTCAAACTTCCTTTCGAGCGGAAGTTCCGAGCAGAAGTTAAGAAAGATGTTATGTTTCAGAAGTTCTTAAATATTAAGTAGCACAAGATGTCTGCAACTGAGCATGTAGCGATATTTGCGGCTCTCTTTAATTGTGGGATCGATCATATCAACGCCCCTCTCAAGAGTAACCAGAAGTTTGTACATGGACTAAATATGTCACTGTGGAAAGCGTTACTACCTGAATTAGAAATTTCATTTGAAAATTAGTATATACCATATGAGGCTCTAGTAAGTTAAGTGTGAAACTAAGGAATGGACTTCGGTTGATAAGAAAGGAAGTGGGCAGATGCTGAAATTTTCGTTTAAGAAGCAAAGGTCTAGATTCTAGAATAAAAGGCAAGCTAAAGGAAAAAATTACGAATCTCATAGGCAAAAGAGAGGCCAGATGTGGTGCTATAGTTTTGGTAGAAAGGATACTATTCCAAAAAGTGTAGTAAGCCACGTCTAGCAACTAATCAGCCAAAATGCACAATTTGTAACGGTGTTGGTCAACTCAGCTATTCCCACCCTAGGTTTGATAAGAAGAAGAAGACCAGAGAATTCAATGTGATCAAGTCTTCTAGTTTACCTTCCAAGTCTAAAGGGAAGACTAATGCAATCCTGGAAGGTAAAAATTCTTTCTAAAGTGTTTTCATTAGAGTATTAAAGAATATGAGAGTGTATCTCATTCATTCGTATCGAATGAACCAGTTGGTATTTTAGTTGGTTGATTTGTGTTTTGGGTTATAAAAATAGATAGGATTTTCTTATTTGGGTTTAGTCTAGATTGTGGGTTTGAGTATGAGTTATCGCTCAAAATCGTAAACCCACTTAAGTCTATATAGAGCCAAATCTTAGTAACCACTGGTTTCCTCCAATGTGAAGTAACCACAATATGACTAGTAATTGTTATATATATGTATGAGACAGTTATATATTATGATTTGTTATTTAATTGTATGGATGTTTACTTTTTGACTGGATTGAATTGTGATGAATTGAATGTTTTTGAATAGGTGATAATGATTGATATGTGAAATTATAGATTAATACTTTAATAAGAGTTTTAATAAAAATAATTATATATGCTATAAAAATGAGTTGAGAAGATTTTTACAAATTAATTATGTTAGTTTTTCTTAAGAGTGAGTTAAGAATTTGGGTCGATGCATGTAGACAGCGTAGTCGGTAAGGATTTCTAAGTGCTTCTATGAGGCAGTTTGACACAACATTTTTAGGAAAATAATTTAGGAAATGTTTAATATAAAATCTATTTAGCATTTGGAAAATAACGTTCATTGATTTTGAAAATTCTCATTATAACCTATTATTCTTAATTATGATTATTATTATGCACTGTTTACCAATGTTTTCCACCACTGAGAATTGGTGTGAAGTTGAATTTGTTAGCGAGTCAGCATTGGTATTTGAGTATGATCAACATTGTAGCCAATAGGCTAAATGAATCACTTGAAATCATGGCATGCCAGTGTTGAATATATGTGTGTGTTCATTTCAATAGGTATGTGTGTGTGTGCACGCGCGCGCGTGCGTACACGCGTACATGCGTGTGTGTATCATCTTTTGAATGGGTATCTTTGTTACTTGATTATGTAGTTGTGTAATTTTACTCAGGAGACTTTTCATTAAAAATAAAGTAAATTAAAGTATATATATGGAATAAGTATGTCTTAAAAATTGGAATTTTAAACGAGTAATAGTTTTGATATTGTGGAAGCTTGCATCTTAGGATACTGAGTTGAAGGTAGAAGGCACCTAAGGGAAAGACGTTAACTTAATTATCAATGTTTCGAAAAGTATTTTGGGTCTTGCTTATTCTTGTTTGTGTGTGCGTAAATGTGTACGAATGTAAAAGCTTAAAATATGAGCATGTTATGAACTTTTCCCTAAGGAGAGATTCCGTGGATGTAATTTTCTTAAGGGAGAGTTCGTAAAAACCCTAATTGAGACACTCTCGAATAAATATTTTTGGAATATAAATGTAAATAACAAATACATTTTTGAAAGGAAAATGTTAAAAAATATGGGAATTTCCATATTTTTGAATTATAAATGGACATTTTCCCTAAGTAAGATTTTATAAAATAATGGAAAATGAATATTTTGGAATGGATATTATTATAATGAAATAAAGGAATGGAATTTTATATAATAAATTTAAATGGAAAAAAAGTGAGAACCATGGTTAAAATTTTATTTGATTTATTTTTTAAAGGTTCGCAAAATTATTTACTTTAAAATCTGAATTTGATAATGTTATAATTTTATACAAGATTAAATTTGTATAAGTAAAAATATATTAAGTGAGAAATAATGTTAAAATTTATAATTTGGAATATTATGATGTAAAATTATATATTATTCGATGCAGTGTTAAAAAAAGTTACAAAAAACTTTGATAATTTAAAATGTAAGGAATGTTACTCTTCATTTTAATAAAAAATCCGTTTTAAAGGGAATAAGAGAGATTGCATAATAAAAATATTATACTTGGTTGAAATAATTATCTTTATATAAGAAAATGAGTTTTAAATTTTCTAATGTGAATTGTATAATTTCATATAGCTTTAAGCTTTGATTTAAAATTTTAAAAGAGAAGGTAAAAAGATTTTATTACACTAATAAATTGGGTTTCGGTTTTATTGCTACTAACCTTAGCCAATTAGAAGATAATAGAGGTACTTTTCTTCTTCTTTGCATCTACTGAGTATTCATTTTCTACTTCAAAAAATATCTCATGTCTCCATTCCTCTTCAAAAAAACTTTAGAGCAACATCCACCAATATAAAATCAAATAAATTATAGAAGATTGCAATAAAATAAAATTGAGTTTCTCAACTAGCTCTACATCTCTAGGGACACTCAATTTCATATTTTAAATAGATTTTGGGCATATCTATTTTTTGGAAAACAAGGGTTTGGAGATGCTATGGATTTTGGAGCTTGCAAGATGAGTTAAAACAGCTCATAGCTATATCAAATTCGATACATGCACTATTATAATGTTGTTTAGATTCTAGTTTGGATGATTTTTTTTTGCTTTGCTTGAGATTAGTTGTTCTATATGCTTAGAATATGTGATTGCAAACGGAATATTGTCCGTTTGAAATTTAAATGTTATATGTTATGTATTAATGCATGCAAGGGTCCGGGTTAGACTAAGCTCGTTAGAAAAAGACTCAGGCTACCAAAATTTTGTTGGAAGTCTTAAAGTGGTTGAATATGGAGCTGAAAATAGCTCAAATTTCGTGACCATAGTTCCACTAGTCATGACAGGTCTACCAGTGGCCTAGGTATGGAGCTATTCGGCTGCAAGCATATAAGAATGTTGTATATTCATTTTTGTTGCTTAGCTTAATACTTTTAATTGTTTTGATTGTTTAGAAATTTAGTTTTATTAATTCCCATACCGTGTAAATCTTTATTGAAATAAACTTAATTTTTAATGATTTTTTTAAAATATTTTTTTTTATTTACATTTATAAATTTATATAACCTTTCAAAGCTATTTTATTTGATTGGAATCTTTGTAATTATTACTAAAATTTATTATAAAATCTAGATTTTTTTTTATTAAAATAGATTACAAGTTTATATTTATAAACATTTTTGGAAAAGGAATTTTACTTGAAATAAAGAATTACCTACCTACCTTCGAAAAGAAGTATAATTAAAGTATTTGAAGCAAATATATTTTTTGAAGGTTTTTTGGAAATGGAAACTCTTTAAAAACTGAAACAAGTTAATTTTCAAGAGTATTAGAAAGTATAAAACTTTTACAAGTTTAAGTGAAAGTTTTTAAATGATATTTTCTGAAAAGGATCCCTTATAAAGTGTATATTAATTAGAATGGTCTGGAAAGTATTTTCAAATGGGATTTTGAGTATATAAAAACTATTTTGAAGATAAGCCAAATTATGATACACTTAAATGGATTTTTAAGAGCTTTGAAATATAGGCCCCTTTTAATTTATAGTTGATTTGTTATTCGGTTTTATGGATGTTGATGTGAAATTCTATATAATGAGAATTTTGAGTAAATGGTGAACCGATACCAAACGGTATAGGATGTTTGGTAATACTTTTGTGATTACTCAGTTGACTCCTTATATATAATATATGATTGCTTTGTGATTTATTCTTACGTAATGAGGATATTGAATAAACGGAATCGTAATACTGGGTAGTATGGGATGTTCGGTAATATTTTTATAATTATTCTATTGACTTATGTTATAGAATATTTGTTGATTTAGGGAATGTAGTTTACAAGCTTTTGGTAAATGTTTGTGTAATACAGAGTGGTATGGGACGCTCAAGTTCGATTACTTCTAAGTAGAAGTCACTTATATTTTGAGATGGGTTAAACATTTTAGGAAAATTTTCTAGAGATGTGGCTTGCTTTATGCTCGCCAAGCATGCTATATGTTAACTATGACGTTCTTTGTACATGATGTTTGTGCCTATTTCATATAGTATGTGTTTGTTTCTATAAATTGTGTGTCGTCGTGTCATGTACTATATCCAGATTAGGTTAGTGTCCGTCCTAGCTGTTGATCACGGGGTCATGCCCCGGATCGTGACACTAATTGTTCTTACTATGTGCTTGTATTACTATGTGCTCGTTTTGTTGTGTGCCATTGTTGGGTGCTAATATGCCTAGATGTCACATAACCAAACATTCTGTTACCACAGGGCATGATGGGTCATAATTAGGTATAGAGTTGTCTTCCCACTGATCAATGTGGATTTCGATTACCGAGAGTAATTAGAGACCATAAGAGTAAGCTGTGTGCATTAGACTCCTAGAGCGATACCGTGTGTATATCAGTTTCCCATTTGGATTTACCTCATGCAGATGATTTTTATATGGTTTATTCCATTCTACATCGTGGATATGTCGTGTGCTTTCCACTTATTAGATTCTCTTGTGTTCGTCTCCTATTAAAACTTATTGTGTGCTCGTCCACTACTTTATGGTATATATGATAATTTGCTTCTTTCAACTATTGTGAGCTCACTACAACCTAGACTTATTATGTTCTTGTCTACATCACTCATTTTATTGTCTTATTGATTTGTAACCATATTAGAGAGACGGTTATCATCATCATTATTATCATTGAGTATTTATACACTAGATAATTGTGATGTTCCCATCTGTCATATTGGCTAGTCTAACCCAAAGCCTAGTTAAGAAGCTCATATATTATTCGATGTAGGAACTATTTATGTGTTCGTTCGTCATTTTCCTCAAAAGAGCATATGGTTGAGATATATTTTAGTAAAATTCCTCAAAAGAGCCTATAGCCGAGAAGTTTTTACCTCTGTAAGGAGTATGGGCCAACATAAATGGTTTTGTACATTGAATATTTATTGCCTTTGATTATTTATTTGAGTTTTGCATTTCTCCATATATCACCTAGAGCATAATAGTGGAAACTCTATACTTCCATTAGGACAATAAATCGACATAGACATCTTTGATTATTAATCCTTGTTTTTTGTATGAATTATAGTTCAAACTTTTATCTGTGACTGTTGGGACATGTGTGCTCATCCATCATTGTTTTAAGATTTATATGTGGTTGTTTGATATCACCCAATTCATGTGTGTGTATATTTTTGTATATGTGTGGATATTATAGGGGTGATTATATTTATGAAATTTCTTGGTATTTATTGTTAATGTTATTTTGGATTATATGATATGTCTTATCTTTGCTATGCCTTTTTGTTACCATGCTTTATTGTTATGATATCACCTTCAGATTTAGATGTAGTCTGACATATCTATTATTTATATAATACTTGGTTCAATTCGAGACGTTTCAGGTACAAGGTCAAACTTTTTCAGATGTTGGGCTTTCTTTGAGGAGACTTTTCAGATAGGCTATGTTATATTTTGTTATCAATGATGTATATATGATGTTTGATTGTCTCCTTGTATGTATATGATGATACTTAGGGAACTTATTCTGTATCAGACTAGTATCAATGTATATTTTGTAGTGCGTCAGAAAATCTCTTTTGTAGACTCGCTTTATTATGTTATGTGATATATTATACTTTCTATTGAACTTTGTGACTCTATGATCTTATATTATATTGTGTATTGTTCTGTCCTAGAAAACTTGCATGTTTATTGCTTCATGTCGATGCTGATTACGTATATTTATGAATATCATAAGGTAAGAATATGTATCATTATTAGCCCAAGGGAATATTCATGTGTGGTTGCCCCAAATAAGCCTCATTCTCCAAATTACCAAACGATGCTATTTTATAATACTATTTGGCAGTATGGCTATAGGGATTGGGCATTACGGGTATCTTCGCAAATATTTGCTATTCGTCACATTTTTGAGTATTCGACCACATCTCAGTTGATAATTGGCTAGAAATATCCATAGAGAATAATCTTATTTGCGAAATTCTACACCCGATGTGATCGTCATAGCTTCTTTCATGTAAATCCGCTAGGAGGATTTTAGCTTCATCCTTGTCGATACACATTAGCAGGCGTAGAGGATCCTCTCTTAAAGACTTCTTCTTGCATAATGTATTATGGTACCTTATCCAAGAGCTTCCTTTTTTCAGTTCTCTGAAAGAATTCCCTTTAGCTATCCTTAAATGGAGTCATCCATGAATCGTTCTCTTCGATTTTCATGATGTAGTCAATGTTCATTTCATATATACTTAGAGTTTTGACATAGACTCTAATTGCCTGTCTGATATATTCTTGTAACAACCCCTACACAAAAACCCAAAGGTGGAACCCCAATGTGTTGAAGTCACCTTGGAGTTATCGTTCGGCGATAGAATGAGTTTATTATATATATATATATATATATATATATATATATATATAATGATCTAAGTAAACAAAGCAACTAAACAAATTTCATTAAAGATAACAGTCTTTAAATTGTCATTTTTTTTCAAATTCCCAATTGTGTCCACCCAGGGGTAAAATATAAATCAGTACATTGTAGCATCAAAGATTCGACTATGGAGATATCAAACCCTTGCAGTCTCCTAGACTTAAATATATTTACATTACACAATAAAATTTAACCTAATTAAAATATAGTAATAATAAGGCCACATTCCCATCTTCCTCTTTAACACGGTCTTGGTAAAAGTCCTATCTTCGGCTAATAACTGAAATCTGAAAACTTATAAACTCAACCTACTCAATTGAGTACTCGTGAGTTTATAGGGGAAATACAATAAACATTTGTTTCAGACATAAGTCTGGTATAAATAATACCATTTCGCATCTAATTTCCTTTGGTAATGGGACCATAGAATGGATTTCCCCCACACTAGCCTCGGTTACATAATTAATATAAGTCTATCATTAGTCATAAGTCATAGCAAAATATATGTATGCATAAACATGTTTCAAAAAAATATACCCAATGCCATTTTAAGTTTAGAGTCTCAAACACAATACTTAACCAGAGATCAAATTCAATTTTCAAAAATTCTTTCTATGAAATTATCCTTTTGGTTTCATTTATTACAATCTATATAACAAAAGGTACAACCCCTCTTAGTCTCAATAACCTATTTATTAGTTTTATACTACAAGATTCTACCCCAAGTTGTCTCGGGTAATCTTTTACTTAACCTATTCTATAAGGTACATCGTCGAGTAATCTCCATTCTTTAAATTTTACACTGCAAAGTTCAATCCTAAGCGGTATCGTTTCATTATATTTATATTACAAAGTTCAACCCTAAGTAGTATCATTTCATTATATTTATATTACAAAGTACAACCCTAAATAGGCTCTTTAATTTTTCATAAGATTGAACCCATTAAGAGAGTTACAACCACTCTCGTGAAACCATGCAACCAGCCTAGACATCCTATGTCCCTTCAGAAGTCGAATGTTGAACCCTACCTTTTAAAGTAGGTGCATTCGAGTTACTATCCTCACTCAGCATTAATAGCCTTCCAAACCTGCATTATTTCTAGGCTCTTACTTATTTTCCTCTTAGTTATCCCAACTTTGCTTAGTTGTTCATTTCTTATATTTCAGCTTTAGCCATTCATTCAACTTCATTGGACTCCCAACATACCTTTGGCATCTTAAGCCTCATAACTTCTTTCGCAACGCATCTTATTTTTAGAAAACTCTAAGTACTACCTTTAGTCATCCTAAGCCTTAGTTTTTTGTACTACCTTTGGCCATCCAAAAGCTAATGGGTCTTAGTATTGACTCTCCCCAGAAGTCAATAGGTTTCGGCTGTTCAATCATTACTCTCGGTTTTCATCCTAGGGAAGCCTTATTTATATCTCGTTCAAAAAGGATTTGTTTGCCATTCACATGTCGAACCTTCGGCCATCGCATTTGGCAATACTTTTTTTATTACTTCGTTTGCTTTGAACTTATTTTAGCATTTCTTAACTCGTTTTAGATTTCGTGTGTTGTACCCTTGCACTACAATAAAAAAGATCTTTCGTAGCATTTTATTTATGCTGACATAATCATTCGCAGCATTTTGAAGAACGCTACCTAAAGTCGTTTCGAAAACATAGTTATCTTAGTTATTAAACTTAGTTAAATTTTTTATACTAATTTAATTTTTATAAAACTTGTTTAACTTAGTTAATTGTCATAAATTAAGTTAATTTTATACAATTTATTCAACTTAGTTAATTTTATAAATTTATTCAATCTTTATAAAACTTAGTTAATATATTTAATTTTTATAGAACTCATTTAACTAGGTTAATTTTTTAAAACTTAATTAATTTTACAAATTTACTTTACTTTTATAAAAATTATTCAACCTAGTAAAATATTATAGAACTTAATTTGTTTAATTTTTATAATAGGTAGTGAACTTAGTTAATTTTTATAGATTACTTACTTTGTTATATATAAATTATCTGAACTTTAAACTACTTAAATAAACAAGCATTATCGATGGATCATAGGAAGATAATCTAAACTACCTCTTCCTTAACGCTGTTGAAGTCTACTGCGTCTCTGCCCAACCCAACTTCTAGCATAAGCACTACTTTTGGCTTTATAGCTCCCAGCTGATGCATCACGTGATACATCTTTGGTTATGATCATTTCATTTCCTGCCTCCTTAGGTTACTCTATAATGTATGCTTCACATATTTCGGTAGCTTCACATGTTTCTCTCATCAATGCATTCAGTTCCCACTGCAGCAGTGCACCAGCTTCGGTCCTACTGCAGTTTATCTCATGTCAAATTGCAACAATGCCACTATAACAAGTGAAACTACTGCTCCTTGCTCCTCCCTATCATGTTGCATTTTGGTCAGCTTTCTTCATCTCGTGTGTTTAAGAACAAGGCACTACACCCTGCACTATTTTCAGCACATTTCAATCTCTAGCCATACCCCATGTTAGCTCTGTGTATCCACACATCAGCCTAGCGAATCAGTGCACCATATAGCTCACCCAGTAACTTGGTAAACTTCATGAACAACCTCGGAAATTTTTCTTTTTAAATTTTTTTAATACCTTCATTATAGTTATCTCTCTTCAAGGTCCTTTATTGGATCTGATATAGCCGCCTTCATTTTCACATTTGCACGATCCCCTAGGAAAATCAGGCGGTGGACCGCTAATCAAAAAATAAAACATAGATACATTTCTTCAGCTCTTTCATTTAATCTTCACTATCAAGTCATAGGCTCGTATCCTTTCTTCACAAAATTAGATAGAAACAAGCGAACTCTAATAGACATGGATTTGAGAAATATAAGGGGAATATAACAATATAAAGATAGCATTAACAAAAGTTTCTACATCAAATGGTTGCAAATCATCAGTTCCTTTGCCAACTCTTACAAATTTTACTGGGATACCTAATTCTTCTGTTATGCTAACCTATAATTAAATAATATGTGGTTCAAAAATAATAATAAATGATTAGAATTAGAATGCAATAAAAGATAACTAGCATAGGGTAAACGACCAACACATACCACAGAACCTCCTGTAGCAAAGCCATCCAGTTTCGTTAATATCAGTCCAGTAATTCCAACAACCTTATCAAAATAATAATACATGATGCAAATTTTAAACTTGAGCCATTAATCTTTATATATACTATTTCACACAGCTAATCAGTTAAATAAAATTGAGCAGATTCATCAATGTTGCATTATGCAATAAGTATCTAAGTATAGGATTATATTTGAACACACTGAATATAGATGCTAAGCCTATGCATCTAAATTCATAATAATCCAATGGAAAGTTTTTGAAATTTCTACAAAGATAGAATTGGGAGGTATACACGTCTATTTTATCTTACTTAAATTTCTCCAAGTAATAACACACTATTTCCCACAGCTTGCGTTGAAGTAGCATGTACATAGCCATTATATATTTTAAGCATGCCACCAAGAAATACACAATATGCCAATTTTAAACTAGTTGAATGAGTTCAATTCTAGCCATAAATACTTAATTGGAAGTCAATGGTCCAAAGTAAGAGGTTGAAATTAGAATTTGGCATTGTATTTTATTATATTGTACTACATTTTCTTTTGCTTTCTTTGTTATATCTTGTTCTAGCACTTGAAGACCGCAGTCATAATTTAGGAAAATCTAAAGGCCAGACCGGAATTTTTATCCATAATATAATTTGTAACCGATTTCTTTATCTTGATAACAAGATACCTCGAATAAATAAAGATGACCCATATCCAAGGATTGATCAATATCACAATCTTGATGTAGAAATGTTGCCTCTATGATAAGAACCATTCCTCTTAAGTTCCTGTATAAAATATAATGTAGTATCTCTTGTGCAAGCTACATTGGAAGATCTAACTCAAGTGGTAAAATGTAGTGCTTATATCAGAAAGTTAATACTGACCAGTACTATTGGTGCTGCCTCAATTGATAGCTTGTGATTGTGCCTCGCCCTCCTCAAATTCTCCTTCTTTTGCATAGCCTTTTCTGTCGATAAAATAAATCTGACCAGTACTATTGGTGCTGCCTTGGTTAGTACGTTATGATGGCTCCATTAATCACACTGTGAGAGTAAGATATGAGTGGTGGGAGCTGATAGCTGGCTACAACACTTAGATTATCAAATCAAAGCGCAGTTCATAATTTCAAATTCATATAAGAAATTTTTTTAACATTACAAGGCAATAAAAGTGTAATTCAAACTAAAGAGCAAACATGAAACAAACAACAACCAATTTAATTAAAACAATAGCATCAAGTTAATTGTCATAAAAAATAATTGAAATATAAAAAATAACTTGAATCTGTGATTATCTTGATCTTGGATTCTTTATTAGGAACGTTAACTCGATTACATTGATAGAATGGATGCAGCATTGGATGAAAAAGCTACAAAAAGAAGGACCTAAATTGTGAAAAGGAGGAACTAGACCGGTGACTCAGATTAAAGAAGAGGGAAAGGGAGTAGTCTTCGGTAGAGAGGAAAACGAGGTGTGTGAGAAATGCGGATTACAGATCTTAAGGCTAGAATTAACACTAGAGGGGGTGAATAGTGTTTTAAGGAATTACTAAATCTTTTTGAGTTTATGTTAATTTGAACACAAATGTATGCAATATTCAGACACAGATATGATCACAGAATCAAACACAGATGCAAAAATAAAGTAAAAGCAATAAAGGAAAGAACACACCGGATTTTATACTGGTTCGGAGTTATCCTACGTCCCGTCCCGCACACAAGTACGGATTTCCTTTCAAAAACAATTGTTACAATTACAACCCTCGATTTCAAGGCCATGAGGTACACCACTCCAGATTCACAATCCTCTGGGTAGAGATACCTGATTTCATGGGCAACAAGTTCGCCTAATTGATTTCACAGGCTACAATCACACATTTTCTCACTTGATTGATTTCACAGGCTACAGTCACACCTTTTCTCACTCAATTTATTACAAAGAAACCTATAACTCTGAATAACACTGAGATCTTGTTGAGATAGTGATAGAGAATCAAACCAGAGATGATCTAGTTAGATTCAATGGTGATTTCGGCAGAGTAATGGTAAATATATATATATATATATATATATATATATATATATATAAGGAAATGTGGAAGAAAAAGAGGAGTAAAATCAGAGAAAATATGTACATAAATTCGTTTAAAACTCCCCATATTTATAGTAGAACAACAGCCGTGTCCATTCGTGAAAGGATATGACGAATAGACACTTCTTTTGAAATTCAAATTTTTGAAATCAACTGCCACCTTTTCGACAAGGGTAAATAGGGGTTGTTGACAGGCCTATGCAATTTTTGGTAATTTATTTTTCTTTGAAAATAACTTCTATCTTGTATTAAAACTATTTTTAAACTTTATAAATATACTTAACTATAGTTAAAATACATAATTAAGTATAGAGAATAATATTTTAGTATATATAAAATTTTACTATAATTTTATATTTGAATCTAAGTATAATATTAAAAGGTAAATATATTATAATTAAAAGATAGTTTAAACCAAGGATAATTTGATTTCGAAAATAAAGATTATTTTGAGGCTAAAAGTATTTTAAACCAGGATAGATGTTCTTGATTCTTTTAGAAGGAAGGTCTTGAAATCATTTTGAAAACAAGATATAATTTTGTAAAAACATTTTAATAAAAGGTTAGTGGATAAAAAACAAGGTTCCACTAGATTTTTCGTAGGTTCCATCCTACTTAGGGTTCCATCCCTTTAACAGGCTCGAAATGGATTTCATTCCACGAATAAATTGGATTTTAAGATGCCGGTGCTTTTCTAGGAGTTTTAACAAAATTCCTAAATTACTTATCATTGAAATCTTGAACTCTTGATAATCTTGATACTCATGAGTCTTCAATCTTGATATCTTGAATCTATATAATGTACCGTCTTCATTCTTGATACCTGCATGGTTAAATCCTGCATATATATATATATTTATATATATATAAACTATAATGTTAGTATTTAGTTTATAATCTTATTCTAAGGTTGTTGTCATCAAAACCATTTCCTCAGGGACTAACAATCTTCCCCTTATTGATGATGACAATCTTTGTTTATAAAATATTACTTCTATCCTAATAAGTCCCCCCTAAAACTAATAACTCCCCCTTAATCTATGCATAACTATCCTATTTTATACTTCTCCCCCTTTGTCATCAACAAAAACTAACTCCATGCTATATAACTCCCCCTAAAACTAATACTATATGACATATGATTGTAATGATAGTGTTATCATAAATAATCATCACTTAATTCTAAAACTAAAACGTAGTCCTTAATAACTAACTATCCTAACTAAGAATCCATATATGATAATACATATAATAGTGATAATTCAAATATATGAACACAAATCATTTATTAGTTATTTATTGTTATATTTACATTTGCGTAGAAGATGAAAGAAAGAACATATAACAATAAGAAAAAGAGAAAAGAAACTAATGTGTGTCCTTGAAAATCGAAGATCTATGAACCGAACAATTTGGGTAGTGGAAATAGAAATTTCCACGTTGTTCGACTAGATTTTCATCCTTGTCAAAGCATACTTCACCAACGCAAATGACTTTGTCGTTATCTTCAGCGTGCTCTTCTTCCATGAAGACTTCTTCTTCTTCCCCGATGTCCTCTTGCACTCGATCTCTTGAAGATTCTTCATCAATCAAGATAGGATTTGCGTGATTGTCCATTAGAAACTTTTGAAAATTTCTAAGGATTTTGCCTTGCCGTTCTTGTTCTTTGGCCATTCTAAGTTGCACTACTTGAATTTCAGTCATTAGTTGCAGTGTGTCCTTAAAGGAATTCTCCATTTTCATTACTCATGCGAGCGTAGTTCGTTGAAATAGTCCAGTAGAAGGAGAAGGGAACGAAAAGGCTGAATTTTTGTTTGATTTGGAAGAGGAGGCGATTGTTTTATTGTTTTCAGAAGTTAGAACAGAGAGAGAGCAAAAAGAATGAACGAAAATTTGAAATAAGAAGAATATATAACCATTTATTTGAATTTGGTTGGAAAATTTTCAAAAATAAAAAATCGTTACATGTCGACATAGGTAGGAGGGGGTTGTCGACATGGTACTTATATTTTTACTGTTTTATTTATTTTTAATTTAATTTGTAATTATAATTTGTTATTTATATTCTATATTTCGGTTATTGAACAAATACCTAATTTTTTTTTTAATTTAGTAAATATAGATTCATTTAAGGGTTTTGTTAAGATATCAGCAATTTGGTTCTCAGAATTGATATAATCGAGAGTAATTACTTTCTTACTTATATTATCTCTGAGAAAATGATGTCTGATATCAATATGTTTGGTTCGAGCATGATGAGTCGTATTTTTGGATAAATTTATTGCACTAGTATTATCACAATAAATTGGTGATTTTGAGATATTTAAACCAAAATCTTTTAAAGTTGTTGCATATATATTACTTGAGAACAAGCCAAAGCAGCAAAAATATACTCTGCTGTGGTTGTTGATAAAGAAACTGTGTTTTTTTACTAAACCAGGAAATCAGAGAATGCCCTAAAAAGTGACAAGTTCCACTTGTACTTTTTCGGTCTAATTTACAACCAGCATAATCAGCATCATAGTAAGATATTAAGTCAAAAGAATCATTTTTAGGATAAAATAAGCCATAATCAAAGGTGTGTATAACATATCTTATGATACGTTTTACGGCTTTTAAGTGGGTCCCTTTAGGTTGGGATTGATATCTTGCACAGAGACAAACACTATGCATGATATTCAGGTCTACTAGCAGTGATATAGAGTAGTGATCTAATCATTCCTCTATATAATTTTTGTTCTAAATCTTTCGAGAGATCTTCTTTACTTAGGTACTCGTTGGTTGCCATGGGGGTGAGTTTTCCACTCGTAGTAGTCTAACCAAATTTACTAACTAGGTCTTTAGCATATTTTTCTTGACTAATAAAGATACCATTATCTAATTGTTTTGTTTGTAATCCTAGAAAGAAGTTTAATTTTCCCATATGACTCATCTCAAACTCTTTTGTCATTTTTTCAGAAATTTCTTTATTCATTTCAAAATTAGTTGATCCGAAAATGATATCATCCACGTAGACTTGTACTGGTGAATATCATTTTTATTTCTTTTAATAAAAAGAGTATTATCTACTTTACCAATTTCAAAGTTTGATTCTAATAAGTAAGATCTTGGTCTATCATACCAGGCTCTAGGAGCTTGTTTTAGACCACATAGAGCTTTCTTAAGTTTGTAAACATGATTTGGTAATTTTTCATTTTCAAAAAGTAGTGGTTGTTCAACATATACTTCCTCTTTTGCAAATCCATTTAAAAATGCACTTTTAACATCCATTTGATATAATTTGAAATTATTATGATTTGTGAAAGCAAGCAGGATCCTAATGGCTTCTAATCTTGCTGTGGGAGCAAAGGTTTCATCAAAATCTATTCCTTCTCCTTGACAATAACCTTGAGTGACTAACTGTGCTTTATTTCTAACAACCTCTCCTTGTTCGTTCATTTAATTTTTATAAACCCATTTAGTTCCAATTATAGTTTTATTTTCAGGTCTAGAAACAAGTTTCCAAACATCATTTCTAATTGATTTAGTTCTTCTTGCATATCCAAAATCCATGAATCATTAGTTGATGCTTCCTTTGGATTTTTGGGTTCAATAGTTGATATAAAGGCTACATTGCTCATTTTACTTAATTGATTTCTAGTTGTAACAATAGATTGCATATCTCCAAGTATATTTTCTGTAGGGTGATCTTTTAAAAGTTTAATCTTTTTATTAGGATGATTAATTTCATTATTAATTTCAGTTGACTCTTGATTTTGAGTGATTAAATCCTCTTCATCATTTGTATCTTCAAAATTTTTGAGATTTTCATCGAATGAAACATGCATTGTTTCTTCGATGGTGTTAGTTCTTAAATTAAACACTCTGTACGCTTTGCTTCTATTAGAATATCCAATAAAGATACCTTTGTTGGATTTAGGATCAAATTTATCTAAGTTATCTTTTGTATTTAAAATAAAACATTTACTTCCAAAAATTCTAAAATAAGAAACCTTGGGTTTCTTTGAGTGAAGAAGTTCATAAGGTGTCTTATCAGTTAAAGGTCTAATTAAAATTCTATTTAAAATATAACAGGTGGTAGCAATTGCTTCTGCCTAAAAATACTTTGGTAATTTACTATTTGAAAGCATAGTTCTCGCACACTCTTGAATCGTCCTATTTTTACGTTCTACTACTCCTTTTTGTTGTGGAGTTCTTGGAAATGAAAAATTGTGAGTTATTCCCTTTTTATTGTAGAATTACTTAAACTTTTCATTTTCAAATTCACCAGCGTGATCACTACGGATGGTTATAATTTTTTAGAGAAAGTTGATTTTGAATTCTTTTTGTATAGATCTTAAAACATTCAAAAGTGTCACTTTTATGTTTTAAAAATATTGTCCATGTAAATCTAGAATAATCATCAATAATTACAAAAACATATTTACTATGATTTATTGACAGAATTTGAGATGGACCAAATAAATCAAGGTGAAGTAATTCAAGAGGTTTTGAAGTTGAAATCATATCTTTTAATTTAAAGGAACTTTTTCTAAGTTTTCCTAATTGACATGCATCACATAAACTATCTACTTTAAAATTCATTTTAGGGAGACCTCTTACTAAATCATGTTTTGGCAGTCTAGATAAGAGTTTGAAATTCAAATGCCCAAATCTCTTATGCCAAATCCAAGGGTCACTTGTATTTGCCAAAAGACACGGGTCATCATTTGAAATTTTCATACTAAGAATATAAATATTCTTTTTCCTAATTCCCTCAAATATTATGGCTGAATTATTATCTTCAATGTGACACTTATCTTTTTCAAATTTAATTTTATATCCTTTATCGCAAAGTTGACTAAGATTTAGCATATTATGTATTAGATTCTTAACTAGCAAAACATTAGTAATAATAGGAGTTTCAGAGTTACTGACTTTGTCGATGCCAATCACATATCCTTTTGAGTTGTCTCCAAAGTTAACCAGTCCTCCGTCTCTGTATATTATATCATTCAGCATATCCGGATTACCAGTCATGTATCTAGAGCACCCACTATTGAGTATCCATTTATTTTTGATCTACACAATTTGTCTATTGTGGATTGATTCCTCATCACCCATAAAGCATGTTTCCTGCACATCATTCAATTTTGGTAGACAACTTGAATTTGTTTATTGATTATATACAGACTCAAGAGACAATGATGATCTGAATATTCTTAAACTAGTATTAACAAGTTTTTTAATCATAGCCATTTTCAAAGCTTTTTCAAAAATCATATTATGAAACTTTGAAAGCCTTGCTCTGGTACCAAATGTGAGAAATGCAAATTACGGATCTTAAGGATATAATTAACACTATAGGGGGGTGAATAGTGTTTTCAAGAATTACTAAATCTTTCTGAGTTTATGTTTATTTGAACACAAATATATGAAATATTCAGACACAGATATGATCACAGAATCAAACACAGATGCAAAAATAAAGTAAAAGCAATAAAGGAAAGAACACACCGAATTTTATACTGGTTCGGAATTATCCTACATCCAGTCCCGCACACAAGTACGGACTTTCTTTCAAAAGCAATTGTTTCAATTACAACCCTCGATTTCAAGGCCACGAGGTGCACCACTCCAGATTCACAATCCTCTGGTAGAGATACTTGATTTTACGTGCAACAAGTTCACCCAATTGATTTCATAGGCTACAGTAACACCTTTTCTCGCTTGATTGATTTCACAAGCTACAATCACACCTTTTCTCACTCAGTTTGTTACAAAGAAACCTATAACTCTGAATAGCACTGAAATCTTGTTGAGATAGTGATAGAGAATCAAACCAGAGATGAACTAGTTAGATTCAATGGTGATATCGGCAGAGTAATGGTAAAAATATATATAAAGAAATGTGGAAGAAGAAGAGAGTGAAATCAGAGAAAATATGTATATAAATTCGTTTAAAAATGCCCTTATTTATAGTAGAACAACAGCCATGTCCATTCGTGAAAGGATATGACGAATGGACACTTCTTTGAAATTCAAATTTTTGAAATAACTGCCACCTTGTCGACAAGGGTATATAAGGGTTGTCGACGGGCCTATGCAATTTTTGGTAATTTATTTTTCTTTGAAAATAACTTCTATCTTGTACTAAAACTATTTTTAAACTTTATAAATATACTTATCTATAGTTAAAATACATGATTAAGTATAGAGAATAATATTTTGGTATATATAAAATTTTACTATAATTTTATATTTAAATCTAAGTATAAATATTAAAAGTTAAATATAATATAATTAAAAGATAGTTTAAAACCAAGGATAATTTGATTTTGAAAATAAAGATTGTTTTGAGGCTAAAATTATTTTAAAACCAGGATAGATGTTTTGATTCTTTTAAAATGAAGGTTTTGAAATCATTTTGTAAACAAGATACAATTTTGTAAAAATATTTTAATAAAAGGTTAGTGGATACAAAACAATGTTCCACTAAATTTTCCGTAGGTTCCATCCTACTTAGGGTTCCATCCCTTTAACAGGCTTGAAGTGGATTCTATTCCATAAATAAATTGGATTTTAAGATGCCAGTGCTTTTCTAGGAGTTTTAACAAAATTCCTAACTAAACTACTTATCATTGAAATCTTGAACTCTTGATAATCTTGATACTCATGAGTCTTCAATCTTGATATCTTGAATCTCTATACTATACAGTCTTCATTCTTGATACCTGCTGGTTAAATCCTGCATATATATATATATATATATATATATATATATATATAACTATAATGTTAGTACTTATTTTATAATCTTATTCTAAGGTTGTTGTCATCAAAACCATCTCCTCAGGGTCTAACAAGGTGCGGTGTTGATCGACAAGTCCTGGTGAAAGTAATTAGGATGTTTGAAAGGGAAAAAAGAATTGGGGAAAAGTGGGAAAGGAATTAGGGTGTTCAAGAGGGAAAGCAATTTGCGTATTTAGAGTGAGGGCGGGCAAGATGGAAAAATACCCATGTGAAACACAGGCAGCGTTTCGTTAATATGTTGTTATATTTTAAGATATAACAATAGCATTTTGTATTAAACGCCGCGGTCTAGTGCTTCCAAAAATGAACTTTTTTATAGTGTTGGCATGTCACCTTCGGCCTAATCTCTCCTTTGGTACACAAAGAAAAGCTTATGATACTAACTGCCTATGTATGCACGTTTGCATATAGCTTTCACATATCCCCTCCTTATTAGTACCACCTTCACTTTTAGCTAGTGAAAGTGCCCTTTATGTTGTTTTTATAGGATCTTGAGCCATTATTAATTAATCATGTAACTTGCTAGCATTGTTTGGTTACGGCTACCTTATATTTAGTTTTGGTATTCCAACTTAGCTTCCAAAAATGGTTATCCTTAATTTGAAAAATACCAATAATTTTCAAGAAATCTATAAATAAATAATTTTGCACACTTTTACCCATTTTTCCATATTTAAACAATTTTCCTCATTTATTCTGCATAACGTTCCTTTAAAATTCAAAAGTATTTTAACGCTGGACCATTCTTTTAACATAAATCCATCTCTAAAAATATGTTTTTTCCATCGTATAAAATCTTCATGGTATTTCACAGTTATTAAAGTAAGAAATCATGCTAAACTTCCCCATGTAAATCTTTTCAACTCAAAACATTCATTTAACCTAGATCTATTCATTTAGAAACACATATTATATGATCTTTATCACAAAATAATTAAGCTGTAATCAACATTGGTGAAAACAACTGTAAAAGAAATGATATTACTAACTAAGTCTTTGGTTTGCGTTGATCTTTAAAAGTTTATGTTTTCATTAGCTTTATCTCTCTCTCTTCTTCTCTTAATAATGGCGATTGGCAAGGTTTTCTTTTATGGAAGCGAGAGTTTTTGGCTTTTCTTACCCCCATTTTATTAATTTTCTTCTTTTCCATATCCTATCTTTCAAATATTAACTAGATTTCCTCATACAAGGATGCATTTGACTATTTCCCATTTACCCTTAACTATCAATTAATAATATATCATTGTTAGTTTAACCTTATATATATGGTAATTAAATGATCATCGCTGAATATTTACATTACCTAGATCATTCGTTTTCTAATTTAATTCCTTCACTAAAATAGTTAAACCTTTATTTTCATAATTAATTTTTAACTGCTTATTCTTTAATTTATGGGTCATCGTCGAATCTTAATTTCACCCTCGAAATTCAAGTAAGTAATAGAAGTGATTCTCAATCTATAATATGCCTACTCTAGCATAAACACACAAGTTCACAATCCATACGTCATAACAAAATGTATCGGCGCATGTACTAATACATAATAAATCAACCATAATAACACACACATATAAATGCTTTAATCAAAACATAATATGTGCTAAGTATAGAAAAATGACTTAGGATAAGTATCGGTCCCTGTACTTTATCTTCCATTTTTGAAGTATAATCCTCTCGGTCCTTACTCTATTGGAACCATACCAGTTTCACTTCCTTGTTCCAAGGTTTCTTTACATCTCGGTCTACCATCCGGATAGGTTTTCTAACATAAGTTGAGTTTGGTTCAACAATCAAGTCATCCATAGTTCTTGGATTTACTACCACATCCTAGTCTTGGAAACACTTTCTTAAATGCAATATATGAAACACGTTATGGACCCTGACAGAAGTACTCGGTAACTCAACCCTACAGGCCATCTTTTTTATTCTTTCCAGTATTAGAAATGTAGCAACATTCCTCGGTGCTAAAAATGTCCTACCTTTTTGAACCTCATAGTTCCTTTCATTAGTGAAACTTCAACAAATACATGACCACCTACATCAAACTCCAAGTCTTTTCACCTCCTATCGGCGTAGCACTTTTGCCTCGATTGAACTTCCTTTATCAATTTGCCAAATTATCACAATCTTTTTCAAAGCTTCTCTTATGAGATCTGGCCTCTCTTATCTAGAACCAATATATGAGTGACTTACAAGGTCTTCCATACAATTCCTCAATGTTGTCATCTCTATAGTGGATTAATAACTATTACTGTATGAAAATTCCGCTTAAGTGTAGTTGATCTTCCCAAGATCCACCTAATTCCATACATAAGCTTGCAACAAATCTTATAAACTCTATTGAGTCTTTCAGTTTGTCCATCTGTTTGTGATATTAAGTTGTGCTCATGCATACTTTGAACCTATATCACTGTGTAGGCTTCTCTAAAACTTACTGCAAGCAAAGGATCTTAGTCGCTAACTGTAATACTTGCAAGTACTCTCACTAAAATCTTCAAGTTAATCTTGACCAAATTTTTTGTCGTCCTTGTTGGTCTTACAGCGATAAAATAGGTACTCTAAGTTAATCTATCTATTATGATCCATATACTCTCCTTCCCAGTCCTAGATCTTAGCAATCCATCTATGAAATCCATAAAAACCGAGTCTCATTTCAACACAGAAACTTCTAAAGGCTATAAATGACCATTTGGCTTCTGATGGTCTGCTTTAACCTATTAGCATGTGAAACATCTCTTCACACACTCTCTAATATCCTTTGTCATTCCTTCTTAGAAAGACGCATCTCTTTATGTCTCGATACATCTTAGTCCTCCTGGATGAATAACAAACTTTGAATGATGGCATTCATTTAAGACTTGATCCCCAAGCTCTTCTATATCTGAATTATACAATCTTCCATTTTTCCAAAATCTACTCCTTCATCCATAGTGAAAATCTCTCAACTCTTCGATATCATCTCCACTCTCTCGATACATAGTGGATCTTATCTTTGCGTCTCAATAATTCCTTCCATGAATAGCCAATGTTTAAGCATGATGGTACCCTAGAATACCAGCACTCGACTGAAAGTGTATATTGGAAGAAGCTAACGTCTCTAACATATTTCACTCTTTAATTATTGCCAAAACATGACTCTACCACTTTCAGCTTAAAGTATCGATAACTTTATTTTCCCTCCCCGGGTTATATTTTATCCCAAAGTCATATGAAGCCAAATCTTCTAACCAACAATGTTGCATCATGTTCAACTCCTTTTGAGAGAATAAGTATCTCCAGGGTTTGTAGGCAGTAAATAATCTACACCTTTCCCTTAAAAGTTAATGTTTATGAATTTACAACACGAAAATAACAACTGCCTCTTTGCATCAACATTGCTTCTAACCTCGAACCTTAAGCATCTATATAAACAATTATATCTTCTTTTTCCTCCAGTACAACTAAACTGGAGCATTTGTTAATTAAAGCTTCAACCCTCAAAATGATGTTTCACACTACTTAGTCCATACTTCTTATTCTTTCGAGTAAGTCTCGTCATCGGCTCTGCTATCCAAGAGAAGTCCTTAATGAATTTCTAGTAGTAGCCTGACAAATCTAAGAAACTCTAAACCTCTAAAACTATCTCGGGTCTCCTATCCATTCACAAACTTAACCTTTAAAGGGTCTATCACTAACACTCTCTTCAAAACTACATGGCCTAAGAATTTAACTTCCTTTCTCCAAAAATGACACATGGAAAATTTTCCTTTAACTTATGTTATTTGAACATCTCTGACACAAGCCATAGGTAAACCCCATGTTGTTTCTCATATCTTCAGTACACCAAGATGTCATCTATGAATACCATCACATATCAGTCAAACTGGTCTTGGAAAATTGGATTCTTCAAGTCTACATAGAATGCAAGTGCCTTAGTTAGTCCAAACGATATTGCTAGCCACTCAAATGAACCATTCCTTATTCCAAAGGCAGCAAACGAAACATTTTCCTTTGTAACCCATATTTCATGGAACCTCGAAGCTAAATGTAGTTATGTTAATACCTTAGCTCCATTCAACTGAACAAGCAAGTCATTTATCCTCGATAAGTGAAATCTATTCTTCACTATTCTCTCACTTAGCTTTCGATAATTAATATACAATCTTAAAGACCCATTGGTATTTACTCAAAAAGTTGGGACAAAGATCGAATGAAATAATAAATATGAAATTTTCAAGAAAAGGCAAGAAATAGAAAAGAAGAACACACAATTTTTATAGTGGTTCGATGAATACTCCGGTTTACGTCCACATAAACTTTGTTACTTGATTTCTGTTTCGAGTTTTTACAAATTTGTTCTTACGGACCGATGATAATCCCTAGGATTATAGAAGAAGTAAATGAATTTATTATAAGAGTCAAAAGATCCTTGAAACAATGCCCATCCTCCTCATAGCTGTCGAACATCAGAAATCTCTCACCCACATACTTGCCCATGTTCCTCATATCCTGAAGAGGTTGAGCTAAAAAGATTGTGGCCAACTAAGAAATATCCAGGGATCGATACCGACCATGCCTTAGGGATCCTTACAGATCCATGAGATAGGGCATAAGGCCTTCGTTGACTCTTGGAAATTTCTTAGTTGACATGTATTCTAGACTTTAGCACTTGACTACATTGATTGAGCTTGAACATAAGTGAATTCTTTGGTTCAAAGGTTGAGCAAAGGCATCTGACTCATCAATTGATTGCTTTGGTCAAAAACATAGAGTGACCTATCATTCTTAGCTTTCATTGATTCAACTTGGCTTTCCACAACATAAACCATGTGGTTGAACTGGGCAAGGATCAGGGATCATATCGTTCCCTAGTCATGGAACGGTACTGACTCATGACTTTGCTTAAATCTTGGAATATTGGTTTTTGAGTGACATGTTGGCAATTACGGGGAGCCTTCGACATGTTTTATGGCTTCATCTATCATTTCTACTTAAATTCTGAGTTTGGCAGTTACCGTTCTAGGTTCCTGCTTGGTAATATTCTATTTGATCAATCTGATTTGTCCGAGTACAGCTTGGTCACAAGGCTGGGTAACAACCAGACTTATTCACAAACATGGTCAAAGCTTTCTGTGGTGAGCTTCTTGTCCTTACAAAGCTATTTCTTTCCAACTCTACCAGTTTCTTCTTTAACTCCTCCATCTCCTTCGACATTCTATTAGAGGTTTGACTGAATGGTTCAGCTCCTGGTATAACCTCAATATGAATCTCCACCGCTTTTGGGAGTGGCGATCTCGAAATAGGTTCAAACACATTCTGTAAGTCTTTAACTACTCGTACTTCTCCAATACCTACTTCCCCCAAAGCCAAGGCTAACACTACACCCTTGCACCTAGGTCTAGGCTTTTCTAAAACTATTAACACTCTTTTATTTTAGTCTAGGTGGCTCAATGTTATGATCCTTTCAGCAAAGTATATTCTAGAATTATAATGATCTAACTAATATATCCTTAAAATAAATTTGAAGCCCATAAATTCAAACATATAGGGATCCCACTTACACCCACCTAACTTATTCTCTAAGTTAATGCATCTAAATCCAAGAGTGGAAAAACCTCATATCAGATTCACTTCATGTACGAAAGTGACTACATAGATGATCTTTAATCCTTATCCATCTACCAAGTCTTTAATTATAAAAGAATGTGTAGCTCCGGGCATCAAACGGTACTCTAACTGAAATACCATGAATAAAAATCATTCCTTCTTAAACAACATTATTGTCATTCTCGTCAGCAAATGATCCTTCCCATAGTCCCTTCAAAGAAAACACTAGCCCGCAACTCGAGACAGTCTTTCTTTAATGCCTAAACTTGTCGTACTTAAAACACTTCATCTTTTTCTAGGTTCTCAGTGCTAGACACTTGGATGCACAGTGCCTCTTTACCTATAATTAAAACAAGTAACTACAGCAATAACAGTCTTCGCATTCCTTCATTTCAGCATAGCTTCCTGCCTTAGCATAAAGAGTAAACTTCTTCTTATGCACCACCTTAGGCTTTGTCCCAACTCGTCTTTATTCCTGGTACATCCTATCATATCTTCGGGTCTTATCCACCATGAATTCAGAAGGAGATGCCAAGTGTTCCATTACCTTATGATTTAGAACGTGCTTTAAACCTTGGATAAACTTCTCATTTTTCTTCAGTGGGATTTTAATTACCTCTCGGCTATACTTAGTCAAAGAGTTAAACTTCTGAGTGTACCCTTCCAGTGAAAGATCTCCCTACCTCAAGTCAATAAATTCTTGCAGCAACACACTCCATCGAGACTCGAATATGAACCACGACTAAAATCTCTTCTTAAACAGGTTCCAAGTGATCTACTCCTCAAGGGCCTCGACGATCTTCGTTTCACGCCAACCTAAAGAATCTTCATGCAATTGTCGTGAAGTCAGCTTTCTCCCTTGTGCACCATTCAACCCTAGATCTCCCAAGATACACTCACAATGTAACGATCCTAAATTTTGAACAATTTAAATTGTGAATATTTAATTAATTTTAAATATTTGAATGATAATTTAAATTGAATTTCCAATATAACAATGCAATTGGTGATTAAATTTTAAAATTTAATCTATAAAGAGTTGAATAAAATTTTAAATTTGACTTTGGAGTTGAGATTGAATATTAAATTTATATTTAAAAATTCGGACTAATGACTTAGAAAAATAATTTGGATTTAAGGATTATTACTTACGTAAATAAAAAATTGAATTAAATTTTGATTTGAAAACCGTGAAGTAATTTGAATTGTTCGAGTTTAATATGAAAAACATAATGTAACTATTGGAGAAATTTTAATAACATAATTTAAACAAGATTTACAAAACAAAGTAAAGAAAATAAATTACACAAAACAAATTGGATTTAAAATGAAAGAAGAAAAAAAAATATAATAGAAAAATAAACATAGAATGAAAGAAGAAAAATATATAAAAATAAAATAAAATAATAAGAATAAAATAAACATAAAATAAAGAAGAAAAGAACCCTGCCTTTACTTTCAACCCGATACCCGATTCCCTTTATTTCACTTTACCATTTCCATTTTTTAAACCCTAAGCAAAAAAATCACGAAGAGAAAATTAATGGCGGCCCTGTCTCTCTCGTCTTCCTCTTCACTTCCAAACTAGGGCTTCAATTTCTGCTTCGAGTTCGATGCTTCAACTCGCTCGCGGCATCTTCAACAATTAGGGCTTCAGCTCCTCAATCCCATTTGGGGCCTTCGTTCTATTTACGTTGCCTTGCTCAATCGTTTTATCTTTGCTCTCTTCGGCTGTTTCGATTTTGAAAGGTGAGTTTCTCCTCACGATTAATCTTCATGCAAGTTTTTAGATTTGTTTTGAAGTGAATGCTTGGTTGCATGCTAGGAATTGTGGGTTATGCATTATCAGTTGCTCGGATAAATTAATCTAAACTGTTGAACCAATAAGTACTTGATTGCATGCTTTGTTTTGGTGGTTTGTGGTTTTCAGTTGCTCGGTTAAAATTGAATTCTAGACTAATAAGAACAGATGACTCACTGCATGTTGGTTGTTGGTTGTTCTTTTGCTATGAATTGCTCTGTTAATTTGTTATTTAAACTGATGAGGACAAATACTATTGAATTTAATTTTATTTAAACTGGTAAGAACAGACACAAATTTGGAATTTATATTTGTTTTGAACTGTTGAGAGCAAATGCTATTTAGATTTTTATTTAAACTGTTAAGAACAGAAGCTACTTAAATTTTAATTAAACTGATGAGAATGGATGTTATAAATTGTAATTTTAAATTGATAAAAAACAGATACTATAATTTTTATTTAAATTGATGAGAGCAGATGCTATATTTGAAATTTGATTTTAAACTGATAAGAACAGATGCTATGCCAAAAATTTTGCTTGTTTATGTTGCTGCATGTGTTGTATATATGTGTGCCTATAAACCCCCCCTATGGTTTGATGTTTTGCTGTGTATCATGCTTGCATGCCTATATATGAATGACCTCAGTTATAAAGGTCTGTGAACATCCTATAATCTGAAAATAACAAAATTTACAAGTTTAAACCAATTGGTTAATGAAAATGATACATGCTAAAGTTCTTGGAACCATTATGTGATTATGTATTTATGCATATGCATGTCACTGTGAGTAAACTTTCATATTTAAACATAAATAACCTGTGAAAACTGTGTGATGACTTCTCTGCATTTTGTATGCATGACTGCTTATGGTATTTCTGTTGATTTTTAAACAACTCAAGTTTCTGTGAGTAACATTTCCTGTTTTCTTAAAGTTAATAAAAAAAAAAAAAAATTGGTTGCATGCTTAAGTTGTTAAATGAATATGTATGATGAAGTATGGTATATATATATATATATGAAAGTACCTGCAAGTTTGTGACTGTAAACAAATTAGTGGTTGTGCACGTGTGTTCTTCAAAATTTCAAACTTGTGTTGATTTCTGAATTTTCTTTTGACTTTGTTTACTGAATTGAACTTAAATGCTTGAACAAATCAGGGTTGTTTAGGATGTGTGAGTTCTAATTGTATATAAACTACATATGATATCTGGAATCTGGAAAAACAAGTTTCAAAATCAAACTGTTATATAAAAACAGAAATCAATCAAACTGCTATTGAAAAAAAAGAAAAAAAATGCTCTGTCTTCTTTTAAGTGAGCAAACTACCTTGTTAAGCTTAAAAATCTGATGTGATCTTGCAAGTGTGCTGTGAGAAATTCTGTTATGAATATGAATGTGTTGTTTGTGCATGTTTGATTTATAGGCTATGCTGGCCTTTGTTTGATCACAGGCTTCTAAACCCTGTTCATAAGTCAAAATCCCCTTCTCAACTTCATTTTAGACCTTAGAATCCAAATAAATTTTGTTTATACAAATCCAGATCCAAGTTTTAAAAGTAGTTTTAAGATGAACTTAAGGATAATTTATACTGGGAAGAAGAAAAAAACAGTAGAGCTTAAAACATGTGAGCAAACCTTATATATTTCTTTAGAAACCTGATCTGCTTGATTTTACATGCTTGTGATGATGACTTGAAATATGTTGTCAAGAATGTTTGTTTTTTTTTTCTCTCTTTGAAAATAGATGGTCACCTCTGTGTAATATGAACATGCCTGTATTTAGTTCCCTGTTATCAACTAGCCCTGATTATGTTTGCTTCAAAACTTCTGTTGACCTGTTGCAGTCCTGTAGTTGCATTCATTGGACATTTAGCCTTGTCCTGTAGTTGTACTGCATTGTGTAAATTCATAATACATGTATTGCTGTTGACTTCGGGTAACTTCGACACTTTCATCTCGAGCTTGTGTAATTTGAACCTGGTTTGGTGTGCATTGTGCCCTGTACTTGCAGTTTGGTCCATTGAGTTGAGTCGAGATTGCAGTGATTTGTCCGATTTGCGCTTGCACGCGTGTTGGCGAGGCAGTGCACATGTGTGCAAAGTATACGTGTGTACTGCAGCCACACGGGATTGACAGTTTTTAAAAAATTAAAGCTGTTAATAATGAAAACCCATAATAGATTTTGAATTGATTCATGTGTTTCGTCATCTCTGTTTCCATTTTATTCAGTTCATTACAAATTTATTTACTTGAGTTAAGATTAATCCTGACTCGAGTATTTTTGTGTTTTGCAATTAACGCTCGGGTCAGACCGAGTATTTTTACAGCTTGAAGATTTTCAGGCAGCGAAGTTTGAGAGAGGGGGATTAAAGCACTCCACTAAAGCTTTTCAGAAATTTCTTTTTTTGTACTTAATAAAATAAATTGTTTCCGCTGTATAAAATGTAATGTATTGTATAACTCTGATATTTGTATACAAAAGAAAAGTTTATTTATAAAATATATTATTGTTTCTGTGATTCTGTGACTGATTCTGTTTAAATGTTATAAACTAAATAACAATCCGTCATTTTGAACGTTTCTAGTTGGTTTAATTACCGACTAGAGACGGTCAGAGCGGCGGGTCGTTACAAAGTGGTATCAGAGCTTTGGTTTACACAAAGCTTAGTTTATGGCATTTAATATGAATAGTTACTAGAATCACTTTAAAGAAAGTGTTTTCAAATCTAAAGAAGTATAAAAAAAAAATTCTTTAAAATAAAAAGTATTTTGAAATTTAGAATCATTTTCGAAGATTCCCCTCTCTAAATTTAGGTTTGCGACCGTTTCTCTTCGGTGAGGTCTCGTTAGACTTGAGTTTCGATCATTCGGAAACTCATTATTGAATTGTTGAGATTTATGGAAAATGAAATATGAGTTAAGTGAATTAATGAATTGGTTTAAATTGGCTTAAATCAAATATTTTGAATATCTTCAAAGTAGTAATTGGAAAATAAAATGATATGTCAATTTGATTATAATCAAATGGATTATTGAACTATAACTTGGAAATTTAATTTTGAATTCTTTTGAAAATTGATTTCAAATGTTGTGAAGAACGATTTAGTAAATAAATGGATTATAAGTATTTAACTTATAATATGGATTTTGGGTATATAACTAAGTTATACGAATTGAATTGAATCAAATTAGTAAAGGAGATTATAAAACAAAGTTTATAAATAGAAATGTAATTTCTAAAGATGTTATAAAATCCGCAAATGACTTATTTTGATAAGTAAATTATTGTAACTTATTAAAGGTGTTATATCTATGGTTTTGGACAATAAATGAGATATAAAAAGAGATATGAATCTAATGAAAATTTATAAGAGATTTAAATTGATGCAATGAAGAATTTGAATTTGAATGGGCATGGAAATAAGTTAAGTGGAAAACTTAATATTGGAAATTTGAAGTTGGTTTAAAACCAATATTTTGAAATGTATGCAGAATTCAAACTATGAATTAAGTTGAAGTTGAAAAACTTAAATGGGAATGTTTTTGGGAAGCAACACTATGAAATGAAGTAAATTCATTTTAAGTTGTTTTGAAATGTGTTTAAAAGAATGATTTCTTTTAAGAATGAAATATATATTTGATTTTGGTTTAAGTATATCAAATATTTTCAAAGTGTTGAAAATAAATGGATTTGTAAATTACTTATTATTGAATAAGTATGGAAATATTTTCCAATATGAAATGAAAGGTTTGAAATTTTATCTTTTCAAGATAAAGTGAAAAGTAAATGTTTTGAGATTTTATCTTTTAAAGATAAATTGAAAAGTGAATATTTGAATTTGTTTCAAATGGTTAAGTGTGAAAAATTTTATATCTTGTAAAGATATTATTTTTGGGAAATTTGAACACTTAGTTCAACTTGGAAATTTTTCAAAAAGATTGAATCTTGAGTTAAAATTGAGTTTAACTTTGACACCCAAAAACAATGTAAGTTGAACTTTGAATTTTAAATGGATGATTTGGATTGTATGTCTAACGTCGTGAATTGACGACATATCAATTGATCTCTATTAAATATATATCTGTTGGTGGCGGAGAATTTATTCTCTTAGCTTAACACCCTTCTCTGAGACGTACGAGCTGAGAGGTTATATATCGATAGACATCAATTATGTGTTGAGGATTGACGATGTAACGTGAAATCCAAATCGAGTGTGAAGTCGATAATAAATTGGATTATGAATGTGAATTAGGTTTGAGATAACCTTAAATTTCCAAATCGGCTTAGAGGAAAATTTTAAATGGATAATGAAATGGAAAATTTGTGAAACCTCTATTTGTTATGGGTATGAAATATTGTGGTTTTCATAACGTATATGTGTGAATACGATTAATTCGAAAACCAATTAGTTTGGAAAAGTAATTGTTATGGAAAACTTATGTAAGTACATGAGTATGATATGTACAAAAATGTGAAATGAAATATTATATATGTATGTATGATATTATGTTTTCCAAATTGAGGATATGGAAAAGTACCTTCCATTTAAACTTTGTGAAGGTTGTTGGAACTCGAGAAGAGTGTCCATTTGAAAATCGTAGCTACGTAGTATTTCCATTAGTTGGAATGTCCTTTTGGACTGGTATAGTGTGCTAGCGTAATTCGAGGGGCGAGATGCCTACGGTTACAAGCGATTCCACTGGGATAGTGGCGTAACCGCCGTGTATACCGCGATCTAGTTACACTCGGGTGGTAGCGTAATTTGAGGGGCGTGATGCCTACAGTTACAAGCGATTCCACTGGGATAGTGGCGTAACCGCTGTGTAAACTGCAATCTACAAACCAAAGCGTAATTCGAGGGGCGAGATGCCTACGGTCACGAGCGATTCTACTGGGATAGTAGCGTAACCGCCGTGTGAACCGCGATCTTTGGCAACAACCATGGCGAAATTCAAGGGATGAGATATCCACAGTTACAAGCGACTCTACTGGGATAGTAGCGGAACCGCCGAGTAAACTGTGATCCATGGGGGAACGTGCTTTCCATATCCATTTTTAAAAGAATTTTTAAAAAGGTATTTTCACTGGGAATTGAAGCAAGTATATTTAGTACTTGGAGATTGTTAGACTTGCGCCTGGCCAGCGTATGCCTAATGTCTTTAAGAACGACAATAGACTTGTTAAATTTCGAGTTAGCAAGTATTTTCGAACTTTAAATAGCAAATCAATAATCTGGAATTAAAAGTGACATAAATTCTAACTTAATAAATTAAGGGAGAGGATTTTTGGAATGTTTTGAAAAGTCCACAGCTTTGGAAAAGTTATACTATGTAAATTTCTTAAATGAAGAAGTTCAAATTTAAAATTTGGGTTTTGTAAGTTGAAAATTTTAGTAAAGATTTTTGTGTCTTGATTGTAGAAAAATAATAGACAAATGAGTTAATAAACAAAGCTAGTGAGATAAAACAAATGGAATGAATCCTATATTCATTTATTTCTAATAAGTTTCGAACTAGATAAAATTGTTAAAATATAAATATTAGTGAAATTTCAACAATCATTTCTCCTTACTTGTAATTTCGGGACGAAATTCTTTTAAGGAGGGGATATTGTAACGATCCTAAATTTTGAACAATTTAAATTGTGAATATTTAATTAATTTTAAATATTTGAATGATAATTTAAATTGAATTTCCAATATAACAATGAAATTGGTGATTAAATTTTAAAATTTAATCTATAAAGAGTTGAATAAAAATTTAAATTTGACTTTGGAGTTGAGATTGAATATTAAATTTATATTTAAAAATTCGGACTAATGACTTAGAAAAATAATTTGGATTTAAGGATTATTACTTACGTAAATAAAAAATTGAATTAAATTTTGATTTGAAAACCGTGAAGTAATTTGAATTGTTCGAGTTTAATATGAAAAACATAATGTAACTATTGGAGAAATTTTAATAACATAATTTAAACAAGATTTACAAAACAAAGTAAAGAAAATAAATTACACAAAACAAATTGGATTTAAAATGAAAGAAGAAAAAAAAAATATAATAGAAAAATAAACATAGAATGAAAGAAGAAAAATGTATAAAAATAAAATAAAATAATAAGAATAAAATAAACATAAAATAAAGAAGAAAAGAACCCTGCCTTTACTTTCAACCCGATACCCGATTCCCTTTATTTCACTTTACCATTTCCATTTTTTAAACCCTAAGCAAAAAAATCACGAAGAGAAAATTAATGGCGGCCCTGTCTCTCTCGTCTTCCTCTTCACTTCCAAACTAGGGCTTCAATTTCTGCTTCGAGTTCGATGCTTCAACTCGCTCGCGGCATCTTCAACAATTAGGGCTTCAGCTCCTCAATCCCATTTGGGGCCTTCGTTCTATTTGCGTTGCCTTGCTCAATCGTTTTATCTTTGCTCTCTTCGGCTGTTTCGATTTTGAAAGGTGAGTTTCTCCTCACGATTAATCTTCATGCAAGTTTTTAGATTTGTTTTGAAGTGAATGCTTGGTTGCATGCTAGGAATTGTGGGTTATGCATTATCAGTTGCTCGGATAAATTAATCTAAACTGTTGAACCAATAAGTACTTGATTGCATGCTTTGTTTTGGTGGTTTGTGGTTTTCAGTTGCTCGGTTAAAATTGAATTCTAGACTAATAAGAACAGATGACTCACTGCATGTTGGTTGTTGGTTGTTCTTTTGCTATGAATTGCTCTGTTAATTTGTTATTTAAACTGATGAGGACAAATACTATTGAATTTAATTTTATTTAAACTGGTAAGAACAGACACAAATTTGGAATTTATATTTGTTTTGAACTGTTGAGAGCAAATGCTATTTAGATTTTTATTTAAACTGTTAAGAACAGAAGCTACTTAAATTTTAATTAAACTGATGAGAATGGATGTTATAAATTGTATTTTTAAATTGATAAAAAACAGATACTATAATTTTTATTTAAATTGATGAGAGCAGATGCTATATTTGAAATTTGATTTTAAACTGATAAGAACAGATGCTATGCCAAAAATTTTGCTTGTTTATGTTGCTGCATGTGTTGTATATATGTGCCTATAAACCCCCCCTATGGTTTGATGTTTTGCTGTGTATCATGCTTGCATGCCTATATATGAATGACCTCAGTTATAAAGGTCTGTGAACATCCTATAATCTGAAAATAACAAAATTTACAAGTTTAAACCAATTGGTTAATGAAAATGATACATGCTAAAGTTCTTGGAACCATTATGTGATTTTGTATTTATGCATATGCATGTCACTGTGAGTAAACTTTCATATTTAAACATAAATAACCTGTGAAAACTGTGTGATGACTTCTCTGCATTTTGTATGCATGACTGCTTATGGTATTTCTGTTGATTTTTAAACAACTCAAGTTTCTGTGAGTAACATTTCCTGTTTTCTTAAAGTTAATAAAAAAAAAAAAAAAATTGGTTGCATGCTTAAGTTGTTAAATGAATATGTATGATGAAGTATGGTATATATATATATATATGAAAGTACCTGCAAGTTTGTGACTGTAAACAAATTAGTGGCTGTGCACGTGTGTTCTTCAAAATTTCAAACTTGTGTTGATTTCTGAATTTTCTTTTGACTTTGTTTACTGAATTGAACTTAAATGCTTGAACAAATCAGGGTTGTTTAGGATGTGTGAGTTCTAATTGTATATAAACTACATATGATATCTGGAATCTGGAAAAACAAGTTTCAAAATCAAACTGTTATATAAAAACAGAAATCAATCAAACTGCTATTGAAAAAAAAGAAAAAAAATGCTCTGTCTTCTTTTAAGTGAGCAAACTACCTTGTTAAGCTTAAAAATCTGATGTGATCTTGCAAGTGTGCTGTGAGAAATTCTGTTATGAATATGAATGTGTTGTTTGTGCATGTTTGATTTATAGGCTATGCTGGCCTTTGTTTGATCACAGGCTTCTAAACCCTGTTCATAAGTCAAAATCCCCTTCTCAACTTCATTTTAGACCTTAGAATCCAAATAAATTTTGTTTATACAAATCCAGATCCAAGTTTTAAAAGTAGTTTTAAGATGAACTTAAGGATAATTTATACTGGGAAGAAGAAAAAAATAGTAGAGCTTAAAACATGTGAGCAAACCTTATATATTTCTTTAGAAACCTGATCTGCTTGATTTTACATGCTTGTGATGATGACTTGAAATATGTTGTCAAGAATGTTTGTTTTTTTTTTTCTCTCTTTGAAAATAGATGGTCACCTCTGTGTAATATGAACATGCCTGTATTTAGTTCCCTGTTATCAACTAGCCCTGATTATGTTTGCTTCAAAACTTCTGTTGACCTGTTGCAGTCCTGTAGTTGCATTCATTGGACATTTAGCCTTGTCCTGTAGTTGTACTGCATTGTGTAAATTCATAATACATGTATTGCTGTTGACTTCGGGTAACTTCGACATTTTCATCTCGAGCTTGTGTAATTTGAACCTGATTTGGTGTGCATTGTGCCCTGTACTTGCAGTTTGGTCCATTGAGTTGAGTCGAGATTGCAGTGATTTGTCCGATTTGCGCTTGCACGCGTGTTGGCGAGGCAGTGCACATGTGTGCAAAGTATACGTGTGTACTGCAGCCACACGGGATTGACAGTTTTTAAAAAATTAAAGCTGTTAATAATGAAAACCCATAATAGATTTTGAATTGATTCATGTGTTTCGTCATCTCTGTTTCCATTTTATTCAGTTCATTACAAATTTATTTACTTGAGTTAAGATTAATCCTGACTCGAGTGTTTTTGTGTTTTGCAATTAACGCTCGGGTCAGACCGAGTATTTTTACAGCTTGAAGATTTTCAGGCAGCGAAGTTTGAGAGAGGGGGATTAAAGCACTCCACTAAAGCTTTTCAGAAATTTCTTTTTTTGTACTTAATAAAATAAATTGTTTCCGCTGTATAAAATGTAATGTATTGTATAACTCTGATATTTGTATACAAAAGAAAAGTTTATTTATAAAATATATTATTGTTTCTGTGATTCTGTGACTGATTCTGTTTAAATGTTATAAACTAAATAACAATCCGTCATTTTGAACGTTTCTAGTTGGTTTAATTACCGACTAGAGACGGTCAGAGCGGCGGGTCGTTACACACAAACTCATAGCCAATTTAACACTTCAACCGCGGGCTTCTTTTTTGTAAACATCTTTCCTCCTAAGTTGTGGCAGTCTTTGTTCATCCTTGAGAAATCTTCTCTTAATATAGGCCTTGGCTCAATGGCCTCCAATATTTTCTCCCTCGGCGTTTGCATCATACCCAGTGCACTAGCTAATGGAGTAGCTTCATTCTCAACCATTCAAGGTTCACCTTTGTTTCTCCCATTCGTCAGGGTTCCTTCGGTCTCCCATCATGTATGTACCTCTCCTATCGTGACTTGTCCACTTCTCGTTTCCACCTTTCTTTTCTATTAAGAAATCCTATGTTAGAAACGGGAAGAATAAAAGTGAAATAATAATATAAGGATAGATAAATCCACCTTTATATCTATATAGCAAAATACTAGTACATTGTATATGATAGAGTATTGCCTTCCCTAAGGTGTTCATTTTCATACTTGGTTCTTAACTAATTTTAGTTTTGTTTTACTTGAGTGTCCCTTAGTCTAAGCTCTAATACCAAACTAAAACATCCTCATTTTGAAACTTAAATATGGAACCCAACTGTGCTATAGTCAATTTGGAATCATTTTTTAATAACAGAACGAGTTTAGTGTGTGTGTGTGTGTGCGCTTGTATAACAATCTATGTAAACAGAGCAACTGATAAAGTTTATTATAGATTATATACTTTAATCGTTATTTTTATTTCAAATTCCCAATCATGCCTAGTGGTAAGATATAAATCATTACATAGTAGTGTCAAAGATCCGACATAAGGAGATGTCACACCCTTGCAGCCTCCTGGTCTTAAATATATTTACATTATACAATAGAATTTAAGCTACTATAAAAGATAATAATAATAATAATAAGCCTCCTGCTCGTCTTCATCTTTAACATAATCTCGATAAAATTCTAACGTATGGCAAACAATTGAGTACCTATGAGTTTACAGGGGAAAACAATAAACACATGGGTCAGACATAAGTCTGTATTAAAAATCTTGTTTCACATCTAAGTTCCTCCATTAATCGGACCACGTCACTAAAGCATGGAATGGGTTTTCACCCACACTAGCCTCGATTATACAATCAATATAAGTTTATCATAAGACATAAATCATAGAAAAATATATTTTTATGTAAACATACATAAACATGTCCCAACAAACATATACCTAATGCCCTATTAGGTTTAGGGTCTTAAACACAACACCTAGCCAGGGATCAAATTTAGGTTTAGGAAATACTATCTATGAAATTATTCTTTTGGTTTCATTTATTACAATATCTATACCGAAGGTGCAACCCCTTTTGGTCTTGGCAACCCATTTTTTTAGTTTCAAACTACAAGGTACAACCCCATGCAGTCTTGGTTAATCTATTACTTAGTTTATTCTACAAGATATATCCCCAAGAAGTCTCCATTCTTTAATTTATATACTACAAAGTACAAACCTACGCAGTCGTGGTTCAATATATTTATACTGCAAAGTACAACCCTAAGTAGTCTCGGTTCATTTTATTTATATTGCAAAGTACAACATTAAGTGGTCTCTTTATCTTTTTCTCAAGCTTGAACCCTTAAGAGAGTTACAACCACTCTCGCAAAAGCATACAACCCGCCTGGACGTCCCACATAACTCCTGGAGTCAAATTCCAAACCCTATCACTTAAAGTAGGATTGTTCGAGTGAACATCACCACTCAGCGTCAATACCCTTCCGAACCCATATTACATATAGGTTCTTACCTATTTGCATCATAGTTACCCAAACTTTACCTAATTTTTCATTTATTAGGTTCCGTCTTTAGCTATTTTTTGAGTTCTGAAAGAATCTCCACCTACCTTTGGCCATCTTAAGCATTGGAACTTCTTTTATAATGCAACTTGCTTTAGAAAACTCTAAGTACTATCTTTCGTCTGACATCCACATCTGGAACGCTCGGTCGCCTCCTTAGGCTAAACTTCTTGCTTAGTTAATTTTGTTAGAACTTGTTTTTGCATTTCTTAATTCATTTTAGGTTTTGGGTGTTGTAACCCCGCATCTCACCTTCGGCCTAACCTCCCCCTTTAGTACATGTAATAAATCATGCAATATAAATTGCCTACATCTGCATGTCTGCACATAGTGTTCCACGTATTGCCTCCTTATTTGTACAGCTTCCACTTTTAGTTAGTGAAAGTGTCATTTATATTACTTTTTTAGTACTTTTGTAGGATCTTCTCCTCTTATTACTTAATCATATAACTTGCATGCATTAATTCGCCTTAGTTGCCTTATTATTTAGTTTCGACGTTCAAGCTTAGCTTCTAGAAATGATTATTCTTAATTAAAAAAATACTTATATATTTCTAGAAATTAGATAAATATATGGCACATTTTTACCATGCTTCCTTATTTAAACTATTTTTCCTTGTTCATTTAGTATACAGGTTCCTTTAAAAATTCAAAAATATTTTAAAATTGGAAAGTTCTTTAAACTTAAAAAACATCTCTAGAAATATGTCTTTTCCATCATATTAAATCTTATAGTGTTTCATAATTATTAAAGTAGAGAATGATAGCTATACTTCCTAATTGATGATATTTTACCTAAAAACATTCATTCAATCAAGATCTGTTAATTAGAAACACATATTATATTATCTTTATCTTAAAATAACAAAGTTGCAACCAACATAAGTGAAAACGACCATAAAAGAAATGATATTACTCACCTAAGTCTTTAATTTGTGTCGATCATTAAAAGAAATATTTTTTTTTCTTTAGCTTTATCCATTTTCTTCTTGTTCTGTTAATAATAGTGGCCAACTAGGTTCTCTTTTGTTTTAATTTGAAGAAAATGAAAAATGAGGTAAATGACATGTTTATTGGTAGTTATATAGTAAGAGTTTTAGGCATTTCTCACCCTATTTTATATTATTTTTTTTCCTTTTTGCGATATCCTTTATTTTCAAAGTTAACTCGATTTCCTAATACATGGAACATCTGATTATTTCCCATTTTCCTATAACTATCAACTAATAATTTCTCATCGTTAATTTAATCCTATATATACGGTAAGTAAGTAATCATCCTAAAATATTTACATTACATATTTTTCTTGTTTAATTCCTTTATTAAAATAATTAAACCTTTATTCTCATAATTAATTTCTTAATTAGTAATTCTTTAATCCATGGATGTTACTGTTTCACAAACATTTTATTGACTAAATGTCGGACAATTGTTCTAGCATTCCTCCGATCGATCAACATAACTCTGTATCAATATTGTCTCAAGGCTATGGTAAAGATGTTCTTGATCGAGGACATACATTGCAATTTGACTGTAGCTAGTGCAAGCATCCGTAAGTGATAGAAGCTTGTTTGGTTGTTCCATCCACTAGTTGGTTTATCTACGGCATGGCCAAATAATCCTTCGCGCATGCCTTATTCAAGTTTTGAATAGTAAATGCATGTCCACCACTTCCTATTTACTTTTTTGACCTTCATCGGATTCTATACCTACATTGGGTATAGTACATTACGGACGAAGTTGTTTGCCTTTTCCTTATCTGTTTTATCTTTCAATGTAGTGGATCTCTTTGCCTCTATATTGCACTATTTTTTGCTTTACTAAAGGAAATATTGAGTTCATATTCAGTGCGTGACATGAATTCAGGCGAAGTCCTACACATATCGAAATGCGTCTAAGTGAACACGTACTTGATCTTTAGGAGAAATCCAGTCAATTCCTTCTTTATCCTCAAGCTGAGTTGAGATCCAATTTTGATAACTATTGATGGATCATCCTCATCCATATGAACCTCATCCATTAGCTCCACATGTCCTATCCTCACCTTATCCGACTCTCTCTTTGGGTCCATAGTTTTATATTGGTAGCTATCATAATCAAGCTAAGGCTTGGATGGTAATTGCTATGCATTCGAGGAATTGATGTAGAGAGCCTTCACTGCATCCTTCCATTTTCCTTGCGATGTGCCTTCCATAGCCCCATAATGTAACGTTATCGAATGTGCTTTAGTCTCCTTTTTCTTTGAGAAATTTCACCATAAAGCGAGTGCAATTCTTAAATCAGCTAAGGTTGATCAGCCCAAAAATGTATTGTAGGCGGAGAATTTGTTTATTATTTAAAGTTCTAAACTTGTATCGGCTTACGAGAATCATCTCTAAGTGTGCATACAATTTCATAATTATAGTTGTTGCCTCTCCGATAAATCCTTAAGACAGGATTTACAAGACATGTCCTTTCCATTGATCTGCATCTTTTCAAATGACTATTAATAGAATATTCACCATGCTTTCGTTATCCACTAAAACTCGTCGAACTGTAGCCGGCATAATCATAGTCGTTATCACCAATAAGTCAAGTGCCAGAGCCTCGAACACATATACATTCCTATTATAGGAGATGTTGTGGTTATCGATCCTCTATTATTGTTTTGGCAGGAGCTCCTTTTTCAATCATATAATGTATCTTCTAAGGTGAATGCTTTAGCAAACTCCCATATTTCTCCATCTCATACAAACTCTTCTTCACGAGATGTAGACTTAAATAAGTTTTATTTACTACCAAGCTTCGGCTTGGTGGCCTTAGACCTTTTCCAATGGTTCCTTCTCCAATATCTCGATGAGGCTACCTTGGACGTTGAGCATTTTGTTGCCCGCCACACTGCACGATTCTACATACTATTGGAACTGCCTTTTTTGGATTTGATCATCTATCATATCCATGAGGTGTATGCACTCGTTCGCGTTATACCCATGAGTGTAGTGGAACCTGCATTATTTTCAATAGCACTTCTTCACATTAGTGGCCTCCCTCAGGCCATTCTTATTATATCTTACTGTACCTTGTGTTGCAAGGTAGATATTCCCAAGAAAGTATATCAACTCTATATAATTTACATCACGGATGAACCAGACCATTTCCCTTTGTCTTACTTCTTCTCACCGGCATTTGAATTATTCAACTTGTTTCCTCCATTTCCAGGATTATTATTTTCATTGTCAGTATCCTGCTAGATAGTCATATTGCTCTATAAGGCGTTGCCCAGTCCAACCTGGCCGTCAGTGCCCATATCCTCTTCTAGATCTGCCTCCTCCAAGCCCAAAAACTAGTTTTCCTTTCTGTAAAAGTCTTTAAGGTATTAAGTTTCTTCCTTTTCACCCATATACCCAAATATGTCCCTTTGTGCACTCCACTTATCAAAGCCATTAAAAAATATCGTATATTGGGTTCTTCACCTCTACTATCGTGTCGTTGAAACTATTTAAAAAGTTCTTAAAGGTTTCATCCAACCATTGATGCAAATATGCTAAGGACATCGCATCCTAAAGTTGTGCCAAGTGTACTAAAAACCAATCCAGTAACTTATTTTCTAAATCATCATAGGACGATATTGATCGGTTCCAACCTGTAGATCCACATCATCGCCAAACCCTATAGAAAAAGGAAAAATCCACACTTTATGTGCTTATCAACTCTAGTACCATCTATATGCTAGTCATACTTCATCGGATGTTGCATTGGGTCGGTCAACCCATTATAGCTCAGCATTGTTGGCATGATAAATTTCTCAGGGCATCGAGCCACCCTAGTCTTCTCACTAAAGGGATTATGACCAGCAACAATTTTCTAATTATCGTCTTGTTGTTTATTCTGTTGAAGCAACATTTAGAATATTTCAGTTATCACTTAGTCGTTGCCATTATTTCACCTTTAACGATGACCATCGTATGCATTACTATGTGTTCAATTTGGGGAATGACCATGGCTAGCATGGCATTGCCTAGGTCCTTTATCTTTGGAGAGTCAATTTACCTAATTTTTCAATGATTTCAGCTTGAATTGCGTCCTCTTTGAGCGTTTCCAACTATATTTACCTACTAACTCCATCCCGAGGACTAACTCCTTGTCCTTCCTCATCAATATCATCTTCATTTCCATCACTTCAACCCTCTTAAGGATCTAATAGATTGGTGCTTACCCAGGATGGATTGGTGTCGACCCGACCTTGAGATGGAACTCTGACTCCAACTCTTCTTCTTTGATTCATTGATATTATAGCCCTCCTACTCACTCTTTTGTTTTCCCATCTCTATGCCGATCTACAAAACTTTCCTCACTTAAATCAAATGACAAATCCACTCTGTCATCATGATGTTTTCGAGATGATCCTTCTCTTTGGTGAGGCTATTGTGTTTTAAAGCAACTTGCTCCTTCATCTCCTTTATAATGGAGAGTTCAGAACATTGCGTTTTCCTATCCATTTCAACCATCATCTTATACAGCTCTTGTTTCATCATAACTTCCTGTTGTGCAGAAGTTCTTTCTTGGTTTTCCTTGTTGTCTCCATGCTTTGAACTCTTTGGTTATTCCACTACCGGAGTTTGCTTATTTGAGGCTTTTCTCGGAGCCATTTCCTTCAGATCCGATTGGAGATTAAACTCATATCCTAGTAGCAATCCAAGATCCAACGCTGATCTTGATCTTAGTGAAAGTACCAAAAAATATTGTCCAATATCCCCAAAATGAATGAAAAACGAAAATTAAAAGAGAGCATTAGTAGAAATAAAGAAAGAACACCAGAATTATTATAGTGGTTCCATATAATTATATGCCCTACATCCACTTTATAGCATTTTATGGTTACTTCTGCTATTTCAACCCACTTACATGCAATTTAGATGGCACAACTAATATTTTTTCTAATTTGACATAAAATTCTTGCAAAACTAATGTCAAAATTCTCTTTTCTTATATTTGAGCTGGCTATTTGTTGATGAATCCACATGCAAGAATTGTCGTATCTCATCTTGAATTTTTCAAACATTCAAATCCAACAAGTTCAGAGGAATAACTAGTCAAAATGGCATGTTTCCTTAGATTTAATGGGTCGATACTGATCGATAATTGAACCAATTCTACACCTTATTCTTCAAATTTTCCTAAGCCTTTATGCTTTAGGTTTTCAGGAGAAAAATTATAATTTTGATGGATAAGCACCGATCCATCGATTTTCAAAACTCGAATTTCCTTTGATATAAAATGTTGATTTATAGTAGAAGTCATAAGCCAAGTACAAACTTTTATGTACTGGTAGCGATCCATCCATGGATCGGTGAGTTCAAAACTCGCTGAACGTCTTTCATACTTCATCTTAGGTCTCTCCCAACCTTCTTAACCCATTTCTTCATAATTTTGTATTTCAGTTCCATCCAAATGTCGCTTGATTTAAATGTCAGACAACATTATTCAATGTTTACATCTATGCTTGTAATCATATATATATATATATATATATATATATATATATATATATATATATATTGCTCATATTTGAAAAAAGATTTCAAAATTAATTTTTTACAATTGACTAATATAGGAAAATCGTATTATATATAATGTATGCATGTAAAATTATTTTCGACCAAAAAAATAGTTTTAATTTTTGATTTGTACATGTATTTGTATATAAATACATATAGTTGAATTTAAATATATATATATACATATAGTTGAATTTAAATGTTTTATAAATTAAAACATTTGGATTAAAAAAACTTCTTTAGTTTTGCTTTCGGATTTAAAATGAACATAATTATTTCAACATTATATGAATATACATATACTCTGATCGGAAAATTTGTTAATATTTTTTGTAAATCTCACGATTTTCATTAAATATTTTTATTTAAAAGGTCAAACATATTTTAAATTTTGAATTTTTAAATAGTCATAATAAAATCCATGTGGATTTTAATAAAAATATAAAAAAATCATTCCATTTTGCTTGACGCTTGGCAAACCAATTAGAAATTTATTTTGAAAAAGTCGATAATTTAAAATTTAAAATTACTGATTCAAAATATATATATTATGATTATTAATTATTATCATATATATTTATGCATATAAATTAAGGTGTATATATAGTTTAAATTGTAGTATGCACAATGGCAGTCGCTCATGATTTAGTTCTCCTCCATCCAATTTTTCTGCCTAAACCCACCACTTTTCTTCTCGATACATACTCCTCTCTCCTTCCCTACTCATGATAATGAAAAAATGCTCCCAAATAGCATTGTTTAGGGTGGACTCTTCAACTGGATCTAGTCGGATTTTTAATTGAACATCTTTCACTACCACCATTTAAGCTCCTACTCACCGCAAATTTGATGTCCCCATTGTTAATACTATGATGCCTCATCCCGAGATCTGCACTAATAAAGAGTATTACTGAGTAATAGTGAGTGCAGACAATAGGGAAAGTTAGGTGTGACCATCCATGAATTTTGCTTTAAGCAAACATTGATGTAAAGGTCCAAATTTTCATACCCTTCGAGTCGATAATAAACCGCATATGTCAAACCCAAATTGAATGAAAAGATGGATCTTTGAAGGTAAGAAAGAAAAATAGAAAAAACAGAATCTCACTTGTATGGAATAAAATATAATATTGAATCATAAACTTTACAGTCGAAAATTTTAAAATGCATATATCGAAGTCTAACCTAGATTTAGCTTAGACGAATATAATACATGCCCTTACAATTGCTGAAAAACATCAAAAAAATGCAGTGGAAATAAAATATGTTCATAGATGAAGATCTCTGGCTCTCCTCTGGAAACTTCCAGCATCTTCAGCAAATCGTGAAACTACTCGGATCCGACTTGAGTATAAAAATACCCGGATCAATCTGGCAAACCATCGTGAGATACTCAATTCATACATGACAGTGTCATAGATTAGAGATTTGTGACAAAAACCTTTTGAAAAGAAAGAATATCTCATAAGACCACGCCACATATAAACGCGGACGAGTTTTTATCTTACGATAACTGAAACATTTTAACCTAAACATTTGATATTATTTTAATGACATTCTTTGAAAACATTTGCAAGTAAGCTTATTAATCTTAGCCGAAATTGTTATATTGATTAAATTCCAACATACTAGCTAAATAGTGGGTTCTACAAACAAAATGGTAGGCACTTATTAAAGAATGGATTTCCATAAAAATGATCAGGTGAAGAGGCTACCTTCCGAAAGTACATCTCTAGAGGAATGTACTGAGGCTACGGAACATCTACACCTCTGCCAACACAAAACTGGCCTACCTCTACACTTAGAGAATACTGAATATGTCATCACCTCGATCATTACCGACCTATCCGAGTGCATGTTTGCCATACACTACATTATTCTAAACCTGAGCGTCATAGCAGGAAGAAATATATCTAGAAGGGAATGATTATCCTAATGATTGCGAACCACATACCTCTGCCGCATCTACCCAGTTTTGGTCATTTTCAGGTGTGAGGCTTGAGGTAAAAGATTACCTTTCACATAACACATCATCTTTCTTCTTTGAATGACACATTGCCATTCCATAATCACAAAACAGGTTTCTACAAATGTATAACTCTTGAGCTCGTACATCTCAGGAAATGGTGTTAAGCTAAGACAAGTTGCCTTCTCCGCCACCAAGCAGATGATACGTTTATAGAGATCAATTAATTTGATTTTAGAATGAAACGTCGTACATTCGTCCATACAAGTTCACTTTTGGATTGAACGAAATCGAAGGCACTCCTCCTACCGCATCATGTTTTGGGAAACACCCCTAGAATAAGTAGCAATTAATCCTTGCAATTCAAAGATGTTCATAACGGAGCACTACTGCCAATATATATGATATGGTAAATTTCCCCGAGGGTCTAGTAGCAAGTGGACCTACATCATGAATATCTTTGTCTTCAATGATCTTATCTTCATCATGTATTACTTCGAAACGTAAATTGGTTCAAAGTGGTTTTCGGATAGGAATTTACACAGATCCTACCCCGGTCTCTTCGAAATCCAATCATTGATAAAAATGTGAATATGTGTATACAGGATTTGTTAAGCCTCTTTTCATTTTAACTTTTTACCAATAATCAAAATCCTTTTGACTTTGGAAACCTTCACGCCATCTACTTTCTAATCAAATAAAACTCCCTTTTCGAACACATGTCTTAATTGAGTCAAAAACAATGTTATTTAAGACATCGTTACTGTAAACTCAAAACTATTTATATCAAATAAAAAATTAGACAAATTTTAACTAAATTAGTTTCCGTATTCAGCTTGTATTATTTATGGAATAATTGTGGAAAATCACCTTTTAAATTTACGCGGACTGTAGAAACTTCCCTCCTCATAACTTAATACAAATTTGACTAGAGCATTCTTTATATTACTGAAAACTTTGTTTAACTTGTTTTATTCTGGAAAACTTAAATATGATCTTTTCAATTAAAAGAATTAGGACTTTCCCTTCCATCTATTCAACTCCTTGCCTAAAAAGAGAAAACAAAGGTCAGGTAAGTTTAGGGCATTAGTTGCCCTATTCCTATCCGTAGTTACACGCCTTATTTTATCTTTCCAGATCTCATAAGCGGGACAAATGTACTAGTTGTTTCCTCATACTCATTTTGTTCTAACATTCAAGGAAATGATTTCAATTATATTGTTTAAGAGTTGTAAACAATTTCTCTTAACCATTCATTAAACTCTTATTAAAACTTCCAAATCATATTCAAAATACTAACTTGTTTATTTAAAGACATTTATAAAAGTGGAAATTAGCCCAAGGGCCTCTTTAGCAAGTGCAATTAGTTTTTAGGACACATAACTGATTTAACTACTTTGAGGACAAAATGCAAAATAATTAATTTCTAAGGACTAAAAACATATGAAATTATGTCCTCGAAAGTAATTGGACTACTGACTTTGTACATAAATGTAATTATTCTGCTGACTTTGGCTTTGAAATTAATTTTTGTGGACGTGTGTCCTAGAAACTAATTGGACTGCAAATTTTATCCTTCTAGTGAAATGCCCCTATAAAATATCTGAAAAAGAATACTTATGTTTAATTTTATATTTCTGAAGTTTATTAAAACTGCTGTAGAAAAGTGCTACGAAAAGTGCTTTTAAAAATTTATATGATTAAAAAAAAGTTTCAATCATTTGTAAATCCATATTTGTAACTCAAATATCTTTTAAAAAAAGTTGACATATTTTTCAAATTTATTCATATTCTTAAGCACTTAAAAGTATTCATTTTGAGGAATTTTGAACTTTGGTCACATAACTGCAAAAGCGCAATTCCAAAAAACTTGATTTTGACATATTTTAAAATCTACAAGATGAAATATTTTTCTTTTCCATTTGAAAACTATGGTTATAAGGATCCAAAATATTCCTATTTCAAAAATTTTGACTAAATTTACATCCTACATATTGATTTAAAGTTGCGGATCGAAAAATACGAACTACCACTACGCGAAAGGCTCGATTTTAACCATTTCGGAAAATTGTTCTGGAACTTGTCTGAAACACTTCAAAATTATTTTAAAACCATATTAAAACTATTTAACTCGTTTAAAACAATATTCTATCGTTAAATCATATTTTTAGCTCTTTATCATAATATTCACTTTAAATCTTTTTAAAATCGTTAAGTTATTTACTTCTCCAAATTTATAGCTTAAGCATATCTTTAAAATTATTAACTTGAAAATACAAAACATATACTTCCATTTTTTAATGTACTTCCAACATTTAACTTTAACTCTTTGTTCTCAAATCAATTTCTAACTTTTCCAAAGTGAATTTCTTTTCTTATAGTTAATCGAAAAGAGGCTTAATCATACCATGTACACCATATAAGATTTAAAAGAAGTGTGATTGCAAATAAACTATGGATTAACATAAAATAGTCACAGCCAACTTTAAGTAAAATGTCGATAAAATCAACATTCACAACCAAATTCATTCATATTCAACCATACAACCAATTTCATCCAAGCATTCATATTACTAACTAGATGGTGTCAATTTAAACATATCATCACAAGGATACAAACTTGAATATCATAGCAATCAACATAATAGAATTTATAAAGGAGCTCACTTTATTTGTCATAACAATATATATACACATACACTTCTTACTTCTTAAGCAACCATCAAACATCATTATTTAACCAACCAAACATTATAACTACTTTTAATATTCATACTAACCATTTTACAATTAATTTGTATTTCGTATTAGTTCTCACAATAATTTGAACCAAACTTCCTACTAACATACATTTCAAAAATACTTATTTTAACATTTTCTACTCCATCAAAACATCGTCCAAAACCATCCTTTTCCTTCGCAAAGCTCAAGACCATCATCACAACTCCAACGCTCATGACCAAGGGGATATTCTCCATACTCAATCATTCTTCAGCTTTTTAGGTGCTAAACCATGTTTAAATGATATTCTAAGGTCTTTGGCCAAATTTGGTGAAGTTTGAAATTGGTTTGATATTGTTTTTAAGAAAGCTGGTAAGGGAAGAGAAGAGAAAAAGCCACTAAAACTCTAAGGAAGAAGAAGAAAACTTTAGAAAAGAGAGAAGACAAGGTGTGAATAAATAAGAGAATGGAAGGTATTTATAGGAAAAAGTTTTGGAATAAAATATTATAACTTGAAATGAAAAAAAATGCTCTTACTTAACCTTTAAGTAAACATATCTTTTTCAACACTTACCATCGCCTTTCACTTCACAACTTCATGTCTTAATCACTTAAGTATTAAGAAAAATAAAGTAAGATTTTGTTTTGGTTTTGATGTGATTTGATTTTGACATGCTTGTCTTTTTATGCTTACTTTTTGCTAATGATATTCTAGAAATTTCTAAACTCGTTTACGAAAAGTAATCTTATTTAGTGATTTTATTAATACTTACCATATTTAAATACATATACATGTATATGTAAACAAAGGTGCAACATCTTTGCGACAACTATTGTTGAACAAAACGTTGATTTTTGACAAAATATTTTACGGTCATATTTTGACATTTTTGTTAAACTATTTATTTATGTAAACAAAACTTAAAAATAAGTTTCTTACCATTTTTAAGTAATTAAAACGTTTATTTTAGTTATAAAACCATGTTAATAATATTAAAATCTAATTGTAAAAAATACGAGGTTGATTTGTCAATGTGAGACAAAATTTGTCAATCATTATAAAAAAAGTTTATATGTTTATAAAATCAATATAAATCAGATTTACATTATTATCATATCATTGTATAACCAATAAAAAGAGTTATTTATCATTTACATTAATTGTTCAAATGTATATTAAATTTTATTGAATACCGGCTTTTTTCACTTTTCGACGAAAATTCAAACTTCTTGATTTTGTAATCAAATTATAAAAATAAGTTAATCATTCTTATTTATTACGTAAAACATAATGATTAAGTTGAAAATTCTATATTCCAATATTTAAAATAAGTTAAAAATCCCATTTTCAAAATGGTAAAATTACAAGTCGTTATAATTGATACGCCAATTTAGGTGTTGTAAATTTTTTCCTTCTCAGTGGAATCAACATATGCAATCCATGCTTAAAAAACTGTTGTGGCCATAACGGTAATCTAGAACAATATATGATAAATACAAATCACGAATTACAAAATATACACAGCGGAACATGGTACAAGTTGATCACAACGAATAGGTACATAAAATCAGCTACAAAATTATGGTCATCACAAACCGTAGAATATATAACTACAATATCCCATAGGTACAAATGTTATAATAAATGAGTCTAAACTTGATATAATATACAATGTTGTAAGAATATGTACACATATACAAGATGAAGGTAAGATGTATGATAACTAAATAACTGGAGTGAACCCTCTCTAGGACTATCAAATTAAAGAACATGACAGTCTGACTCGAGTATTATAAGATAATAAACGAGTTAGTCTAGACTATACTAAATGGTTTAAGCAAGATATAGTGGATGTAACGATATAAATCTCAAATATGAACACAAAACGAAGAATTGGCTAACAACAAGAATGCTTCAATAAGCTTTCATCCATACAACAATAGCGATAAACATTCATCTATAGTTTAGAAGTGTGAGATTAACTGGCCTAATTAAGCTTGAATGGATGATTATAACCCGGCTTCTACCTAGCTAAAAAAATTTGGCTACAACCTAGGTTTGATTTGAACAATTGCAAACGCATGAATTACAATCATGATCAAAGCTAAGATTAAAGACCCAATAAATGTAAGATATGAGGGTATAGATTACCATAGCTTTACATCTTCTATTAATAATCAAAAACTATTTGATTTAATTGATTTAGGGATTTAATCTAGTTTCTAGGGTTTGCAAATAAGGTTAACAATTTTCAAATTTTTGATTTTGGCTGAAATGGGAAGGTGATGAAGTTAAACAAGGATGTGTGAATTATTATTTACCCTCTACATGGGCCTAATGGGTATCCTATAATCCAATAAGAAAATGTTGACTAATTCTTTTATTTTCTCTCAAAAACACTAATTAATACTCAACCATGTTTATGGAAGCGTAGACTAATTTTCCTCAAATTTTACTAAAGCTCCAACATATCAAAAATTCCCATTTTTATTAATATTGAGATATTTTGGAAAATTATTGGAATTAAAATTTATTCTCATTATTTTTATTAAAATAAACTATTAATTATAAAAATTCTCATTTTAAAAATAAATCTCAGTATTAACATTTTATTAAATTTACATTATTTGTTGTAATAAGTTGAAACGGAAAACATTTATCATAAATCTCCATTTAAAATAAATAATTGAATAAACCTTGGAAAAATTCATATTTTAAATTACAAAAGAAAATCCATAAATTTTATGAGTTCTCATTTTCCCCAAGGTTATTCTTATCAAATATAAGAAGTTAAATTACACAATTTCTAAAATTTAATAGGTTTTCCCAAATTTATTTAATTTTCCATCTTGAAAGCCATTTTAAGTTGGAAATTTTAACTAATAAAATTTCTCAAATTCATCTTAAAATTAATTAAGATGATTTTTAAATTTATTTTAAATTTAATTTCAGGTAATTTCGACCAGGGTTGTTATACTCCTTTCCTTACGAAAATTGCTTCCCCGCAATTTCCTGAAGGGAAAAGTCAGTGACAAACTATGGATGACGCATCAATTCAAAAGGGATAATCTAAGACCAAGAGACAATTACACATGAATTTCATCACTAAAGAGCATCATAAAGAATCACAACATATGCTTGCTTGATAACTTTTTCTAATCTTCCAAGGACAGTCCTATTGATTAATGGATATAGGACTTAATAAGTGGAACGACTATATTTCAAAGGCGTTGAGCCTCTGGGGCTACAAAATGAATAGAACTATGTTTATAAGTTAGATTTTGTAAGATCTCAAGTGCAGCACGGATTCTACGTTGAAGAATAGAACCAAAATTTTCCAAAACGTCTCCAAATCTGAAAATGTGAAGGACGCCACAAATACCAGTGAACTAGACTAGAAAACAAACTCGGCAACAGGGCCACTACACCCAATGTTTGGGTTGGGTACCAAATATCAACAAGTCAATATCCCAAAATGAATGAAATATCAGTCATCCAACAAGAAAGAAACACAAATAAAGATCTAATTTCCAATAGAAATTTCCAAGACGTTACCAAAAGATTCACAGATAGAGTCGGGACTTAAGATCAATTTCTTTCCCCGACTTAGTAGATATTATTTCCAGGACAAAGGTTTCGAACATACTGATATTGGATTAGAAATTATTAACAATGGAAAATTTCAATCAAGGTAGTTATGATTCCTTTTGGCTCCTACCTAAGTCAAAGTACAACATTAGGTAGATTTCTAAGATTTTCATCTGCATTCAAATCATTAGGAGTTCTATATTTAATTTTTCCCATTAGATACAGTTTTGCTTATTATTTATTTAAGATAAACTCAAATAATTATTTGAATCCTCAAAATTTCTATAATTTAGCTCGTTAAAGGATTAACATTTTACAATCTCCAACCTCAACAATCAATAAAAGTTATAACTCAAAATAGGTTTTAATTATAAATTTCTAAATAAGCTTTTAAACTTAGTTTCTAAATATCAATTTATCACGAGTATTTCCTCTATTCAAAATACTTATTAATCCTAATATTATAGCATACTGCTTAATTAATCCTATTCAAAAGTTAGGGATTAATTCTAATATTTCTCCTTAATATAACTTCTTGATTCATAATGTAATTATACTTATCACCAAAAACCCATTTACAGATTATATTCTTTCAAAGTCTAGAAAAATCAAGTCCAACCCGATCATAAGGATCATGTATAAAAATCCAGGAATATACTCCTTAAGGATCTATTGGCCCCACCCAAACACCAAAAGAGAGTAAATCCTAAAGTGCCAAATACTATCACTCTTAGTACATAGGAATTTAACCAAAACATCCCGTACCGTATGGTGAAATTCGAGTATTTACTAAAAGCTAGTAAATCACATTCATTTTGGATATTACTGAAAAACCTAAGTTATATTTTCTTAAGGATATATCAGCCCTATGCAAAACACCAAAAGGAATACAATCCTAAATGTTAAGTACTATTCCATAGGCAATCACAATGTCCCATACTACCTAGTGAACTTCATGTACTCGCAAATGGATTGGTACATTCCACTCAACCATTCTATTTAATGTGTTATATCATGTTCGACGAAGCATTACTTGAGAGCATTTAAACCAATCAAAAACACCATGTTGATCATTGGTATTCCCTATACTATAGAATTAAGATTTTCAAATTAAACTAATCAAAAACACCATGTTGATCATTGATATTCCCTATATTATAGAATTAAGGGTTTCAAAATATATATTTCAAAAAGTTTTCTCCAAATCCAAAAAGTCACACAAATTTGCTAAAATAGTATTTAAATAGCCAAAGGCTAAGTTTAATAAAATTGAATAAGAATTTATAGTTTGAAAGAAGATAAAATTATTTTTCCATATAAGAAATGATTTCTCAAATACTTTATATATACTCATCTACTTTCAAACTTCTTATTTTGCTTCAATTATAAAAGTTCAAATTGCCTGGCTCATTATAAAGTACTCATGTAATTTAGTTACATTTCCAAAAGAAGTTATCGATATTAAGTCCCTTGTAGGTCTGTTACTATTACTTGTTATACAATAAACAAACCAAAAGAATTCATTGATAAGATTTATCCTTTCAAATGATTGATTTTTTCCTTTCCTAAATATTTTGATGGGTTTTATATTATTTCAGCAATGTTTATATTTGGGTAAAACCTAATATATAAATATACTCTTATTCTTACCCTTTGATTTTTCATTTACAATTTCTTTTTTTTTTTGAAATTCCAAAACATTTTACAAATTTTGATTATTCTAATTTCAAATCTTAGGCGTTACTTAATTTAGTATAGAATCTACACACACACACAGTGTATATATATCTCACAGATTATTATTAGGTCTCTCGCTCCTTTTTCAGAATATATTAAATTTCCATTAATATTTGAATATATAGTTAGAAATGGTATCTTCAATTTTTATATTATTCAACAAAAGCTTATTTCTAAGCTTAAAAAATTCGCTTCTAATTGTTTCAAGTAAAAAAACCATGCTTTTATTTAGGTTTTGATGATCTAGCTATTTAAAGATTTGCACATGTGTGTTTTTATTTAGACTGTAATGGTTCCTTTATAGCATAGCAGAAGCTTTATATCAAATTAAATTTTTAGAACAAATCTGAAAACAATATCCGATTGTTCTAAAAATCACATAATGTTACCTCTCCATTAATTCTGAACAAATAGCCTTAATCATTGGTTGTGGTGTTGATAAAAGTCGACATCGCCTCGCCATTTTTCTCGGCAAACTCTATAATTAAGCATTTGAGCCATTATTAAAATATTACTCACATAATTTATCTTGATTAATATTTTTATTCATTTTATAATATAAGAATACCTTTATATTTCTAAACTTTGACATACAACTATATGCTTCTTATCCATCTTCCAAATATCATTTTATTTTAAACCACGTTAGTTTTTAAGAATATTTTAGTTCTTCTTGAATTGAATTATTACCAAAAATATGATTTTCCAAAAAACTTACGTTAATAAAAGTGCATGTTCAATTATCTCGTTTGAATGTTTAAAAATCCCTATCGAGTACGCTAAACAAACATCCACGACAAAAATCCTTAAAGCATCCAATGAGAAATTTAACACTAATGAATATATATTTCGCAAATCCGATCTTAAAATGAAGAATACTTATACCTTGATATGCCTGGGTTCTTACATACCATAACAAATTTATAATCATCACCCCTTAGAGATTTTATAATTACAGGTTTTTGGATCCTTGTTTACTTTATACTCAAGAAATTCAATTTTTCTTGTGGTGATTTATAATACGAAGATACCGCAAGATTAAATTATGAATCCTCAAATAAAATTTGAAACTTTCAAAGAATGACTCTTAATTTAATTTAGATTATTACTAAGAATCTACACAAACAAATATCTAATAAAAATCAATCACAAATCTATCAGATAATGTGCCCAGGATAAACAATCTACTTGATTCCACTTTGCAATTCTTATCTCAAAAAGATTGATATTATGTTTCATGAGTCGCTGGATGGACTGTGCACTACATCTCACTGGATAGCGGGATTGTCCTATGCTAGAACGAGCGACTCAACCATCAACTAACCACACTTCTGAAATGGATAAGACTGGATCAAAGATTGCTTGGAATCACATGATTTGATAATAGGAATATTGAAAAGTGGAAATGAAGGAAACATTTCTAGAATCCCAAAATAAACTTTCTATTCTAAATGAGACGATTCCTATTATCTACCCTAGAATCCCTAATGGACGGTCTCTAAGACTCAGGTAGGTCAAGATTTGTGTCAATAATATCATATTTTGTTCTGAACTCAGCTCTAATACCAAGCTGCGATGCCCCATCTGGAGACCCACACTAACAATGGGTGTTACAAATTAATACTATCTATTAGTGCAGAGAATAGGGCTGGTTAGGAGTGACCATCTGTTAATTTTACTTTAAGCTTACATTGATGCGTCAATTTAGGTGTTGTGAATTTTTTTCTTCCTAAGTGGAATCAGCCTAAGAAGTCCATGCTTAAAACAAAACCATGGTGGCTATAATAATAATCGAGAATAATATATGATAAATACAAAGCACAAAATCACAAATTACAGAATATACATGGCAGAATATAAATAAATACAAGCTGATCATAACGAATAGGTACATAAAGTCGACTACAAAACTGTGGCCATCACAAACCATAACATATATGTACAATATCCCATAGGTACAAATGTGATTCTAAACTTGATATAAGATACAATGTTATAAGAATGTATACATATATACAAGATGAAGGTAAGATGTATGATAACTAAATAACTAGAGCGAACCCTCTCTAGGACTATCAAACAGGAGCACCTGAAATTTCTCAGTCTGACTCGAGTATTTAAGATAATAAACGAGTTAGTCTAGACTATAATAAATGGTTTGAGGAAGATAAATAATGAATGTAATGATATAAATCTCAAATATGATCACAAAGCCAAGAATTGGCTATCAATAAGAATGCTTCAATAAACTCCTAATGTGTAATCACCAAATATCAAAATCCAAAATAGCTTCTAAAAGAAAATTTCCCAAATTTATTCAGTGGTAACAAAAATAACATCAAATCTAGAAATCATAACTAAAATCCAGAAAATCACATAAAAGGGGACGGCGTTAAAACTCCAAGATTGGTGAATAAATTCACCGACATGTATGTAACTCTAAGATAGATATTAAGTCTATAAACATCAAGATAGGTACAAGACCTATAAACATCAAGATAGAAACAAGTCCTAAAAAATAAAGATAGGGACAAGTACTATAAACATCAAGATGGGTACGAGACCTATAAACTTCAAGATAGGAAGAAGTCCTATAAACTCTTAAGGCAAGTCATAAACTCATCGATAAGTGTTATATACCTCCGAATAGTAACTGTATAAATAATAACCGTGTGTCTTGTATCACACGGGTTTATTCAAACATTTACTATAAGTTAGTAACACCACTCATGTGTAGAAATGGCTCAGTCGAACAAGTCCAGGAATTAATTGGAAAAATAAATTTTGGAATTTCATACTACTCATTTTATTAATCCATTTAAATCAATTTCTCATACGATCGATGTCGTGCAATTTTATAAAAAAAATACTTTGAAATCCCTCTTGAAAGTATTATTTTACAAACTTAATATATATGTTTATATATAAATATATTGGAAAGCTCTTATTAATACATATAATATATATACGTATATGTACAATTTTGAATCATTTCTCCAAACAACTTTAAAGCCATTATTATTATATATAAATGAGTATATCTTATATATATAAATATTTCAAATATCTTTCATAGAAAATATATATTCATACTTAAAATGATTTGAGAAACCAATTCGGATTAAAAATCATTCTTTTGAAAACTCTAGCTGAAAACGTGCGATGGAAGTAGGGTGTTGCATCATGCACCTATAGAGCAATTCTATGGAATAATAAACTCCAAGATGAATTCGAAAATTCATAAATTAAAAATATGGAAATAGCATTGAAATCGACATAGAAAGCAGCACCAAAATCAACAGATAGGTTCAAGCGATCGAATGGACGAAACGGCTTAACCTAGGTCTTAGTCCAGGTCATGACCGATCCACTGGTCATGGTGATCGGTGCATCAGCTGGCGTCATTGGGCTGAGTCCTAAGTGACACCAACGGTGCTCCGGTTGCCTGTTTGTGGTGTTTTCTTCTTTGAATTGAACTTGGACATCCATTGGACTATATTAGCTAACATGTGAGCATCAAAACAACTACAATGGAATGAAATTCATGATTATATGAAGTGGGTATTTATCATATAGAAAATCAAGTTTCATACGACAAGAAAATTAATACAAAATCGAGATCAATTCAACATCAAAATCATCCATAACAACAATAGCGATAAGCATTCATCTATAATCTAGAAGTGTGAGATTAACTCTCCCAATTAATATTGCATGGATGATTAGAACCTCAATTCCACTTAGCTAAAAAAATTCGGCTGCAACCAAGGTTTGACTTTGAAAGATTGCAAAAGCATGAATTACAGTCAGGATCAAAGTTGAGGTTAAAGACCCAATAGATGTAAGATAAGAGGATAGCGATTACCTTAGCTTTACATCTTCTATTAATAATAAAACGCCCTTTGATTTAAGCTTGATTTAGTAGTTTAATCTAGTTTCTAGGGTTTACAAATAAGGTTAATTTATCTTCAGATTTTTGATTGTGGCTAAAATGAAAAAGTGATGAAGTAAAACAAGAGTGTGTGAATTATTATTCACCCTCTACATGGGCCCAATGGGTATCCTATAACCCAATAAGAAAATGTTTAATAATTTATATTATTTTCTCTAAAAAACACAAATTAATACTCAACTATATTTATGGAAGCATATATTAATTTTCCGCAAATTGTACTAAAGCTCCAACATGTCAAAAATTGACATTTTTATTAATATTGAGATATTTTGTAAAATTAAATATAACTTTTTATAAAAGTTATTCTTATTATTTTTAATAAAATAAACTATTAATTGTAAAAAATCTCATTTTAAACAATAAATCTCAAAATTAACATTTTATTAACTTTACAACATTTGTTGTAATAATTTGAAATGGAAAATATTTATCATAAATATCCATTTAATAAGTGGATAAACCTTGGAAAAATTCATATTTTAAATTACAAAAGAAAATCCATATATTTTATAAATTCTCATTTTCCCTAAGGCTGTTCTTATATTATCAAATATAAGAAGTTAACAATTTCTAAAATTTAATAGATTTTCCCAAATTTATTTATTTCCATTTAGAAAGTAATTTTAATTTTGAAATAATAACTAATAAAATTTCCTAAATTCATCTTAAAATTAATTAAGATGATTTTCAAATATATTTCAAATTTAATTCCAGGTAATTTCGACCAAAGTAGTTACAAATACAACTTTTACGCCTCCTTTGTATGGGTAGGATTTTCTATGCCTAGCATCTAGGGTGATATTGCTTTCATCGATATTGATTGCGATTTCAGAATCAAATTTACCCCTAAGAATGTCTCGACTCTTTTCCATCATCTCAACGCATTTGAGGTTGCTTAAGCAGCGTGCCTTGAATCAGTCATAGATGTTGATGCTAAATTGGTTACTGATACGGTCTTTGCTCCTTTTGGCAATGTCCTAAATCTATACCATGTTACAACTGAAGTAGTTGTAAATTTGAATATTGAAACTGCTATATTTGATGGTTCACGCAATGCTGGAATGATTTTCTCCCTTGTTGATTTAGGTATTTGTAATGCCAAATTATTATTGCATGCAACTCTTCTGTTGTAAAGCAAGTTACTCTCAATTGCAATGTATATCTCCTATTGATATGGCTACTTGTAACAAATTGATCTGGTCATCTCTTTCTACCACACTCCCAAATAATAGGGGTGAGTATACATAAAAGAAATACGATACTTTGGAAGAGAATGTGGTAATGATTCCGCCCAGGCCGGGTCTAGGAAAATGGTTTCCTTAGCCCAAAATGCAACTTATGCTAGAAAGCCAAAAAAATTGAACTTCTTCCCTTCCCAAGACTTGATCTTTGGCAACAAACATGAAAAATACATAACCTAACACTGAACTAAAGCACTTTGTATTTATATCTAAACTTGCATTCCTTTTGAAAAATTATTATTGTACATATAATTTAAATTTTTATTAAATGTTGCCATGGCCTAGTGCATTGTCCCAGTCTAATAACTCGGTACACTTCACCTTGGGTTGGCCTTGATTCTGCATGTAAAGGTCATCGATGTTGGGGTTGCTTTTTTCCAAGACTACCTAGTTTGTTTCTTCCTAGACTCAAACCTACCTTATGATTTTGTTCGTCAACGATGTAGGAAATTTTGGAAATTGAAAGGAGCACTTAGTGTTTGCTTCGATAGCTTTATGTTTCTTCCATTTTGCACGTCCAGAAGAGAGGCAACGTATTTTGGAATCTGGTCCTATTTTCATCGAGGTAAACCTTTTATCATTATGCCTTAGTCTTCATCCATTGATACTCCTTGTGAGAAAGTCCACTTAATTCCTATATGGGCCCACTTCTATAACATTCCTTATATCCTATAATCGTTGGCTAGTATTGACTAGCCTGCTAGCCTCATTGTCAACTTGAAATGTTTTGATGCAAATATAGTTGCTAGAAGAAGACTAGTTTATGAAAGGCTCTTATAAAGATTAAACCTGTAAAAAACTCTCATCTAAGTAAAAAGTTAGACTGGTTGTAGGCGAAGTGGTAGTAGTTGATGTTCACTATAGTTGAAACTGTGAGAGTAAGGCTATGCTATAGGGGCAATTATGTAATTTATTACATTATCTAATACTATAACCAATCTTGTTTGTAATAAAAGTATTTGATTCTATTATGTACTTCGTTATATTGCAAAAATTAAGTTAAAGTACAGAAAATTCTTAAATGATGTGTTATGCGATAATTCTCATAAAGAGTTGTAATCATGAGAAATTATCAGAATATAGAATAATATATTATTATAAATATTCATGATCAAAATGTTTCAAGAAAGAATATCAATACATTAACTGAGATTAGATTATGTAACACTCACTAAATGTTGGACGATGTATTAATCATAACTATCGGGGCCACCAAGGGATTATATGCTCGTAGTTATTATATAATTATATGGAGTGACTCATCCAATAGTTTTCTACTGGTTAGTAACAATTAGGTCAAACAAGAAATTCCAAAATGACGACACCATTCTCTCGCACTTGAGAATACCGTCGAGCTTCAATGTGGATACTACATTTTTCTTATAGTTAAATCATGGCATAACGACTATTGAGCTACTATAGTTGGGTCTGAGTTGAAACATTGAAAGTTTCAATAGATAATTCATCTCCTCATTTGTACAAAGTTGGAATCAAGGTCAACTGTAGTCAATTCAAAGTCAAAATCTCTAGCCAGAGTAGTATGGTTGATAGTAAATATTATTATTGAACCAAAGACTTTATTTATGAAATAACCAAGTTGAATGTGGATGATATTGGAATTTTAACCAAAACTAGATTTCATAAATCTTAAACTGATATAGTGTTGACAAAAAGAATCAGTGTAAATAATCATTGGTAAAAGGTACCACTTAAATTGTAAAATAAGAATTCATGAGATATATAAGAGAAGAATTCTATTAAGCTGTCACACTACTAGCTAAGGTGATGCGTGAATGTTAGTATTTGAATTGTTTAAACATTAATTACCGACAAAGTTTACACGCGTGAGTCACATGACCGAATTTATTCAGTCTTTGAAATACCATCCAATTTAATTAGTTTTTAATGGTTATAGAGTAATTAAATAATAATTTAATATTTATGAAATAGTAAGATTTATTGTGATTGTTGTATAGAGTGAATTTACTGAATGAGGTAGTCTATAGAAATGTGTTGGGTGCTTACAATAGATAATTGGATGCGTGTATAAAACTTATACATGTGTGCTTATCGATATACGGTAACGATGTACGTTTAAATTAGATTTAATTTAAATTAATTAATTAATTACAAAAGGGCTTGAGTATTTAATTAGTCCATTATGAGACTTATAGTGGGTGACTAAAAGAGAGATAAAAGAGAGAGAATGATATGAACCTAATTTTGAATTAGTAGGAGATGTTTGTGGAAGACTCGATCTCCGAATTCTTGTATAAATGCAAGGTTATATCTAATAGTTTTGGAGGATACTTTTGCCAACTCTCTTTCCTCTTTCTTCCTTACCAGGGCTGAACATATCTTCTGCCCAGTAATGATAGACCATACATATTTAAAGACAAGTGACTACAACTATATTTAATGGTGATGCATCAATTGCTAGCGACGGCAGTGATAATATAGAAGATTGAAAGAGCTGGGTGTGACGACCCGCCATTTCGTACCATTCAAATAGACAATAATCCACACATGTCGGACTTGAATGATGCAAAATAAAAAATTGTAAATAATTTGGAGCAAATGAAATCAAATGCATAGAATCACAAACACAGAACAATCAGAATAACTCGCAGCGGAATATAAAATAACATAGTAGTTCATGAAGCTACTATAACAGAGTCTCAACCCAAATACATAATAACAGTCTGAAACAACATAATAGAAATCGCAAATACATAGAAGTTCTCTAATACATGAGATAAACTAGAACAGCTGAAACAGAAATAGATATAAATATATAGACAGGCAGAATCTCCAGCAAAGTCCAGCTCCAGAAAGAGAATCCAAAGCTATGAATACTCAGGCTGACCCGAGCATAAAGCAAAACACAAAACACTCGAGTCAGGACAATATATACTTATATAATGTAAACCAACTCAAGTGAACTGTAATAAAGATACAAGTAACTTAAAGGATGCCTGGGACCGCCCATCCTCTAAGGATCCGTTAAACTATTTGCTATATAGTAATATTGCGCTATTATAATAATGTCTACAGTAAAATAAACTTACTTTAAAAATAGCGTTTCGGACTACCCATATCACCCTTCACACATAATAGTCCCAGTAGTCCATCCAATATCATGATATCTCCAGATCAGGAGACTATCATACCACACGGGCTACGGGAGAAAAACAAACTCGTAGTAAAGGCTCGGTATGGTGGTGACACGGCACACAAGGCAATGCCAGGGTAGATATACCAATTACACACATAGGCCAGTGGTAACGCAGCAGCCACATACGCCCACCTCTGAACACACTCCCATATCAAAATCGGAGGATGGCCATTTAATCAATCACAAGAAAGAGTATAGTATCGAAAGAATGTGTCCGACCAGGGGAGCTACCCCTTTTGGCCCGAGATCGCTCCTGTTTTAGCCACCTTAAGCCAACTCACGGGAGTCGGGTCCACGTAATATACCTCAAGAACGTAGCCACCATCCTACTTCATTCTGGAAACTCCACCGCGTACACAGTTGTTAAAGTGGTTTTCGGTATCGACAGAGAGTATGTCCATATCTGATCTCAGTCTCTTTAACAACCAATCGTTATTATAACTCGTAGTTATAATTTAAAAATCATAGTTTATACTTCAAAATAAAGTATTATTTCAAATTCAAATCTTTATCTGTTGGGTGTGTTTCGACCGGTCCGACACCACTGAACCAACTCCTCTACCATCCACTGCCGAACCAACCTACGTCCCATGCCTGCCGTACCAACCTACTCCACGTACTGCCGAACCAACCTTCTCCCTGTGCCTACCGAACCATCCTACTTCCCATGCCTGCCGAACCAACTCAAAGTAGCACCACCGGACCAGAAGCAAGGGAGGCTACCACCGGACCAACCTCCACCAAAACAACCTCCACCGAACCAACGTACTACCGGACCAAGGAGTACCAGACCAACATTGCCAGGCCAGATTGCTTCAGCCCAGGCCCACCAGCAGCTATATACATCCAGGACCCCTAGCCTCAGCCTCACTCTATAAATAGAGGGGCAGGGGCACAACAATGGTAGACAAGTTTGAGAGCTCAAGCACGGATAGAACTTTCAAATAACTTTCAGATACTTGTAATCAAAGCTTTGTACTTGTAATTTGAACAGAAAAGGAGAATAACATATAAAGTGGATATAGGCACGTTCTGGCCGAACCACTATAAATCTGTGTGTCTTTTACATTTTAGTCCATCTATTTTATACATTTGCATAAATCACCCAAATCACTAAGAACAACACATAATCAACTAAATCATACGACTTGGAGGTATTTGCCCATTTTTTGTGAAAACATTTTTGCTACTTTTACTGAGAATCGAGCTAGAAGCTTCAGCTTCTCCAACTCAGCCTTCTTCCTAACAGCATCGCTCATTGCTTGGAAAACGTGCCTCTGAGGCAAAGGAAAGATGCTAGCAAAGGAAAGAACATCGCAACTAGCAGTATCCCAGATCCAGTAATCACAGATCAAGGGAATCGTTCCGTTCCAACAGCAAATGGAAGTCAGGCAAATCCGACAGCCCCTGCCACGGAGCAACCAATTACTAGGGCAGATTTGGACAGGGTTGTGGCTGAAGTAACTAACTGATTCACATCCCAGCAAGAAGCCTTGGTGGATCAACTCATGTCACGCTTAAGGGATGCTGAAGAATCCAACCGCAACACCGAATCATGGGGTGAGTCCCAGTCTGGAGGATCTGGGAGGCGACAAAGATCTTTCTTCTTCGAAGAGGCTAACAAAAGAAACAGCAATGGTAGGAGCTGAGCCCGGACTCAGCCCAAATTCCGATCCGAGGAAACACTTGGAATCGAACCCAACGGGGGAGGTACCGGGCAGAGGTCGGATATGGCTGAACCTGTCATGCTACCTAACCATGGGAACACCAATGGACGGGGCCGAGCTGGAGTCCAGCCCGAAGTTGGACCCGAGGGAATGCTTAGAGCAGAGCCCAATAGGGGAGGATCGAGGCAAGGGCCAACTGTGGCTGACCCCAGCATGCTCCCAGAAGACCGAAGACCGTCACCGGAAAATGTTAGGAGTAATAGACGATACCATCCCTACAGGTCATCTGGACGGAATCAATCCCGCAGAGAAGAATCAAACTCATTTCTACCCACTCCAAGTTCTGATGAAAGGATGGCGCGATTGTTCAGAGAGTGCGTCCAACGGGACCAAAGGGATCGAGGGATATGCGCTAGGGTAACCAGCCCCTTCACCCGCAACATCGAAATTGCCATCACCCCTCGAGAATGGAAAATGCCAACAATGGAGCCTTACAAGGGAACCTCTGACCCCGTCGTACACTTACACAGATACACACAACATATGCTCATGAGTGGAGCGACAGAAGGAGTATTGTGTAAATGCTTTCCACTCTTCTTGGCAGATCTAGCTACCTCCTGGTTCTGCCATCTACCCCAAGGGTCCATCAGCTCATGGGAAATGTTGAAAGAAAAGTTCATCAGCCAATTCCGCATTCATGTGGAACAACCCAAGGACGCTTATTCCTTATCCAATATCAAACAAAAGCCCGGAGAGACAGTGCAACAATATCTAACCCGATTCAATGCCGCTGCGGCCGCAGTCCAAGATGCTGATGAGAAACTTATCCTAATGGCCCTCTGCAGTGGTGTGCATCCGGATACTAAATTTGCTAGAAGACTAACGAAAGAAAAGCCAGCTACCTTACCCGATTTCTTCCATGAAGCCGGAAAATATATAAGACTTGAAGACGCTGCCATTGAAAGGCAGACAGGGAAACAAACTAAGGCAGCTCATGGCAACACAACCGCAGTAACAAAGGACGTTCGAAGAAATGACTCCAGAGATAGTGCTGGGGGCAAGAAGGGAGAAAAGCGTTTATATAGGCCAGGACCGAGATTTGACTCTTACACTCCTTTGAATGAAACAATCGAAAACATCTTCTTGGCCACCCAAGACGAAGTTAGATACAAGCGCCCCCCCACACAAGAAGGAATCAGATAACGCGGTTAAGTCTGGAAAGTTTTGCCGCTTCCACGAATCTCATGGGCATGACACAAATGAATGCCATCACCTCCGGGACTTAATTGAAGAACACATTAGAAGGAAGAGGCTGGAGCATTATGTGAAAGGTCAGAACAGGACTTTAACTCCTGCCAATGAGAACCCAGGGCTACCCCTCATAGAAGTAGGCGGAGAAAATCGCAACACCAACGACTCTAGTCATGAGAAGATAGTGGTCCATACCATATCAGGAGGACCACATATCGCCGACGGAAGCTGGGCAGAGATGGAAAGATACGGTAAGTCACTTAGAAACGATAAAGGCTACGTTGATTCCGTTATGGAGGAACGCCATCCGAAACGGAAAGAGAATGATGACATCATATTCAGTAGGCGTGATCTAGAGGGAAGGCAGTACCCTCACATGGATCCTATGGTCATCTCTGCCTGGTTCGGTCCAGCCAAAGTTTTCTGAATTCTAGTAGACACTGGCAGCTCAGTAAATATCCTATTTAAGCATGCTTTCGACAGAATGAAGCTGTCAATGAAAGATGTGTCTCCCTGCAACAAACCACTACACGGTTTCACAGGGGATGCGAAGATGCCCCTCGGGCAACTGGACCTCTTTGACGAAATAGGAAGTCATCCCCGCTCCGTTGTGCGGAAACAAACATTTGTGTTGATAGAAACCCACTCGACCTACAACGCCTTTTTAGGAAGACCAACCTTGTCTGACTTCCAAGTTGTCTTGGCCCCATGGTGCCTAAAGATGAAATTTCCAACAGACAATGGAATAGGGGAGATAGAGGGAGATCAAGACGCTGCTCGAGACTGCTATGTAACTGAACTTCGCAATAACCGCAGAAGGGATAAAGGGAAGAATGCAGAGACTACTCTCTGCACGAAAAACTTGGAAGCATAGCAACTAAAGATAGCCCCTCCTCTTCGATATACCAGTGATCCTTTCAACGAATTAGACCCTAGGGACAAAGAGGAGGAGGCCACCGCCGAGCCTGCAGAGGCTATGGAGTTTGTATCTATAGACAAACATGACTCAAGTAGACTATAGAAAATCGGATCTCAACTAAGAACAGAATTGAGGGATCAACTCATTGATTTTCTCCACCATAACCTGGATGTATTTGCATGGACGCACGCTAACATGACTGGAATCTCCCCAGACGTGGCATGCCACGCACTCAACATCGATCCTACCAAGGCGCCAGAAAGCAGAAAAAGAGAAGCATAGGGGCAGAACGATCAGCAGCCCTCGATGAAGAAGTGAAGAACTTGCTTGCCAATAACTTCATACGGGAAGCCATCTACCCAGAGTGGATCGCTAACCCGGTACTAGTAAAGAAGGCTAATGGGAAGTGGCGAACATGCATTGAATTCTCCAACTTAAATGACGCTTGCCCAAAGGGTTGCTTCCCACTCCCTCGGATCGATCAGCTTGTGGACAGCACAGCCGGGCACGAACTCTTATCTTTTATGTATGCATACTCAGGATATAACCAAATTCCTATGCACACCCTCTATCAAGACCACACTAGTTTCATCACTGACCGGGGATTGTACTGCTATAGAGTAATGCCTTTCGGACTTAAAAACGTCGGAGCTACCTATTAGCGCCTCGTCAACAAGATGTTTGCGGGGCTAATAGGACGAACCATGGAGGTTTATGTGGACGACATGCTAGTAAAGTCAAGAAAAGCCAACGATCACGTAAGCCACCTGGACGAGATGTTTCAAGTACTTCGTCGATATGGAATGAAGCTGAATCCTCTAAAGTGCTCCTTCGGGGTATCATCAGGAAAGTTCTTAGGATTCATCGTCCATGCCAGAGGAATTGAAGCGAACCCTGAACAAGTCCGGGCTCTGAAAGAAATTAGGATGCCTTCCACTCGAAGAGAAATGCAAAGCCTAAATGGGAAAGTGGCCGCCCAGAGCAGATTCATCTCTAAAGCAACTGACAAGTGTGTCCCCTTCTTCGAAGCTATAAAGAAAGACAAGGGAAAGTTCGAATTGACTGACGAATGCGTAACAGCCTTCCACAACCTAATCGAACACCTCCTGAGACCACCAGTACTCTCAACTCCAAATGAAGGCGAAGAGCTATACCTATACCTTGTTGTGTCATCTCATGCTCTGAGCGCCGCTTTGGTAAGAGAAGACAACCGCGCGCAGCGGCCAGTATACTTTGTAAGCAAGAGGTTCACGGGGGCAGAAGCCAGATATCCTAAACTAGAGAAGTTAGCATATTGTTTACTGATCACATCACGGAAATTGCGACACTATTTCCAATCCCATTCCATCAGAGTTCTAACCGATCAACCGCTAAGGCAGGTACTCCATCGTCCCGACACCTCCGGGCGACTGCTTAAATGGTGCATTGAGCTAGGTCAATATGATATCACCTACCATCCTCGCACCACCATCAAGGGACAAGCCATGGCCGACTTCATTGCCGAATTCACTACCAATGAAGGAAAGGAGCCATCTGAAATAGCAGAAGACATCAAGCGGAATCTCTTTGTAGATGGAGCATCAAACCAACAAGGCTCGGGGGCAGGTATTGTAATAATCACTCCCCGGGGAAGGAAGCTACACTATGCTCTAAGGATGGAATTCACTGCCACCAACAACGATGCAGAATACGAAGCAGTGATAGCCGGATTAGAACTTGCCCTAGAGATTGGAGTCGGTTCTTTATGTCTCCATAGTGATTCTCAACTTATTGTAAATCAAATACTAGGAAAATTCCAGATTCGAGGAGAACGACTCACAACGTATCTAAAGAAGACCAAGCTGCTTCTCGATTAATTGGATCACTATTTGATCAAACACATTCCTCGAGAAGAGAATCAGGAGGCCGACGAACTGGCAAAGCAAGCTAGCATGAAGGAAGGCACCACTTCCGGAACAGTAACCATCTCAAAGCAACTAGCCCCGAGTTTCGAGCAAGTGAATCTGGCAGCTGTAATCAAAGATGAAACTTGGATAACTCCCATCCGGATGTACTTACAAAGTGGCACACTACCCGACGAACGCAACGAAGTTAAGAAAATCTTGAGGAAAGCTTCCCGCTACACAATACAAGAAGGCATCCTCTATCGACGCGGCTTCTCTAACCCCTTATTAAGGTGTGTCGCTGGAAGGGAGGCCAAGGAAATCTTATCCAACATCCATCAAGGGAGCTGCGGAGATCACACTGGTGGGCAGACTCTGGCAAAGAAGATACTCCGATATGGATATTACTGGCCCACCTTAAACAAGGATGCCTTAGACTTCGTCAAAAGATGTGACAGATGTCATAAATTTGCTAAGATTCCTCGACTACCAACAAGTGAGATTGCTCAAATGACCAGCTGATGCAGCGCGAGCTAACGAAGCCTTAGGTCATTCGGAGGAAGCCACGGTCTTAGGTCGCTGAGGAAATTTAGGTCGTTTACGACCTAGTAGAGACGCGCGAGTTAACAAGCAACGAACTAGTGGGGATTCGCGAGTTAACGACCTAACTGCTCCACATGCCGCTTCCTTAAGTCGTTCAAACGACCTACGAGTTAACAAGCAGCGAACTAATGGGAATTCGCGAGTTAACGACCTAACTGCTCCACATGCCGCTTCCTTAAGTCGCTCAAACGACCTAACGACCTAACGACCTAGTTAGGTCGCATGATGATGTTCTGTTGTTAAAATAAGATAAGTCGTACACGACCTTGTCAAGCTACGACCTAAGTTAGGTCTCTATTTTCATGGGTCGCATAATCTTGAAGCCGTGTTTTCCTTATGTCGCTCTTTGGATAAGTCGCATGAAGAACCATAAGTCGCCCAGTTTTCTTAAGTCATAAGTTGTCCAGTGTTTGGTCGTTGGAACTGTACAGGGAAGTGTTGTAATGTGTTTAAATTAAGTCGTTAACGACCTTGTTAGGTCGTAAGTCGTCTTATGTTGAGTCATTGTAATATTCAGTGTTGTGACTGTTAAGTCGCATGGTTGTATAAGTCGTAACCCGTATGTTTCTTAGGTCGTTACATATTGTAACTGGTATGATGTTAAGTCGTTGGGCTATGTTAAGTCGTAAACCGCGTGAGTGTACTTAGGTCGTATAGGTTGAGTCGTTCACTATTAAGTCGTTAGCGACCTAAGTTGAACCGTGTGTTGTAAGCCTATAAATAGGCATGATGGGTCATTTGTAACTCTTGGTTCTTTTGAATAAAATTCTTCTTTGTTAGCTTTGTGCTTTCATCTAAATTGGTAGTCGAGTGTTAACTCCTATCTCCACTTCGGTATTCGAGTGCGCTCGAATCAACAAACGTCGAAGCCAATTCGCTGAATCAAGTGGGCTTGATCAACGCTCAAAGAATTGTAGATTTTTCTTCACGGAAATCGTGCGCGATCAACGTGTCGAAGATTGCTAAAATCCGGTGTCTTCGTGATCAACGGATTTGTGCCTTTCGGTATTCTTGAATCCATCGATTCTTCGTCGATTCACCGATTATTTCCGCTAATCATGTGAGATCCTGGACGGATTCGATTTGCATCGTCGAATTCGCTTCCCACGCTGCGTCAGTTTGGTATCAGAGCTAGATCGCAAGGAGTTGCATCATTTGGAGACTTGGGTTTTCAGAATTTGAAGTTTGGAGATCGGATTTGCAAATTGTTGAGAAGTTTGTGTTCATCGTTTGTTGCAACAAGTTTGGAGTTTAAATCCATGTCATTTTGGATCCAAGTTCGAAGGGTGTTTGGATTTTTGCTTGTGGGAAGTTTGCGCGCCAAGTGTTGAACTTGAGCCGTGCCTTGTTTGTTGAAGTGTGTATGAGCCGTGCTTTGTTTGAAACCGAGCCGGCCTAAGCCTTAGGTCGTTCATCTTGTTTGAGCTAGTGGTAGCCGTGACTTGTTGTTCAAGTTTGAGTTGAAGATTTGTGAAATTTTGAAGTGTTTGTGTTGAATCAATCATGCCACCAAGGAGAGCTAATCGTCATCAAAATGTTGAAGCGTTGTATAGAAGGGAAGAAGCCGAGCAGATGGAACAACGCATTAATGAGAAATTTGATGAAGGCATTGGAAAGCTAGAGAAGTTGATGATTGATATGAATCAAACTCAAAGGAGGAGATCACCAATCTCGAACCATGGAGGAAACCGAGTTTCGCCATCGGTTACGGAAGCGAGAAGGGTATCACCGCAATCTTTTAGAGGGAGAAGAGAAACATCAATTTCATCAAGGAGAGATCACCATGACTATGGACAAGAAGAAAGAAGAACTCCACGGAGTTTGAAGATGAGCCATATAGAGATGAAGAGAGACATAGTTGAAGGGACATGCATGATCGAAGGAATGTTGATGGACGAGATCGATATAGACATACATGTGATTTTAATGAAGAGGGTGATAGAGCTAGCATTCATTATCGAGATTGAGACCAAGTATGAAATGTTTATCGGGATGTTGAAGATGATCGACGTTGGGAGTCGGGTATGAAAACTGAAATTCCAGAATTTAAGGGTAGTATGGTTGCTGAAGAGTTCTTAGATTGGTTGTCAAATGTTGAAGAGATTTTTGATTTCAAGGAGGTTTCGGAGAATCGTCGAGTGAAGTTGGTTGCTACTAGGTTGAGGGGGAGAGCTTTGGCGTGGTGGCAGCAAACTAAACTTACGAGAGAGAGAATGGGGAAGTCAAAGGTTGTTGTTTGGGATAAGATGAAGAAGTTGATGAGAGCTACATTTTTACCTTACAACTATCAATCACTTATGTACCAGAGATTACAGAATCTAAGGCAGGGGACGAAGTCAGTTAATGATTATGCAGATGAATTTTACCAACTCATTGCTAGAAATGATATTATGGAGATGGAAGAACAACTAACTGCTAGGTTTGTTGGAGGGTTGAGAATACAGATCCAGGATATGGTTAATATGTTCGATCCAAGATCTGTGGCGGAAGCACACCAAAAGGCGTTGGCTTGGGAGAAGCAGGGAAGGCATGGAGGTGGTGTGTTTACAAGTTCCAATATTCAGAACAAAGGTGCTAGTGGGAGTTCCAATGTTTCGAAAGCTGTCAGCAAACCTGTTGTGAATGAAGTTGCGAAGGCGAAGGTCAATAACAGTTTCAAATGTTACAATTTCCAGGAAGTGGTTCACAAGAGTAATGAATGTCCGAAGCCGAAGAAACGAACTATGATTGCTGAAGTTGAATGCGAGGATGTTGGGGAAGGTTATTCCAGTCCAATTGAAGAGGATGAACAGGATGTTGCGTCGGGAGATGACGGATGTAATCTAATGATGAGGAGGTCTTGTTTAATACCGAAGCAGGAAGAAGAAGCTAGTTGGTTGAGGAGTAACATCTTTCAGTCAACATGCACTATTCTGGGAAAGGTTTGTAAATTTGTGATTGACGCCGGAAGTTGTGACAATATTATTTCTACCGAAGCTGTGAGAAAGTTGAAGCTGAAGACGGAGAAGCATCCAAATCCTTACAAGTTAGCGTGGTTGAGAAAAGGAGGAGAGGTGAAGGTGGACATGCGAGTTCAAGTTCCATTTTCTATTGGAAGGAAGTATAAAAACGAGATCTGGTGTGATGTGGTGGAGATGGATGTTTGTCACTTGCTCTTGGGAAGACCATGGCAGTATGATCGAGTAGTGCAGCATGACGGTCGAACCAATAGCTACAGCTTTATGTTTGAAGGTGTTAAGATTATTTTGGTTCCGAAGAAGAGACAACAAGGAGAAAGCAAATCAGAAGAGATTGAGGAGTTGAAGACTTTGTTGACTTTGAAGGAATTTATTGAAGAAGTAGAGGAGGGTCCAGAGGTTTTTTGTTGATTGGACGTGAAACGACTGAATCTGTTGAAATCCCAGAGGAAGTAAAGCCAGTATTAGAAGAATTCCGTGATGTGTTTCCTGAAGAGTTGCCAACGGAGTTGCCACCGTTGAGGGATATTCAACATCAGATAGATCTTGTGCCAAGGGCAATATTACCACACAAACCACATTACAGGATGAGTCCTAAGGAGCATGAGGAACTGAGAAGGGAGGTGGAGGAGTTGTTAGAACAGGGGCGTGTTCAGGAGAGCTTGAGTCCTTATGCAGTGCCTGCTTTATTGGTGCCCAAGAAGGATGGTTCGTGGAGGATGTGTACGGATAGTCGGGCTCTGAACAAGATCACTGTGAGATACAGATTTCCTATGCCGAGGTTTGATGATTTGATTGATCAATTGAGTGGAGCTGTTGTGTTCTCAAAGATTGACTTGAAAAGTGGATACCATCATATTCGTATTAAACCGGGTGATGAGTGGAAGACTTTTTTCAAAACCAGGGAAGGTTTATACGAATGCCTGGTTATGCCGTTTGGTTTATCGAATGCACCGAGTACTTTTATGAGAGTGATGAACCAGATTTTCAGACCATACATTGGGAAGTTTGTGGTAGTTTACTTTGATGATATTTTGATCTACAGTGGGAGTATGGAAAAGCATGTCCAGCATTTGCGTGAAGTACTGTTGATTCTACGGCAGGAGAAATTTTATGCTGCAATGAAGAAGTGTGTGTTCATGACGTACAGTGTTTTGTTTCTGGGATATGTTCTGTCGAAGGAAGGCATTCAAGTGGATGAAAGTAAAGTAGAAGCTGTCAGGAGTTGGCCACAACCCAAGACAATTACTGAAGTGAGAAGTTTTCATGTATTGGTATCTTTCTATCGAAGGTTCATTCCACATTTTAGCAGTATAATGGTACCTATAACCGATTGCATGAAAGGAAAGAAATTTTCATGGTCAGAGGAAGAAGGGGTTGCTTTTGAGAAGATCAAGTCACTATTGACGACAGCGCCAATTCTAGTATTATCGGATTTTCAGTTGTTGTTCAAGTTACATACCGATGCATCTAAAGTTGGGATTGGTGGAGTATTGAGTTAGAATGGAAGACCAGTTGCTTATTTCAGTGAGAAGTTATCTGGAGCCAAGTTGAGATATAGCACTTATGATGTTGAGTTTTACACAATTGTTCAAGCAGTGAAGCACTTGAGACATTATCTGTTTCAGAAAGGGTTTGTTCTCTATACAGATCATGAAGCTTTGAAGCATTTGCAAGGGCAGGATAAAATTTCAGCTAGGCACGCTTCATGGGTCGCGTATTTACAACAATTTACTTTTTTTGTGAAACACAAGTCGGGGGTGACGAATCATGTAGCTGATGCTTTGAGCAGGAGGAATCATTTGTTGACAACAATGAAGGTTGAGGTGACAGGATTTGAACTATTGCCAGAATTGATTGAAGAAGATGCTTACTTTATGAAGTTTGTTGAGAAAGTCAAGGATGGGAGTACTGATGAATTTGTGTTGATGGATGGATTCTTATTCAAGGGGAATCAATTATGCATACCAGATTGTAGTCTGAGGATGAAAATTGTGAAAGAGTTACATGAAGAAGGCCAAGTGGGCAGAGATCGTACATTGCATTTGATTTCTCAATCTTACTTTAGGCCGTCAATGAGAAAAGAGGTTGAACGGTTTGTGGAGAGATGTCATATCTGTCAGGTTTCGAAGGGAACAGCGACCAATGCAGGATTATATATGCCGTTACCTGTACCGACTAAACCTTGGGTTGATGTGAGCATGGATTTTGTTTTGGGTTTTCCTAGAACTCAAAGGGGTAACGATTCCATTTATGAGGTGGTTGACCGATTTTCGAAAATGGCACATTTTATTGCTTGTAAGAAGACGGCGGATGCTGTTCATGTTGCTCAGTTATATTTCAAAGAGATCTATCGACTTCATGGATTGCCAGAGTCTATTGTTTTAGATAGAGATACTCGCTTTTTGAGTCATTTTTGGCTAAGTTTGTGGAAGATGGTCGGAACGAAGCTGAATTTTAGTAGCGCTTATCATCCGCAAACTGATGGACAAACGGAGGTGGTTAACAGATCGTTGGGAAACTTATTAAGATGTCTTGTGAAGGACAATTTGAAGAGCTGGGATTCGAAATTGTGTCAAGCGGAGTTTGCTCACAACCATGCGGTTAATCGAAGCACAGGGTTCAGCCCATTTCAGGTTGTTTATTCGACAATTCCAAAGGGACCGCTGGACCTAACAACATTACCATATCAGAAGGGAGTTGTTAAGCGGGCTTGTGATCTCGTAACGAGTTGCAGGAGTGCCACAGAACTGTTCGTGAACGGTTGCTTGCATCTAATGAAAGGTATAAACAGCTGGCGAATAAGAAGCGGAGAAGTGTAAATTTCAAGGAAGGAGATTTGGTTTACGCAGTGTTGACAAAAGATCGTTTTTCGGTGGGAACGTACAATAAATTGAAAGCACGGAAAATTGGTCCAGTTGAAATTTTGAAGAAAATCAATGAGAATGCGTATCAATTGAAGTTACCAGATGATGTTCATACTACTGATGTTTTCAACGTCAAATACTTAATTCCATATCATGGAAATGAATTTGTGGTGGAAGAAGATGGTGAAAATTCGAGCTCGAATTTCTATCAACCGAGGGAGGATGATGCAGCGCGAGCTAACGAAGCCTTAGGTCGTTCGGAGGAAGCCACGGTCTTAGGTCGCTCAGGAAATTTAGGTCGTTTACGACCTAGTAGAGACGCGCGAGTTAACAAGCAACGAACTAGTGGGGATTCGCGAGTTAACGACCTAACTGCTCCACATGTCGCTTCCTTAAGTCGTTCAAACGACCTACGAGTTAACAAGCAACGAACTAATGGGGATTCGCGAGTTAACGACCTAACTGCTCCACATGCCGCTTCCTTAAGTCGCTCAAACGACCTAACGACCTAGTTAGGTCGCATGATGATGTTCTGTTGTTAAAATAAGATAAGTCGTCCACGACCTTGTCAAGCTACGACCTAAGTTAGGTCGCTATTTTCATGGGTCGCATAATCTTGAAGCCGTGTTTTCCTTATGTCGCTCTTTGGATAAGTCGCATGAAGAACCTTAAGTCCCCCAGTTTTCTTAAGTCATAAGTCGTCAGTGTTAGGTCGTTGGAACTGTACAGGGAAGTGTTGTAATGTGTTGAAATTAAGTCTTTAACGACCTTGTTAGGTCGTAAGTCGTCTTATGTTGAGTCATTGTAATATTCAGTGCTGTGATTGTTAAGTCGCATGGTTGTATAAGTCGTAACCCGTATGTTTCTTAGGTCGTTACATATTGTAAATAGTATTATGTTAAGTCGTTGGGCTATGTTAAGTCGTAAACCGCGTGAGTGTACTTAGGTCGTATAGGTTGAGTCGTTCACCGTTAAGTCATTAGCGACCTAAGTTGAATCGTGTGTTGTAAGCCTATAAATAGGCATGATGGGTCATTTGTAACTCTTGGTTCTTTTGAATAAAATTCTTCTTTGTTAGCTTTGTGCTTTCATCTAAATTAGTAGTCGAGTGTTAACTCCTATCTCCACTTCGGCATTCGAGTGCGCTCGAATCAACGAACGTTGAAGCCAATTCACGGAATCAAGTGCGCTTGATCAACGCTCAAAGAATTGTAGATCTTTCTTCACGGAAATCATGCGCGATCAACGTGTCGAAGATTGCTTAAATCCGGTATCTTCGTAATCAACGGATTTGGGCCTTTCGGTATTCTTGAATCCATCGATTCTTCGTCGATTCACCGATTATTTCCGCTAATCGTGTGAGATCCTGGGCGGATTCGATTTGCATCGTCGAATTCGCTTCCCACGCTGCGTCACCAGCCCTTGGCCCTTTGCAGTATGGGGAATTGACTTGATTGGCGAACTGCCGATGGGCCGAGGCGGAGCAAAATATGCTATAGTGGCAGTCGACTATCTCACCAAATGGGTGGAAGCGGAACCTCTGAATAAAATATCTTCGACAAAAGTTATTAGTTTCTTAATCAAAACGTTCTATGCAGGTATGGGGTTCCACTCAAGATCATATCGGACAACGGACTTCAATTTGACAGCGAGTGATTCACCGACTTGTGCCAAGAGCACGGAATTCAAAAAAGCTTCTCATCCGTAGCTTATCCCCAGGCAAACGGACAAGTCGAAGCTGTCAACAAAATTCTTAAAACTCTAATCAAGAAGAAGCTTGAAAAGTCAAAAGGCGCTTGGGTGGATGAACTTCCTACGGCACTTTAGGCCTACCGCACATCTTTCAGAACATCAACAGGGCATACTCCTTTCTCTTTGGCATACGGATCGGAGGCCATGCTCCCAGTTGAAACTGTAGTGCCATCCCACCGTAGGATCCACTACGACCCAGAAGAGAACGAAGAACTCCTCCACATGTCTTTGGATCTAATCGAAGAAAGAAGAAATGATGCAGCACTTAAAGCGGCGGCTCACAAGCAAAAATTGGCGGCACGATACAACTCCAAAGTCAAGCACCGCAGCTTACAAGAAGGAGATCTTGTCCTCAAGCGAATCACCCCACGCCCCAGAGCGCTAGATCCAATTTGGGGCGGACTCTATGTAATTCATAAAGATCTCCACAACGGAGCTTATATTTTGTCAACGGTGGGCGGAGAGGTGTTCCAGAGGGCATGAAACATCCAATACCTTCGTCGATACTTTTCTTAACTTGTACTGCCCATATGAAGTGAATTAACAAAGAGAGTCAGTGGACGTAGGCATTTTCATGCCGAACCACTTTAAAAATCTTGTCTCTTTTTAACTTGTTCCTTTATATCTTGGCCGCTTGTTAAGCTTTATCCTTTTCTGTTGAACAAAATCCTGTGTAACGGCATTTCCATTCTGGACACTTCACGGCACAACCTCACCTGGACAAGACCTAACAGGTACTATACGAATCTATGCCCTCGCCAATGAGACACTTTTGCTCCAGCATCCCTCTGCGGTGGGTTAACTCCTTGCTCGCGACGGCCCTCAAAGCCAACTGTAATGAACCGATTATAAGCCACCGAGAAGGCCGACTATAGCCAAGGCAGCTCATTACGGCGTTCGGCTCGCCAGCAACCGTGAACCGATTATAAGCCCCAACATAAGGTGTGGCCAGCCAGGGGCAGTTCACAGTTGACGATCGACACCCGCGCTAGCCGGCCACGGTAAATCGAATAATACCCACGATTACGGGCCATAATGGCCCGGGTAGTTACTGTGCGCGATCTCGGCTCCGATGTGTCTTAAGTACGGCTGTGGTAAAAAAGAAAACTCCCCGTGGAGGCGTAAGATGGGTGACAAATATCTCCAAGACCCACAGCTAGGGAAAGTGACTACAAAACCCGTTTGCCACGAACTTAAGCACATCGAAGGCCTTCCATGATTGGAAGTTTTAATATTTCTTATATTTCCATTTTATTTATAAAAAAATTCCTCCTATCCTCTATAACGATCACTAAAGTACAGGACACAAAATAGGAGACACTCGCTAATGGGAATAAGAACTCACAGCTGGATGGCAGGTCATTCAACTGCATTCCATGTTCGATTACACAAGGCATTCAAAGCTACCGTCTACAGCAAAAACTTGAAGGGCGGTACTTTCTTCTCTTGTACATAAATATGTAACTATAATTTCTACGCACATCACACTAACATCGCAAGACACGAAATTATATTTTAAGAAAAAACTTAGCATCAAACGCAATTGAATCGTTAACACATGCACAGCTATATTTTATGCAACACATCAAAATAAAGACAGCATTCAAACACGACAAAATCAGCTTATGTTATAAAGTTACATGCCAAAAATCAAGTTGTTCGCTACATAATTACAGCCTGAAAATTACATTAATGTTTTAAGACTAACATAGACAGCAATGTCAAGTAAACTGAAAAATGTCCAGATCAAGCTAAGGAGCCGACTGCATCGGGGCTTCGCCTCTACCCTGCTGGCCCTCCGTGGTCTACTTAACCACCGGATCAGAGCTCCCAGCATGCTGACCAGAGGTAGTTGGCGCTTCGGAGGTCCTGCCTATCCAATTTAGGAGAAGAATTCATTGAATAAACAATAAGCAACCAAGCTATGAAAAGGCTAAAAGGGAAGACTTACCAGCATCTGTTCCTTGATCATCATAATCTCCCAACCGCACCCCTACCTCCTCGGCAGCGAGCAGCCGCATGCCCTCCTTCACCGCCACTTTCTCCTCCTTAGTGAACTGGGCCGTAACCATATCCATCCTGAAGGCCATACTACCCTCCTTATCCGCATCATCCTTGGCCTCCTCCAGAGCCCGGAGATAAATCCTGGCCATGATCCGGGGATAATCATCCATCCAGGATAAGTTGCACTGCTTCCAAGTAAGAAAATACATATCCTGAAGCATCTCATCCATCATCCCCTCGTTTTCCTCAAACTCCCTCATTCGGACCTTGGAAGCCAACAGCTTTGCAACGGCAGCATCCCTCTCCGATCGGTATCGCGAGCGGTCAGCCTGAAGGGATTTCCTCATCGCCTCCATCTCCTCCATCTCCTCCTTCAGCCTGGCTTGGGCAAGCTCCGCGGCTACAAGCTTCCCAGATAACTCCTCTACCCGCTCGAGATCCGCTTTACGAACATCGTCCACCGTTGCAATGGCCATATCGATCCGTTCCTTACAGATGACCTCCATTTTCTGCATCTCAGCTCTGCTAGCCTCTTCCATGGTTTTCTTTAGCCGTTTGGAGGCAGCCTCGTGCTCAGAGATCTGGATGGCCTGATCGGCGAGTTGCTTGGCCTGGTCGGCAACCACTAACCGCAATCTTATGTTGGCGCTCCCAATTTCCTCCCCGGCCTTGACCAATCGGGCATGATGCCCCATCAACTTCCTAGTCTCCTCAGCAACCCGGTCGATATTTGCCTTAGCTTCATCCCCCATAGTTACAATCCGAGTAGTAAGCAAATCAAGGTCCAGAGACTTGGCCTCATCAAACACCCTTACCATAGGATTGCGAGGGAGAAGGTGCTCACCGGTAACCTCGTCAAAGGAAATATCATGAGAACCCGGATCCATATCGGGATGACCCGCAAAGGGATTACGAGCCAAGCCGGGACGATCAATCTGAGTAACGGTAGGATTCTCAGACGGATGCGGAGAGGGTATGAACTCAGTATCCTCCCCCGTGATATCATGGATAGGCTGAGTTGGGGCTGAGGACCAGGTGAAGGTTCGAATAACGAGCGCCTCCTCCTTTTCTTTTGGATATCCTCTTCAATAACTCCGAGAAGAGGGCGGTAGCCGACTACGTCCCCGGAACGGTTGGTCGAAGGCTTTGGTTTAGCGGAAGCTTTGAGGAGTTTGAATTATTCGCGGCGGTGCCGAATGTTTGATGTCTTGGCCACCTTACCCGTTCCTGGAATAAAAACCAAGTGTTACAAGCATGCTGTAGCGACCCGACTTCATATCTCCAGGAAATCGCCTCACTAGTGAAGAAAGAAAGGGATAGAAGAAGAAAAGAAAGAGAAAGAAGAACACAAACAACATCAGAGAACTCACAGCGGAACGAATAAAATATAATATATCACATAAAATATTACATAGTATCTCATTACATCAGAGTACATAACTTAAACAACAGAGATTAGACAGTTATAAACTTCTGTCTAACTATACAACTCAAGATACAAGAGAAACAGATATAACAAACACAGCGGAATCAATATATATTTACACGTCAAAGCCTCCTGCTCCATATCTCCTCCTGAATTCGTCAAGCTAACCTGATTCACTTGACTACTCATACATAATATGAGTACCCAAGAGTTTAATAAAACAGAAAATAAACACTCGGGTCAGACAGGGGTCTGGTGTGAGTAAACGGGCGAAAATTGCTTAACTTTAGAAAACCTTTGAAAAGAAAAGGTATCACGTAAGACTTCCCACAAATAAACATGGAAAAGTTTTTACCTTACGCTAACCAAAACATTTGATAGGAAATCCATTGATATTATAATAGTGTCTAGGGTTTTCAAAATAAAATACAGAAATAGCTGGAATGCTTACATCTCACGTTCCAACATAGTTGGGCACAATCAAAACCGTACAGGCACTTATTGGATTTTGGATTCCATACAATGGCAGGGCTACTGGGGTACCGCCCGTCACAGTACGTGGCCTAGATCAACTTACCGAGGAGCCACCCTAACTCCTCTGCAACACAAGGCCGGAACCATCCCTTACTGGACAGTCCCGAACAAGACCACCCCGTAGTTGGCGCGACCAACCACACACTAAGCCGAAATAGAAAGGGACCTCTGGACAGTGGTAAATCTCACTCTCAAGTGGGGGGTACCCACGAAGCCTTGCTGCACCTCCCCTGTTTTAGCTATTCCCGGTTGATGAGGCTTGAGGTTACGATTACCTTTATAGAACACATTATCTTAGAATGCTCATCGTCCACCTGACGATGTGCTGAAAGCATTCAATCCATACAAGTTCGTTCCGGGTTCGAACGAAACCGAAGACACTATCTCATTGCACTCATTATTGGAATCACCCTCAGAGTCAACGACCATAGCCCTTGCACTCTGATTCGCCATCTCGAATCTATAAGCACTATTCCGTCAAACTCATTACGGAATCACCCACAGAGTTATACCGACGTATAGCCCTTACACCTCGAGTCTTCACTTGCTCCCCTTGGATTAACGACCTAACGTTTAATTGGAATCGGTGTGGTTTTCGGATTCCAAATATGGAAACCCGATCCCGGTCTCACCGAAACCAAACGCCATTTTAATGTCCAAGTTACACTTAAGGGTTTTAAATAGTTTAACTTATATTCAGGGTGATATATGAATAGATAGATGAATTATATTATCCTAACAGATAATTCATACTAACATTCATCTTCACAAAGCAGCATATCACATAACAGAGATGTCCAGTATCAACCATTATCAACATCCAATATCAACCAATCACCCAATATCATTCAACATCCAATATTAATCATTCATCCAATATTAATCATTCATTCAAAACAGAATTGATTAACTCTAATCAATTGGATTACTTAAATCATTCTTCATTTATTTATCCCAAATAAATAAATTAATCATCTCTAATGATCTTTACTAATTAATCTTTCTTTGATTAATTATTCTTTAATTACATTCAAGTAATTATCCTATCCATATTCAGTAATTAACCTTTAATTACTATCATTAATTACAATAATTAATGATCATTCATTAATTAATTAAGTATAATTAATTACATTAGTTCTTAATTAATTACAATTAATTGATCACATTTAAATTAATTACTTATATTAATCAACCTTGATTAATACCATTAATTATATTAATTAATCAATCCTTATTAATTAATAATTACTTTAATTAATTAAATAATTAACTTATAATTAATCATCCAATTAATCCTAATTAGTAATTAACAATTCGTGATTACTTAACTAAATTAATTAACTTCTTACTTAATTAATTTCTAATTTAATTAAATTAATCCTTGATTAATTAATCTAATTAATTAATCCTTAATTACTTCATTAAGTAATTATTAACCAATTTAAATTAACAATTTATCCTTATTTAATTACTAAATTAATTAATTACATTTTAATTAATTACCTTTAGTAATTATTCTTAAATTAATCTCATTCATTAGTTAGTTAATCACATTAATTAATTAACTAAAATAATTAAGTAATTAACTCTTAATTACTTACATAAGTAATTATCTCTAATTACTTTCATTAATAAATCTTAATCACTTTCTTAATTAATTTCTTACTAAATAATTAATTCCATCATTAAATAATTCTTAATCCTTAAATTAATTAATTATTCCATAATTAATTAACTTCAAAACAATTATATTAATTAATCCTTAATTAATAACCTTATGTGATAATCCATTAATCACTTCCACTTTAATTACTTCCATAAGTAATTACCTTCTTAATTACATTCAATTATTAACCATTAATTACTTTATTAAGTAATTACACTTAATTAATTCTAATTAAGTGATTATTAAAAATTAAATAAATAATTAACTGATTATTTAAAATTAATTAAATATTAATTAATTAACTAATCTTCTTATAATTAAAGAAAATCTTTAATTAATAATTAAGAAAAGCATCAATCTTAATTTATTTCTTACTTGTTAACAATTATACTTAATTAAGTATTCTTAAGTCATATCCAACTAATTTAACCTTAATTATCTTTGAATAAATTACTTGAAATTAAATCAAATTTAATTAACCATAAAGACAAATTTATTCAATTTGGTTCACATAATTATAACTTAAACTTTATTTGAAAATAAGGTATTCAGAAACAAATTTCCAAATTTAAAATACCTTAAATCATCAAATTTTCAAACCTATTTACTTCAATATAAATTGAACTTGGTTTTTAAACATTACTTAAAAATTTATCTTAAAACTTTGATTTAATATTCAAATTCAAAAACACACTTAACAATTTAAAATTGAAATAAATGTAATTATCATCTTTTAAAAGTTTTATTAACTTTTTCTTCAAGGGACAAACTTTTAACTTCGTACAACTATTTCCTTTTATAAAACTTGCTTCTAATTTAAAGCTTACTTTCATTTAATTCAAACACAAGTTTAAATCTGTAAACTTTAAAACATTGCCCAGTAAAAACCAGAAATGCATTCCCAAAAACCCGAGTACAAACCCAGGGACCACTCGAGTCAATTCCCGAAACAACTCAATTCCCCTTCTCCTTCGAGACGAACACGATGAAGACACGAGCATTACTCCGAGTCGACCCTTATCTTCCCCCAACATCTCAATTCCAGATCCAAGCCGTGCACACACGTCCACTTGTGTACGTGTCCACTCAACTCCGGCTGCCAACGATCAACGCGCCGATCCACTACAGTCACAAATACACATGCGAGTACGATCCCAAACCCAGAACCCATTGATTCGAGCTCATACGAAATTGAGCTGTTCGAACCCACAATTCAACTGCAGTCGCCAGGAAAACACTCCCAACACCCACGGCGCCGACCACCTTACGCCTCCCCACTCCAGCTATGAACTCTCACCACCCAAACACGACTCCTCCCTAAGCCAACCCCGGCTCGATCATCTCCACGCTCCACAAAATCGAATTTCCCAAACTCGAAATAAAACAGTACCCAAACCCTACAAATCCAGTTTCTAAAATCTGTGTTACATAATAAATTGGATCAGTATTTTTCTAGTGTTATGTATCAATTAACACAGCTTCAATTCAAATTCCAAAGCCTATAATTCACTCAGTCACAAGAATTTGACAAAACCCCCAAATTTAGAAAAATCCAAAATTCATTTTCAACTATAAGTTAGAAATTCTGATTTCTGTTTTAGAATTCATATCATGCATTATAGGTTTAGGATATAAATTTTATTCATCAAAATTCGATCATGATTTACTTGATATAATTATTTGGTTTTACTGCATATCCTACTTCCTGCAATTTTCTTAACTGTTTCATATGCAAATTTATCTTTAACACTTAACTCATAATGAATCTAACTTCCATATTTGAAGATATTATCTCAACATCACCTTACTGTATTTAAATTTAAAGTCTACTCAGAAATTTTGCTTTGAAATACAGAGGTGTTAAAATTTTCTTTTTAATAGATTATTTACAGTAAACACACCTGCATGCAAACAACAAACTTCACAACATACAGGTACAAATCCATATAAATTTAAGCTATAAAATTTTAATAAAGGTAAATAACAACACATGCAAGACATTAGAATATGATTCAACTGTTTTTTTTAAAAAAACATTTACTCACCTTAATATATGCAGTGCACAGAACAGGTTAATTTCCAGGCCTGAATTCTTTAATTTTTGAAAAATCTTTTACTTGCTGTTGAATTACTTTGCATGCTTACAATTGTTGTTCTAAACTAATTGAGACTTGCAGTAGATCATCCATTTGTTACAGGTTGAAGTCCATTTCAATTTGCAGGTTTAAAATTGAATTGCAGGTTGAACTCAAATGAAATGCAGGTTATAGCTTTGTACAATGCAGATTTGAAGTTGAATATCCATTTGAATTTGCAGATGATGAATTTTGCAGTTTTCATTTTGCTTTTGATTTTTTTTTTTGCATTTAATTTTCAGGTTTTTGAAGAGTAATTCTGGTTGCCATTAAAGTTTGAGAAGAGGAAAGAAAGTTTTGAAAAAAAAATGAAAAAGGAGAAACAATTTTCTTTTATGTTATAAATTTCAAATGAATGAAAGATGAATGCCACATGTTCATAAATCTTACATTTGTCAATTATGATATTTAATTAAACAACACATGTTAACATTTTTCTCTAAGTGTTTTTAAACTTTTATTTAATTTAAATGTAAATATAAACTTACATTTTTATTTTACTTCATAAATGAGTACTTACATATGTAAATATAAACTTCCCTTTTAAAGAAAATATTATAAACTAATTATAATACAAATGAATCTCTTATATATGTATTCATAAATCTAAAACTTTTATATTTATACATTTATACCATTTTAAATTTAAAACACTTTAAAGAAAACATAAATAAGACTTGATTTAAATCCTTTCTAAACTATCATATTTTTGAAACAACAATTATCTTATATTTTTAAAACAAATAAATTAAACTAAATTAACTTTTGAAATTAAAATTTCTAAACAAAGCTTTAAGTTACAATATCCATTCATATATTCATTATTAAACATATCTTCAAATTATCAATAGATTAAAATTACATTTCAAACAACTCAAATTATAACATATATATATATATACATTACAATTTGATAATTAATCTTTAATTTAAACAAAAGCTCATCTATTCACAATATATCAATTGTATATATTATAAACAGAATAAAATCTAATTAGCTTTGAAAAATAAATCTTATCCATTTTAAATTATTAAAAAGATATTGATCACCATTAATAGATTAAATATTTATTAACCTTTAAAAGATTAAATTAGCCAATTTTAAATTGAAATTATAAAGAAAGTTATCAAATCAATTAAATTATTAACACAGATTATTAAATTGTTATTGCCCAAAATTCCGGGTCGTTACAATCCTCCCCCTTAAAAGAATTTCGTCCCCGAAATTTAAAAGCAAAGGTAATTTAATAATCCAATACATATTTTAATTTCAATCAGCAAAGCATTCCTAACAACCAATTACTAACAATTATAGCAATCAAATAAACAAACAAATCTAACTAATTATTCTGACACAAATCAGAATAAATCTCTAATACTATCTCGAGTTTTCCCAAGTATAAATCACCAGGAGACTCACTCAACAAAAGCCAACAAACTAACTACACCACCAAAATCCAGAGCTCCTCTCATCTCTAGATCCTTCAATCAGAACAGAACATCAGATTACTCTCAAATCCAGCTCAACATCCAACTCCAACTGAACTACAGATTCAATAACCAATCAATGAATCATACACGTATTCCCTCAGAGACACGTGTTACAAAATGAATTCCAGCTATCCAAACTGGCAATTCAATCTCATCCTATCGAAAACACAGATAAGAAATCTTCAAATGCCTCAGCGCTAACCAACCAATCTTATCCAATATCTGTTCTCTTAACCAGAGAATTTGAACAACAATGAAGTCTCCAACTTCAAATACCAAACTCCTTATCTCTTATCTGCATAACTCACAGACAATCCAAGGCTGCTAATCTCTTCTGATCAGCTCAACCAATGATGATACTTCCAGAAACAACTAGACCAAAGCAAACAGTTTCTAGATCTCATTCAACAGAAAAGTCTTCCAAAATCTGTCGAAATCCAGAATTTAAGCTTTACTATTCAAGCAAAAACAAACAAAACTCGCTTCCTTCCTTGCACAGCAGCTACCTTGCTTCCGCTGCACAACTCTGATTCTAAAATAGATAAGAGTACTGCTGATGAACACGAATACAACTTATCCACTAAATTCGGAAACCTTATTCATCAAATCCATAAGAATCTGAGTGACTCATCTTACTCAGGCACACAACCTCAAAACAAAATCCTATTCCAAATGCTATATCAGTCCAATTCCAATTCCAAAAAATAATTCTGAGCTGCTATACCAACTTTCCTTTCTCCAAGAACCATCCAACTATCAGGTTAACTACCAAAATTGCTTCTGGAACCAAAACAATATGGAACTCAACTCCAGATGCTGAAAAACTCCTGATTACCTCAGTAGCTCCTATCCACATGAGAACCCTTAGACTCAAACAAAAGATAGCCTAAGAAAAATTCCTAAATTAATCGCAAGTCACTTTTGCAATCCTACGTAGTTCGGATTCCAAAGAAACTGTCCTCACTTTACCAATTAGAACAGCTTTAAACTTTTTCAAACAAGGTTAACCCTTCAAGAAAACTTCACTACCTTCAGCCCGGACTGCTGAAAGAGAACCACAAAGATTTCTGAACCACCAGGGAAACAACCAACATTGCTGCTTCCAAACTCTACCTCGATGATACTGCGAAGCCAAAAGATCTTCTCGTCAGCACACCGAACACTTCGGGTTGCACTGCTACCACAACTAACCAAAGACTTCAAATCCAAAGGCTTCCCAACTCAACCTCCAACAAACCACACAACGGACCTCCGAGATGGAAGACAACTTCTCAAGAAACTCGAACCCCAAACTAAGCATCCACAACTCGCTTCCCTTAAGGAATAACAATGAGACCATGCCCAAGCAAAACAACTCATAGACCTTAGTCTCAAATTCCAAAACAGCCAAACTCCTTGCTAGAGATCCAAACAACTACTACACAGACGAGTCTTCTCTTCAGCAGGTAAAGACTGCTCCTCAACCTCTACTAAGACTGCTTCAAGAGAAAACACCTTCAGAAAATATCCAAGGATACTGCATCTCATCACGCAGTTATCAAGATATCATCATTTACTCCTGCACTTCCAACAAGTCCAAATTCAAGAAAAATTCGCTTACCCGAGCGAAATCCAAACTTACATTTCAAAGATAACTCCGAATCTTCAAAAGATTTCCTTCGGATATCAGAGACATCCTTACTCCAAACTACAAATCTCACTCGAGATGGTATTAGGTCTATAGTCTTGACAAATACTTCCAACCTCAAACATATGGACCTCTTCCATTAGTGGTAGTCGTGTTACACACACAAACCACTACTTCATCTACCTCTAAAATTTATGTTGGAAAATCCGTACAGATAACCCAACCTATTAGGTAGACATAGATATATATATATATAGTTATATATAAAAATTACAAGTACGCTCTCTCAAGAAAGACACCACTCCAGAGCCTAGGTATTCACTCAACCTAATGCTCCCTAAAGAAAAACATACTTCAGAGCCTAGGTATTCACTCAACCTAATGCTCTGATACCAAATGTAGCGACCCGACTTCCTATCTCCAGGAAATCGCCTCACTAGTGAAGAAAGAAAGGGATAGAAGAAGAAAAGAAAGAGAAAGAAGAACACAAACAACATCAGAGAACTCACAGCGAAACGAATAAAATATAATATATCACATAAAATATTACATAGTATCTCATTACATCAGAGTACATAAATTAAACAACAGAGATTAGACAATTATAAACTTCTGTCTAACTATACAACTCAAGATACAAGAGAAACAGATATAACAAACACAGCGGAATCAATATATATTTACACGTCAAAGCCTCCTGCTCCATATCTCCTCCTGAATTCGTCAAGCTAACCTGATTCACTTGACTACTCATACATAATATGAGTACCCAAGAGTTTAATAAAATAGAAAATAAACACTCGGGTCAGACAGGGGTCTGGTGTGAGTAAACGGGTTAAAATTGCTTAAACTTAGAAAACCTTTGAAAAGAAAAGGTATCACGTAAGACTTCCCACAAATAAACATGGACAAGTTTTTACCTTACGCTAACCAAAACATTTGATAGGAAATCCAGTGATATTATAATAGTGTCTAGGGTTTTCAAAATAAAATACAGAAATAGCTGGAATGCTTACATCTCACGTTCCAACATAGTTGGGCACAATCAAAACCGTACAGGCACTTATTGGATTTTGGATTCCATACAATGGCAGGGCTACTGGGGTACCGCCCGTCACATTACGTGGCCTAGATCAATGTACCGAGGAGCCACCCTAACTCCCCTACAACACAAGGCCGGAACCATCCCTTACTGGATAGTCCCGAACAAGACCACCCCGTAGTTGGCGCGACCAACCACACACTAAGCCGAAATAGAAAGGGACCTCTAGACAGGGGTAAATCTCACTCTCAAGTGGGGGCTACCCACGAAGCCTTGCTGCACCTCCCCTGTTTTAGCCATTCCCGGTTGATGAGGCTTGAGGTTACGATTACCTTTATAGGACACATTATCTTAGAATGCTCATCGTCCACCTGACGATGTCCTGAAAGCATTCAATCCATACAAGTTCGTTCCGGGTTCGAACGAAACCGAAGGCACTATCTCTTTGCACTCATTATTGGAATCACCCTCAGAGTCAACGACCATAGCCCTTGCACTCTGATTTGCCATCTCGAATCTATAAGCACTATTCCGTCAAACTCATTACGGAATCACCCACAGAGTTATACCGACGTATAGCCCTTACATCTCGAGTCTTCACTTGCTCCCCTTGGATTAACGACCTAACGTTTAATTGGAAACGGTGTGGTTTTCGGATTCCAAATATGGAAGCCCGATCCCGGTCTCACCGAAACCAAGCGCCATTTTAATGTCCAAGTTACACTTAAGGGTTTTAAATAGTTTAACTTATATTCAGGGTGATATATGAATAGATAGATGAATTATATTATCCTAACAGATAATTCATACAAACATTCATCTTCACAAAGCAGCATATCACATAACAGAGATGTCCAGTATCAACCATTATCAACATCCAATATCAACCAATCACCCAATATCATTCAACATCCAATATCAATCATTCATCCAATATTAATCATTCATCCAATATTAATCGTTCATTCAAAATAGAATTGATTAACTCTAATCAATTGGATTACTTAAATCATTCTTCATTTATTTATCCCAAATAAATAAATTAATCATCTCTAATGATCTTCACTAATTAATCTTTCTTTGATTAATTATTCTTTAATTACATTCAAGTAATTATCCTATCCATATTCAGTAATTAACCTTTAATTACTATCATTAATTACAATAATTAATGATCATTCATTAATTAATTAACTATAATTAATTACATTAGTTCTTAATTAATTACAATTAATTGATCACATTTAAATTAATTACTTATATTAATCAACCTTGATTAATACCATTAATTATATTAATTAATCAATCCTTATTAATTAATAATTACTTTAATTAATTAAATAATTAACTTATAATTAATCATCCAATTAATCCTAATTAGTAATTAACAATTCGTAATTACTTAACTAAATTAATTAACTTCTTACTTAATTAATTTCTAATTTAATTAAATTAATCCTTGATTAATTAATCCAATTAATTAATCCTTAATTACTTCATTAAGTAATTATTAACCAAATTAAATTAACAATTTATCCTTATTTAATTACTAAATTAATTAATTACATTTTAATTAATTACCTTTAGTAATTATTCTTAAATTATTCTCATTCATTAGTTAGTTAATCACATTAATTAATTAACTAAAATAATTAAGTAATTCACTCTTAATTACTTACATAAGTAATTATCTCTAATTACTTTCATTAATAAATCTTAATCACTTTCTTAATTAATTTCTTAATAAGTAATTAATTCCATCATTAAATAATTCTTAATCCTTAAATTAATTAATTATTCCATAATTAATTAACTTCAAAACAATTATATTAATTAATCCTTAATTAATAACCTTATGTGATAATCCATTAATCACTTCCACTTTAATTACTCCCATAAGTAATTACTTTCTTAATTACATTCAATTATTAACCATTAATTACTTTATTAAGTAATTACACTTAATTAATTCTAATTAAGTGATTACTAAAAATTATAGATAACTAACTGATTATTTAAAATTAATTAAACTATTAATTAATTAACTAATCTTCTTATAATTAAAGAAAATCTTTCATTAATAATTAAGAAAAGCATCAATCTTAATTTATTTCTTACTTGTTAACAATTATACTTAATTAAGTATTCTTAAGTCATATCCAACTAATTTAACCTTAATTATCTTTGAATAAATTATTTGAAATTAAATCAAATTTAATTAACCTTAAAGACAAATTTATTCAATTTGGTTCACATAATTATAACTTAAACTTTATTTGAAAATAAGGTATTCAGAAACAAATTTCCAAATTTAAAATACTTTAAATCATCAAATTTTCAAACCTATTTACTTCAATATAAATTGAACTTGGTTTTTAAACATTACTTAAAAATTTATCTTAAAACTTTGATTTAATATTTAAATTCAAAAACACTCTTAACAATTTAAAATTGAAATAAATGTAATTATCATCTTTTAAAAGTTTGATTAACTTTTTCTTCAAGGGACAAACTTTTAACTTTGTACAACTATTTCCTTTTATAAAACTTGCTTCTAATTTAAAGCTTACTTTCATTTAATTCAAACACAAGTTTAAATCTGTAAACTTTAAAACATTGCCCAGTAAAAACCAGAAATGCATTCCCAAAAACCCGAGTACAAACCCAGGGACCACTCGCGTCAATTCCCGAAGCAACTCAATTCCCCTTCTCCTTCGAGACGAACACGATGAAGACACGAGCATTACTCCGAGTCGACCCTTATCTTCCCCCAACATCTCAATTCCAGATCCAAGCCGTGCACACACGTCCACTTGTGTACGTGTCCACTCAACTCCGGCCGCCAACGATCAATGCGCCGATCCACTACAGTCACAAATACACATGCGAGTACGATCCCAAACCCAGAACCCATTGATTCGAGCTCATACGAAATTGAGCTGTTCGAACCCACAATTCAACTGCAGCCGCCAGGAAAACACTCCCAACACCCACGGCGCCGACCACCTTACGCCTCCCCACTCCAGCTATGAACTCTCACCACCCAAACACGACTCCTCCCTAAGCCAACCCCGGCTCAATCATCTCCACGCTCCACAAAATCGAATTTCCCAAACTCGAAATAAAACAGTACCCAAACCCTACAAATCCAGTTTCTAAAATCTGTGTTACATAATAAATTGGATCAGTATTTTTCTAGTGTTATGTATCAATTAACACAGCTTCAATTCAAATTCCAAAGCCTATAATTCACTCAGTCACAAGAATTTGACAAAACCCCCAAATTTAGAAAAATCCAAAATTCATTTTCAACTATAAGTTAGAAATTCTGATTTCTGTTTTAGAATTCATATCATGCATTATAGGTTTAGGATATAAATTTTATTCATCAAAATTCGATCATGATTTACTTGATATAATTATTTGGTTTTACTGCATATCCTACTTCCTGCAATTTTCTTAACTGTTTCATATGCAAATTTATCTTTAACACTTAACTCATAATGAATCTAACTTCCATATTTGAAGATATTATCTCAACATCACCTTACTGTATTTAAATTTAAAGTCTACTCAGAAATTTTGCTTTGAAATACAGAGGTGTTAAAATTTTCTTTTTAACAGATTATTTACAGAAAACACACCTGCATGCAAACAACAAACTTCACAACATACAGGTACTAATCCACATAAATTTAAGCTATAAAATTTTAATAAAGGTAAATAACAACAGATGAAAGACATTAGAATATGATTCAACTATTTTTTTAAAAAAAACATTTACTCACCTTAATATATGCAGTGCACAGAACAGGTTAATTTCCAGGCCTGAATTCTTTAATTTTTGAAAAAGCTTTTACTTGCTGTTGAATTACTTTGCATGCTTACAATTATTGTTCTAAACTGATTGAGACTTGCAGTAGATCATCCATTTGTTACAGGTTGAAGTCCATTTCAATTTGCAGGTTTAAAATTGAATTGCAGGTTGAACTCAAATGAAATGCAGGTTATAGCTTTGTACAATGCAGATTTGAAGTTGAATATCCATTTGAATTTGCAGATGATGAATTTTGCAGTTTTCATTTTGCTTTTGATTTTTTTTTGCATTTAATTTTCAGGTTTTTGAAGAGTAATTCTGGTTGCCATTAAAGTTTGAGAAGAGGAAAGAAAGTTTTGAAAAAAAAATGAAAAAGGAGAAACAATTTTCTTTTATGTTATAAATTTCAAATGAATGAAAGATGAATGCCACATGTTCATAAATCTTACATTTGTCAATTATGATATTTAATTAAACAACACATGTTAACATTTGTCTCTAAGTATTTTTAAACTTTTATTTAATTTAAATGTAAATATAAACTTACATTTTTATTTTACTTCATAAATGAGTACTTACATATGTAAATGTAAACTTCCCTTTTAAAGAAAATATTATAAACTAATTATAATACAAATGAATCTCTTATATATGTATTCATAAATCTAAAACTTTTATATTTATACATTTATACCATTTTAAATTTAAAACACTTTAAAGAAAACATAAATAAGACTTGATTTAAATCCTTTCTAAACTATCATATTTTTGAAACAACAATTATCTTATATTTTTAAAACAAATAAATTAAACTAAATTAACTTTGAAAATAAAATTTCTAAACAAAGCTTTAAGTTACAATATCCATTCATATATTAATTATTAAACATATCTTCAAATGATCAATAGATTAAAATTAAATTTCAAACAACTCAAATTATAACATATACATATATATACATTACAATTTGATAATTAATCTTTAATTTAAACAAAAGCTCATCTATTCACAATATATCAATTGTATATATTATAAACAGAATAAAATCTAATTAGCTTTGAAAAGTAAATCTTATCCATTTTAAATTATTAAAAAGATATTGATCACCATTAATAGATTAAATATTTATTAACCTTTAAAAGATTAAATTAGCCAATTTTAAATTGAAATTATAAAGAAATTTATCAAATCAATTAAATTATTAACACAGATTATTAAATTGTTATTGCCCAAAATTCCGGGTCGTTACAATCCTCCCCCCTTAAAAGAATTTCATCCCCGAAATTTAAAAGCAAAGGTATTTAATAATCCAATACATATTTTAATTTCAATCAGCAAAGCATTCCTAACAACCAATTACTAACAATTATAGCAATCAAATAAACAAACAAATCTAACTAATTATTCTGACACAAATCAGCATAAATCTCTAATACTATGTCGAGTTTTCCCAAGTATAAATCACCGGGAGACTCGCTCCACAAAAGCCAACAAACTAACTACACCACCAAAATCCAGAGCTCCTCTCATCTCTAGATCCTTCAATCAGAACAGAACATCAAATTACTCTCAAATCCAGCTCAACATCCAACTCCAACTGAACTACAGATTCAACAACCAATCAATGAATCATACACGTATTCCCTCAGAGACACGTGTTACAAAATGAATTCCAGCTATCCAAACTGGCAATTCAATCTCTTCCTATCGAAAACACAGATAAGAAATCTTCAAATGCCTCAGCACTAACCAACCAATCTTATCCAATATATGTTCTCTTAACCAGAGAATTTGAACAACAATGAAGTCTCCAACTTCAAATACCAAACTCCTTATCTCTTATCTGCATAACTCACAGACAATCCAAGGCTGCTAATCTCTTCTGATCAGCTCAACCAATGATGATACTTCCAGAAACAACTAGACCAAAGCAAACAGTTTCTAGATCTCATTCAACAGAAAAGTCTTCCAAAATCTGTCGAAATCCAGAATTTAAGCTTTACTATTCAAGCAAAAACAAACAAAACTCGCTTCCTTCCTTGCACAGCAGCTACCTTGCTTTCGCTGCACAACTCTGATTCTAAAATAGATAAGAGTACTGCTGATGAACACGAATACAACTTATCCACTAAATTCGGAAACCTTATTCATAAAATCCATAAGAATCTGAGTGACTCATCTTACTCAGGCACACAACCTCAAAACAAAATCCTATTCCAAATGCTATATCAGTCCAATTCCAATTCCAAAAAATAATTCTGAGCTGCTATACCAACTTTCCTTTCTCCAAGAACCATCCAACTATCAGGCTAACTACCAAAATTTCTTCTGGAACCAAAACAATATGGAACTCAACTCCAGATGCTGAAAAACTCCTGATTACCTCAGTAGCTCCTATCCACATGAGAACCCTTAGACTCAAACAAAAGATAGCCTAAGAAAAATTCCCAAATTAATCGCAAGTCACTTTTGCAATCCTACGTAGTTCGGATTCCAAAGAAACTGTCCTCACTTTACCAATTAGAACAGCTTTAAACTTTTTCAAACAAGGTTAACCCTTCAAGAAAACCTCACTACCTTCAGCCCGGACTGCTGAAAGAGAACCACAAAGATTTCTGAACCACCAGGGAAACAACCAACATTGCTGCTTGCAAACTCTACCTCGATGATACTGCGAAGCCAAAAGATCTTCTCGTCAGCACACCGAACACTTCGGGTTGCACTGCTACCACAGCTAACCAAAGACTTCAAATCCAAAGGCTTCCCAACTCCAAAACCTCCAACAAACCACACAACGGACCTCCGAGATGGCAGACAACTTCTCAAGAAACTCGGACCCCAAACCAAGCATCCACAACTCGCTTCCCTTAAGGAATAACAATGAGACCATGCCCAAGCAAAACAACTCATAGACCTTAGTCTCAAATTCCAAAACAGCCAAACTCCTTGCTAGAGATCCAAACAACTACTACACAGACGAGTCTTCTCTTCAGCAGGTAAAGACTGCTCCTCAACCTCTACTAAGACTGCTTCAAGAGAAAACACCTTCAGAAAATATCCAAGGATACTGCATCTCATCACGCAGTTATCAAGATATCATCAATTACTCCTGCACTTCTAACAAGTCCAAATTCAAGAAAAATTCGCTTACCCGAGCGAAATCCAAACTTACATTTCAAAGATAACTCCGAATCTTCAAAAGATTTCCTTCGGATATCAGAGACATCCTTACTCCAAACTACAAATCTCACTCGAGATGGTATTAGGTCTATAGTCTCGACAAATACTTCCAACCTCAAACATATGGACCTCTTCCATTAGTGGTAGTCGTGTTACATACACAAACCACTACTTCATCTACCTCTAAAACTTATGTTGGAAAATCTGTACAGATAACCCAACCTATTAGGTAGACATAGATATATATATATAGTTATATATAAAAATTACAAGTACGCTCTCTCAAGAAAGACACCACTCCAGAGCCTAGGTATTCACTCAACCTAATGCTCCCTAAAGAAAAACATACTTCAGAGCCTAGGTATTCACTCAACCTAATGCTCTGATACCAAATGTAGCGACCCGACTTCCTATCTCCAGGAAATCGCCTCACTAGTGAAGAAAGAAAGGGATAGAAGAAGAAGAAAAGAGAAAGAAGAACACAAACAACATCAGAGAACTCACAGCAGAACGAATAAAATATAATATATCACATAAAATATTACATAGTATCTCATTACATCAGAGTACATAACTTAAACAACAGATATTAGACAGTTATAAACTTCTGTCTAACTATACAACTCAAGATACAAGAGAAACAGATATAACAAACACAGCGGAATCAATATATATTTACACGTCAAAGCCTCCTGCTCCATATCTCCTCCTGAATTCGTCAAGCTAACCTGATTCACTTGACTACTCATACATAGTATGAGTACCCAAGAGTTTAATAAAACAGAAAATAAACACTCGGGTCAGACAGGGGTCTGGTGTGAGTAAACGGGTTAAAATTGCTTAACTTTAGAAAACCTTTGAAAAGAAAAGGTATCACGTAAGACTTCCCACAAATAAACATGGAAAAGTTTTTACCTTACGCTAACCAAAACATTTGATAGGAAATCCAGTGATATTATAATAGTGTCTAGGGTTTTCAAAATAAAATACAGAAATAGCTGGAATGCTTACATCTCACGTTCCAACATAGTTGAGCACAATCAAAACCGTACAGGCACTTATTGGATTTTGGATTCCATACAATGGCAGGGCTACTGGGGTACCGCCCGTCACATTACGTGGCCTAGATCAATGTACCGAGGAGCCACCCTAACTCCCCTGCAACACAAGGCCGGAACCATCCCTTACTGGACAGTCCCGAACAAGACCACCCCGTAGTTGGCGCGACCAACCACACACTAAGCCGAAATAGAAAGGGACCTCTAGACAGGGGTTAATCTCACTCTCAAGTGGGGGCTACCCACGAAGCCTTGCTGCACCTCCCCTGTTTTAGCCATTCCCGGTTGATGAGGCTTGAGGTTACGATTACCTTTATAGGACACATTATCTTAGAATGCTCATCGTCCACCTGACGATGTCCTGAAAGCATTCAATCCATACAAGTTCGTTCCGGGTTCGAACGAAACCGAAGGCACTATCTCTTTGCACCCATTATTGGAATCACCCTCAGAGTCAACGACCATAGCCCTTGCACTCTGATTCGCCATCTCGAATCTATAAGCACTATTTCGTCAAACTCATTACGGAATCACCCACAGAGTTATACTGACGTATAGCCCTTACACCTCGAGTCTTCACTTGCTCCCCTTGGATTAACGACCTAACGTTTAATTGGAATCGGTGTGGTTTTCGGATTCCAAATATGGAAGCCCGATCCCGGTCTCACCGAAACCAAGCGCCATTTTAATGTCCAAGTTACACTTAAGGGTTTTAAATAGTTTAACTTATATTCAGGGTGATATATGAATAGATAGATGAATTATATTATCCTAACAGATAATTCATACTAACATTCATCTTCACAAAGCAGCATATCACATAACAGAGATGTCCAGTATCAACCATTATCAACATCCAATATCAACCAATCACCCAATATCATTCAACATCCAATATCAATCATTCATCCAATATTAATCATTCATCCAATATTAATCATTCATTCAAAACAGAATTGATTAACTCTAATCAATTGGATTGCTTAAATCATTCTTCATTTATTTATCCCAAATAAATAAATTAATCATCTCTAATGATCTTCACTAATTAATCTTTCTTTGATTAATTATTCTTTAATTACATTCAAGTAATTATCCTATCCATATTCAGTAATTAACCTTTAATTACTATCATTAATTACAATAATTAATGATCATTCATTAATTAATTAACTATAATTAATTACATTAATTCTTAATTAATTACAATTAATTGATCACATTTAAATTAATTACTTATATTAATCAACCTTGATTAATACCATTAATTATATTAATTAATCAATCCTTATTAATTAATAATTACTTTAATTAATTAAATAATTAACTTATAATTAATCGTCCAATTAATCCTAATTAGTAATTAACAATTCGTAATTACTTAACTAAATTAATTAACTTCTTACTTAATTAATTTCTAATTTAATTAAATTAATCCTTGATTAATTAATCCAATTAATTAATCCTTAATTACTTCATTAAGTAATTATTAACCAATTTAAATTAACAATTTATCCTTATTTAATTACTAAATTAATTAATTACATTTTAATTAATTACCTTTAGTAATTATTCTTAAATTAATCTCATTCATTAGTTAGTTAATCACATTAATTAATTAACTAAAATAATTAAGTAATTAACTCTTAATTACTTACATAAGTAATTATCTCTAATTACTTTCATTAATAAATCTTAATCACTTTCTTAATTAATTTCTTAATAAATAATTAATTCCATCATTAAATAATTCTTAATCCATAAATTAATTAATCATTCCATAATTAATTAACTTCAAAACAATTATATTAATTAATCCTTAATTAATAACCTTATGTGATAATCCATTAATCACTTCCACTTTAATTACTTCCATAAGTAATTACCTTCTTAATTACATTCAATTATTAACCATTAATTACTTTATTAAGTAATTACACTTAATTAATTCTAATAAGTGATTATTAAAAATTAAATAAATAATTAACAGATTATTTAAAATTAATTAAACTATTAATTAATTAACAAATCTTCTTATAATTAAAAAAATCTTTAATTAACAATTAAGAAAAGCATCAATCTTAATTTATTTCTTACTTGTTAACAATTATACTTAATTAAGTATTCTTAAGTCATATCCAACTAATTTAACCTTAATTATCTTTGAATAAATTATTTGAAATTAAATCAAATTTAATTAACCTTAAAGACAAATTTATTCAATTTGGTTCACATAATTATAACTTAAACTTTATTTGAAAATAAGGTATTCAGAAATAAATTTCTAAATTTAAAATACGTTAAATCATCAAATTTTCAAACCTATTTACTTCAATATAAATTGAACTTGGTTTTTAAACATTACTTAAAAATTTATCTTAAAACTTTGATTTAATATTTAAATTCAAAAACACTCTTAACAATTTAAAATTGAAATAAATGTAATTATCATCTTTTAGAAGTTTGATTAACTTTTTCTTCAAGGGACAAACTTTTAACTTTGTACAACTATTTCCTTTTATAAAACTTGCTTCTAATTTAAAGCTTACTTTCATTTAATTCAAACACAAGTTTAAATCTGTAAACTTTAAAACATTGCCCAGTAAAAACCAGAAATGCATTCCCAAAAACCCGAGTACAAACCCAGGGACCACTTGCGTCAATTCCTGAAGCAACTCAATTCCCCTTCTCCTTCGAGACGAACACGATGAAGACACGAGCATTACTCCGAGTCGACCCTTTTCTTCCCCTGACATCTCAATTCCAGATCCAAGCCGTGCACACACGTCCACTTGTGTACGTGTCCACTCAGCTCCGGCCGCCAACAATCAACGCGCCGATCCACTACAGTCACGAATACACATGCGAGTACGATCCCAAACCCAGAACCCATTGATTCGAGCTCATACAAAATTGAGCTGTTCGAACCCACAATTCAACTGCAGTCGCCAGGAAAACACTCCCAACACCCACGGCGCCGACCACCTTACGCCTCCCCACTCCGGCTATGAACTCTCACCACCCAAACACGACTCCTCCCTAAGCCAACCCCAGCTCGATCATCTCCACGCTCCACAAAATTGAATTTCCCAAACTCGAAATAAAACAGTGCCCAAACCCTACAAATCCAGTTTCTAAAATCTGTGTTACATAATAAATTGGATCAGTATTTTTCTAGTGTTAAGTATCAATTAACACAGCTTCAATTCAAATTCCAAAGCCTATAATTCACTCAGTCACAAGAATTTGACAAAACCCCCAAATTTAGAAAAATCCAAAATTCATTTTCAACTGTAAGTTAGAAATTCTGATTTCTGTTTTAGAATTCATATCATGCATTATAGATTTAGGATATAAATTTTATTCATCAAAATTCGATCATGATTTACTTGATATAATTATTTGATTTTACTGCATATCCTACTTCCTGCAATTTTCTTAACTGTTTCATATGCAAATTTATCTTTAACACTTAACTCATAATGAATCTAACTTCCATATTTGAAGATATTATCTCAACATCACCTTACTGTATTTAAATTTAAAGTCTACTCAGAAATTTTGCTTTGAAATACAGAGGTGTTAAAATTTTCTTTTTAACAGATTATTTACAGTAAACACACCTGCATGCAAACAACAAACTTCACAACATACAGGTACTAATCCACATAAATTTAAGCTATAAAATTTTAATAAAGGTAAATAACAACAGATGAAAGACATTAGAATATGATTCAACTATTTTTTTAAAAAAAACATTTACTCACCTTAATATATGCAGTGCACAGAACAGGTTAATTTCCAGGCCTGAATTCTTTAATTTTTGAAAAAGCTTTTACTTGCTGTTGAATTACTTTGCATGCTTACAATTATTGTTCTAAACTGATTGAGACTTGCAGTAGATCATCCATTTGTTACAGGTTGAATTCCATTTCAATTTGTAGGTTTAAAATTGAATTGCAGGTTGAACTCAAATGAAATGCAGGTTATAGCTTTGTACAATGCAGATTTGAAGTTGAATATCCATTTGAATTTGCAGATGATGAATTTTGCAGTTTTCATTTTGCTTTTGATTTTTTTTTTTGCATTTAATTTTCAGGTTTTTGAAGAGTAATTCTGGTTGCCATTAAAGTTTGAGAAGAGGAAAGAAAGTTTTGAAAAAAAATGAAAAAGGTGAAACAATTTTCTTTTATGTTATAAATTTCAAATGAATGAAAGATGAATGCCACATGTTCATAAATCTTACATTTGTAAATTATGATATTTAATTAAACAACACATGTTAACATTTGTCTCTAAGTGTTTTTAAACTTTTATTTAATTTAAATGTAAATATAAACTTACATTTTTATTTTACTTCATAAATGAGTACTTACATATGTAAATATAAACTTCCCTTTTAAAGAAAATATTATAAACTAATTATAATACAAATGAATCTCTTATATATGTATTCATAATTCTAAAACTTTTATATTTATACATTTATACCATTTTAAATTTAAAACACTTTAAAGAAAACATAAATAAGACTTGATTTAAATCCTTTCTAAACTATCATATTTTTGAAACAACAATTATCTTATATTTTTAAAACAAATAAATTAAACTAAATTAACTTTTGAAAATAAAATTTCTAAACAAAGCTTTAAGTTACAACATCCTTTCATATATCAATTATTAAACATATCTTCAAATTATCAATAGATTAAAATTAAATTTCAAACAACTCAAATTATAACATATACATATATATACATTACAGTTTGATAATTAATCTTTAATTTAAACAAAAGCTCATCTATTCACAATATATCAATTGTATATATTATAAACAGAATAAAATCTAATTAGCTTTGAAAAATAAATCTTATCCATTTTAAATTATTAAAAAGATATTGATCACCATTAACAGATTAAATATTTATTAACCTTTAAAAGATTAAATTAGCCAATTTTAAATTGAAATTATAAAAAAAGTTATCAAATCAATTAAATTATTAACACAGATTATTAAATTGTTATTGCCCAAAATTCCGGGTCGTTACACATGCATGGGACTATAATCCAAGAAACATGTGAAGTTAAAAGAGGAGTCAAAAATTCACCTTGAATCGCCGGGATTGCCCTAGCTGAAATGCTCTCGGAAGATGGACCAGCACCAGTCCCGGCCTTATCAGTTTTCTTTGGCTTCTCCACCAAGGCCGATCCTTCCTCCAACCCCTCAAAAGCCTGCGGAAAGCATCATCCGTTCACTCTTAGATCTCCTCTGCTTGCCCAGAAGACAAAGCCCTGGCGCCGTCACCGCTCTATCCTTCGCCGCCATCACCACCATCACTTTCTCCATCACCTCCGCTCTCCTCCTCGCCTCTTTCCTCCTCTACATTTTCCTCCTCCGGAACATCTGGACATGTGCTAGGGGAGGGTCCATCGGATTTCTTGAGCTTCTTCCCCCCGACGACTGGAGGTATCGAAAAGGGTTTCCTCTTGCTGCTCTTTGTCGTGGCCCCTCCTTTGGCTTTGGCAGCCCTTTCCTCAACTATGTCTCTCTGCTTGACCATAGACTGACATGGTAGAATTAAGTTGTGTTGCAGAAGAGTAGCATTCCTGATCAGGTAAGAAGCTGACATCTCCCTTCCCGAAATGGCTTCTATCTCCGCGGCCATCTGAACCAGGTGATCGTTCTCCACGACCGCAAAGCCACCTGTCGCTAGCAAGAAATAAAAACACATAAGAAGAAGCATTTCAGTCAGAACGGAAATTATAAATAAGCTTCAACTTACAGCCGGAGGTGAAGAGACGGATAGAAACGGAGTCGTCCTTGACAAAAAACCATTCTTTCTTGAACATGGTGAACTTCGAATATAAGTCCGGGACCGGCTTGAAGGACTCGGCCGGTTCCAAGCTGATGTGCGGAGACCCTTTCTTGTATCCCCTCAAGTTGTACAAATATCGGATCTCCCGGTTGGAAGGAGGGCGCCCGTATATTCGCTGGAAAATGATAAATAGGCTCACCAAGATAGCGTAAGGGTTGGGATGAAGCTGGAAAGGGGCCACCTTTAGGTAGGTGATGAAGCTGACTATCCAAGTATTGATCGGGGGAATGGCCCCACATATACAATGGTACCTGCTATAAGCAAAATATCCTTCAGGGGGATCATACGCCATGACTCCATTCCCTGACAGCACCATGAGTGCTCTATCAATCCCGAAAGAACGAGATATAACATCAAGTTGCTCCTCTTTGAGGGAGCTAGGAAAGCAGTCAGGAGGAGAGTTCAAGAGCTCCTGAGGGCCATATCCATCTACTAGTGATCTCGGGGTGGGTCCCTGTCGTCCCGGTCCTGGCTGGGCTGGGGGCACAACGAGAGACTCTCTTCTGTCCATAGATTTCCTCTTATCTGATCGAGTTTCCACTTTATGAGACATTTATCTGCAACACAAGAAAGTATATCGTTAAAACATATAAACTATGCAGTCTAGAATTTCATTCATAAATCGAAACATAAAAAGCTAAAGATCCATTCAGCACTCGGAATCCCAGAGTTCAATCAGTTGTCCCAACCTAAAGTTCATTCGGCACTTATCCTTCCCATTCTCATTCGGTGGTTCAAATAAGAGTTTCATTCGGCAATTCAAAAATAAGAGTTTCATTCGGTAACTCAAGCACGAAGTTCATTCGGCAAGAGGGTCTCACCTGGTTCGGCAGAGATAGGAATTTGATTCGGCCAAACACGTTTGATTCGGCAAGGATAGGAGTTTGAGTCGGCTAACATGGTTGGTTTGGCAAAGACAAGAGTTCGATTCGACAAAGACAAGGGTTTGATTCGGCTGATAAAGAATAACGAAAACATTAGGCCCGTACTTATAGGCAAAATATAAACAACCGGACCAACTGGCTCGGCACACAAGACCGGATGAGGATGTCCAAGCTAAAACAAAGTACGCCATCTGCATGCACATGCCCTACTTTGGGGGGCAAGTGTTGGGTGTGTTTCGACCGGTCCGACACCACCGAACCAACTCCTCTACCATCCACTGCTGAACCAACCTACGTCCCATGCCTGCCGAACCAACCTACTCCACGTATTGCCGAACCAACCTTCTCCCCGTGCCTACCGAACCATCCTACTTCCTATGCCTGCCGAACCAACTCAAAGTAGCACCACCGGACCAGAAGCAAGGGAGGCCACCACCGGACCAACCTCCACCAAAACAACCTCCACCGAACCAACGTACTACCGAACCAAGGAGTACCAGACCAACATTGCTAGGCCAGATTGCTTCAGCCCAGGCCCACCAGCAGCTATATACATCCAGGACCCCAAGCCTCAGCCTCGCTCTATAAATAGAGGGGCAGGGGTACAACAATGATAGACAAGTTTGAGAGCTCAAGCACGAATAGAACTTTCAAACAACTTTCAGATACTTGTAATCAAAGCTTTGTACTTGTAATCTGAACAGAAAAGGAGAATAACATATAAAGTGGACGTAGGCACATTCTGGCCGAACCACTATAAATTTGTGTGTCTTTTACAGTTTAGTCCATCTATTTTATATATTTGCATAAATCACCCAAATCACTAAGAACAACACATAATCAACTAAATCATACGACTTGGAGGTGTTTGCCCATTTTTTGTGCAAACATTATCAAAATAAAGATCTAATCATTTCCAAACCATTTCAATATATCAAAAATATCATATCTTTCAAAATTCATTTCAAATCATTATTTGAATACAAATTCAAATATACACATTTAAATATCCTTTTAATTCAAAGATATCATTCATTTATCATCCTTTTTAATTCAAAGATATCATTCATTTATTATCATTTATTATCATTTCAAATCACCTTTTAAATAGTTTATATTTAAATCAAAACAATTCATTTAAACCATTTAAAAGTGAAGTCATTATATTTAAAATCAAATATTCAGTTTCTAAAATTTTAAACAAATTCTGAGCTCATTTATTTAAATCAAAACCTCAAACATTCATTTCAGCCTACCGCAACACTTATCAAGTGCTATGGTAGCCCTTTATTTAGTTTCAAATATTAATTATCTTTCTGTGATCACAGCACTTACCGAGTGCTGTAATACCACTTAGTTATAATTTATACATAGTTCTTTTGTATCAACCACGGCACTTACAAAGCGCTGTAATATCATTTACGTTAGAAATAATAGCATTTCAAAATACTGTTAATTACATTTTCAATATTCAATATAATTTCACAAACAATTAATATTTTTAATTTCTTTATTTTAATCATTTTAAACTTATAAAATCACATATATTCATTTTTAAAACAATCAAATACTCTTATATTCATGATTTTATAAAGTTAAATTTCCATTCAAAAATCAATATTTAATAATATTCACTTATTAAATTCCAACATTCAATTTTAAATTCATTAAATTAAATTTTAACTTAACGCTTAAGTTTAAATTTTGAAATATAACTTATTTTCATTTCATTTACTTACTTCAAAATTCACTTTTAAACAAAATTCATAAATTCCAGTTTAAGTTATATTTCCAAATTTCAACTTAAATATTCATTCATTTCACATTTTAACTTTATTCAAAAATCACTAATATATTATAAAATCATTTTAAATTCATTTTAATCCAAATTATCCTAAATTTATCATATTTCCAGATTTAATTTAAATTCCATTTATCAACAAATTATAATTTCCAAAATAACTTAAGTTTTAGAATTTCTAACTTTATCATTAATTTATCTCACTTATAAATTTTCCGAAAATCAATAATACTTTACAAAAATCATTTTTTAATTAAATTTAAATAAAAATATTATAATATTTACATTTCAAACATAATTTAAAAATTTTATAAAAAATTATATTAACTACGGGTCTGTATTTCATTTTCTAGCCTAGGTAAAGTGATATGGGTAATATATCATTTCAACCCGTAATTTACGAAGAAAACCAAGGTTTTATCATTTCAAACCCGCAGTCCCAAGTAAATGAAAATAGGTCTATCATTTTAGTCCATAACGATTTTTCCCTATTCTAAAGTCTGTTCGAGTATGTATCATTTCAACCCATAGTGATTCTAATCTAAAGGGAACTTGCAGTGTGATAAACTGATATAAATAACAGAACAGCATAATATAACAGTAACAGATGATATAACAGGTGTTTAAGCATGGGTGAACATCATATGGTCATAATATTACAGATATAATATGGTGATGCATTTTACATATTCACATGTGATCGATTTACTAGTTATATAAGTACAAAACTGTCTGGTGAGAACAACTCACTGGTATAAGCTGGAGACAACAATCAAATGCACAAACTGAGATCTTCAAAAGCACGATAGCATGACAAAGATTCGAGTGGGAGAGCCAAAGATTAACTTCCTTGAATACAATTCAAACAAAATAATATAACTACATAAGTTTCCAACCCAAAATACGATTAAACAATGGTAGAAATGAATGCATAAATCATCTCCAAACCACTTGCACTTGCCTTCTACCACTAATGCTCAGCCATAGGTCAGGTTTGCATGGCCAAAGTGTGTGTTAGGGTCTGGTTATGGGTTCAATTGGGTCGGCCAAAAATGTATGGTGATGGAGCAAAAGTGATGCAAAGAGATGTATGCACATGAACTAAAGGCAAACTACATGGTTTCTAAGCCACATAAGGTCACGGCCAAGGCAATACAAGTCACGGCCAGGTCTGTAGTGGGTCAGGTATAGGTATGGCAGTGGGTTTTAGGTCGTCTATGGGTGATGGAGGTGGAGTAGGTGGCGGCCAAGGGAAGGTTGAAGGTGATGGAAGGCATAGGAGCTTGGCTATGGCAATTCAAGTGGAGTTTGTTCAAGTTTTGGTGGAGTTTGATAAACTATAATGCAGAGCTAGTGGCTTAGGGCTGAACTTGAGGTGGTGGTGGGTGGTTTAGATGGTGGAGGAGGCAATCATGGTGAAGGAGTGGAGAAGGGCCAAGCATAGAAGGTGAGAAAGCAAGTGAAAAACAACATAAACAAAAAGAAAAACAAAGGAAAAGAATTAAAAATTTACCACACTTCTTTGCTTCAGTAATGGTCGAGAGTTTTTGTGAGTTGAGAAACATTTTGATACGTGAAAATGAAGAAGAGAAGCGGCTGAAGCAATGAGAAAAAGTCGGTAAAAATGAAAGCATGTGTTGGTTGAAATTGAAAAGACAAGAGGATACCAAAAGTCAAGGCATATAAAAGGTTTCAAAACTATTCAAATTTCTCTAATTTCTTTTGAAATTTTAAATGCATATAAAATGCTGATAAGTAAAGATAAAAACTCAGAAATAAAAATGAATGCATAAAATAAATATATAAATTTTAATTAAATATAATTAAATTAAGAAAATAGGAAAGAAAATAGAAACTGGGCTTTAAAATTTGAAAATAAATTCAATAAGCTTTGGAAAAATTCAAACATCACTTTAAAAATATTTAAAAGTCAAAATATATGTAACATAACATATAACACAAATTTTGAATAAGACATGACAAATAAAAAGATTATTTATATAATTTAAAATAAACAATATTGTTAAATAAAACAGTTTACACCCAATATTGTAAAAAGCATAACTTTCACAATATAACTCCGATTTCAACGAAATGAAAAGCAGTATTCTTAAAATTTAATATATTTTCATAATAGTAGATAAAATTCAAAAATTTAAATATTTAAATTTAAAATTTAAAAGTCACATTTTGACCATATTTACCAAAATTTCACTTTCTAGTAAATATTCAATTTAGTCAAGTTTGGAAATATAATTCACATAATAATCAAAATTTATATTTAAATAAAAAAATTATTCTTTTTAATAAATAAAATAAAGTTTGTAAAATTAGGAAATTCAATTTAACAGAAATAAAATATACAATAAAATAGTCACAAAATACAGGGTTGTTACACTCTCCCCCACTCAAAACTTTTCGTCCCCGAAAAGGAACGAGGTACGAAAAAACACAGAAAAATAGAATAATTGAATGACAAGGAAGAGAAAAGGAAAAAGAAAGAAAGATTTCCATTGGTCGCAGCGATCATGACTTGATCAACAGAAATTCCATTACTAGAGATAATATATCCAAGGAATCGGACTTCATCTTTCCAGCAATGGCATTTAGAAAATTTATAAAGCATAGCACCAAACAAGATTCATCAAATCAACAAAGAAAGCAAACGCATTAGTCAAACCAAAAGGCATGGCTAACCATTTATAGAACCCATTCCCAGAGTTCTAGGAATAAGATCTGTTCGAAAAGAAATTTCCCGCTCAGTAGGTAAAGCAGTGACTTTACCAATATATCGAGATAGAATCTGACTGCAGGAGTCAAATGAAGTTCACCACTAAAGCAATGATCAGAATAGAAAAGTTGCACATGCTTACAAATCCTATTAAGGTTTGCGGAGCCCCAATTGGATTTGAAACACATAGAGTAGAAGCAAACTCAGGAGGAAGGAGATACTCAAACTTATCGCACAAATCAACAGAAATAAGAACATGATACAGAAATAAAGAAAGGTTGCACTGAAGAGTACCTTGATCATTACTAGGAGTAGGAGAAGGTGGAGGAACTGGAGAAGATGCAGATGAGACAACAAATATACCAGAAGGCTTAATATCAGCAGGAGGAGGAACAGTTGCACCAGCTAAGGTAGGACAGCTATTGGCATAGTGTCCCTTCTAATCACATCTAAAGCAAGTGATGGCAGAAAGGTCAACAGGTTGCCTTGAGAAGGAGGAGATGAAGAAGATCCCAAACCTGAATTCTTAAGCCAATTCTGCTTCTGCTGCTAGAAGTTAGGCTTTTTCTTCCTAGAATTGGCAGGGGAAGACTGAGATGAAGGAGTACCATCAGGAGCAGGAGCAGGACCCTTAAAAGTAGGGTTCTCATAACGGATAGCCTATCCATAAGCTGGGTGAAAGTGCCATGGACATGAGAAATGAGATGACTATAATACTCGGGACGAGCACCAGATATGAACTTCTCATTCTTCTTGAGAGGAGTGTCAATCAGGCTAGGACCGAACTTAGAAAGTTCGTTGAACTTCCTCTCATACTCAACAAAAGACATGGTACCCTGCTTGAGATCCAGAAATTCACGATAAAGCTGAGATTTCCAGTCTTCGGACATCCATTTTGCCCCAATAGCCTCTCTGGAAAGATGATAGATAAACTTAGAAATGCACAAAAGATAGAAAAAAACAGAATTCAAAGAAACATGAGAAGATACCTAAACTGCTTCCAAGTAATATCAGCTTCGACGGTGTTAGCCGTGACAAACTCCCACTAATCTAGAGCAGATTCATGCTACTTCCAAGCAGCTAACCGACGCTTCTGGGCATCAGTAATCTCAAGACCAGTAAATATCCTCTCAAGACTTGGCAACCATTGCTGAGCCTCAATGATGCTCTCCGAACCGGTGAATGAGGTTCCACCAAATTGAATGAATTCCTTACAGAGAACAGTGAATCGAACAGGAGCAACAGGTTGAGGAGCTGGGGCAATACCACGACCTCACCTCTGGCATTTCCTTGATTCATCCTGAAAAATATCAAGAATGAATTTAGGACAAGATAAAGAAAAGCCAAAGATAAATTAAGATAAGACAAGAGAATACACTTGGGAGAATATCCTAAAGGAAGAAAAATCTAACAGGGTAGATACGAAAGAAAGGAAGTTAGAAAACATTTGAAAATCCTTTAAAACAAGAAAATTTTCATATATCAAAATAATCTTTGAAAAACATTTGAAAAAATTTTGAAAAATCATTTTCTACTTTGAAAATATGTCTCTCACAAAGATGATTCTGAGATTGATTTCACTCATTCAAGGATAGAAATACCCTATCTCTAATGAGTTTTTGCTCCATAGAGGCAATGGTTTGCCAAAAACCAAAGCTCTGATACCAAATGTAATGGGCCGCACAAGTGGGGTAACGCCCACCGTAGCGTACATTGGTACCTATGTTCTGCCTTTACGGCCAGCCTCTCGACTGCACCACCAACCCCCGCGGGGACATGTAGGAGTAAGAGTCAACCGTTCGCTACCAAATCAGGAAGCGAGAACCCCCTATCATGTTGCACCCTCCAAGTGCAATGGAAGACACACATGTCAGACATGAATGATGCAAAAGAACAGATTGTAAATAAATTCGGAGCAAACGAAATCAAATACACAGAATCACAGACACAGAATAATCAGAATAACTCGCAGCGGAATATAAAATAACATGGTAGTTCATGAAGCTACTATAACAGAGTCTCAACCAAAATACATAATAACAGTCTAAAACAACATAATAGAAATCCCAAATACATAGAAGTTCTCTAATACGTGAAATAAACTAGAACAGCTGAAACAGAAAGATATAAATATATAGATAGGCAGAATCTCCAGCAAAGTCCAGCTCCAGAAAGAGAATCCAAAGCTGTGAATACTCAGGCTGACCCGAGAATAAAGCAAAACACAAAACACTCGATTCAGGACAATATATACTTATATAATGTAAACCAACTCAAGTGAACTGTAATAAAGATACAAGTAACTTAAAGGATGCCTGGGACCGTCCATCCTCTAAGGATCCGTTAAACTACTTACTATATAGTAATATTGCGCTATTATAATAATGCCTACAGTAAAATAAACTTACTTTAAAAATAGCGTTTCGGGCTACCCATATCACCCTTCACACATAATAGTTCCAGTAGTCCATTCACTATCATGATATCTCCAGATCGGGAGACTATCAGAGGATACCACACGGGCTACGGGAGAAAAACAAACTCGTAGTAAAGGCTCGGTATGGTATGTGATACGGCACACAAGGCAATGTCAGGGTAGATATACCAATTACGCACACGGGCTGGTGGTAACGCAGCAGCCACATACACCCACCTCGGAACACACTCCTATATCAAAATCGAAGGATGACCATCTAATCAACCATAAGAAAGAGTATAGTATCGAAGGAATGTGTCCGACCAGGGGAGCTACCCTTTTTGGCCCGAGATCGCTCTTGTTTTAGCCACCTTAAGCCAACTCACGGGAGTCGGGTCCACGTAATATACCTCAAGAACGTCGACACCATCCTACTTCATTCTGGAAACTCCACCGCGTATACAGTTGTTAAAGTGGTTTTTGGTATCGATAGAGAGTATACCCATACCCGATCCCGATCCCTTTAACAACCAATTGCTATTATAACCCGTAGTTATAATTTAAAAATCATAGTTTATACTTTAAAATAAAGTATCATTTCAAATTCAAATCTTTATCGAAACAAAGATCTAATCATTTCCAAACCATTTCAATATATCAAAAATAGCATATCTTTCAAAATTCATTTCAAATAATTATTTGAATACAAGTTCAAATATACACATTTAGGTATCCTTTTAATTCAAAGATATCATTAATTTATCATCCTTTTTAATTCAAAGATATCATTCATTTATTATCATTTCAAAACACCTTTTAAATAGTTTATATTTAAATCAAAACAATTCAATTAAACAATTTAAAAGTGAAGTCATTGTATTTAAAATCAAATGTTCAGCTTCCAAAATTTTAAACAAATTCTGAGCTCATTTATTTAAATCAAAAGCTCAAACTTTCATTTCAGCCTACCGCAACACTTGTCAAGTGCTACTGTAGCCCTTTATTTAGTTTCAGATATTAATTATCTTTCTGCTATCATAGCACTTACCAAGTGATGTAATGCCACTTGTTATAATTTATACATAGTTCATCTGTATCAACCACAGCACTTACAAAGCGCTGTAGTATCATTTACGTTAGAAATAATAGCATTTCAAAATACTGTTAATTACATTTCCAATATTCACTATAATTCCACAAACAATTAATCTATTTAATTTTTTTGTTTTAATCATTTTAAACTTATAAAATCACATATATTCATTTTTAAAATAATCATTCAAATACACCTATATTCATGATTTTATAAAGTTAAATTTCCATTCAAAAATCAATATTAAATAATAATTCACTTATTAAATTCCAACATTCAATTTTAAATTCATTAAATTAAATTTTAACTTAACACTTAAGTTTAAATTCTCAAATATAACTTATTTTCATTTTATTTATTTACTTCAAAAATTCACTTTTTAAAAAAATTCATAAATTCCAATTTAAGTTATATTTCCAAATTTCAACTTAAATATTCATTCATTTCACATTTTAACTTTATTCAAAAATCACTAATATATTATAAAATCATTTTAAATTCATTTTAATCCAAATTATCCTAAATTTATCATATTTCCAGATTTAATTTAAATTCCATTTATCAACAAATTATAATTTCCAAAATAACTTAAGTTTCAGAATTTCTAACTTTATCATTAATTTATCTCACTTATAGATTTTCAGAAAATCAATAATACTTTGTAAAAATCATTTTTAAATTAAATTTAAATAAAAATATTATAATATTTACATTTCAAACATAATTTAAAAATTTTAGAAAAATTTATATTAATTACGTGTCTGTCTTTCATTTTCTAGCCTAGATAAAGTGATACGGGTAATATATCATTTCAACCCGTAATTTACGAAGAAAACCCGGGTTTTATCATTTCAAACCCACGGTCCCAAGTAAATGAAAATAAATGAAAATCATTTAGGCCTATCATTTCAGCCCATAACGATTTTCCCCTATTCTAAAGTCCGTTCGGGTATGTATCATTTCAACCTATAGTGATTCTTATCTAAAGGGAACTTGCAGTGTGATAAACTGGTATAAATAACAGAATAGCATAATATAATAGTAACAGATGATATAACAGGTGTTTAAGCATGGGTGAACATCATATGGTCATAATATTACAGATATAATATGGTGATGCATTTTACAGATTCACATGTGATCAATTTACTAGTTATATAAGTACAAAACTGTCTGGTGAGAATAACTCATTGGTATAAGCCGGAGACAACAATCAAATGCACAAACTGAGATCTTTAAAAGCACGATAGCACGACAAAGATTCGAGTGAGAGAGCCAAAGAATAATTTCCTTGAATAAAATTCAAACAAAACAATATAACTACATAAGTTTTCAACCCAAAATACGATTAAACAATGGTAGAAATGAATGCATAAATCATCTCTAAACCACTTGCACTTGCCTTCTACCACTAATGCTCAGCATAGGTCAGGTTTGCATGGCAAAAGTGTGTGTTAGGGTCTGGTTGTGGGTTCAATTGAGTCGGCCAAACATGTATGGTGATGGAGCAAAAGTGATGCAAAGATATATGTGCACATGAACTACAACACAAAGGAAAACTACAAAGTTTCTAAGCCACATAAGGTCACGGCCAAGGCAATACAAGTCACGGCCAGGTCTGTAGTGGGTCAGGTACAGGTGTGGAAGTGGGTTTTAGGTCGTCTATGGGTGGTGGAGGTGGAGTAGGTGGCGGCCAAGGGAAGGTTGAAGGTGATGGAAGGCATAGGAGCTTGGCTATGGCAATTCAAGTGGAGTTTGTTCAAGTTTTGGTGGAGTTTGATCAGCTATAGTGCACATCCAGTGGCATGGGGCTGGACTGGAGGTGGTGGTGGGTGGTTCAGATGGTGGAGGAGGCAGTCATGGTGAAGGAATAGAGAGGGGCCGAGCATAGAAGGTGAGAAAGCAAGTGAAAAACAACATAAACAAGAAGAAAAACAATGGAAAGGAATTAAAAATTTACCAAACTTCTTTGCTTCAGAAATGGCCGAGAGTTTTTGTGAGTTGAAAAACATTTTGATACGTGAAAATGAAGAAGAGAAGCGGCTGAAGCAATGACAAAAAGTCAGCAAAAATGAAAGCATGTGTTGGTTGAAATTGAAAAGGCAAGAGGATACCAAAAGTCAAGGCATATAAAAGGTTTCAAAACTATTAAAATTTCTCTTATTTCTTTTGAAATTTTAAATACATATAAAATGCTGATAAATAAAGATAAAACACAGAAACAAAAATGAATGCATACAATAAATATATAAATTTTAATTAAATATAATTAAATTTAGAAAATAGCAAAGAAAATAGAAACTAGGCTTTAAATTTTGAAAATAAATTCAATAAGCTTTGGAAAAATTCAAACATCACTTTAAAAATATTTAAAAGACAAAAATATATGTAACATAACATATAACACAAATTTTGAATAAGATATGACAAATAAAAAGATTATTTATATAATTTAAAATAAACAATATTGTTAAATAAAACAGTTTACACCCAATATTGTTAAAAGCATAACTTTCACAATATAACTCCGATTTCAACGAAACGAAAAGAAGTATTATTAAAATTTAATTTATTTTCATAATAAAAGATAAAATTCAAAAATTTAAATATCTAGAGTTAAAATTTAAAAGTCACAGTTTGGCCATATTGACCAGAATTTCACTTTCTAGAAAATATTCAATTTAGTCAAGTTTGGAAATATAATTCACATAATTATCAAAATTTGTATTTAAATAACAAAATTTATTCTTTTTAATAAATAAAATAAAATTTGTAAAATCATGAAATTCAATTTAACAGAAATAAAATATACAATAAAATAATCACAAAATATAGGTTGTTACAGGGTGTAAGTTAAAGGCATTAATTTCTTTTGGTAAACTATAAGTTTACGATATACGTCATCTGTTTGCATATATGTGTTAACGTCTCCGCTTAATTATAAATGCATCAAATCTCACTAGACAACAATTCTACATAAAACAATATATTTAACATGAAGTTAGAAAATCAAATATGCATGTAAATATCAAAATTCGACCATATATACATACTATAAAATATACTATATTATTTTAAGAATTGTAAATAATTTTTAATGATTATTTAGTGATTTTAAAACTTAAAATTCATTTAAATCACATTTAAGAATACATATAAATATTTAAATTACTTCAAATTAAATTTCTGCTAATTAAATTTAAAAAAGTTCTAGTCAAAATTTAATATATTATATTATTATTATTTATACAATGTACATCATTGATGTTACAGCACATACACATATTCATATACGGTTATCAAATTACAGTCAAATTTAAATTATTTTTTCTTACTGGCCTAATAATGCATATCAATTTTTTTAAATATTTGTTTTATAATATATGTATGTATATGTGTGTGTGTATATTGTTTATGCATATTAAAATAGTGTTGTGTATTTTAAATGAATATAAAATTTAATATATAAATACATTCTACTATTATATTCAATTTTACATAAATATAAATATACATATTTAAATTTAATTTAAGATATTTTAACCAATATTTTAAGATCTGGTTTTGAATTTTAAAATGTTTTCTTAAGTCTTAAATGGATATATTAAATACCAATTCTGAATTTAAAATTCATTGACTTCGTCAAAATTAGATTAAATACTTTGCATTTTATTATATATAAATAATTTCAAATTTTATATTTGTGTTTCTATATATTTTAAATATATTAAATTGATAAGAACAGATGCTACACTTATATACATATTGCTATGTTGCACATTACACTTATATACACACATAAGCATGTATAAGTGTAACATGCAAACATTATCATATTAAGAGTATATCATATCTTAGTATCTATTTGTGGAAAACTCGGAAAATATTTATAGAGAATTCTACAAATATTTGCAGAATAATATGCAAATAATTGCAAAGAAATCTATAAAATTTTAAAATTACTAGATTGGAAATATCTACATAGAATTATGCAGTTTTCCATAAAAAAATTAATTCAGAATAATTTTTATGACAAAGTATGCGATTAATATTCATAATTAATTTCCATTTACCAAAATTAAAAATAAGGTGCTATTTAAAACATTTTTTTAGGAAAGGTTTCTCATGTATCAAATTTGAAAATAAGTGGCGGAACTAAATTTCCAGTAATTATTGTTCATACAAGCACAGGATATTATCTTATGCAAATTAATAAAGGATTTTTCTTGAAATTTGTCAGTTTAACCCACTGCCAATACACCTATCCTGAACCTCTATTTGAAAAGTAAAAAATCATTACAAAATAAAATAATTTAGGAGAACCTACATATATCTCCACTCCTTTCTATATTATCTCAATCTCCATCTAAATCTTCAATAACACGACATGATATGGATATTTCCTTCTATTATAGATTCCAAAGTTATGTAAATTATGTATTTTTATTAAGATTTCTATTTTTTATTTTTTTGCATTTGTTCAAATAAAATTAATATCAATAATTTTTGTGTGCTGCTATTTACACCCATTTTTTTCTTTTGACCACCAAAACTAAAGACCACTTTAAACAATTCCATTTCACTCTTCCTAACACCAATTACTATTTTCTTCACAAGAACAGGCACCTAAAATTCAAAATGCTTATTTCCCACCTCCTTTCAAAACGAACGACGCTGCCGGAGTAAAAAATGAAGAAGTCAAGTCATTATTTTGCATGCTAGAAGCTCACTATCTCGTAATAACCCATGAAATAATCTAGTAAGCACTACTTCTTTAATTTTGTTGCAAAACCCTAAAGTTTCAAATCTTGGTTGAATTGGCTATGGTTGATTGATTTGTTAAAGAATCAAAAAACTATGAACATTGTATCTATGAATGATTTTTTAAAGAAAAATAGACTTTAACATGCAAAAAGAAAACTAACCTTTTTGCGATCATCGCAATTAGGATTATCAACTAAATCTTCACCTTTCATCATCTATTAGGCAAGAAGAGATTTCTTTTTAGGATTTAGATTTTGGAATTTTTGAGAAACATATAAGACTTGTTGAGAAGAGATGAGATGTACGGCTGTGTAGGGCTGAGTGAAAAATACAATATGGTGGCTAGAAGTACATAAAAAATATTGATATTAAATAGAATTATAATGGTAGTCGAAAAAAAAAACTGGATGCCAATAGTAGCATACAAATTTTTATGCATTTAAATTGAAAATTCTATAAATGAATTTTCAAATGAAGAGAACAATATCCTTTGTGTCTTCAATTTAAAATGGTACAACTATTTTTTCAATTAGGAGAGAATTGGTAGGTGATTTTAGAAAATAAAGTGGTAAGTGTATTGTTGGAAGATGAGGGATAATTTTACATAAAAATCAGATACAAATTTAATATTTTACCCGCTATAGTCAAAGACCACTATATCAAGGGGTAAGATATCTACAGGGTTTTAGAGGTCTTGGATTCAATCCTTTGAGACACAAAAATGAGTGCTCTACTTAGATTAAGTATGACTTTTGTTACTAAAAAAAATAAACACCCACTATGAGATTTTAACCTTTTTTAAAACTACCACATTCCCTTTATCCAAATCATTCTTTCTTTAAGAATTTCCTAAATTTATCCAGATCATTTCTTCCTTTAATAAATCCTCATATAATGTGATACAAAATTTACAATAGAAGATAGATATATATAAAGAAGAAACAACGATAGATTTAGACTTACCCAAATTGCTTTCGCATATATAAGCATGTGTATCTATATATAATAGCAATACCTCCAATTGAAGATTTTGAATTTACTGAAATGTCCATTATACAAATGAAAGAAAATTAACTAGATGGGTACACATTTGTCACTTCTCATTGCCACATTTTCATAATTTCTCACATTATACAACATTGCCCCATGCTATTATCCTTGCCGCAAAAGCTGTTTTTAGTTTCATCTTCTTTTATTCGTAATAAGATCTAGATCTCAATCAGAGCTCCAAAATATAGGGCTAGGATTCAAATCCTCAAAAGTAACTGATAGAAACCCTAGATTTTCTGCTCATCTTTCTTTGACTACAAGATTCAAGATTAAATGAATTGCGTTCAACTGAATTAAGATATTTTAGTTTCAGATGAAAAGGAGAATAACATCTAAATCCACCAGCAATTAACTCTAGATTGCTAATAATGATGCCATTGGCCACAGTTACTTTATACATGCATACTTCAACTCGCACATCATCTTCATAACGTTGCATTGGTTGAATCATGGCTACCATTTGTGTTCCTACAGAGAACAAAATCTAAACAAAGAAAATGGGTACGTTTTATTTCATTTTTTTCTCCTCTCGACTTGGAAAATGGGTATGTATGGTTATATTTTTATATTGTGATGAGAATACAACCAAATGGAGCTTTTGACATGAGCAAATTACCCCTTAACTGTTTGTTATATTATAATGGTATTTTTGTCATTCATGATTCTCACGTTCTAATCCAGCATTGATGTAACGACCCGAATTTCCGATCCAGTTTAAATTTTGAATATATTATTTTAGTATAAAATTTGAAATTTATATATGTTCTCAGTTAACGTCCAAACTTCGTATATAAAATGCGTCTAGTTAGTAATGGATATAGGAAAAGTTTCATCGTAAAATATCGTAGTAAAATTCATTCACATTTTATTGTATATCAGTTCATTTTTAAGTGCGTAAAATTTTCATCTTCCGAATCTAAATATTTTTACATAGTTATGTTGTAAAAATTTATCTGATCAAGACGTCGCATTCCATTTCGTCTAATTCCGTCATCATCTGCTTCATTTAAATTGTTTTGTCAAACGAACAATTTAATCGGCGTAAAATTTAAGTTTTGATAGAACTTCCGTATCGTCAATATCTGTGTGCCGTTGTAAGCGTCTCGTCGTGCTGATCAGAATGGTATATTGATTTGTATGAATCAGAGTTCGACGTAAATCGTTGCACTAATTTAATCGTTCCAAGCGGACCAGTTAAATGAATATTCAGCCCAAAGTTTGATAGCCTGTATGCATTCAAAATTTTGAAAATAAAATATTGGCTAAAGTGAATTTATTAGGTGGTTGGCAGCTGGTTGATAACATTGGAAAATATGCAAAATATCTCGTAACTCACAAAATTATATTTCTTGTGCCTGACCATTCGTATATCCATCTGAACATAAAACTTCGTTATGCTGTGTGCAAATTTCGGTTACAACAACTTGCTACAAGTAACTACAGTTCACCTTTCCTTCTCTCCTCTTTTATATTTCTCTTCCTCTTCTCTTTTATTTTATTTTCCATGACCACATCCTGGAAGTGAAAAAAAAAATTCACCGTGCGCGCCACCCCCTCCACCCGCGATCCGCCTTCGCCACCTTACTCTGACGCACGCACCACTACTCCGACCGCCGCCTTTCACCTCGCCCTCGCCCCAGACGCACTGCCGTCGCACCACCCTCCAGCCGCGATCGAGCCACCGCAAACATCACACGCCACACCTAAACCGCGCTGCCGCCCTCCCCTTCCCCTTGCTTCGCCACCTCGCCCCACTGCACCGCCGTCGCCCTACCCCTCTAGTCGTGACTGAGCTACCCGCAACCACCGCGTGCACCACCTTCATCCGTCACCGCGCCCTCCCCCTTCAACCAATGCTCCAGGCCGCAGCTACAAACACCACACGACTCCTTCACTTCGCCACCTTCACTCGACTGCTGCTCTAGGACGCGTAGCTCCACCCAATCCTTACCAACGCCGCCCACCCCATCACGTGCCACTGCCGACTAACCATCAGCCCTCCTGTCGCCACCGAACCGAGCCGCTGTGCCACTGGACTTCACTTTGCAGCCTTATTGTCTTTGCATGACTGATCAATTGCTTTACATATGGATACAAAAACACACACACACACACATATATATATATATATGTTAATATATGTGTGTATATTAATTATGTGTTATAGTCAATGATGTGTTGTTTCCCTGTATTGAACAGCAACTATCTGAAGTTTTCCACCTTGCAGCAGCACTCATTTCTCAGCTCTTCCTTCTTTTCTTTATTGATTGGTAAGTGTGTATATATATGATTTTATATATATATATACATACATATAAATGTATATGAACGTCCACATTGAAAATTTCTACTATTTCTTTCTTATCGATGGTTGCAACTTGTTCATTGTTCGTCTTTGTGCTGCGTTTAAGTCAAGTCTTTTTGTGCCTCTTCGTGCTTCGTCATTCATTTCTCTAACCACTAAACGTGAATAAATTTCATGACTTACATTATTATACGATGATAATCAAGTTTAGTTGATAATACTGATGATTGGTTGATGTTAATATTGGATGTTAAATTGTTAACACGTGAAGTGATAAATAATATACACTTGAATTTGACATATGGTAGGTAACACGTTGAAGTTGACATATGTACTTGAATTGGATTAAATTAAAAATCTGCATAGTATAACCTTTGAAATGTCTAATTAGTTGACATGTAGAAATATAGTTAGCGACACTTGAAACAATATAGACAAATTTCATATCATATAAATTTGATGAAGTATGGACTTGAGTAGGTAGATAACGAGTGTAAATTTGCATGAAATAATAGCGTAAAAATCTTTAATCTACATGAAATGATAGTGTAGATTCTAGAAATAATTATATTAATTTACATGAAATTATAATGTAAATTTAACATGATTATTTCGGAATTATATAAATAAATTATTGTGTTGTTATTGATTGTTGTTATTGTTTGTTTATTTAGTTTGACACCATCCCAGTTATCACACTGCAAGTTCCCTTTACTATGCTTCTGATTTTGAATTGAAATTGAATCGGGTTGAAATGATAAATACCCAAATAAAACACTTGACCTAGGATAGAGAATTAAATAAAAACCCGATTGGTCAAACAATTTGATTTAAATAAAAATAAAATAAAGATTTGATTTAAAGAAATAATGAAGGGTTTTAATTAAATTTGAAAATTTTAATTCTAGTGAAATCTAAAATGTTAAATATTTGATAAATTGAAACAAATATTAATAAACGTTTGATGGAAGTATGTTGTTTTAAATTAAATAAATTGTTAAATTAAGTTTTGTAAATTTAGTTGATAATTAAACAATTTGAAAACTTGTTCACCGAAGAAATTAACTTGTGACTATTTAATTAGATGAGTAAATAAGTGAATTTGATTTTCTTTAATAAGAAATAAAGATATGATTTATTTAAATGAATTGAATATAACTTGTAATTCAAAGAATTTAATTTGACGAATTCAATTAAATTAAACTGGTAAGTTTGGATATAATTTAGGTCAACTTAAGTGAATGATTTAATAAATTAGAAATTAAATCGAATTTGTTTGAGTGTCAAATTAACTTAATTTAAATGATTATTGAATGGGAATCATATATGAATTTAAATCAATATTTGAATTGTTTTAAATTTAATTGAAGTTGAATTGTGAAACCAAGTAGAAATTTGAAATTTGAAATTTGAAATTTTGAAACTTAAATTATGGAAATTGATATAGAAAGTCAAATGGAATGTTGGCTTTCGGATTTTAAGAGAAATTGATTTGATTTTTTTGAAATTTATTAAATGACCAAACGGTGTAATAATTATGAAGTTATTGAAGAGTCCGGGATCGGTTAGGGACATACTCTCTGTCTAAACTAAATACCACTTTAATAACTATTATACGCAGAATATAATCCACAATGAAGTGGTTGGAATGATCTACGTTGATGATTGAAGAAAGATAAAGATAATGGATGACCTTGACACTTGTGTCAATTTGGAAATGACTTAAACAGGAGTCGTGCCGGACCAACGAGGCTAGCTACCTCTAGCAAACACACTTCCTCGTAAACTACTCATTACTTGTTTTTGATTGGTGCGCACCTTTGAATTTGGAGTATTGTATCACGGTGTTGCGATCGTTGGGGCGATGTGTTCTCACCAGTGCGGATAAGGCAAACGGTAGTTTCACTACCTTGGGTATTGCCTCACGTGCCTTGTCATACTTGTATCCCTATACGCGACCACTATGACTTATTTTGTATTATACCTATGGAGTACTCCCTGATAGCCCATTAGTTTACGGTGGAGTTTACAGTGCTGTATAGACTATGATGCTATATAAATGTGTTAAGGGGAATAATGGTAACGCCTTAACACTATTTTGATACTTTATTTTACTGTTAGGCATTATCTACTTAGCGTACACTACTATATATAGATAGTTTAACGGATCCTGAAAGATGTTTTTCCATTCATCTTTGAGTTATTATTATTTCAAAATTTGAACCATATCATCTTGTATGAGAATATATGTCCTGACTCGAGTGTTTGTTTGTGCTTATGCTCGGGTCAATCTGAGGATTTCTGTTGCCGTGCTGCTTGGAAGCTGAAGACTCTGAAGACTATTATTTATCTTTATCAGTATTGCTCTATTCTATTATGATCCTTGTATCGGACATCTATGTATTTCAATTGCATCATGTGCTTGAGACATGTTGTATTTACTTAGTAGCTTCATGAACTACTATTATGACATTGTTGTAATTCCGCTGCGTTATTCTGTTATATTGTATATGTCTGTGATTCTGTGATGATTCTCATTTATATACATATACTCCATTAATGATTCGTGTTTCGTACTATTTAAGTTGACATGTGTTGATTATTATCAATTTAAATGGTCCAAATATATGGGTTGTTGAAGTTGGTAATAGAGCTTTGGTTCCCGAAAACCTTAGCCTATGGAGTTGTAAAGCTCATTAGAGATAGGGTAACAATACCCTAGAATGAGGAGAATCATTTCAGAATCTATATCCTTTGATTCTAACCTCCTTATTGAATTCGTTTGATTAGAATTTCCTTAAATTTCTATCTTTGATTCTAAATCGCTTTTGGTATTCCAGGATGAGTACCAGAGGGAACACTAGAGGTGGGAGATGAAATGCTCCTGCACCACGTGCCCTAGCTCCCGCAGTCAAGTTCTCTACTCTTAGCAAAGAATACACCCAGCTTGGCAGCATCAAATTCTCTAGTTCTGAGAGCATCATTTGAGCGCAACAGTGGCTGAAGAGTCTGGAAAGGATCTTCACTGGCCTTGAGATTACTAACGTGCAGAAGCTTCAATTGGCCGCTTGGCAGCTTCAGGATGCGGCATAGGATTGGTGAGAGTCAGTAACCTCCTGTACTGGTGAAGAAACCATCACCTGGGCCCAGTTTAGGAATTCTTTTTTGGCTCAGTGGATGCCAGCAGCTAGAAAGGCTCAGCTTTACCGATCATTTATGGACCTCAAGCAAGGGAACATGACTTTCTCCAAGTATGAAAGGAAGTTTAACGAACTCTCCAAGTTCGTACCTGGCTTGATTGATACACCATTTATGAAAAAAAAGAAATTTATCCATGGAACACGTCCAGAGTATTACGATCTCCTTACAGCTCATGTCCATGGAACTTTCATCGAGCTGATGGATTATGCACTTAGGTATGAGGGAAAGCCGAGGGGTGCATCAGTCACTAAGACTCCAGTTGCTCAGCCATCCTCTAGTCAGACTGGGAGGAGGAAGCTGAATTTTGAGCAGCAAAGGAAGAACTGGCAGAATACAACCAGGCTTGGCTATTCTCAGAAGAAGCCCATTGACATATCCTCTATCACCTGCTTCAACTACAATCAAAAGGGTCATTATGCCAGCAGTTGCCCATCCCCAAAGGGAGCGGCTATTCCGCCACCGGCTCAGATGGCCAAGAGAGATGTATGTCACATTTTCTTACAGCCCGGACATTTTAAGAAAGATTTCCCTACCCAGAAGAAGGGTACCCCATCTGGAGTCTTTGCTATTACCTCCCCTACTCCGAAAGTTCAGGATGACTAAGGTACATTACAATGTACTTTTATGTTGCATACTTTACCTGTTAAAGTTCTATTTGATACTAGAGCAACACATAGTTTCACATCTATTGATTTGTGCAATAAACTTGAATTGGAACCCATTCTTGCCTCAACATTCTTCTGTATATCAACTCCCATCAGAGGACCCGCTAACCTCAAAGGGTATGCAAATATGTCACTCTTATGTATGGTATGCATCATTTCACTTGGGATTTCTATGTCCTTGGATTCGAGGCATTCGATATCCTATTAGGTGTTGATTGGCTACGAAAGTTCGAAATCGTAATCTCTTGCAAAGCTCGAACCATCTCTCTAATTGACGACAAGAGTGAACCTTTAGTTATTGAAGGTGAATCGCCTCAGGAATGTGCTGGAAGTTTTATATTCTATCTCGACTCTCATCCGAATGATCTAAGCTTCACCCCGATTGTTCAGCTTTTTCCTGATGTATTTGGAGAAGTCAATTCTCTACCACCTCCGTAGGAAATCGAATTACGCATTGATCTTATTCCAGTTGCTCGACCAGCAGTTCTCCTTTCCAAGAGAATGGCTCCTAAAGAGAAGGTAGAATTGAATGCTCAGATTGAATATTTATTTGCTAAAGGCTTGATTAGGTCAAGTCATTCAGAATGGGGAGTTGCAGTGGTATTCGTCACAAAGTCAGATGGTTCTCTCAGAATGTGTGTGGACTATAGAGAGCTAAACAAGCTCACACACAAAAACAGATATCCAATGCCCCGCATTAATGATTTATTCGACCAGCTCGATGGAGCTAAAGTTTTCTCTTAACTCGATCTGGCTGCTGACTTCCGCCAACTCAGAATTGCTAAGAAGAGTATTCCTAAAACAGCATTCCATACTGATAATGATTTCTTTGAATGGCTAGTTATGCCGTTCGGCCTAACTAATGCTCCAGCTTATTTCGTCGACTTGATGAAAAGAGTTTTCCGTTATGTTCTTAACAAGTTTGTTCTTGTTTTCATCGATGATATTCTCATCTTCTCTAAAGATGAGAAAGAGCATAAGTCACATTTGGCTTTCGTCCTTGAAACTCTTCATAGTCATCAACTTAAAGCCAAGTTCTCGAAATGCCACTTTTGGAGAGATGAAGTTCGATTTCTTGGCCATATTGTCTCGAAGAATGAGATTTCGGTTGATCCAGCTAAGATCGCCGTAATCAATATAAGTTCTATCCTTATTCATCGTTTCTATCCGAACAGCTTATCTCTTTCAAAAACTCGAATCCTTTGGAATTGCAGGATTGGGAGACTCCCAAAACTCCATAGATATTCATAGCTTCTTGGGCTTGGCCAGCTATTATCGTAGATTTATAGCAAATTTTGCACGAATTGTCGCACCGCTCACTGCTGACCAGAAAGGATGTCAAATTTAATTGGAATGAAAAGTACGAATCAGATTTCAATGAGATGAAGCGGAAGTTGACCTCTGCCCCAGTCCTTACAGTTATTGGCTGAAGTGAAGGATTGACCATCTATACTGATGCTTGTCGTGATGGATTAGGAGCAGTTTTAATGCAGAAAGGAAAGGTCATTGCTTATATTGGTCTCCAGTTAAAGATCCATGAAGCAAATTACGCAACTCATGATTTAGATCTCCTCGCGGTTGTATTTGCTCTAAAGCTATGGAGGCATTATCTTTTGGGGACCAAATTCGAATTATTCACGGACCATAAGTCTTTGAGATATATTTTCTCACAAAAGGATTTGAATCGGATATAAGTGCGATGGCTCGAATTCTTAGCTGCATATGATCTTGATATTAACTACACCCTAGGGAAAGCAAACGTCGTAGCCGATGCTTTGGGCAGAAACAAGCAATTATATGTTGTGATTTTGTAGAAGGAATGTTATTTCAGCTTGTTGCCTCCCCAGCTCTTATGGATCGCATTATAGCTAAGAAATACGAGGACACTTTGCTCTATCATATCAAGGAAATAGTTCTCGGTAGAGTCAGAAATGTTGACAGTAAAATGGGTGCACAAGTAGATAGTAATGGAGTTTTGAGGACCGACAACCGAATTTGTGTTGCAAATGTTGATGGTTTAAGACAGAAAGTGCTGAGAGAAAACCATCGATCTTCGCTTTCATTCCATCCAGGAGTCACAAAGATGTATCAGAATATGAAGAAGTTGTATTGGTGGAGTGGGATGAAACGTGATATCTCTACTGCTAGTAGATGCACAACTTGTCAACAAGTTAAGGCAGATCACAGGAAGACGGCGGGATTGCTTCAACCTCTAGAGATTATAAGTTGGAGGTGGGAGCAGATTTCTATGGACTTTATTGATGGGCTACCAAGAACCAAAAGAGGTAATGAGAGCATTTGGCTGATTGTCGATAGGCTGAAAAAATGCGCTCATTTTATTCCAGTCAAGACCACTCATACAGCTTCGAGTTTGGTCGAGATATGTATGAGGGAAGTTGTTAAACTTCATGGTGTACCATCTAGTATCGTATGCGATAGAGATCATATGTTCACTAGTATATTCTAGAAGGCATTTCAAGATACTTTGGGCACTAAACTAAACTTGAGCACAACTTATCATCCTCAGACCGATGGTCAAACTGAAAGGGTGGATCAGATTTTGGAAGATTTTCTCCGAGCTTGTATTATAGACTTTGATGGAACCTGGGAAGACTATCTCCATTTGGTTGAATTCACCTATAATAATAGTTATCGGGTAAAATCGAATTTCAATTTGAATAAATATATTTGAATTGGAATTTAATTATCTTTAATAAATCAGGTGAGTATTGGTATGGCGTCGTTCGAAGCTTTATATGGACGGCCGTGCAAATCGCCAGCTTGTTGGAACGAGTCTGGAGATCGATTAGTGCTTGGACTGGAAATGAATATGGAAGCTTCCGAGAAAGTTGAAGAAATCTGAAGGAAGATAAAGACGGCACAAGACAGACAGAAGTGCTACGATGACAAAAGAAGGATAGATCTCGAATTCAGTATAAGAGACGAAGTATTCCTCAAAGTGTCACCTTTGAAGAATGTTATTCGATTTGGAAGGAAAGGAAAGCTTGCTCCCAGATTTGATGGCCTGTTTGAGATTACGGAAAGAATTGGAACCTTGGCCTATAGAATCGCATTACCAGAGAAGTTTGCTGGTGTGCACAATGTGTTCCATGTCTCACATCTCCGCAAAGTAGTGCGCGATCCATCTACGACCATTCCCACCGCTCAGTTGGAAGAGTTAGTCATCGAGCCTGACTTGACCATTGAACGGAAGCCACTTCGGATAGTCGACCGTGAGACGAAGCAACTTAGAAGGAAGTCGGTCAATCTCGTCAAAGTTCAGTGGAGTGCAGATAACCGAGATTGCACATGGGAAACTGAGGATAGTATTCGGGATTCGAACCCCAAATTACTAATTCTAGGTATAATTCATTTTTCTCAAATCTATCTTGATTTCTACTTGTTTCTTTCCAAATCCTTCCGCCTTGTTCCTTTTCAGGGACGAAAAGTTTAAGGGGGGGAGTTGTAACGACCCTGAATTTCCGATCCATTTTAAATTTTGAATTTATTATTTTAGTATAAAATTTGAAATTAATATACATTCTCAGTTAACATCCAAACTTCGTATATAAAATGCGTCTAGTTAGTAATGGATATAGGAAAAGTTTCGTCGCAAAATATCGCAGTAAAATTCGTTCGCATTTTATTGTATATCAGTTCATTTTAAAGTGCGTAAATTTTGATCTTCTGAATCTTAATATTTTTACACAGTAATGCTAGTCCTTGAGATGATGGTTTTAGATGACAACAACCTTAGAATAAGATTATAAAATATAAATACTCATATTATAGTTTAGATATATATGCATATGCAGGATCTAACCATGCAGGTACCAAGAATGAAGACCATACAGAATAGAGATTCAAGATTTCAAGATTGAAGACTCATGAGTATCAAGATTATCAAGAGCTCAAGATTTCAATAATACGTAATTTAATTAGGAATTTTGTTAAAACTCCTAGAAAAGCACTAGCATCTTAAAATCCAATTTATTCGTGGAATGGAATCCACTTCGAGCCTATTAAAGGGATGGAACCCTAAGTAGGATGGAACCTACGAAAAATCTAGTGGAACATTGTTTTGTATCCGCTAATCTTTTATTCAAATTTTTTTACAAAAATTACATCTTGTTTTCAAAACATTCCTTTTAAACAAAAACATCTATCCTGGTTTTAAATACTTTTAGCCTCAAAATAATCTTTCTTTTCAAAATCAAAATATCCTTAGTTTTAAACTATCTTTTAACAATAATTAACTTTAATATTTATACTTAGATTTAAATATAAAATTATAGTCAAATTTTATATATATACCAAAATACTATTCTCTATATTTACTTATGTATTTTAACTATAATTAAGTATATTTATAAAGTTTAAAATAGTTTTAATACAAGATGAAAGTTGTTTTCAAAGAAAAACAAATTACCAAAATTTCCTTAGGCATGTCGACATCCTCGGGTACCCCATGTCGACATGGTAGCGGTTTATTTCAAAAATATTAATTTCAAAGGAAGTGTCTGTTCGTCATATCCTTTCACGAGTGCACATGACTATTGTTCTACTATAAATAGAGGCAGTTTTAAATGAATTTTCATTCATATTTTCTCTGATTTCACTACTCTTCTTCTTCCACATTTCTTTGTACACATTTCTACCATTACTCTGTCGAAATCAACATTGAATATAACTAGATCATTTTTGGTTTGATTCTCTACCACTATCTCTATAAGATCTCAGTGCTATTCAGAGTTATAGGATTCTTTGTAATCATTTAAGCGAGAAAATGTGTGATTGTAGCCTTGGAAATCAATCAAGTGAGAAAAGGTGTGATTGTAGCCTTGGAAATCAATTGGGTGAACTTGTTGCCCATGAAATCAAGTATCTCTACCCAGAGGATTGTGAATCTGGAGAGGTGTATCTCGTGGCCTTGAAATCGAGGGTGTAATTGTACAATTGGTTTTGAAAGGAAATATGTACTTGTGTGCGAGACTGGATGTAGGGTAACTCTGAAGCAGTATAAAATCCGGTGTGTTCTTTCCTTTATTGCTTTTACTTTATTTCTGCATCTGTATTTGATTCCGTGATCATATCTGTGTCTGAATATTGCATACATTTGTGTTCAAATTAACGAAAACTCAAAAAGATTTAATGATTCCTTTAAACACTATTCACCCCCCCTCTAGTGTTAATCCTAGCCTTAAGATCCGTATTCCGCATTTCTCACACTTGGTATCAAAGCAAGGTTTTCAAAGTTTTCATAATCTAAATTTTGAAAATTTTTCAAAATGGCTACCAATATTGGTTCTATTATCCCTATCACTAGTTCATTTATAGAAGGTCAGTCTACTGTCAGACCACCACTTTTTAATGGCAGTAACTATGCATATTGGGCAAGTAGGATGAAAATTATTTACAATCTATAGGACTAGACACTTCGAATGTCACACGGACTGAATATTATGAACCCACAACTGATTTTGCATAGTGGACTGCTAAGCAAAAGACTGTTGCACAAAATAACTCTAAAGCTATGAATATTCTGTTTTGTTCACTTGATAGAAATGAACTTAATAGACTGTCAGTTTGTAAGTCTGCATATGAAATCTGGAAAACTTTGCAAGTTACTCATGAAGGAACAAGCAAAGTTAAACAGGCCAAAATTTCCATGCTCAAAAACCAGTTTCAGTTATTTAAAATGAATTCTAATGAGTCTATTTCAGATATGTATAGTAGATTTCAGAACATTGTGCATCCTCTTGTATTCTTGGGAAATGAATTTTCGGAAGAAGATCAAGTCAAAAAAAATCTTAAATTCTCTTACTCCAGAATGGGATCAAAAGACACTTGCGATCAAAGAGGCAAATGACATCACTACCTTAAAGATAGAAGAATTAATTGGAAATCTAATGTTGTTTGAAGTCCAAATGATTGAGAGAAGAGAAAGAAAAGCATCTGAAAAGAAATCAATGGCTTTCAATGCATTGACCGATGGATCAGACTCAAACAATGATAATGATGAAGAGATAGCCCTTATGACCAAGAATTTTCGGAAATTCCTAAAAAATAGAAAGATGAACAATCTCAAGAGAAACAACTATAAGAACTCTGGAAATCAGAATGTAGTGCCAAACAATATCAAATGTTTCAACTGTGACGAACCAGGCCATATCAAAAGAGACTGTCTGTATCCAGATAGGCAAAATCTTCCTATAAACAATGATTCCGTAAAGAAATGAAAACATGCATTTACTGCCACTCTAGATGACTCAGACTCGTCCTCAAGCGATGATGATCTAAAGACAAATAATTCAAATATGTGTTTCACGGCAGTTCACGACTCCGACGAATTTAGAGAAATGGACTCAGGAAAAGGTACATATTTACAATACGATTGGTTGAAATTGCATGCTTAGAATTGGATGCTTGATTGATTGATTTTGAATTAGTGTGTTGTTTGAATTTTATATTTTTATTTTTTACTATTATTTTGTTGTTGTTGTTGTTGTTGTTATTATTAATAGTATCATAATATTTTATGGAATATACTATAATTCTAGTAATATTCCAGATATACATATGGACATTAAAAATAATAAATATATATATATATATATTAGAATACTTAAGAAAAACAATCATGGAAATTCAAAGACACGTGTCGACATGGTCACCACCATGATGTCGACATGGGTATAGAAATTTGAAATTCAAATTTTGAATTCAAATATTGAATTTCCCTCCATCTTTTCACTACATTCAATTCTCTGAAAAGCTACATTTTGACCGGAGATTATGTCCGTTGAGAATTTATTTATTCACTATCTTTTATAACAACTTTTCACTCTCATTTTCAAATTCAAACTCTTATCTCAAAACTTCAAGCTCTCTATTCTCTACTTTAATGGCTTCTTCAAGCAACCCCTCTACAATGAGAATTTCCAAAAAGATAAAAGAGCAACTCTACAATGATCCGGAGGCTATAAAAGCATATATCAACTATGCTAACTATGGAAAAGCCCATCCTGGGAAGTTTACTCTATTCCAAGATTTCTCTACTTATGAAATCGATTCTCTTTTTGCAAACAATCAAGTTATTAGTCTTGTTGATGCTTCTCAAAATGATTTTCTTTGTTATCCAAATCTTGTTAAAAATTTCTATGCAAATCTTAACCGCGGATTTTATAATGGAAATGATGATGAAATTTGGAGTAGTGTCAAAGGCACTAGAATCGTTTTAAATTGTGATCTTTTGGGTACCATTCTCAATTGCAAAAGCATGAAAATGGATCATTCTAGTTTTAATATCGATGAAAATGATCGTGAGACATTTCATTACATTTTCGAAGGAAATCTTGATTTTGAATTCAAAAATCGAAACTTTCGACCAAAAGCTAGAATAGTTAATCTTCTTTTACAACATACTTTGACCCTAAAATCGAGGAATTTTAACAATCCAACTTCGAAAGTTTGCAAAGCACTTTTTACTATTTTTGGAAATTATGATATTAATTGGGTGCAAGTTATTTTGGATGAATTTCGTCCCAAAAATCTTGAAATGGGTGAAAACACTTTGTATCATGGAATCTATCTCCCTCTGATTTTTAACTATTTTGGAGTAGATTTCAAAGGAGAAGAATTTGTTTCAAGAAAGGTTTTTAATCACTCAAACAATTCTCTTATGAAAATTCCATTTGTTTTTCAACCTTATGAGACTCTTGTCGAAAAGAAAGAGCGTTTGGCTCATGAGGAGATGGAAGAGGAGGAAGAGGAAGAAGAAGAAGGGGATGAAATGGAAATAGAAGAAGAAGGTGAAACATATTTGGAAAGCATTGACTGTCCTCCTAATCCAACCAACAAAATCTTACTCAAAAATCAAAAGACTATTGTCAAGAATCAACGGATTCTTAAACGGTCCGTTAGTAAAAAAATTGGATAAAATGTTACCGAAGATGAACAAGTTTTTCTCCAAAGTCAGCAAGAAGCTTGGATTATCTTCATCTTCATCATCCTCTAACTAGTTCTACCTTTTTATATCTTGTTGTATTTGTTTTAGTTTATTTTGATTTGAATGTTCATGTAGTTTTTAATGTTTAATCATTGTATCGTTCTATTATGAAATGAAACTGAATTACTTTTCTGTTATCTAGCTTATCTTATTTCCAGAATAAATGTTAGTATATTATATATATATACACAATTATTCACAAAATCAAAATAAGTCATCAAAATTCACTGAACCATGTTGACATCCCCCCTTGACCACGTCGACATGTACTGGCTAGAAATGACTTTTCAATTAAAATTTGAATAACTACCTTATGTCTATTCATTTCAATCGAATTTCTACTCTATACATACCTATTTCTTCCAGAATTCATCACTCAAAATCATTTCTTATCTACTTTATCTACATTTCTTCTCACAAACTCAAAAATGGCCAATCCAATTCATAATTTAACCGAGAATCTTGAAGAAACCCTTAATTCTTTCAAGAATATTCTCTCTTTCATTCTTCGTAACCAGCGACACTTAGAGTTGAGTCAAATGCAAATGATCAAGGAGCAAGAAAAGCATTTCGATGCGATATGATGGATGATTTCCTCCCTGACACATAGATGATAATGAAGCACATCCTCCTGATGATAATGAAAGTTGGGATGCCATTAAAGCAGACCTTATATTTGGAGAAGAAGGATGGGTGGAAGTTCCTTGTAATGTTTGATTTTATTTGATTCCTTTGTTTGATTGATTGCTTGGATTGATTTGATTTGATTTGATTTGATTTGATTTGATTTGATTTGGTGTGGATTGATGTTTGGTGTGCAAAACATATATAAAAACACATTGATATTTATATAATCCTTGATTAGTTATCATGTCTATCAGTATAATTATCTCTTAATTTATTTATTATATACTCCATTGAATATAATATTAATGCAGGTATTTTAGTATAAGAATAAGAGGGAGTTCTATAGTTTGGAGTTAGTTTTTGTTGATGACAACGGGGGAGAAGTATAAAATAGGATAGTTAGGCATAGATTAAGGGGGGTTATTAGTTTTAGGGGGAGTTATTAGGATAGAAGTAATATTCTATAAACAAAGGTTGTCATCATCAAAAAGGAGGAGATTGTTAGTCCCTGAGATGATGGTTTTGATGACCACAACCTTAGAATAAGATTATAAAATATAAATACTAACATTATAGTTTAGATATATATGTATATGCAGGATCTAACCATGCAGGTACCAAGAATGAAGACTGTACAATATAGAGATTCAAGATATCAAGATTGAAGACTCATGAGTATCAAGATTATCAAAAGCTCAAGATTTCAATAATAAGTAATTTAATTAGGAATTTTGTTAAAACTTCTAGAAAAGCACTGGCATCTTAAAATCTAATTTATTCGTGGAATGGAATCCACTTCGAGCCTATTAAAGGGATGGAACCCTAAGTAGGATGGAACCTATGAAAAATCTAGTGGAACATTGTTTTGTATCCGCTAACCTTTTATTCAAATGTTTTTTACAAAAATTATATCTTGTTTTCAAAATGATTTCAAAACCTTCCTTTTAAAAGAATCAAAAACATCTATCCTGGTTTTAAATACTTTTAGCCTCAAAATAATCTTTCTTTTCAAAATCAAAATTTCCTTAGTTTTAAACTATCTTTAATAATAATTAACTTTTAATATTTATACTTAGATTTAAATATAAAATTATAGTAAAATTTTATATATATAACAAAATATTATTCTCTATATTTACTTATGTATTTTAACTATAATTAAGTATATTTATAAAGTTTAAAATAGTTTTAATACAAGATGAAAGTTATTTTCAAAGAAAAACAAATTATCAAAATTTCCTTAGGCATGTCGACATCCTCAAGTACCCCATGTCGACATGGTAGCAATTTATTTCAAAAATTTGAATTTCAAAGGAAGTGTCTATTCGTCATATCCTTTCACGAATGGACATGGCTGTTGTTCAACTATAAATAGGGGCAGTTTTAAATGAATTTTCATTCATATTTTCTCTGATTTCACTACTCTTCTTCTACATTTCTTTACACATTTTTACTATTACTCTACTGAAATCCACGGTGAATCTAACTAGATCATTTCTGGTTTGATTCTCTATCATTATCTCTACAGATTTCAGTGCTATTCAGAGTTATAGGCTTCTTTGTAATCATTTAAGCGAGAAAATGTGTTATTGTAGCCTTGAAAATCAATCAAGTGAGAAAAGGTGTGATTGTAGCCTTGGAAATCAATTGGGTGAACTTGTTGCCCGTGAAATCAAGTATCTCTATCCAGAGGATTGTGAATCTGGAGAGGTGTACCTCGTGGCCTTGAAATCGAGGGTGTAATTGTACAATTGCTTTTGAAAGGAAATCCGTACTTATGTGCGGGACTGGATGTAGGGTAACTTCGAACTAGTATAAAATCCCGTATGTTCTTTCCTTTATTGTTTTTACTTTTTTCTGCATCTATGTTTAATTCTGTGATCATATCTGTGTCTGAATATTGCATATATTTGTGTACAAATTAACAAAAACTTAAAAGATTTAGTAATTCCTTTAAATACTATTCATCCCCCCTCTAGTGTTAATCCTAGCCTTAAGATCTGTATTCCGCATTTCTCACAAGTAATGTTGTAAAAATTTATCTGATCAAGATGTCGCATTCCGTTTCGTCTAATTTCGTCGTCATTTGCTTCATTCAAATTATTTTATCAAACGAACAATTTAATCAGCGTAAAATTTGAGTTTTGATAGAACTGTCGTATCGTCAATATCTACGTGCGTTGTAAGCGTCTCATCGCGTCGATCAGAATGGTATATTCATTTGTACAAATCGGAGTTCGATGTAAATCATCCCACTAATTTAATCGTTCCAAGCGGACCGGTTAAATGAATATTCAGCCCAAAGTTTGACAGGCCGTATGCATTCAAAATTTTGAAAATAAAATATTGGCTGAAGTGAATTTATTAGGTGGTTGGTAGTTGGTTGATAGCATTGAAAAATATGCAAAATATCTCGTAACTCACAAAATTATATTTCTTGTGCCTGACCACTCGTATATCCATCTGAATATAAAACTTCGTTATGCTCTAGGAAAATTTCGATTACAACAACTTGTTATAGGTAACTGCAGTACACTTTTCCTTCTCTCCTCTTTTATATCTCTCTTCCTCTTCTCTTTTATTTTATTTGCCATGACCACATTCTGGAAGCGAAAAAAAATATTTTTCACCGTGCGCACCACCCACGACCTCGCCTTCGCCACCTTACTCCGCCGCACGCACCACTGCTCCGACCATTGCCTTTCACCTCGCCCTCGCCCAGACGTACCGCCGTCGCACCACCCCCCAGCCGCGACCGAGCCACCGCAAACACCACACGCCACACCTGAACCGTGTCGTCGCCCTCCCCTTCCCCTTGCTTCGCCACCTCGCCCCACCGCACCGCCGTCGTCCTACCCCTCCAGTCGTGACTGAGCCACCTGCAACCACCACGCGCACCACCTTCATCCGTCACCGTGCCCTCCCCCTTCAACCAATGCTCCAGGCCGCAGCCACAAACACCACACGACTTCGTCACTTTGCCACTTCCCTCGACTGCTACTCCAAGATGCACAGCTCCACCCAAGCCTTACCGACGCCGCCCACCCCATCATGTTCCACTGCCGACTAACCCTGAGCCCTCCTGTCGCCACCGAACCGAGCCGCTGTGCCACTGGACTTCACTTTGCAGCCTTATTGTCTTTGCATGAGTGATCAATTGCTTTACATATGGATATATATATATATATATATATATATGTATGTATGTATGTATTCATATATGTGTATATTAATTATGTATTATAGTCAATGATGTGTTGTTTCCGTGTATTGAACAGCAACTATCTGAAGCTTTCTACCTTGCAGCAGCACTCACTTCTCAGCTCTTCCTTCTTTACTTTATTGATTGGTAAGTGTGTGTATATATATATATGATTTTATATATATATATATATGAACGTCCATATTGAAAATTTATACTATTTCTTTCTTGTCGATGGTTGCAACTTGTTCGTTGTTCGTGTTTGTGCTGCATTTGAGTCAAGTTTTTCGTGCCTCTTCATGCTTCATCGTTCATTTATCTAACCACTAAAGGTGAATAAATTTCACGACTTATATTATTATATGATGATAATCAAGTTTGGTTGATAATATTGATGATTGGTTGATGTTAATATTGGACGTTAAATTATTAACACATGAAGTGATAAATAATATACACTTGAATTAGACGTATGGTAGTTAGCACTTTGAAATTGACATATGTACTTGAATCGGATTAAATTAAAAATCTGCATAGTATAACCTTTGAAATTTCTAATTAGTTGACATGTAGAAATATAGATAGCGACGCTTGAAACAATGTAGACAAATTTCATATCATGTAAATTTGATGAAGTATGGACTTTAGTAGGTAGATTACGAGTGTAAAATTGTTGAAATAATAGCGTAAGAATCTTTAATCTACATGAAATGATAGTGTAGATTCTAGAAATAATTGTATTAATTTACATGAAATTATAATGTAAATTTAACACGATTATTTCGGGATTATATAAATTAATTATTGTGTTGTTATTGATTGTTGTTATTGCTTGTTTATTTACTTTGACACCATCCAAGTTATCGCAATGCAAGTTCTCTTTACTATGCTTGTGATTTTGAATTGAAATGGAATCGGGTTGAAATGATAAATATCCAAATAAAACACTTGACCTAGGATAGAGAATTAAATAAAAACCCGATTGACTCAAATAATTCGATTTAAATAAAAATAAAATAAATATTTGATTTAAAGAAATAATGAAGGGTTTTAATTAAATTTGAAATTTTTAATTCTAGTGAAATCTAGAATGTTAAATATTTGATAAATTGAAACAAATATTAATAAACGTTTGATGGAAGTATGTCATTTTAAATTAAATAAATTGTTAAATTAAGTTTTGTAAATTTAGTTAATAATTAAACAATTTGAAACTTGTTCACCGAAGAAATTAACTTTTGACTATTTAATCAGATGAGTAAATAAGTGAATTTGATTTTCTTTAATAAGAAATAAAAATGTGATTTATTTAAATGAATTGAATATAACTTGTAATTTAAAGAATTTAATTTGGCGAATTCAATTAAATTAAATTGGTAAGTTTGGATATAATTTAGGTCAACTTAAGTGAATGATTCAATAAACTAGAAATTAAATCGAATTTGTTTGAGTGTCAAATTAACTTAATTTAAATGATTATTGAATGGAATTCATATATGAATTTAAATCAATATTTGAATTGTTTTAAATTTAATTGAAGTTGAATTGTGAAATCAAGTAGAAATTTGAAATTGGAAATTTGAAATTTTGAAACTTAAATTATGGAAATTGATATAGAAAGTCAAATGGAATGTTAGCTATCGAATTTTAAGAGAAGTTGGTTTAATTTTTTTGAAATTTATTAAATGACCAATCGGTGTAATAATTACGAAGTTATTAAAGAGTCTGAGATCAGTTAGGACATACTCTCTGTCTAAACCAAATACCACTTTAATAACTATTATACGCGGAGTGTGATCCAGAATGAAGTGGTTGGAATGATGTACTTTGATGATTGAAGAAAGATAATGATAATGGATGACCTTGACACTTGTGTCAATTTGGAAATGACTTAAACAGGAGCCATGCCAGACCAACGAGGCTAGCTACCTCTAGCGAACACACTTCTTCGTAAACTACTCATTACTTGTTTTTGATTGGTGTGCACCCTTGAATTTGGAGCGTTGTAAAGCGGTGTTGCGATCGTTGTGGCGATGCGTTCTCACTAGTCCATATCAGGCAAACAGTAGTTTCACTACCTCGGGTATTGCCTCATGTGCCTTTTCATACTTGTATCCCTATACGTGACCACTACGATTTGTTTTGTATTATACCTATGTAGTACTCCTTGATAGTCCACTAGTTTATGGTGTAGTTTACAGTGTTGTATAGATTATGATGCTATATAAATGTGTTAAGGGGAATAATGGTAACGCCTTAACACTATTTTGATACTTTATTTTACTGTTAGGCATTATCTACTTAGCGTACACTACTATATATAGATAGTTTAATGAATCCTGAAAGATGTTTTTCCATTCATCTTTGAGTTATTATTATTTCAAAATTTGAACCATATCATCTTGTATGAGAATATATGTCCTGACTCGAGTGTTTGTTTGTGCTTATGCTCGGGCCAGTCTGAGGATTTCTGTTGCCGTGCTGCTTGGAAGCTGAAGACTTTGAAGACCATTATTTATCTTTATCAGTATTGCTCTATTCTATTATGATACTTGTATAGGACATCTATGTATTTCTATTGCATCATTTGCTTGAGACATTGTTGTATTTACTTAGTAGCTTCATGAACTACTATTATGACATTGTTGTAATTCCACTGTGTTATTATATTATATTATATCTGTCTGTGATTCTGTAATGATTCTCAGTTATATACATATACTCCATTAATGATTTGTGTTTTTTACTATTTAAGTTGACATGTGTTGATTATTGTCAATTTAAATGGTCCAAATATACGGGTTGTTACAATTGAGATATTCACCCCATCATGCCACACTCTTTTAATATTCAAGGAACCTTCTTCTACACTAAAAGATCGGAATCTTATGTAAAATCATCAACAACCAGAGAAAACGCACAATCTCTATAATCAATCAAATCAAAAGGTATCCTGATGAAGGTAATAGGCTTTCCCAAATTCTGGAATAGCCGATAAAATAATGTGATTCGGATCATTTAAAAGATGTAGTAGTTAGTTCTTAGCTTGATTTACTGCAAATTTGTTAGCATATACGTTAATATCTTTGTACTTTTTATGTTGTCCTTTATAAAATTACATTATGAAGGGAAGCATTTAATTGATCTTCATCTTTAAGTAAATCCATGGAAATTATTTTAAAGGCTGCCGAACATCTATACTATATTAATTAATATCACTTTATGGGGAACAATGTCTTCCTAAAAAGGTGAACAAAGTAAATTTGATGTCCCATGACTTATTAATTCTTGGTAAATCCTAAAATTAACTTTGTATGAAGTACATTAAGTTTAAATCGCCAAAGCATAAATTTTATTGATAGAATAGCATGCTTGGGAGACCGTGACATGCAGGGCTATTTCAAATCTATCACTTCACGGCATGTGGGGATGTTGTTGAATGTATTATATATTTTTCCATGATTTTAGGATACGGTCTATGCAACGTAAGAAGGAAAAGTTGGTACTCCCTTTATAAAGGCATGCCAGAGTTGGCAAATATGGAAGATTATTTTGTGCCCAATTAGAAAGTTGATTTTACCTACTATATATTTTGGAGACAAAAATTAGTTGTTAAATGAAATGAAGATAGAAAATAATCACATATAGGTATTAAATTGAATCTTTTTTACTATGAGTGTTATCTAATTGATATAGTACTTTATCTCTCTTGCTGAATTAAATAATATAGTTTAATGTAATGGAATTGGTGTTATATTGAAATGGAATATAGCAACGCTATTAGTCGCATGTATAACCTCTTTACTACATTTTATTACACTTACAAAATAATAGAATATGTAGTTAATGGGATGGTCTCCATTAGTTTTTATGTCAGTGTAGTTAATAAGATGGTCTTTATTAGTTTTGAAACTTTTGTAAGAAGGTAAACTGCCTATATTAACTTAGAATTTCACTTTGTATACATAATATCATCACAGGTTTTCAACTTATATGAATTAATCTACATTATAATGAGAATCTTCTAAATGAAGTTTTAATATTAAAAAATGAAGCTCTTGAAATTACTAAAGTGCGTAGTTTCAATAATAAATGGTATTTTCTTTATATGCCCTATCATTGTTCACGATAACCCTAGTAATTAATTACCGCTTAATTATTTCTCCCACTGATTCGCAAACCTCTTACTACTAATCTACAAACCTCTTACTAAAGTAAAAAAGTACTATTTTTCATCTTTTAGTTAATCATCTATTTCATCAAATGTTCAGATTTGAGTTTGCAATTTGTTTTATAGGAGACCATGGATTATGGACAAGCTTTAGAAGCACTATAATCCATGACAAAACCTAAACTTATAATCACTTCTTTGGCATATAAGGTAAGAATAAATTATATAACTCCTAAATTCTTTTTTTTTTGTAAATGATATATTTTTATTCATAATATGGATTTAAAACCTAGCTGAAGACAGATCTCATTGCATGGGTCAAAATAAGCATGTAATTATTTGACATTTCTCTTAGTCTAATAGTGTTATAGTAACAGTTTCTATATTTGGTTAAGTCGATGTATATTTTTTCAATTCAAACATGCACATTATCCTAATTAATTTTGTTTAATTTCTTTGTATTTCACACGTTGTACATAATATAACTCTAGACCCAACAACAACATTCTGATTTTACATATACTTTAAACTTTAATACATGTGTTTTTGACTTTGGCAAGTTATGATCAAGAAACTGGAATACACCGGTATGTTACTTTCAATTCGTAACTTACTAATGTGTTTTGATTTTATTTTTTTGGGTCATTAGAACTATAAAAAATGGCTTCCATCTCAAAAATAATGCTAGATGATGCTTTCATTTAAAAAGTTGTTAAGAGAAGAGAAGACCCTGAATTTGCTTCATATTTGTTGATTGTACTTATAGCTAATGTCAATAAGGCTATAGGTTGCGTACTTAAATGGTTGTTTTGTGTTATAATATTCTTAATATATGTACACACGTTTATTCTTTTTATTTGTAGAATGCTTATACAATTTATATATTTACTTATTGACTTATATAAGATGTTGCTGATGATATATATAGTTTTCAAATTGTAATGTTATCAAAGGGAAGGATTAGTGTCTATTTGTACTTGAAGCTTTTGAATTGCTAAAATAAACTATCAAATATTCTACTAAACCAAGGATGATAAATACTTGAACATGATGCCACTTTGGTTATTCTCTAAATGCTAGGAATACCATCTTTTCAAAATGAAGTCTATCAGGTTTTAGCGTGCATGATAAATATTTGTATACAATAGGAATATCTTCAAATGAAGCTTTTGAAATATCCAAAATAACCTTCTTCATTTTGAATAAGAAAACTCACGTGTAAATGATATTTTCGACATTCTTTTGCTCCTTACCCATGTCTCAATTTCATATGTTACTCTCTCTCCAACTCACTTATAATATCATTTTCTTTTTTTTTCCTGCTCAAGCACCAACCTCATATAACCTTACATTTTGCATTTTAGCGGGTATGTTCAAAACCCAAATTTGTTATCTATCCTTTTAAATTATTAGCTCATTTATTTTGTAGATTTAATCAGATCGAAACCGAATCAATCCATCCACAGGAAATCCTAAAATCAAAGCAATATAAGCATTCTGGGATCTCATTTTAGACAATCAGAATCTATGTCAGTCATTTTAGAGTTCATATACAAAATGCAGAGTCGATCTTGGACTTTGTTTCATAGGAGAGAAATTTGGGGCAATAATTTAGGGGCATACATTTCATTATGTTGGTTTGGAAGTGGCAAGAGTGAGAAGGCGTGCATCGGTTGGTTCGAGTTATATGAAACTTTTTGATCGGTATTATCAGAATATGGTTGTTCGATTTCACTCATGTATATTGATTTATTAAAATGATGAGAATATGGTGGTCATGTTCGTCCTACATAGACAACTGTATAGAAATATCTCATAAAATAATCTTTAACTTCTATACAAGAAAACACACACACAAAATTGGAACTAATGCTACATTTTTCGTAATGTAGGCACCTCTGACTCTAAGCAATTTTGATCATAAGGTTAATGTACACATGTTATTGAGTTAAGCTTATGAATTTACTACAATAATATGGATGGTGCAATTCCACAGCTGTAGGAATATTTTATTCTATTTAAGTGCTTTAGTTATAATAATACCTTGCCTCCTTAAGCTTCCTTAGCTAGCAGTCTACTATGACATATTGTACTTTAATTTGGGTTATTAAATTTATATTTTTAGCACGATGAAAACATATATTATGTTATCTTGCATTCGTTTGTGTTAGATTTTGTTTTATTTTGGATCGGTTATTGTTATAATCATTCACTTCAGCTCGTGTATATGGATACTTCAAAAGTATTCATACATACAGTGCGTAATAATAATAATAATACTAATCATTTAAGCTTAATTGGGACCATAGTGTCTTACTGTCTCATGCTACAAAATAGGTAGCCTATCCGTATAGCTTATATATATATACAATGTTGAAACCAATGATCCAATTTCTAAGCACTTAGAACATATTTTTTATTGTGTAAACAATGAAGCTAACTCCAAAAGTTGAAATATAAATGCGTTCAACATGTAGAGAGATGCTAATGAAGGTTTTATTTGTCTTTGAAAAAAAACACTTTAAATGTGGACAATTTATGTAATGGGTAGTTCACAATATGACACATGGCTATGTAGTACATGCTTTGAAAATGGATACAGATTAATATTGGTAAGATGCCGTATTTGTCTATTATGGTGAAAATGATAAAGATAAGGAACAATCTGAATATGGATCCCTTCAAAATGGTACTTTCACCAATACAATTCTAAATTTCCAGCCAAGGCTAACAGGTCCAAAAGTAAATAATAAAACAAACATTATAAAGTAAAGTTACTTGACATATTTGGTATTTACCAAACTAACCCACTTTATATTCTATCCTAATTAGGCCCGTTAATGGACCGGGTTCGGCTCGGGTATCATAAAACCTAAACCCGAGTCCGATTACAATAATCAAAACCCGAGCCTGGTCAAACCCGTTGGGTACTTTAAACCAATACGCGAGCCCGTCCCGTCGGACATTTTAAGCCCGTTAGGTAATACCCATGCACCTAAATCTAAATATTTATATTAAAACCAAATTTTAAAATTGCAACTTTGGTAAAATTTGTATACAAACAATGTTAATATATAAATTGGGCAGTGATGCAATCAAGTTCACAACAAAAGTATGCGAAAACATCTACATGAAAACAAATAAAATAATAAACAAATAGCATACACACTCATGTTTTGATAGGATGGAAAACTAATAGTCAGGTCAGGCCCTAACGGGCCAGATTTTGATAAAACCATATCCACCCTAATAGTAACCAGGTCGGACTTGGATAGTAAAAGGCAAAATCCATACCCACATAATAGGGCGGGCTCGGACTGGGCTCAGGCCGAAACTCGTACCATTGACAGACCTAATCCTAATAATGACAATTGAAAGCGCATTTGGTATATATTTCACCGAGTTTTCATTTCATATGTGTTGTCATTTATGCCTTCATGTTAGTTTACTAAACGATCGCGTTTAGAATGAATGTATTAACATATACTCAAATAATAAATTTACACAATAAAGTATTTACCTTCAGTATTTACACAATAACCAAATATATACATAAAAAGATTACGTTTATTAAGTTTTGTGCATGTTTGAACATACTATTTTGCAGTAAACATAATTTAACTCACGTTTTCCTTTGCATACATCCAACGGACATGCCATACATACTAGTATTTATATGCCAACTAATAATTTTGAGTTTCTTCAGTTCTTGGTTAACACATCAAAATATAAAATAGTTTATATTTTACGTGTTCTTATAATTATCCAATGGAAAAAAGGAACTAGATCACATATTTCTCAGCACTAAAAATAAGTTAATGCATATTTTTCTTTTCACACATCCATTGGACGTGCCATACATACTAGTTTTAATTATAATAGTAATTCTAATTTTAACAAGGTGCAACAATTTGTTTCTTGTCATACACGATGACTTGAGCATCAACTAATTAAGCGCTATAAATACCAGTATGTATGGCACGTCCATTGGACGTATGCAAAGGAAAACACGAGTTAAATTATTTTTAGTGCAAAATAGTGTGTTCAAACATGCACAAAACTTAATAAATGTACCTTTTTATGTATATATTTGGTTATTTATGTAAATACTGAAGGTAAATAAATATATTGTGTAAATTTTATTATTTGGAGTATATGTTAATGCAGTTATTCTAAACGCGATCGTTTATCAAACTAACATGAAGGCATAAATGACAACACATATGAAATGAAAACTCGATGAAGTATATACCAAATGTACTCTCAATTATTATTAGGATCAGGCCTGTTAACGGTACGGGTTTCGACCCGAGCTTGGTTTGAACACATCCTATTAACGTGGGTATAGGTTTTGCCTTTTACTACCCAAGTCCAATCTAGTTACTATTAGAGTCAGATATGGTTTTATCAAAATTCGGCCCGATTAAGGCCTGACCTGACTATTAGTTTTCCGTCCTATCAAAACATGAGTGTGTATGCTATTTATTTACCATTTTAATTATTTACATATAGATATAGATGTTTTGCATACTTTTATTGTGAACTTGATTGCATCATTGTCCAATTTATATATTAACATTGTTTGTATACAAATTTTACCAAAGTTGCAATTTTAAAATATGGTTTTAACATAAATATTATAAGTAAGGTATACGGGTATTACCCAATATGCTTAAAATGCCCGATGGGATGGGCTCGGGTATTGGTTTGAAATACCCTATGAGTTGGACCGGGTTTGGGTTTTGATCATTGTAATCGGACCCGGGTCTGGGTTTTATGATACCCGAACCGAACCCGGTCCATTAACGGGCCTAATTAGGATAGAATACAAATGTGGGTTAGTTTAGTAAATACCAAATATGTCAACTAACTTTACCTTATATTGTTTGTTTTATTATTTACTTTTGGACTCGTATAGCCTTGGCTGGAAATTTAGAATTGTATTGGTGAAAATACCACTTTTGAAGAGATACATATTCAGATTGTTCCTTTATCTTTATCATTTTCACTACAATAGAAAAATATGTCATCTTACTAATACTAATCTGTATCCATCTTCAAAGCATGTACTACATATCCACGTGCCATATTATGAACTACCCAATACATAAACTGCCCACATTCAAGGTGTTTTTTTAAAGACAAATAAAACCTTCATTAGCATCTCTCTATATGTTGAACGCATTTATATTTCAACTTTTGGAGTTAGATTCATTGTTTACATAGCAAAAAATATGTTCTAAGTGCTTAGAAATTGGATTATTGGTTTTAGCACTGTATATATATAAGCTATACGGATAGGCTATCTATTTTGTAGCATGAGACAGTAAGACACTATGGTCTCAATGAAGCTTAAATAATTAGTATTATTATTATTATTATTATTATTACATACTGTATGTATGGATACTTTTGAAATATCCATATACACGTGCTTAAGTGAATGATCGTAACAGCAAGCGATCCAAAATAAAACAAATTTTAACACAAGCCAATGCAAGATAACATAATATATGTTTTCGTCATGTTAAAAATATAAATATAATAACTCAAATTAAAGTATGATATGTCAGAGTAGACTGCTGGCTAAGGAAGCTTAAGGAGCCAAGGTATAAATTATTATAACTAAAGCACTTGAATAGAATAAAATATTCCTACAGTTGTGGGATTGCACCATCCATATTATCGTAGTGAATTCATAAGCTTAACTCAATAACATGTGTACATTAACCTTAAGTTGCTTTGAGTTAGAGGCGCCTACAGGTATAATGAAATGTAGCATTAATTCCAATTTTGAGTGTGTTTGCTTGTATAGAATTTAAAGATTATTTTATGGGATATTTCTATACAATTGCCCATGTAGAACGAACGTGACCACCATATTCTCGTCATTTTAATAAATCAATATACATGAATGAAACCGAACAACCATATTTTGATAATACCGATCAAAAATATAACTCGAACTAACCGATGCACGCCTTCTCACTCTTGACCACTTCCAAACCAACACAATGAAATGTCTGCCCCTAAATTATTGCCTCAAATTCCTCTCCTACGATACAAAGTCCAAGATTGACTCTGCCTTTTTTGTATATGAACTCTAAAATGACCGATGTAGATTTCGATTTTCTAAAATGAGATCGCAACAAGCTTATATTGCTTTGGTTTTAGGATTTCCCATGGATAGATTGATTCGATTTCGATCTGATTAAATCTATAAAATAAATGAGCTAATAATTTAAAAAGCTAGATAACAAATTTGGGTTTTGAACATACCTGCCAAAATGCATAACGTAAGATTATATGAGGTTGGTGCTTGAGCGGGGAAAAATAAGAAAATGATGTTCTAAGTGAGTTGGGGAGAGAGTAACATGTGCAATTGAGACAGGGATAAGGAGCAAAAAAAAAAAGAAAATGTCATGTGAGTTTTCTTATTCAAAATGAAGAATGTTATTTTGGACATTTCAAAAGCTTCATTTGAAGACGTTTCTATTATATACAGATAATTTTTATGTCCTTCAATCAAAGCGAATAAACTCGTGGAGAAATATTTGAGGTTTTTCTTGTCCAAAGATCAATTATTGCCATAGAGTTAACACTCTATTTTTCTCAATTAGTTGGTACTGGGTTAGGTCATCTATTTTCCGTTGAGTTTTGTTTACTATTGATTGTTAGACTATTGACTTTTATCATTTTTTTTTAATTATTCTTTTCTGATTAGGGGGTAATACTGGGGGCATAAGTTACTATTCCTACTCCTAGGCACCATCTCCTTTTCCAATAGTCCCACGTCAAATCTCCAATCTACACTTCTCACCTCTCATTTTGCCTTTTTCCTTAATTTTGTTCTCTCTATGATAATTATTATAATAGTAAAAAATCAAGCGAATAATCAATCATCACTCATTATAAAAGGCAAAAGAATGAATTTTTCCCTGACTGGCCGTGTTCTCTCTGTTCTGTTCGGAAATTCACCTCTTTAGCGCTATTTCTATTTGGGTAAGTCCCGACTTTTATTTGTTTATTCTGCTTCTTCTGTTAGCGCTTCTTCACATGTTCACTTGATGCTATCTGACTGCTAACTTAATTAGTCGCCGCAATATTGAATAGTTGTGTTTGGGATCCGTGGAAGGCTTGGTTCATGTTGATTTTATTGCTTAAACTGAGATTTTATTTGTTGGGTACAACTTGAATTTTGCATTTAAAAATTAGCAGTGAAAATGCAAAATTAGCGGGTGAATTTATCTAGTTTCCTATATTGCTTTGAGTTTTGCATAGAATTGTTATCTATCGCCGTAATATCGTTTACTGAAATATTGCCACGCCTACAGTTTGCTCTTTTTTTTTTTTTTTTTTTTTTTTTTTTTTTTTTTGTAATATTGAAGAATTTACAGAACATTTAATTTCCAAGTTTGGATAGCTGTAGGCGTGCCAATATTTCAGTATGTATATAGAGGGACAACGTACATGGACTATCTATTTATCAAAATTTTATACCTGCGAAAATAAATTTCAAACCAGTAATTTGATATACATTAGTCGATTTGATAACATGCATTAACTATTTACTTTTAAAAATACTTATTGCGCAATTAAATTAAACGGGCTTTGCACACCGGGTCCCATTGCTGAAATTGTTGGAAGAAAAGTCTCAATTCTCGGTAGCGAATACGTAAATTATGTCCCTACTTTTTAAATAAAAAAAAGGCAAAATAGCTTACAGTTTCTTGATAGAAAATTCAAGTTACCCCGCGCTTTCCAAAAATGAAGGTAGCGTTTGGTTTAAAATAAGTTTTGTGTTTTGAGTTTTGAACATTAATTACAAGATATGAGAGGAGGGGATGACGAAACTGATGAAAGGAAGATGGAGAAGACCACGAAGGATGGAAAAATGATGAAAGGACGGATTGCTTCTCGTGCTTCTATTTTTCAAAACATAAAAAATAAAGAAAAGTTGTTTTCTATTTTGTACATTAGCTTTGTTTTTCAAGTTGGTCATTTTCCACGATATACGTACGTCGTGTGCATTTTTGTGTGCACAATAAATCCAAAACTAAAAAAGGTTAACCAAACACTACCTAAATTCCTTTATTCATAAATAATAATAATAATAATTTTATTTAAGTATAATTTTAGTAAATAATTACAGTTTTTCACCATTATAGATATTTATAGAATTTTATATTTTTTTCCCAAAACTGCAAGTTCCATTGCATTTTTTGTCAGGATGCACTTTTTTGTCAGAAAAGTGCAAGTTACCTTGCGTTTTCTATTTTTCAAAAATAGGGACCTAATTTCCATATTTGTTTCTGTAAGGAGTTTTTTTTTATAACAACATCAGAAATATGGATCTGTAGCTATTATCTTGTAAATTATTAATTTCTCTGCATGTGCATTGAATGAAAGTTTCAACCAAAAGATATGGATGATTCACTTGTAAGTTTGCATGGCAAAAGGTGGTTGTCCAACTTTGACAGATGATGAAGTAGATTAAATCTGAAAAAAATGTCAGTAAACGATATCCACGCATCAATTTCCAGAAATGGAAGTGGAAAAAAGTGAAGAATGGAAAACACGTAACAGATTATCTATGTAGTTGCATGCATTATGCTTACACGATTGTATTGAATAAATGATAAATGAATGATTACCATGTTGTGGATGTGAACACATGGGACTTCAAAGTTTGGTGATATAGGATTTATACTCTACTTAAGTCCTAAGAACATCTAACACACGTAAAAGTGATATATGCTCCTTATTTCTAGGGCAACCTGTCTCCTTTTCCTATTATCCCATATCACATCTCCAATGTACACTTCTCACCTCTCGTTTTGCTAATTTTCTTAATTTTGTTCTCTCACTTGATATGTATTATCAAAAAATAAAAATAAAGAAATCAAGGTTTGTAGAATAACCACTCATTATAGAAGGCACAAGAATGAGATGCCTCTCTTACTTGCTGAGTTTTCTTTTCTCTATTATGGAATTAACTCTTTTGTGCTGTTTATTATTTGGGAAGTCCTGATTTTTATTTGTTTGTTCTATAGTGGTTAGAGGTTTTCTCCGCTTACATGTTCACTTGATATCCGACTGCTAACCTAATTGGTCACTATAGTATTGAATGGTTGTATTTGGGTTTTGTATAATTTTGTTATCTTTAAGTGACCCGCTCTACTGCTCCTTCTCTAGTATCACATTTTTTGCAGAACAGCTAATTTCCAAGACTGCATAGTTTGATGTTTGTCAATATTTTAGAGAGTGAGTGAATGTGTGTGTGTAGATTGGTAATATGCATGAATAATTTACTTATCTAAATATGTACTTGGGCAAATCTACTTCATATCAGTAATTTGATTGATGAGCATCAGTGATTGCATACATTATCTGATTTGACAACATGAATTAGCTACTTTCTTTTAAATTTTTGCATCAGGGCAATTAGATTATAATTATCTCGCTTGTGCATTGAATGAAAGCTTCAACCAACAAAATATGGGTGATGGAGAACTTAACATATCTAGCCAACATCTCATGTCAAGCTCTGACATGTCAAACAGCTTTGACGAGTTCTTGAAGAACACCCACTCATGCACCCACACGCACACCTGCAACCTCCCTGGCCCCTCCACACCAACCCACTCCCACACATGTTACCACACCCACACCAAAGTATTCCCTGCCTCCGAAGGCAAAAACGAAGAGGACAAGAAAACTAAAAAGCCATTAGGCAACAGAGAGGCAGTGAGGAAATATAGAGAGAAGAAAAAGGCTCATGCAGCTTATTTAGAGCAAGAGGTAAAGAAACTAAGAGATATTAACCACCAACTTGTGAAGAAATTACAACGGAAAGCAGCGCTGGAAGCTGAGCTTGTTAGTTTAAGGAGGCTTTTGAGTGATTTTAAAGGGAAGATTGATGGTGAACTGGGAGATTTTCCATTTCAAACATCTTGCAATGGTGAAGGATTGCATTGTAATGTGACTGCACAATGTGGTGGTGGAAATAATGGAATTTTTGGGTTGGATGTGGGTTGCATGCCTGCAGTTGATGACTGCCAGATAAATGCTAACTGCGATGAAGTAGCAAGATGATGAGTTGAGCTCTTCTAAGCTTTGTAAGTAAAAAATAATCCTAATTTGTAGAATCAGTGTTATTATGTAGAAATGTTGGTTATTTAGATAAGTAATGCTTTATTATGCATGCCATATGAAGGGTAGGTTAGTTTGTACTCAGGAATGACCTCCCCTATTTTGAATGGGTATGATTATATGACAGGTTTCATTAAAGATTTGAATGTGTAGGACACATGTTCTACAGTTTTTCTAAGAAAATTAGCTACAGATATCCGTTTCTTGCTCTAAAAGTTATTTAGATATAGTACCTATTGGGTATAGTTTTAAACAACAAAAGTGTGTGAACAGTTCTATCTAAAATTGCTGGGCAATCTTCATGACATTTCTTTTACCTTAGAAGCGATAAACTTAGTGGCTAGCTTTTTTAAGTTAGAATCATGGTTCAGTTTAGTATTTCCCAATGTAAATTTGATGGATCGATTTTAAATATATTCAAATGCATTTCATAGTAGATTAGATCACATTTACCTACCTTACTTGAGAAACAATTTTAGATTTGTGGTAACATGATTACAATTTTAACAGGGAACGAGTAAAAATACTATAAAATAAGATCATTTTGTGTATATTAATTTCATACATTCTTGTTTTCTAAAGATCTTGTATTTAAAAGTTAAAGTTTAATAATTTATTCAGTACACTATGTTTCAATGGCATTTCGGACTGTTTAGTATTAGCTTTTGAATGTAAAACCACTTAACACCAAATGTTTTATTAACTATTAATATCTTTGTATAGTTTTAGTATACGTATATTTTGACACTAAAATATGTTTTTAATCCTGTTTCATACTTCAGGCATTTTTAAATAAAAGGGTCTGCTGATCCTAGCTCACACACGCACATATGCATATATGTATGCATGTACGCATGTACATACGTATATTAGGGTCTGCCAACTTTTATTTATTATCTCAAAAATCATCATTTTTGTTTTGTACTAAAAATTTCTAAAATGAAACTAATTGTGTATATATAATCTTATTGTTGTCAATGTCATATCATGAAATTTAATATCTTTCTAAACACCTGACCTGTTCGAAACTAGGTTTCAAATGGGTGTCTAAAATAAAGTATTTCTGATGGTTGGTGTTGAGTTATAATTTTGAATATGGTAAAAATTTCTAATTGTCTTCTAAACTTTGTATGGATGATCTTGATGTTAATAATATCATATTTATAATTTTTTTGACTAATTTTAAAAATTATGGACTTGTCAACTAAAAAGGATTTGGGGGTCCTTTTAAGGGAAGGATGTAGAACCCTCCTCTATACACATATAGGCTAGGTTCAATAACACATTCAAAATTAATATTTCTTTGGATTTGCATGATCCATGTCCTCTCTTATTTTTTTCTTAAAAAACATCCCCTTTTGTTCATCCCAAAAAATTTCTCTTTCATCTTTTGTGCCAAGTAGTTTTAAAATGGTACAAAATTTTGTAGACAAGATCTCATTACAAGCAGGTTCATATTAAGTCATATTTTTGATGATTCATATTGAGTTATTATTTCGAATAAATTAAATTTTCGGATTGTTTTTAAATTCTGTACAGATGATCTTGATAATAATAGGATTATATCTACAAAATTTTCACTTATTTTTAAATTTTAAACGTACGAGGGACACACACACACAAAATTTTTGTAAGCCGTCATTCTAGCTCAAGAAACACTTCCATTAAAATTTGTCACATAGCCACACAAAATGGCAAGTACAAGTTCATTACAGTAATAAGAACGTACCTTATCTTTTACTATAACTCATCTTTTGTCATATTATTCTTGCATAAGAGATGCATGATAAGATTATATAAAATCATTCATGCTGTTCTATTTTCTCCTCTGTTTTTCCTTTTTTCCCCTTCTTCTCCTTATCTTTCTTTTTATCCTTCTTTTTTTTACCTTTACCATCATCACCATCTTGATCATCAATGCTGTCCACAATCTCAATATGAACACCAGGATCCTCAGCTTCCAAAACACCATCTATCAAGATCGAATTATTAATAGCTTGATAGTTGCTGTTAGTATATGTGTTCATGTCATCTTCACCAAAGTTTGTCATATCATCATCATCATTGTTAACCAGAGCATCTTCATTGAACTCTGCCTTCATCACTGCCCCTTTGTTAGACCCAGCAAGCGTTATGATCCCACCACCTTGATCTGAACCGCTTGCTTGCTTGCTGAGGTTTGTGACATGGCGAGTCAAGCTCGAGATCAGGTTTCGAATTTCATAATCCATTTTGTTGTTATTGTTGTTGTTGTTGTTGTTGTTGTGATTTGATGCACTGTTTGGTTTTTGATTCATTGTAGGAGAGATGTGGTTGTGGTTTATGCATTTTGTACTGTTGAGATGTGAAGAGGTTTTATAGCGTTGAGGGAATATTGTTTAACTTGGAAAGTCAGTTTTCTGTAGGAGGGAAGGAATTTCTTTGTTCAGAAGTTTCTTACTGTCCCTCTTTCTGGTTTGTATCAGATTTTCTATTCAGGAAACATGATTGAATCCAGGAGAGTGCTGAATACATGCTCAACTTCTGAATGTGTATTATTAATACACGGTCAATTTTAAGCGTGTATTTATTTCACAACTGACTGCTGAGTGCCTTTATATTATAACATCTTATATTCTATGTTTCAGAATTATAAGTGGTTTTTTCTTTCAAATACAGGCTAATATACAAGTGATGCTAAAAAAACATGATATAATGATTATAGTTGTATGATAATGAAGTTAATATACAAATATGCTAAAACAATGGTGATATAAAAATTATAACTACCTATATCTCACAAATTATGTGTCTGGAAAGTTCAATGGCAAGCCTCCTTTTTAGGACCCCTGTTATATTTTGAGTTGCACGATTTTAACTGCTATGAAATTTTGTAGATGCTTAATCTACATTATGAATTTCATATCTACAATTATCATGCTGTTTTGAAATGTCTAACCTCGTCAAAATATTAAATCAATATTAACCGTTAAAACATTTATTTTGTTTGTTGTTTTAAAACATCAAGTTTACCATATTATGTATATTTAAATGCATTATGATGTGGCGTATGATATGACCATATCTACACAATTTATAACATTTAAATTGTGTAACTCAAACAATGATAGATGTGCTAAAGGGATGCTTCAAAAGAGGGGTGTTGTTGAACATACATACATTCATTTGTATCATGTTTTCAAAGGCCGTTATGGTAACGATTATCATCGTCATATATCTCTCAAATTTAGAAATATGTTTTAAGTAAAAATTAAAGACTAGGAATTATGGTAGGTTGCTTCATTCAGAATTAAAAAGTTAATTTATTTTTGTATTGGATCATTATGTGTGTGTTGAACTAAAGCCAAGAAACAGGAAAATTGGTTTTTTACTTTGCATAGAAGTTTGAATATAAAATTATTCTTTCACCTTTCATATCATTCAAATCTCTTATATAAATACTGTTCCTTTCATCCTTTATTGATCAAATCTTAACAAAAGAAAATGGTCAGCTTCTGTTAAAAATAAATTTATGTTTGCAAACTTTTTTAAGTTTATTTGTTTAATTGGATTTCAAGTAACATTCAGTAAGAAAATTGTAAATTTCCGCTCTTTTAAACTTTTTGTCCTAGGCAATGAGTTGGTGCTCTTAATTTTCAAAATTTGTTGGACAATCAAGTCCTCTTCTAATTTTTTTTGGGTGGTGTACGGAAAACTACGTTTCTGGAGAATCATTTGATTGGATTTTTCAACAAGAAATACACAGCCCAAACATTTTAATAGGAGATTTGACCGTTTTACTTTGAAAATTAAGAGCAGCAACCAAAGTATCACCATCGCATAGGCCAAAAAGTTTAAAACTTTGAAAATCCACAGTTTTCTTATTAGAATTTGATATTTTAATTAATATCTAATAAGAAAATTGATGTATTCGAACTTAATATATTTCTTATTATAAAAAATAAGAAACTAATTAATGGCAAGAAATTTGAATAAAAAATTGGTATTTACATATTATTTATTCTTTCCATTACAAAAAAATTGTCAGCTTAACCTCAACTTTTTGTGTCCATTATCAATTTTCTGTGTGACTATATATTCAAACTTCAATCAAAGGTGGAATTCAGTGCATGAGGCTCCCCCATGATAGCGAACTCTGGGAAAGTCGATAATGTACGCAGTCTTTTTCTCGCATTGCAAAGAGGATGTTTTCGGACTCAAACCCGGACGTCCAGTTTACCATGCGGTTGACCTAATCGTTGCGCTAAAGCTCCACCTCTCAAACTTGAATCATAGAATTAACCAAATTTTCTATTTCTTGTCATTAATTATAATATTATACACAAAAGAATATGTACAAAAATCAATTAACTTCTTAATATTGAATGATGCAACTTAATCATAATTCCTACTCTTTTGTTTTGACTTAAAACATATTCCTAAATATAGTTTTTTTTGTTTAGGTGCTCTAATTTGATCGCTTATATTTGAGAGCGATCCGGTTTGAGCACTTAAATAGAGCGATCAGATGTAGATCTTAAATAGCGAAAGAAGTATCACATAAAATTCTCAACACAAATTAGGGAAATGCTTCAGCTAAATTTAACTACAAATAGACAATCATTTGATGAACAAAGGACTTTTCGGACGGTGTTCTCTTCTCTCCATAAGCATGAAGTACCCATTAAAATATAGAAGAGCTACAAAAATATTTTCTATCTCCTCCAACATAGAAATATCTTCTTTATGAAACACTAGTACCAAAATAAGAAGTAGACAAAGAAGTTGATATGTAAAGAATAATGAGGAGAAATCCATTAATATTCGAACAACTAAATTCATTGTCTCCTTTATTTTTTTGCGTTTTCACTCCTTTTTATGCTTGATTTCCTTTCTCTCGCTATTTTTATTTTCGAAGATCTTTTTTGCATCTGTTCAATGCTTTAAATCATGAATTTCGGTCACTTTTCGTCTCAGAAATTTTAGGAATTCGATCTCGTATCGGGCGAGATCTCGGACAAGATAAATGTATATCAGGTGTTCATCTCAGAATTACATCTTAGACCTTAAAGTACATCTCGAACGATCTCAGACTAGGTCTGTCAACGGATACTTTCGGATGCGGATAGTGTCATATCAGCATCCAAAATGATTTTCGGATATCGGATATCCGCATCCACGGATATGGACGGATATCGGATAAGTATCCTATCCACTAACGACTGATAAATCAAGAAAGATAAATATAAATTTTAAGTTTAACATACATTTTTTTTTAATCCAATTGATTATAAAAGTGTTAAATATAAACAAATATGGCGATAATAAATAGCTTTGAGCAGTTAATAAGTATTAAGTGCATATAATATAAACTACTAACTTAATAAAACAATAAATAGATATATTTCATTATACTAAAATACACATAATTTATACTATAATTTTGACAAAGACCGAACGAATAATTTTTGGATGCGGATGTCTTCGTATCCGCATCCGCATCCGTTTTTTCGGATATTATCCGCTTTTCGGATACGGATGCGGACGGATTTCGAATTCTTTGGATATCCATTGACAGCCATATCTCAGATTATTCGATATTTTCAATATCGGTTTACATTCAAGTATGCAACTAAAGTTATAAATACTAATTACAAAAATGATTTGACCGATTTGATTTTTAATCTCGGACTAATTGATATTTTCAATATTGGTTTATGTTCAAACAAGCAAGCACACTCTTTTAAACAAAAATATATAAAGTTGAAATGTTGAATTTTATTACTCAATTATTTTAATAGAGAATATATAAATTAGTAAACTATTTTAACCAGGCTAACATCATTAATTATCAGTCTTTTAAACAAGAATATATATTTCAGCAAATATACAATATATTGGCTGACAAACTATGTTGAACAAGAATAGAAAATAACCTAACAGCAAGACCTTTCAATCTCTTACAAAGAATGTTTTGAACTAGCAAGAGACGTTAACATTTCGAGTTAATTGTGTTAAAGCAAATTTACATTAAAAAACATATAATTAAGCAGAAAATACCAAAGTCCAACACAAAAACTTGGACTAAGTACAAAATTTTGAATTTTATTATCAAATTGGAAGTTAACAATAGTGAATTTATTTCAAAAGGTGGTATAACAGAAAAGGAATTAAAAAATATAAGAAATATAGAAATTTGAATGGAAGAGGAACTTCGAAAGGAAATAGTACAAAATAATTATCGTTCAGAAAGTTTTTGCATAAAGAAAAGAACTTAACTTAAAAACTTACTGGATTTGAGGATGAAAATTGTATTTTAGGAAGAAAATCGACGTTTCAAATGAGAAAAAAAAACCTAAACATGTATTCGCGACTGACATGTATTCGCAACTTGAGAGTAGAAAAAAATGAATGGTTGACAATGAAATTGATAGTCCAACTTGTTTATTGAAATAAAACATGAATTTTGGGCCTAGTCAACATGACATATGTTCCAGGCCCATCTCATTAAGAACTAAAATTCAAAAATACATCATTTTGACCGAGATCTCTTTTTTATAAAGTTCATGGAAAAGAATTTACAAAGAAAAATAAATTTTCCATTTCCTTAATTTTAATTCAGGAGAAGTTTTACAAAGAAAAATCTTCCTTTTTGAAACTCTATAAAGTTTTTCCAAAAATAGTGTGTATGAAATAAGGAGCTGCCTTTAATAATGTTGAGTAAATAAGCGCTCATTTACTCTTTCCTCAACCTCCAAGGAAGATGATAATTGCTGAATTGATTTCGATGTTCCACATTCTAACACATGACCAAATTGATCAAAAGGCCCTATTGCAATTGGTACTTAACCGACCGAATAGTAAGACCACTACAGAAGCTCCTAACCAATCTACTGAACTAGTGGAGCGGAACCAGAATGAATAAATTTTGGAAAATGATGAAATTGACTAAAATAGTGGAACTCTTCTATGCGTATATACATATGTATATGGTATATATGTGTATGTGGATATATATGTAATACATATATACGTATATGTAATATATATAATATATATATATATGTATGTATGTATGTATGTATGTGCGCGTGCGCGCGCACGCACGTGTGTTTATGCACGCTCGCATAAACACATCTTATCCTCTTAGTTGTCTCAATATCTCTCCTTTTGTCTTTTTAAGCCGCAACTTTCTAAAATGTAATAAAGTTTTGTACGCACAAGCTTAATTGCTATCAAGATTGTATCCATGAATTTTTTTTTGAAACACTTAACCTATTCAAAACATTATTTTCATTCGACAGTTAAAATAAATATGTTTGATGGTTCATATTGAGCTACACCTTTGAATAAGACAGAAGTTTTGGATTGTCTTTTAAATTTTGTATGGATGATTTTGAAGTTATTAAGATTTTGTGTGCGCATACACACACAAATATACATACATACATACACATGTATACACACATACACATATATTAAGAAGTCTCATTTTAAAATTTATAGAAATGTCCAGTAAAATAAATTTGAGGAGATTTATAAGAAAAGGTTTGGAATAAGGTTCAAAGTTTCAGTTTTGTTTCCCTTTTCGTTTTGTTCATTCAATATTTTTGAAATTTTGGTTATAATTCCGTTTTGAATTTTGGTAATTTTCCTATAGAATTAAGTTAATCTATTGTACATCTTTATATTTACGAAATTTAAATATGCATTTTACATGAAAAAACTGAGTCATTGTTGGTATTTACTAATTTTTCGTGCTATTTCTGCCGAAATGGATCAAAATTTATGAAAAATGTGGTAAAGACTGGTCCTAGAGGAGGTTTTGGGTTCGAAACACCAAGATACCAAAATGTGTTCTGCTTAATTGAAGTATCACTCTTGTTATATTTTTTTTTATTGAAATATCATGTTATTTTTTAAAATTATTTTATAATTTGTTGTTATCTTGTTTGATTTATCGTCGTTTTAATTGGTTTATGTTTTATTATTTTTTAGCAAGAGTGATATTTTATTCAGGTAGAGCACCCATTTTGATATATCATGGGTTCGAACTCATGAACTCTAGAAGTTATGTCTAGAGTATCATACCACTAATCAGTTGAACTAGTGGTCCTTGACTATATGTTTGTTTTTTTCCTTTTCCGTTGTTGTTTTTGCTATTTTTTCAGCACATCAAGAGCCAATTCGAAATTAGGACCTAAATCGAAGTTTGGTCAGATTCCATACCACTTATGATCGGGCCGGTGTGAAATTAATGAAATGCGTGGAATTTTGCCAACACGAGCTAGGTCTATGTTTGCTAGTTCCATTTGAACATTTGCATTGTGAATGCATACATATTGTAAATTAGAATACTACATTAAATTAAATTAAACTAAAATAAAATAATAGCGTATATATTATGTTATTAAATACAAGTCGTAATTTACAAACACGTAAGTTTTAATGAAAATTAATTAAATCAAACTAAAATGGAGAACTCATTTATAACAATACATCTCCAATATATTAAATGTGATTAACATAATGCTTTATTTACATCAACACATATTACGATCATGTGCTTTAATTAAATCGTAGTTTTTTTTTTTGAATTTTGTCTCTAATTGTCCGTTGCCCGATGCACTTGAACCAACAATGGTCAAACTCGAGCTCAATTTTGGGTTATTTGGCAAAATTGATCCAGATGATCCTCTGATGCCGAACTCAGAGTTGCCCATCTGCTGCCTATTCTGAAGGAAATGTAATGAGACTTAAAATGCAAAGGCTATAGATGGATATTTGATGTAAGAAAGGGAATGAAAATACAGTACGAGAGAGTGTCATCAAATTCATTCATTAACTTATTGATCACTGTTTCTATTTTGATGATTAAGACACAACGAAATGAAATGAATGATGCTAGAATTAAATGTATGTATGTATGTGCATGGGTGCATGTGTGCGTGCATGGATGCATGTTAATAATATGAAGTATGAAGCGTAAGGTCATTACATGTATATATTCAAGAATTATATACTGTAGGAAAGGTGTAATTGTGGTTTTTGCTGTTGAGATGTGAATAGCTTTCATAGAGTTTGGGGAATATTGCTAGCTTGGAAGTCAATTATTTAGAGGAGGGAAGGAATAACTTGTTTCAGAAGTTGTTTAATGTTTCTCTTTTTCATTGTATCATGTTTTAACTATTTATATATTAGCATCTTATGTTCTATTTTACACAGTAAAGAGTGGGTTGTTTGTTTATATAATTTATGCAACCAACTGCTGTTGGTGGGTCAAATTATTTGTGTTTTTCTGACTTGTGTTGTTTAAGAACTTTTGACCAATATAAGAAGCCAAATATTGGCTTGTGGAAAACATTTATTTTGACTACTGTGCAAAGTGCATGTATGATGGAGTTAAAAAGTGTTGGAATGGTGCTTTTTATTAGTCTTAGTATGATCAGTAAATCAAATAGATTATGTATTGTAGACACAGGAGGGTAATAACGAGGGTAATAAGGAGGAGATAAAAAGTTTAAATTCATTTACTTCCTCATCCGAAAATCTAAAAGACCGTCAAATATCCAAAAGAAAGCGGATGCGGGTGTTCGAAAATTGTTGTTCGATCTTTATGACCAACATTTTATGTTACATGTTAATAGTAATGAATTAACTATTAATTGCTTTTTATCATATAGTTTATTTTTATATGCATTAGCACTGAAATAATTTTTGTATTGAATTGAAATTCTTATATTATTTTACTAGATTTATCAATTGTGGACAAATAAATTGAAAAGCTGACTTTTATTTGTTATTCGTAGATGTAGATGTTTAACATCAGAAAATGTTTTCAAAGGTGGATAAACCAATATAAGTATTCATTTGTATCGTTTGGCATGCTTAGAATGATTAAAGGTTGAAGGTTTAACCCACCCCTATAGGTGGTTTCACGATTGTTGTTTTTCCACCAAAACCGTCTTCTCATCAAAACATAACAAATATCCATATGTTTATTTTGTCTTAAAGAGACAGTGGGTTGTATATCATTTAGCATAGCAGCGAAATAAAAACATTTTTAAAATGGCTCAGAAAATACAACATAAAATTGTATCTCAATGGAAAAATAAATTGAAAAGGTACACTGAAATAAGAAATATGTTAACTAAGTATAAGCCTCTGAATGTACCTAGAATAAATACCGTTGTTTCTTATTTTGCATAGGATGATTCGATGAAACCGGACTTCAAAAAGATGAAGAAATAAATTCAAAGCTCATTAGCAATCAAGTGAAAAAAGGTATGTGCGGAGTAATTCTATCAATTGGTATTGATTGATGGTGCACTAAGTCCATCAATCAGTACCGATCCATGGTATCGATTGATGAGGCCGATTTAAAAATATCTTTAATATTTCTTCTTTTGTAGATATGGAAAAGATATTTCTGTGGACGATTTTTCGAAGGAGAATTCTCAATTTGAGGATCCAAACTTATTGCCAGAATTTAGGATCCAAACTTATCTCTGTACGAGAAATCTCGATTTTGAAGGAGAAACCGAGGGAGGAGGACATATTGCCAAATCTTCAGAGACTGATCCTAGGGGTCCCTCTTCATTCCAAGCAGCCAGAACATCAATCTTTCTCGATACGGGGTAAGACCTTGGTTATGATATGGACAAGCTTGGCTTCTAATCCAAAGTGTTATCCCCCATTTTAGAAGGAGGTACCTCGGCAACTATGAAGAGTCAACCAGATGCTGGTATTGCACTTTACTCCTCAATATATAGAAAGTTTTATTCTTTACGCGTAATGGTTTTGAGCTAATCTCTCTGTTTTAACAAATTTTGTAGGTCTACTGGACCCTAATCAAAATCCTAAAAGTGGTGTTGCTGCAGAGAAACAAGAGAATCCGGCTGAGGGTTCGATAGCTACTGATGTTTTGGGCCCGATACTCAAGTCATCGGTGCCCTTGATGGCGATAAGATCAAGAATCCACTCCCAGCTGACGAGTCTGATGACGTGATGATTACCGTTGTCTTCGATCGCATCGACAAGACTAGCATGAAGGAGCAGATCGAAAAGGAGGAACTTTTGAAAAGAAAAGCTAAGACTGAGTCCGTCGAGGTGGACATTGACGATCCTCATCTTGTGCCAATGCAAATTATTCCACCAGGCGGGTCGATCCCTAGTAAACTTCCTTCTACCTCCGTAAGCTCTCCTGCTAAAGGCGGTAGGGGATCTTAAAAGAGAAGTGCAAATGGCTCTACTCCTGAGAAATCCAAAAAAGAGAGGAAGTCGAAGAAATAACTGCCGTTTTGGCTCAAATGTATATTATTTGCATAGTCGTTCTTTCACTAGTTGTGGTTGTACAGGTATGAATCCCATTTTTTGGAATAACTTGTATTGAGATCTCAAAACCTGTTATGTGAATAGAAGTTTTTGTTTTCTGTTGAGCTTTCGTATGAATTGTTACTTAAGTAGTTGAAATATTACTTTCCATTCAATGTACTTGTGATTCGTTGTTTTTAAATTTTGGTAGCAATTCATCAACTCCATCTCATGGCCTCCAAGTGGGGCCTTGAGTCGTATCAAACATTAGGCTCGAGCCTTAGTGTTATGCTATTGGATTCAGCGGTTTTCGAGCAACTGTACTCTTGCCCTCGATTTTGATTTGGCGAGGCCTGATGTCAGATGGTCGAATTCCATCCTTAGCGAGTTTATACTCCTTCTGTCGGTTTCAGGTCGGAGTTTGTGGAATAGAAAACGGTCAAACTTCACTCATCTATTCATTCATGTTCGTATCCACACTCTTGGGATAAGATTTAAATGATGGGTCGTCAATTCGCACCTAGTCTATACTCTAGTCCGGACTCTGGGGACTCAGAGTTATCTTGCGAGCCGTCGATTCACGCCTGATTTACGTTTATATTCCAGTCCACATTCTGAGGACTTAGAATTATTTTGCGAGGTTGGTTTACACCCGATTTGTGTTTATACTCTAGTCGACACTTCAGGGACTTATAGTTATTTCACTAGTGGTCGGTTCACATCCGATTTATGTTTATACTCCAGTCCACACTTTGGGGACCTAGAGTTATTTCGGAGAGCACTCAGATTGTATTCTTTTTGATTGATTAGTTTGCCCTCCAGGATTTGGGGTTTGATTTAAAGAGCAATCGGTCGTATCTCGATCACTTGATTATGTTTCAGTTGCACGGTCTGGGCAAGAGTTATTCAATCATCAGATTGTCGACCACATTCATCCTTATTGTGTATCCCATCCTTTGGATTGTGAATGAGAGTTGTTAAACGAGAAAGTTGATTGAGCTCATATTGTTTGACCCCACGGGAGTTAGCATGATTGATTTCAAATTCTAGAAGCTAGTTCACACACATCGACATCAATCAATTTCGCTATGTAATTAGCATAAAATGCAATAGCAAATATAGATACAGAGAAAGCCTAAAACTTTATTTATTAAACTGAAAGGAATAACATAAACTGTCTTATCACACATTCGAAAAATCAGATGCTAAAGAAAATTCTAAAAGTAAATACGACTGAAATGTGAAGAAAATAAACTAAGTGAAATTGCTTCGCAGACGTTCACCATTCCACGCTCTTGGAAGTGTAATGCCATCAACAGTCGCTAGTTTGAAAGTTCTTTCTCCAAGCCTATGTTCAATGACATATGGTCCTTCCCAGATTGGATTCATGTGTGATAGGGTAGGCAAAACTCGTTTCAAGATGAGATCGCCAATTTCGAAAGTTCTCGGTCGAACGTTAGTGTTGTAATACTGGACGAATCGATGCCGATGTGTAGCCGCCCTCAGATCTACTTCTTCGTGCTTCTCATCTATAAAGTCCATAGATTCCAAGAATAGATCCTTATTTATTTTAGGATCGTGGTAAGTCACTCGATGAGAAGGGACTTCGAGTTCAACAGGAATAGCAGCTTTGGACTCATAGGCAAGGGCGAATGGAGTATGGCCAGTAGCAGACCTGTGAGTGGTCTTATAAGCCCAAAGTGCAGTAGGGAGTTCATCCACCCACTTGCCTCTAGCCTTCTCCAATCGCTTCTTCAGAATAGACTTTATGGTTTTATTTATAGCTTCAATCTGTCCATTTGCCTGAGGGTGAGCGATCGCTGCAAATCTCTTTTTAATACAATATCTTCGATAAAGTCTTTAAATTCATCACTATCGAATTGAGTCCCATTATAAGTTACAATAGTCCGTAGAAGATCAAAGCGATGTGATATTTTGAACAATAAAGTTGATTACTTTCTTCGTTGTGATTGTGGCTAAAGATTGTGCCTCATCCCATTTGGTGAAGTATTAACTGCAACGATAGGGTACTTCGTGCCACCTCTAGAGATCAGTAAAGAACCAATAATGTCTATACCCCACATAGCGAACGGCCATGGGCTGACCATTTGCGTGATTTCTGTTGGTGGAGCTCTTGAGACTTTGCATACAATTGGAATTTATCACATCGTCTTACATAATCAACGGCGTCCCGATTTACGGTTGGCCGATAATACCCATAACGGAGTATTTTCTTTGCCAGAGTTTGTCTCCCTGTGTGATCGCCACATTCTCCTTCATGAACTTCTTTTAGAACACGCTTTATCTCATCATAAGCGATACATCAGAGTAGAGGGACCGAAAAACCTTTCATGTACATAATTTCTTCTTGCATAATATAACATGAAGCTTTACGAAGGACTTTCTGCTTTTCATTTCTTTCATTGGGTAAGGCTCCACGCAGTAAATAGTCTTTGATTGGAGTCATCCACGATTCCCTTTCAGATTCCGCTTCTAGTGTTTGATTAATTTCCATCATGTTATACTTGGGGTATTTAATACTTCGATCGGAACCAAATCCATCTGCTGTGCACCACCAGTACTAGCAAACTTTGCCAACGAATCAACCTCTCTGTTTTGATTGCATGGAATATGTGAAACGTCATAGTATTCAAATTCTGTTAACAACTCCTGAACTCGGGTAAGATATGTGGCAAGTCATTGTCCCTCAACCTGATAGTCTCCCCTAACTTGATACATCACCAACTGCAAATCGCAAAAGATTTCAAGAGATTTAACTCCAAGTTCTCTAACAAGTTTAGTCCAGCAATCGAAGCTTCATGCTCAGCTTCGTTGTTTGTTGCTGGAAAATCAGGCCTCAAAGCATAACAAATTGTCTGGTTTTCAGGGGTTACAAGCATAATCCCAGCTCCAAAACAATGATCATTAGATGCTCCATCAATATACAATTTCCATCATATAATAGGGATTCTGCTACGTTCTAGATGATCATCTTGCACAGTAAATTCTGCTATAAAGTCTACCAATGCCTGACCTTGGATAGCTCTTCGAGGGAGACAAGTGATGTCGAATTGGTTGAGCTCAATGTTCCATATGAGTAACCTTTCAGACGTCTCAGGTAGTTGTAGGATCTGTCATAGTGGCTGGTCGGTGTAAACATTGATAGGATCTACTTGGAAGTACAGACGAAGATTCCGTGATGCAATTAGTAAGCAATACGGCAATTTCTCTATTTTCAGATAGTTTCTTTATGTTCCCGTTAATCATTTACTGACATAATACACCGACATCTGGATCCGATTCTCCTCACGTATCAAAGCCGCACTTATAGCGTATGCCGATACAGTCAAATAAATGTACAACTCTTCATGATCTAACGACTTTGACAAGATAATGGGTCCCTCCAAATGACTCATCAGAGCTTGGAATGCATCTTTAAGATCATGCGTCCATTCGAAGTTTCTTTTCCCTTTTCTAATCAAATCAAATAAAGGGATGCATTTGTAGGTAATTCTGGAGATAAATTGACTTAATGCAGCAACTTTCCCATTCAGGCTCTGCACTAGTGTAATAGTACTTGGCGGTTGGATATCATGGATAGCCTTAATCTTTTTGGGATTAGCTTATATTCCATGAGCATTGACAATAAAGACCAAGAATTTTCCTTGTGCAATGCCAAATGAATATTTCAAAGGATTGATTTTCGTCTTGTAATATCGAAGGTTATCAAGCATTTCTACCAAGTCCCTAATGTGATCACTTGATCGCCGTGACTTCAGGAGCATATCATCCACATACACTTCCATTGTTTTTCCAATCCGATCTTTAAACATCCTGTTAACTAAGCGTTGATAAGTCACTCCGACATTCTTCAATCCAAACGGCATTACTACGTAACAATACAACCTAACATCCGTAATAAAACTGGTGTGCTCCTGATCGGTGATATGCATCGAGATTTGATTATATCCTAAGTATGCATCCATAAAAGATAGCAATTCGTATCTTGGGTTGATCAACTAGCTGGTTAATCCTTGGAAGTGGAAAATTGTCTTTTGAAAATGCTTTGCTCAAATCGGAATAATCAATGCACGTTGGGACGACCCACATTTCGGAAGGTTTAAATTGACAATAATCCACACATGTCCAACTTAGACAAGCCGGAATATAGATAATCAATGGAGTTAATTAAGAAAATAAGAAAAGAAGGAGAAAACAACACGGAATCTCGCAGCGGAATGACAAAATATATTTATCAAATAAACAGTTCATGAAGCTAGTAAATTTGATTATAATTTATACAACATTTATCAGAGTTATACATATACAACAGGGATAAATAAATAATGCAGCAGACAGCATGATGTAGGAATAATAATGTACCAAATCTTCGTCTTCGCCCTCCAGAATAAATCTTCAATAAGCTGAAAAACTCAAGACTGACCCAAGCATAATGAAAAGACAAAACACTTGAGTCAGGACTAAAATATCCTTATGTAAGTCAAATCAATATCGCATATAACATGAGTGTGATAGCGTTAGTGATGTTTATAGGTTTTCACATCTCCTATCCAATGTATAACATGCGTGCAATAACTCAAGAGATGTTACGGGATTTTCCATCTCTTAAGGATTCGTCAAAATATTTATATGTAGTAGAATACGCTACACATATAATGTCTAGTAAAATAAATATTTTTCTTAGCATTAAGCCTTTACATTAATCCCCCTTAACGCGTTTTTAAGCATTGTTGTGCTGTTTGCATATAAAACACCAGTAAACCATCGATGGATAGGGTTGCACCGTGATACGACAACATTAAACCAAAATCGTATGGGTCTCGTATAGGGATAAATCTATGACAAGGCACGTTGGGCAATGTCCAAGTTAGGATACTACCAGCTTACCCATCCTGGCTAGTGGTAACGCACCATAGCCATGATCGTCCGTCGCGTCCGACACTCTCATAAAATCGGAGGATGCACACCAATCAATCACAATGTAACCGATGGTAATACGAAGAAGTGCGTCCGCTTGGGGTAGCTAACCCACTTGACCGGTACGGCTCTTGTTTTAGTCATTTCAAATTAGCACAAGTGTCAAGCTAATCCATCATCGTTCTCTTTCTTCAAATCCAGCAAACGGCGCCAAATCCAACCATTTCGTTCTGGATCATCACTCCACGTGCACAGTTGTTAAAGTGGTTCCGGTATCGATATGCGAGTACGCCCATATCTGGCCCCGGTCTCTTTAACAACCAAACGTCGTTTTATACACCGATTTGTACTTTTACATTTCAGAAACAGTTCATACTTGATATTAAAATATCATATTCGATTTAAGATCAAATCAATTTCGAAATCATCATATTTACTCAAAATATACTATTTCAATTTAAAATCATTTTCGCCTTAATATCTCGTTTTCGCTTCCATAATCATTTCGAATTTCAATTTATGTTATAACTTCATTTAACCCAATACGTATTTGAATCTTAACCAGTTTGAATTTTTTGAATAATAGTTTGAAGAGTTTTAAAATAGTTAAATAGAAAATAGTTTGTGTATTAAAAATGATTTATATGGTAAAATAATTTGGAAAACCAAAACAATTTGTATATTTAAGAAGATAGATTTTAAACATTTTATATTAAAATAATTTTATTGAAAATAGCTTCAAAATCAAACCGATTCAATTTCAACTTTCCAACTCGAATCAATTCTAATTTCCGTTCAACCGAATCAATTTCGATTTCAATTCAAATCGATTTCAACTTCGATTTCAAATTAATTCAATTCCACTTTCAAATCCAATTAATTCAATTTCAGTTTCAATTTCAATTTATATCATTCCAAGTTTTATTTTTAAAATATAGATTCAAAACACTTAAATCAAATTTACCATTAATATTCAATTTAAAATCCCCATTTTCAAATACAATTCAATCCCGAGTTCAAGTTCGAAATATGGTTTTATCTCACTTTTACGTAGTAATATTCAAAGTTCGGATCGAATTCCAATCCTTTAAATCAAATCAATTTCTGAAATTTAAATCGTAATTCGATTATAACTTAAAATCTAATCTTACATTATTTTAATAATTTCGATTACCAAATTAAAATTTCAACATTCAGGGCTCAAGTTCGAAAATAATTTGATTTCTATAAATTTGATTCTATTTCTTAAATCAAATCATTTTAAATAATTTCAAATTGAAATTTTTTTAAATCCTTTAATTTAACCAATCCGTTGTTCGAATATAATTTTCTATCCTAAGACCAAGTGATCAGTTATTTCAATTTAATTTCAGAGATGGATATATATCATTTCAATCCAAATCACAGTGTCATAGATATATATCATTTCAACCTATTTCTTAATTTATTCGAAATAATTCAATTTACAGTTCTATATACTGTAAATAAATTACAGGGTGATAACACGACACATATAAATTAAATAAACACCCAACCATCAAATATCAACCAATTTGCATTCATCATAAACAGCCATCCAAACAATCAATAAGTCACAATAATTTCATAGCTACTAATATCGGGTATTTTACTAGCAATGAAATTCCAAATTCAAATTTAACTATCAATTTTAATTTCTACACTTAATTTAGATATAAATTTATACGTCAATTTAACTACCAATCGACAGTCAATAAAGTAAATAACTTCATGATATCAGTTTAAGAATATCGTAAAATTTTAGTACGTTGTGAGTGTTATGAAACAAGTAACGTCCGATTTTCTATTGTCGCTGAGACGTTCTGTTTTGGAACTAAAACCAAGTAACGTCCGATTTTAGTTCAAATTCGATTGTCTTCAAATCCGTCCAAACCAGTTTCATTGCGAAGCACTCACCATCATGATCGCAACGCAAAAAGTTTCGTTCCAATCCAATCTTGTATGAAGAAGTTATAAAAATTTATACGTTGTCGAACATTTTAAATTATATAAAATAACTACATTCAATTTTACACTATTTACATATATCTGCCATCTTCGTTCCTTATTCTCTCTATGCTCCGATGCACGATCAATCCATCTATTGTCGTGCACAAATTCGAGTGATACGGAGCTACACACAACTAAAATTCATTAGGTCTTCGTCGATGAACATCTCTCGACAAACTCGTCTCGCCCATACCCATTTCTCCACACTCAGCCCTTCACCTCACATCGCGTCAAAACCTACTTCGGCCGTGACAATCTCAGGTCGCGTTTCTCCCCGGTCCACCAAACTCCACTAGATTCTGCCTCCGGGTGCCAAACGATCTTCTTAATCCAAAATCAAGCGCCATTGTGCAAATCGTTCACCACAAAATCTATAAAAGTTAACCCTAGTTTCGAACTGTCGTGCGAACTCACTATCGAGCAAGAAAAATGGATGCCGCACCTCTCAAACAACATCCCAGATCTAAGCTCAAGCCAAAACATGAATTTTAAAACTTGATTGGGAGTTTTTCATTGAGTAATTTTCAAAATATAAATTTTTGAACTCTGCTTTTTTCATCTTTCTTTCTGTAAGCTACCGTGTTTAAATAAAAAAGTTTAGATTCCGCGTGAAGGAATAGGCACGATCAGATCATGGGGTGACTGATTTGTGACAGAATGTAGAGGCTAGTCAAAGTCATATATATATATATATATATATATATATATATATATATATAAAATTTAATTACAAATATCTCGTTTAAAAACAGCTTAAAATTTCGAACTCCTATCGTGGCGTCGCGCAAGGCGTTCATAATGTTATACCCATATTCCGAACGTAATGGAATAAGTTTCAAGTCCTAATTCGATCGTATGGAGAATACAGCTTTTTAGACCCAATTATTGTATTGAATTTTCGATATTAAATTAACGTTTTTTTATTCTGTAGGACCAAGCGGTAATTCTAAACGCTGCGAAATTTTAAATTCGATAATAACACATTATTACGGATCCAATGGAACTAGTTTCGTCGAATTCCGAGACTGTGCCTTAGATCGCTATTTATACTCGTTAATTTAAACGAGTTTTTTTTAAATCATATGAATCACTTTTAAATTCAATTTAAAAAAGTTTTATTGCCTTCATTCTTATGAATATAAATTTAATAAGCCTTTAAATGATTTTTTTCTTTCGAATAAAATCCAAGTTTTAAATTATTTTCAAGATTTCAATTATTTAATTCAACAATTAAATTATCAATAAATCATTATATTTGAAATTCAATCTACTAAACCGATAAATTTTCACTTTCCAATATTTAAAACCAATTAAATAAACACTTTCGAATAACCCAAAATTCTGGGTCTGTAACGACCCGCCATTTATCTCCACAGAATGACGCATCATTAATAAGAAAGAAAGGGATAGAAAAGAGAAAGAAAGAGAAGAAAGAAGAAACAACACATCATAATCTAAACAGCGGAACGAATAAATTATATTAATAACATAAAATATTACATAGTATACAACAATTATCAGAGTACACAGACAATACAACACATACTGGACAGTTATAAACATTTGTCTAGTTATTACAACACAATACAACTCAACAGACAACACAGAGATACCAAACACAGCGGAATACTATATATCTAACGTAGAAGCCTCATGCTTCAAGCTCCTCCATAATTCGTCAAAGCTAACCTGAATCCCTTGGCTACTCGTAAAAATTTGAGTACCCAAGAGTTTAAGAAAAACAGAAGATAAACTCCGGGTCAGACATGGGTCTGGTGTGAGTAACAGGTTAAAGTTGCTTAACTTTCAAAAATATTTTGAAAAGAAAGGTATCACGTAATACTTTCCACACATAAACATGGAAAAGTTTTTACCTTACGCTAACGAAAACATTTGATAGGAAATCCAGTGATATTATAATAGGTCTAAGGTTTTCAAGTAAATATGAAATAGCCGAAATTGTTACATTATTAGATTCTAGCTACTAGCCACAAAAGTGGGTAATACAATCAAAACCGTTGGCACTTATTGGATTTTTGGATTCCATACAATGGCAGGGCTACCGGGGTACCGCCCGTCACAGTACGTGGCCTAGATCACCGTACCGAGGAGTACGCCCGCTCCCTGCAACACAAGGCCGGAACCATCCCTTACTGGACAATCCCGAACAAGACAACCCCACAGTTGGTGCGCATATCCAACCGCCCACTAAGCCGAATAAAAAGGGACCTCTGGATAGGGGAAAATCTTGTCCTACTTGGGCATGACCCACTTAGCCTTGCTGCACCTCCCCTGTTTTAGCCATTCCCGGTTGATGAGGCTTGAGGCTGCGATTACCTTTAGTGAACACATCACTTAGAGTGCTCATCGTCCACCTGACGATGTTCTGAAAGCATTCAATCCATATAAGTTCATTCCGGGTTCGAAAGAAACCGAAGGCATTACCTCGTTACACTCATTTTGGAATCATCCTCAGAGTTAACGACGACAACCCTTGCACTCTGAATCTTCATCTCGAATCTGAAAGTACTATCTCTGTCAAACTCATCTCGGAATCACCCTCAGAGTTATATTGACGAATAGTCCTTACACCTCGAGTCTTCACTCTCACATAAAATTCACGACCTATCGTTAATTTGGATCGATGTGGTTTTCGGATATCCAAATATGAAAACCCGATCCCGGTCTCATCGAAATCCAAAGCGTGTCTTTTAGGTCCAAGTTATTTTAGAGTTTAAAACAATTCAATATAATTTATCTATATACACACAGATAGATAATTCACAGATTCAAAATAGATAACCATCACCACAGATAATCCGTATTATCATTATCAAAGATAGTCCATATCATTATCATAATGCAACCAATGCATCCATATCACTCAATATTACTAATCTCATAGTTGAGATTCAAACCATTCAAGGTAACCAATATTATCCATTCATAAGCAATGATCTATAATCACACCATCTATAATTAATTTAAAATGAATTAAATTAATTACTTCCATCTCTAATAAATTTAAAATGAATTAAATTAATTACTTATATCAATATAAATCTTGCTTACATTACCATTAATTAATTACAAATTAATTAATTATCCTTTAGTTAATCAACTTAATTAATCACTCTTGATTAATTATTCTTTAAATTAATTTCACAAAATTAATTACTCTAAATTCAGTAATTAACCTTTAATTACTTCATTAATTAATTAACTATAATTAATTACATTTAATCTTGATTAATTACAATTAATTAATTAATTACACTTGATCACTTATTATTGATATGTTAATCTTAATTAATCAATAAAAATTACATCATTAATTATATTAATTAATGATCCTTAATATCTTATTTAAATTAATTACATTCAGTAATTAATCTCAATTAAACCATAATTATTAATCACCTTGATTAATCACATTCAGTAATTCACTACCTTAATTACTTCATCAAGTTAATTACTCCTTAATTAATTTCTTTAATTAATCCCTTGATTAATTATACAAAGTAATTTAATCCAAATTACTTCCACAATTCCATCATTATCCACTAATTACATCCATTAATTATCTTTAATTACTTCACCGAGTAATTTCATTCCATAAATTACATTAAGTAATTATTATCAACCAACAAGTGATTAAAATTAATCAACTAATTTAAACTAATCACAATAAACTTCATTAATTACATTAAGTAATTAATTCTTTAATTACTTTCATTAAGTAATTAAACTTAAATAAATTTTCACAATTGATTATCATTTAATTAATTAATCTTATTAATTATTAAAAATTAATCATATTAATTAATTGTTAAATAATCCTTAGTTAATGACCTTTATTAACCATTAACCATACTTTAATTGCTTCTCATGAGTAATTAACTTTCATTAATCATTATTAATTTCAAATTAATTAATCTTTAACATTCAATTAATTTACCCTTAATTATTTAGTTAATTAAGTGTTAACTGTAACTTAATTAATTCACAATTACTTGATTAATTAATTATTAATCATTAATTAAATCTAATTACTGATCCTTAATTATGGATTAATCACCCTTAATTAATTAATTAACTTAAACTTTAAATTAATAATTTAAAACCCTTAATTACCTTAATTAGTGATCCATTCCATTAATAAATAAATTATTCATTTAATTACCTTAATAATTAAATGAAATTATAAATCATTAGATTCTAATTTTACTTTAACATAAAATCTTTCTTATCTATGGTTAATTATCATTCATAAATACTTTTGAAAATATTTATTTCTAATTCAATTTCAAATTTCCATTTTAAATTCTAGGTTTAAAATGAAATTCAATTTATCTTTAACCAAATTAAATACCTTGAAATCCACATGTTAAAGAATACTTATAAAAGAAATTTAAAGATTTCAAACTAATTTACTTTTTAATCTCAGATTTATTGAAGTATACTTTAACCTTTCAACTTATTTAAATTTATAAACTTTACTTTCTTTCCAATTCTTAAGAATTTAAATCAAATTTGAATTCAAATTTAAAATTCTGATTTCATTTTGATTAAATCCCCTTTTACATTTCAAAACACCATCTAAATTCAAATTCTTTAACAACACTTTAAACTTCATAAACACTTTAATAATAACAAGTCAATTTGATTTTAAAAACACATTCATTCCCAAACTAGATTCAAATTCAACTTGAATCTATTTTTAAATTTAGATTTAAACTTAACTCAGATTGAAAAACTAGATTTAAATCTCATTTAAAACTTTACTTCATTTAAATTCAGTTTTTAAATTTTAGTTTAAAATTAAAACAGAATTACAGGTTTCAGAACTAAAACCTGCTAACATGCTTAAACCCGAGCAAGTGCCAAATCCACTTCGAGTCAGCAAGCAAGAAATTTCGAGCAAACTACCAAATCCCGAGTAAAAACTCGAGTCAAAAACTCTGTTTCCACCCAGAGTTCATCAGAACCCAAAAATGCACGGTGCACGTGCACCATGCCTCCAGCCATCTTCATCCACCTCCGGTGGCCTCCCCACATCGACGACTATCACCTCGTTCCAACACAACCAACCAATCTTCCCTCCACAACTCGAAATCAAATTCGAGTCTTAATTCCAAAACTTGGAACAGAAGACCAAAACCTCATCAAAACCTGTCATCGCTTCCCTCTCGGTGCTCCGTCCACCAGAGAACTTCCACCTCCGGCCACAGCCTTGCCTACGACCAAACTATCAACACCTAAAACCTCGTTCAACTCGATCTTACCTACAGGTAGTACTGACCAAAACAAAGTACCTAGTTTAAACTAGGGCTACAGACAATGAACCCTCACCACTGCTTCCATGGTGATTTGCATCACCATCACATATTTTTCCAAGCACCACTGATCTTTCCTCTACCCAATGGAAGAAACCCGATACCCCCAAATCGATAGATCATCAGAAATCACCACATTCCCCTTTTCTGTTCAACAGAGAACTGCACCCTAACCCCTTAACTAAAAATCCTAATTTTTGTTCTAAAAATCATGTTTTTATTTATGAATTCAATTTATAATACTGAATTTATAAATTACAATATTTGAATTTTCACATTATTTAACATGCACTGATGTTTCTACTTCCAGAGAAAATTAGGCTTTATCTTGACTAACTTAAATTTCTAAACATTAACTTATGGTAAACTAAACAACATTTGTTCGTAAATCAAATCTTATCCGAAACTAGATTAAGTGGTAATGGATTTAATTGAAATTTTGAACCTAGGAATAACAAAACAGAACAGAGCACACATATAAATAACATGCATATCCAAACACTCATATATACACACAACATATTTCACTATACAGATTTATTTCAACAATATTTGCATGCAACCATATTTTATACTTAACTTTTAAAGTTACTCACCTGTTTATATTGGAAGACAGAGCCATGATTTTGAAAAACTTTGTGCTTAAATTTTGATCTGCTTCTTAATTTTTTTGTAAACTTTTAAATTCTGTTTGCAGTTGCTCCCTGATTACACTTGCATGCTTGCTTCCAAATTGAAATGATGCAGTGCTTTCATACTTGAAAATATGCAGGCATGATGAAGTTTTTAAACAGAGTTACAGAGATCTTCAATTGCATGCAGGTTTGGATGTTGCAAAATTGCTTCAGGTTAATGTATTTGAAAGCCTACAGGTTTATATTTGATTTGCAAAATAAATTTCAGGTTTACTTGCATTTCAGTTTGAAGATGGTTTTGGGTTTTGAAGGGAAATTTACAGATTTTTGAAGAAGATTTACAGGGCTTTGTTGAAGAGGCTTTCAGATTTTTGTTTTCAAAGGAGGTGTGTTTTTCTTTGCATTTTTGATTAGAAAATAATTAAAAAGGAAAGAGGATTTGTATATATAAAAACTGAAATAAAAATAAAAAGAAAACACTAATTTTAAAATTCTACATGTCTTTAATTCTAACATTTGTCAAGTTGTCGTGTTTATTGATTAACACATGTCTTTTTTATTTGTATAATGCTTACATTTGTCATTAGATGTTAATTAGTTATAATTATGTTAATTTGTATTTTAATTAGATGTAAATATAAGATAAATGTAAATCCGTGTTTAATTAATTAGTTAATATGTATTTATTTATATGTAGATAAATTTTAAAATGAATAAATCCAATTTTATTTATAAAATAAAGTTTATACAAAAATATTTCAAAATCAAAACAAATTAAAAATATTTGTACTTTAAATTTTAAAGCTTTGAATTCAAATTCAAATCAAGTTATATATATATACATATATAACTACTCAATTAAACATAAAAAGAAAAAGAAAAAAAAATGGCGACTAACTCAACAACATCACTATCGGATCTGGGAGGGGAGGACGCGGAGGAGGACGGCTGGACTCGGGTGATGGATCGAAGAAAAAGGCAGGTACTCTCGGCTAACAGGCAGAAGGAGGCGGCAGATCTCATCAAATCAGTTCCACAAACAGAGCAGTTTCAACAGAAAATCAGATTAGGAGGAAAAATGCATCAATCGGCACAGCAGTTTTTACAAAATCAAAACCTATAAACTGGTGTGAACTGGTCAAAGGAAAAAAACAAGGTGATCTAATACAATACTTTGACCCAGAAATTGTTAATGACAAGAAAACAACCATAATTGGAGAGGAAGAGCTAATATCAGCAGAGAAAATGTGGTCCAACTCTATTCTCATATACTTGGTAGGTAAAAGGCCGTACTACATGTTTTTCAAAGCATATATAAAAAGAATGTGGGCTCCAAAAGGTAAATTTAAAGTATTTGCTAGAGATAATGGTTTTTATCTAGTTCAATTTGAATTAGCAGAAGATTGTAATAAAATACTAGAAGGAGGACCATGGATGATGGATGGAAAGTTCATAATCATGAAAAAATGGAACAGTTCCATCAAATATGAAAAAGATCTATTGCTATCCATTCCTATATGGGTGAGATTTCCAAACTTAAACTTTGCATATTGGAATCATATTTCACTATGTAAAATTGCTAGTACTATCGGCAAACCTATTGCAATGGATGAGCATACCAAAAACAGAAGTAGAATAACATTTGCCAGAATGCTTATTGAAGTTGATGCAACTTTCAAATTTGATAAAGAAGTACAAATCAAACTACCTAAAGGAGATTGTGTAATGCAAAATGTTGAATATGAATTCATACCCCCGGTGTGTAGTAACTGTGTATGTTTCGGACATGTCAACAATGAATGTCCTATATCTTTTACATAACAATGGATACCAAAGGCCACAACATGCAACAAAGAGACTGATCTCATGGACTTTGCTTCAGAAGGAAACAACATCAACTCAGAAATAACAGCTCATCACAACACAGAAGTTATTACAATTGAAGAGTCCAATGTCCAAGATTATACAAACAATAAGAATAAAGATGTTTCTCCATCAGATACATCAGTCTTATATGTTGAGACAGATCAGATGTCATCAAAGAATCCTACAGTTGCAATTGAAGCCTCGCCATTAACTGAAGCAGCTAAATGTGCAGTATCTAAATCTCATTCTCAATCCAGCATGGCTGCCACAATTGCAAAGGGACCCTTTGCTTGTACTTCTGACATGAAACAAAAACAAAACATTGCAGAAGAATCACTTACAAGTACCAAGACTCTGGATCCAACTGCTATGACGTCATCGACAAAAGCCTCAGTCAATTTATCATCATCAGAGAATTTATGCAACAGGGAGTTATCAAATCATAATGAACTTATCTCAAATAGTTCTCACCCTCAAATTTCAGATCTAACATCTGTAGTGTTTAATCTTTTTCAGGTGCAAAAAGACATGAAAGACTCAAATGTGGAAGCATCTTCTTTATCTCAATCATGTATCAATCCCACATACCCTTCTACCATCAACCCTCTCAACAATTCACCAGCAAACCTCACATCCATCAACCCTGAATTTGAAAAAGTGCTATCAGAAATGAAAAAGAAAAATCCTCAAGAAAAGAAAAAGAATAAAGTGATTCATGACAGTGTGACTCCCACTATAAAAACTAGGAGTCAAGCAAGCTCATCCAAATAATGTCAATCTTGTGCTGGAATGTGCGAGGTCTTAACAAGGCAGCACATGTTCTAGAGGTAAAAAACATCGTTTTATCGCAAAAACCTTCTATGTTTTGCTTAGTTGAGAATAAGTTGAGAAGAAATAAAATTCAGCTATTTATGGAATCATGGGGTAATAAATGGACATGTATCAACAACATTGAATATCATCATAAATGCAGAATACTCATCATGATCAACTCGGATATTTGGAGCAGCTATGTAATTTCTATGAGCAAACAACACATTACATGCATGCTAAACAATACTGCAGGGGCTCAATGTATTGTCACTGTCATATATGCATTAAATCTTGAATCTGAAAGGAAACCTTTATGGAAACAACTGGAAAAAGAAGCAAACACCTTCATTACCCCTTGGTGCATCATAGGGGATTTCAACTGTGTTAGATTTTTGAAAGAAAAAATGGGAGGAAATAAGTTGACAGCAGAAACATTCAGGAGCTAAACAATTTTATAAATTCTGCAGGAGTAAAAGAACTCAGCATTTCAGGGGTTAAGTATTCATGGAGATCAGGACCAAACAAAAATATTGCTACAAAGATTGACAGACTATTATGCAACATTGAATGGATGAACATGTTCAAAGTTCCCATGCAAAATATCTAGATCTATCTACCAGCGACCATGTTCCTATTATGTTTCAGTTTAACCATACACAAACATTAGAAGGTCCAAAACCTTTTAAATTTAGAAACCACTGGGTCAAATGTGAGGGGTACAAAGAAGCAATTGAAAAACAATTTGTTTTCCCTGAAGAAAATCAACTTTTCAACCTTATACAAATGCAGAAAAACATCAAAAGGGAAATCAAAAGATGGTGCAAAGGAAAAAAATGATTTGCAGACAGAGGTATCAAAATGCAAGCATAAGGTCAACATTGCATTACAAATATTAGAAAATAATCACAATTCATTAAATGCACAAAAGCTGCATGAAGCACAAGTAGATTTGGCAAAAAATTTGGGGCTGCTAGCAATGGATAACAAACAAAAAACAAAATGCCAATGGATCAAATGGGATGATAGTTGTTCGAAATTCTTCTTTGCAAAACAAACAACCAGAAGATTTGTAAACAGTTGTCACAACATCATAAAAGAAAATGGAGAAGTAGTCAAAACCTCAAAAGAGATAGAAGATGAAGCTGTCAAATATTTTTCCAACATATACAATAGAGGAAACATGATTAATCAGTTTCCAAATATCATTCCAAAAAGGAAAATAAATGATTGGGGTAAAAATTTCCTTAATGCTACATTTGAGGAAAAAGAATTAAAAAGAGCCATTTTCAGTATACACAATGATACTGCCCCTGGATATGATGGTTTCAATGCAAAATTTTATAAAAGACATTGGAATGAATTAAAAAAACCTCTTTTAAAAGCCATGCAAACTTCCTTTGATAATGGCAGAATAGTGAGAGAAATAAATCATACTATTATCTCCTTAATCCCAAAAGTCAAAACTCCAGAAACAGTTTCAGATTACAGACCTATAGCATGTTGTTTCATGCTGTACAAGATCTTATCTAAAATGTTATGTGACAGAATGAAGTATGTTCTTGGAGAACTAATCTCGGATAATCAAACAACATATTTACCAAACAGGCAAATCAAAGATGGGATAATCATTGCACATGAACACATCAGGAATTTCAACAAGCATGGCAGTAACAAAATGTGCATAAAGGTGGATCTTAAAAAGGCTTATGACTCAGTAAACAGACAATTCATCCTGCACATGATGAGAAGCATGGAATTTCCAGAGAAATGGATAAATATTATACAAGAAATGATAACTACTCCTAGTTACTCCTTTTCCATTGAAGGGTACCACAAGGGATATTTTTCTGGGAGTAATGGATTAAGGCAAGGAGATCCCCTATCCCCCTACCTATTTACTTTATGCATGGAATATTTCGCTCTGTTGATGGATGCAAAAGCTACTAAAGGAAAAGTAGAATCAGTTATCAAAAACAATTCAAACATAACACACCTCATTTATGCAGATGATCTGTTAATTTTCATAAATGCTACAGCAGTGGGAGCCAAATCAGTTAAAAATTGTTTTAAAAAACTGAAGAAAGTGACTGGATTAGAAATGAACAATCTCAAAACCCAAGTTTTTTTCAACAAGTTTTGCAGCAACAAGGATCAAGTACTCAATATTCTAGATATTCAAGAAGGAGAACTACCTGTCAGGTATCTTGGACTACCCTTATCTGTCACATACATCAAACATTCAAATTGTAAACAACTTATTGACAGAGTGTTATATAAGATGCATGGTTGGGAATGCAAATTTCTCACTGTCCCAGGCAGAATTGAATTAATTAAAGCTGTTGTTTATCCAATGGTCAGTTTTTGGATGCAATGTTTCATGTTACCTAGCCTAACCATTCACAAAATTAATCAGTTATGCAAACAATTCATCTAGAAAGGTAAAAACAGCAAGGTACCATGGGAAACAGTCACAAGTGTTAAAGCTGAAGGTGGGATGGGTTTGAAAAAACTGTCAGATATTAATAATACATTTTGCATCAAAAGAATATGGGAAGCCCTTAACAATTCATCTTATAGTGCTAGATGGCTTAATGAAAAATATGCTAACAATGAGACTTTGTGGGAAGCTAACTTCAGTAATAATTCTTCATGCACTTGGAAGAAAATGTTATACTACAGAAAAGAAGCTCAAAAATTGATTGACAGAAGAATTGTGGATGGCAAGTCCACCAGTTTATGGTTTATACCTTGGATCAATGGTTCTACATTATTGTAAAAACTGGGGCATCAAATCTTATCATATACAAGAGGTCATAATCATAAGGTAAGTCAAATCATATCTGATAGTTGTTGGAGGCCTGAAAACATCTCATATTTAGGCAACATAAGTGAGGAAATAAGGAAAGTTCCTATACATCGTGATAAAACAGAAGACTATTGGTTTTGTAACAGCAGTAAAAATGGCTTGTTTTCTTTTCATGATACATGGAATAGTATAAGGGTCAAACTCCAGAACATCAATTATTACAAAATCATATGGAATACCACATCACTCCCAAAGATGAATGTATGCTTATACAGAGCCATTTTCAATTATCTTCCCACAAAAGATAAGCTACAATTACAGGGAGTAACTGAAGATAACATATGTGTATTGTGCAAAAAGGAAATAGAAACATGTAATCATCTTTTTGTCAACTGTTCCTTCTCCAAACATGTGTGGTATTGGATCAGAACCATGATGGAGGACCCTATAACTCAGGGAGATATTCATATTTCTATTACAGATGCCATCACATATATATCCCAAAAATTTGCAGTCAACAGTATAAAGAAAGACATCATAATTGCCGCGCTTAGCACAGCTGTTTGGTACATTTGGAAAAGCAGGAATGATATCATCTTTAACAGTGAAAAGAAAGACAAAATCACAGTCTGTAACATCATCAAATCCAATGTTCGAGACATTATCATCAATAGATCCAAGTTTTTCAGCCACAGCAACATCAATGCAGATAACATCATACAAAAATGGGAAATCATACCTCTGCGAGTTGACCTTACCGTAACCAAAAACCCTAATTCCCCCAATACGGCATCATCCTCAAGATACATGATTGATAGAGAAGATGATGAAACAGAGAGCTCAAAATTGTCTACATGCACTGATAGTATTATCACTATCGTTGAAAGAGAAGAAAGATTGCAAGGGAGAGAGAATGAGCCGCCATGAGTCGCGAGATTTTCGCAAAGTATTTAGGGTTTGTGTTTTTTGATGAGTATACGGGTTGCTTTTTGTACAACCGGTTCATTATGTATATAACTTGTTATGTAATGTGTTGGCATTATCAATAAAGCTTTTTGATCCTTTTTCAAAAAAAAAAACTACTCAATTAAACTTTGAAAAACAATTATTTTTATTAGAAATTTATTTATTAAAAACAATGTATTATTATATTTTAAAAATAACAAAATTGATAACTATAAATAACTTATAAAAGAAATTGTTTCTCATATTAATAAATTATTTAGTTTATCACACTATATCAAAATAAACCTTATTGTAAATTTTTATTTAAATTTAAACTTAAGTTAAAACATATTTTAAACCATTTAAATAATTTACCTTATGTATTTAAAACCATATAGTTATTTATTTAATACTTTTAAAAACTTCATATCAAATAAATCAATTTAAACAAATTTAATTTTTATCTTAACTATTTAAAACCATATTTTATTTATTAATTAACCTTTTAAAAGTTTAACTTTAAAATTATACCCAATTTTACCAAATATATATATATATATATATATATATATATATATATTATTTAGAAAACCAGATTTATTTATTAATTTAAAACACGATCTATTTATTTACAATATATACAAAAATATATATACATTCTAAATAGATAACAATTCATTTAGTTTTTAAAAGATAAAATCTATCAATTAAATATTTATTTTAATTGGATTATTAAATTAATTCAAATCTTATCACAAAGATTATCAAATCAATTAAAATTTTTATTTCAGATTATTAAATTGATATTGCTTAAAATTCCAGGTCATCACAGAGTCGTTACATTCCTCCCTCTTAAAAGAATTTCGTCTCCGAAATTGCCAAGGTAAGATGAATGGCCCAAAACCTATTAACTTTCCCAAAACAAATTAGTTGAGACAACTTTCCAAAATCAATTTGCTGAAACCATACTATCACTTTTACTAATTTCCAAATTCATCCATAGATTTCAAATAATATTATTTACTCAATTATTTCAAATTATATCCCAAAACCAAATTTCCGTTATTAAAAAAAAAATTCAAAATTTTCTAACTCCTTAAATTTTCGGAAAATTTCCCCTGGATCTCCTTTGCGTGGCTAGATTTTAACAACAAAAAAAGGCTACTACGGGCCCCAAACCAATTAAAGAAAACAAAATCCAAGGGGCTTAATCATAAAACCATCAAATCAAATGACAAAATAAACATGTACCTTGTTGTCGGGTAATCCAAAATTTCCTTGATTTTAAATACCTACATCTTATTTACCAATGATATCCAAACATATAATCTAAAATCATCTTATGTTTTTCATTTTCAATTCCCAATATTTGCTTTACTTACGCTCGTACGATGTACATATATCATCCGTACGCAATATCAAATCTGATCGCTCATTCGTTCACATAATTTCACTTTCGTATTAGTATCGTTCATGCGACTCTCTAGTGCGGACTCAGATTTGGTTCCTTGATCAGAAACCGTTATTCTCCTTGCATTGCCATATACTATGATAGAGAAATCTAGAATCAAATCAAAATCCATATCCAGGATTCGCCGTTGAGAATCGAGTGAAAAATCCTAACTCGGATCGATATAAATTATCTCGAAATTCTATGCTCGAAGCTAGATCAAATCGTTATGCGAATAAAATATTATACGTACAACTTATGTATTTATTTCTATTGATTCTTAGCTATACCAAATTCCTTTGTTTATATTTACTTCATTTCCATTCAATTATTCAAAATTATCATGCACATTGCATTATTCACTTTGCGTAATTTCATTGTATTTTCTTCCAACACCAATTATCTCTTAAGAATTTTCTCACCAAATTTTCTTAATTCAATTATAAGCATTTCTATACAAAAGTTCTTATGTTTATTTTCGCTTTACCACTTACGTTTATATCCATTTCTATTCAAATTCAAATTCAAATTCAATTCCATTTAGCTCAATTTATCTCCCAATTTTGAATATTGAATTTTATCAACCATATCCCAACCATATTTACTCACTAATTAAATTAGTTAGTTCACTTAGCTCATTTCATTAATTATTTCAAATCTCAATAAATTCCATTTTCAAAATTTTATTTTATTTAGCCCCACTTAAGCTAAATTTTCAAATTTCAGTTTAATAGTTCAATTCAATTCACTTAATTTGTTGACTTCACTAATTTATTCTACTACCACAATCACTTCACTTAACTTTTCTTAAGTTAAATTTAACCTCTAGTCTCAATTTCACGATTTCTTTTTCTTTTCTATATCTTTTCTCAATTTTATAAGTTCAAAACCCATCTTATTTATTCCACAACGCTTAGATAGCAATTTCAGAATCTAAACACCCGGTTTAATTTCAAATCAATTTGAAATCGTGTATACACACACACATCTCACTTTTATATCAAATCAAAATTTTAAATTTTTGAATATCAAAACGTATTTATCAAAACAAGACTCCGTTAACAAATTATTACTGTAGCAATCCATCACTTAGAAATTCAAAAATGAACACCGATGACGTCGTGATCATCATCAGAATTATTTTCCAGCAACCGGAGTGAGTTCACCGCTTTTTTTCTTTTAAAAACCATTTTAAATATTTTTATTTGAAAATACTTCCAAATTAATACTATCATTATTATTTTCTCCATAACACTTTGAAATACATTTCAAAATCTCCGGGACTTAAGATACAAACTTCCCAATTTAAATCCATTTTAATTTATAAGTCACGTTTATAAATTGTACTTACAAAATTTCCCTACCTTAAAACATTTCACAAAAGTTTTATCATTGTTTATTTTTAAACATCTTTTTATTTAGGCACAACAACCAATTAATGATAATAATCAATATTATCATTCCTAACAACCAAATGCACTATATATACTTTAATAATTTCTGAAAATTATTCTTTTATATATAAAATATAATCAGGGTAAATTATCTCATTTACCCAATTTCAAAACAATACTATATCCAATTGTTATGTCCAAGTGTTTAACGATCCCTATCAATAACGTTAATTATTTGTATTGACCAAAATCCATTAGCCACTTAACAAATCAACCAACACAATATAGCACAATTTTTATATTCACTAACAAATAGGCGCTCATATCTATTAATAAACTCAAACCCATTTTAGGGTGCTACTAACCCTATCTCTAATGAGTTACTCCATAGAGCTAAGGTTGTCGCTAAACCAAAGCTCTGATACCAGATGTGACGATCCATATTTCGAAAGGTTTAAATTGACAATAATCCACACATGTCCAACTTAGATAATCTGGAATATTGATAATCAATGGGGTTAATTAAGAAAATAAGAAATGAAGGAGAAAACAACATAGAACCTCGCAGCGGAATGACAAAATATAATGATCAAATAAACAATTCATGAAGCTGTTTACTATACATTTGATTATAATTTATACAACATCTATCAAAGTTATACATATACAACAGGGATAAATAAATAATGCAGCAGACGACATGATGCAGGAATAATATACCAAATCTTCATCTTCGTGCTCCAAAATAAATCTTCGATAAACTGAAAAACTCAGGACTGACTTGAGCGTAATGAAAACACAAAACGCACGAGTCGGGACTAGAATATCCTTATGTAATTCAAATCAATATCGTATATAACATGAGTGTGATAGCGTCAGAGATGTTTACGGGATTTCACATCTCCTATCCTGTGTATAACGTGCGTGCAATAACTCAGGAGATATTACGGGATTTTCCATCTCTTAAGGATCCGTCAAAATATTTATATGTAATAGAAAACGCTATATATATAATGTCTAATCAGTAAAATGAATAATTTTTTTAGCGTTAAGGCTTCGCATTAATCCCCCTTAACGCATTTTTAAGCATCGTCGTACAGTTTGCATATAAAACACCAGTAAACTGTCGATGGATAGGGATGCGCCGTGATACGACAGCACTAAACCAAAATCGTATAGGTCTCATATAGGGAGAAAATTATGGCAAGGCACGTTAGGCAATGCCCAAGGTAGGATGCTACCAGTTTACCCTTTTCAGCTTGTGGTAATGCATCATAGCCATGATCGCCCACCGTGCCCAACACTCCCATAAAACCGGAGGGTGCGCACTGATCAATCACAATGTAAATTATGGTAATATGAAGAAGTGCGTCCGCTTGGGGTAGCTTACGTACTTGGCCAGTACGGCTCCTGTTTAGTCATTTCAAATTGGCACAAGTGCCAGGCTTTGTTTCTTCAAATCCAGCAAACGACGCAAAATCCAACCACTTCGTTCTGCATCATCACTCCACGTACATAGTTGTTAATGTGGTTTCAGTATCGATAGAAATTTTTCGCATATCTGGCACCAGTCTCTTTAACAACCCAACATCGTTTTACACACCAGTTGGTACTTTTACATTTCGAAAATAGTTCATATTGATATCAAAATATCATATTCGCTTTAAAATCAAATCTAATTCGAAATAATCATATTTATTCAAAATATACTATTTCAGTTCAGAATCATTTTTTTCCTTAATATCTCGATTTCGCTTCCAAAATCGTTTTGAATATAAATTTAGGTTATAACTTCATTTAACCCAATTCGTATTTTAATTCATGATTTAAATATAACAATTCCCATCTTAACCGGTTTGAATTTTTTGAAAAATAATTTGAAGAGTTTTAAAATAATTAAATAGTTAAAATAGTTTAATAGAAAATAATTTGTGTATTAAAATGGTTTATATGGTAAAATAATTTGGAAAACCAAAATAATTTGTATATTTAAGAAGATATATTTTAAACAGTTTATATTAAAATAACTTTATTGAAAATGACAGCAAAGCCAAATCGATTCAATTCCAACTTCCCAGTTCGAATCAATTCTAATTTCCATTCAACCGATTCAATTTCGATTTCAATTCAAACCAATTTCAACTTCGATTTCAAACTAATTCAATTCCACTTTCAAATCCAATTAATTCAATTTCAATTTCAATTTATAACAATTCCAAGTTCTATTCTCGAAATATATATTCAAAGCATTTAATCAAATTTACCTTCAATATTCAATTTAAAATCCACATTTTCAAATACAATTCAATTCCGAGTTCAATTTCGAAATATCATTTTATCTCACTTTTACTTAGTAATATTCAAAGTTCAGATTCAAGTCCCATCCTTTAAATCAAATCAATTTCTGAAATTTAAATCACAATTCGATTATAACTTAAAATCTCAACTTATATTATTTAAACAATTTCGATTACCAAATTAAAATTTCAACATTCAGGGCTCAAGTTCGAAAATAATTTGATTTCTATAAATTTGATTTTATTTCTTAAATCAAATAATTTTAAATAATTTCAAATCAATTTTTTTTTCAAAATCCTTTAATTTAACTAACCGATGTTCGTATATAATTTTCTATCCTATGGCCAGGTGATCTGTTATTTCAATTCAATTTCAGGGATGGATATATATCATTTCAATCCAAATCACAGTGTCGTACGTATATATCATTCCAACATATTTCTTAATTTATTCGAAATAATTCAATTTACAGTTCTATACACTGTAAATAAATTACAGGGTGATAACATGACATATATAAATTAATTAAACACACAACCATCAAATATCAACCAGTTTGCATTCATCACAAACAATCATCCAAACAATCAATAAGTCACAACAATTTCATAGCTACTAATATATTTTACTGGCAAACAAAATACCAAATTCAAATTTAACTGTAAATTTAAATTTCTATAGTTAATTCAGATATCAATTTATACATCAATTTTACTACCAAGTGACAGTCAATAAGATAAATAACTTCATGGTATCAATTTATGAACATCATAAAAATTTAGTACGTTGTGAGTGTTATGAAACACTCACCTTGATTTTCTGTTGCCGCTGAGACGTTCCATTTTGGAGCTAAAAGAGAACAATGTCCGATTTTAGCACAAATTTCGACTGTCTTCAAATCCATCCAAACCATATTTCATTATGAAGCACTTGCCATCATGATAGCAACGCAAAGCGTTTCATTCCAATCCGACTTCGTGTGAAGAAGTTATAAAATTTTATAAGTTGTCGAACATTTTAAATTATATAAAATAACTAAATTCAATTTCACACTATTTACATATCTGCCACCTTTGTTCCTTCTTCTCTCTATGCTGCTGTGCATGATCAACCCATCCACTATCGTGCACAAATTCGAGTGACACAGAGCTACACATGACTAAACTTCATTCCGTCTTCGCCGATGAACATCTCTCGATAAACTCATCTCACCTATACCCATTTCGACACACTCGGCCCATCACCCCACATCGCGTCAAAACCCACTTCGACAGCGACAATCTCAGGTCGCGTTTCTCCTGGTCCATCGAACTTCGCTAAATTCTGGCTCCGGGTGCTAAACGATCTCCTTAATCCAAAATCAAGCTCCATTATGCAAATCGTTCACTACAAAATCTATATAAGCTAACCCTACTTTTGAACTATTGTGCGAACTCACCTTCGAGCAAGAAAAATGGATGCCACACCTCTCAAACAACATCCCAGATCGAAGCTCAGGCCAAAACATGAATTTTAAAACTTGTTTGGGAATTTTTCATTGACTAGTTTTCAAAATATAAATTTTTGAACTTTGCTTTTTTTTTTTCTTCTTTCTGTAAGCTACTGTGTTTAAATAAAAGAGGGAAGCTTCTACGTGAAGGAATAGGCATGATCACATCATAGGGTGGCTAATTTATGATAGAATGTAGGCTAGTCAAAGTCATATACACATACACATACATACGTTAGAACACATGATGGTTAAATAGAGTAATTAATAGAAGTTAGAAGAAGAAGATGACAGCCATTAAATCTTCCGCTGTTAATCAAGGTACGTCATCTTAAACAAAAATAATAATATTAAGCTTTGTTTGTGAAATATTCGGTATTGGTGATCCTTGGGTTATTACTTGAATTGTTCATCATTAATCATAAAAGATCGAACAGTAAATAATTTTTGACATTTGGTATCAGAGCCACCAATCAATAACTGAATATTTCCTATGATTGCAATTGATCTGTTCTATGCTTTACTCATGATGTTTAATCAAGTATGTGTTATAAGTCAATTATGCACACAAGACTTATGATTTTATTAATCACCAAAGTGGTCAAAATCAGAATAATCATTTAGTTCATAAATGACATAATGATTATTGATAGAAATTGCTAGTTATAATAATACCAAAAAAAAAACTAGCGTCACTAATGTTAGAACCTGAGAACTTACCCAAAGGAAAGTTGACGCAGCGGATTAACAGAAAATCGATATAACGATGAAAATGTAGCAATCGGTGGATTGAGTATACTGTAATGCCCAAATTCGTTAATCCGAAAATATCGAATTCTAGCTATCTCTGACTCGTTGATCCAAAGATATCGGGAAAGAGATCTACGATTCTTCGACGTTGATCTTGCGCACAAGATTCCGTGAATCGGCTTCACAAACGAAGATTCGAGCGCAATCGAATGACGTAGGTGGAGATAGGAGATTACACTCAACTACCGATTTAAATTGAAAGCACAAAGCTAACAAAAGAGAATTTTATTCAAAAATCAACAACAATTACAATGACATTACATCCCTATTTATAGGGTTTATGACACAACACAAATGACTTAAGAAATTACAACACAATCATTACACACTTCTTGTTATCTCGGTTTCGACTCAACTAAGACGACTCAACTTCTTCACGCGACTCATCAATGTCTCGGTAACGACTCAATGGAGCTTCGGTAATTAAGAAATGGCCGCGACTTATGGATAACTCGGTAACGAGCTTCGCGACTTATGAAATAAGTCGTTCGCTACTTATCAAAACTCGGCAACGACTCACTAATGTCACGCGAGTTAAGGATTAGAGTACGCATAAAACTCGCGACCTACTGGAAATTGGGGAAAACGACTTAATGTTGTTCGCGTTTAGGTTTAGGTCGGATGATGGATAAGTTGTAGATCGTGGAGGGGTTAGGTCTTGAGTCGCGGTGTTGATTTAAATTGGAAATGGAAGTGGAGGTGGGTCGTAGGTCGTGGAGGGGATGAGTCGTAGGTCGGCCGCAATTATGACTCGTAGGTCGTGGACTTAGAGTGGAGGCCGGCAAAGGAATGAGTCGTGAGTCGGTGGGAGGCATGGCGGCTTCGAACGAGGTAACCACTTCATCATCCTCCCCTTGTTGGATAGAATTCGTCCTCGAATTCACACTCTCGTCATCTTCGATGAAATCCTCCCCACAATACGGAATTAAATGTTTGACATTGAAAACATCAGAAGTATGAACATTTTCCGGTAACTCTAGCCGATACGCATTATCATTGATCTTCTTCAAGATTTCTACTGGACCATTCTTTCGAGCTTTCAATTTGTTGTAAGTTCCAACCGGAAAACGATCTTTCGTCAAAACGGCATATACCAAATCTCCCTCTTTGAAGACAACACTTCTTTGTTCCTTATCCGCCATTTGTTTATACTTCTCATTCGTTTTCTCTAATCGTTTCTGAACGATTCTATGGAATTCCGTCAACCCATCAACAAAATCAGCAGCCCGCTTAACTGTCCCCTTCGGTTGTGGTACTATTGTCAAATCCAACGGCCCCTTCGGTAAGCTTGAATATACAATCTGAAATGGACTGAAACCCGTACTACGATTTACTGCATGATTATGAGCAAACTCTGCCTGGCATAACTTCATGTCCCAACTCTTCAGATTGTCCTTCACAAGACATCGCAATAAATTCCCCAACGATCGGTTAACCACCTCCGTTTGTCCATCAGTTTGCGGATGGTAAGCGCTACTAAAATTCAGCTTCGTTCCGACCATCTTCCACAAACTCAACCAAAAATGGCTTAGAAATCTAGTATCCCGATCAGAAACAATAGATTCAGGTAAACCATGCAATCGATACACCTCTTTAAAGAATAATTGAGCTACTCGAACTACATCTGCTGTCTTCTTACAGGCTATAAAATGTGCCATCTTCGAAAACCTGTCCACCACAATAAATATAGAATCATTCCCCCTCTGAGTTCTCGGCAAACACAACACAAAATCCATACTAATATCAACCCATGGTTTAATAGGCACGGGTAATGGCATATACAACCCCGCATTCGTAGCCGTTCCCTTCGAAACCTGACAGATATGACATCTCTCCACAAATCTCTCTACCTCTTTCCTCATTGACGGCCAAAAATAAGATTGAGAAATTAACTGCAATGTACGATCTCTACCCACATGGCCTTCTTCATGTAATTCTTTAACAATCTTCATTCTCAAGCTACAGTCTGGAATGCATAATCGATTCCCCTTGAATAAGAATCCATCAACCAATACAAATTCATCGGTATTCCCATCCTTAACTTTCTCAACAAACTTTGCAAAGTAAGAATCTTCTTCAATCAGCTCTAGCAATAATTCAAAACCTGTCACTTCAACTTTCATTGTCGTTAATAAATGACTCCTCCTACTCAAAGCATCAGCTACACGGTTCGTCACCCCTGATTTGTGTTTAACGACAAAAGTAAACTGCTGCAAATAAGCAATCCATGATGCATGTCTCGCCGAAATCTTGTCCTGTCCTTGCATATGCTTCAACGCCTCATGATCAGTGTACAGAACAAATTCTTTCTGAAACAGATAGTGTCTCCAATGCTTAACAGCCCGAACAATTGCGTAAAACTCCACATCGTACGTGCTATACCTCATCTTTGCTCCTGATAACTTCTTACTGAAATAAGCAACGGGTTTCCCACTCTGACTCAAGACTCCACCAATTCCCACCTTCGACGCATCAGTATGCAATTCAAACAACAACTGAAAATCTGGTAAAACAAGAATCGGTGCTGTCGTCAATAGTTCCTTGATCTTCTCAAAAGCAACCCCCGCTTCCTCTGACCATACAAACTGTTTCCCTTTCATGCAATCAGTAACTGGAGCCATCACGCTACTGAAGTGCGGAATGAATCTTCGGTAGAATGACGCTAGCCCATGAAAACTTCTCACTTTCGTAATTGTCTTTGGCTGTGGCCAATTTCTAACTGCCTCAACTTTACTCTGATCAACTTGAATACCTTTTCCTGAAACAACATAACCCAAAAATAAAACACTATGCGTCATAAACACACATTTCTTCGTAGCAGCATAAAATTGTTCCTCACGAAGAATAATCAACACTTCCCTCAAATGTTGAACATGCTCCTCCGTACTCCTATATATCAGAATATCATCAAAATACACCACCACGAATTTCCCAATAAATGGTCTAAAGATTTGACTCATCACCCGCATGAACGTACTAGGCGCATTTGATAAACCAAATGGCATAACCAACCATTCGTATAGACCCTCCCTGGTTTTAAAAGCAGTTTTCCACTCATCACCTGGTCTAATACGAATTTGATGATATCCGCTCTTCAAATCAATCTTTGAAAAGATAGTTGCCCCACTCAACTGATCTAGCAAGTCATCCAACCTCGGCATTGGAAATCTATATCTCGCTGTAATCTTATTCAATGCTCGACTGTCAGTGCACATCCTCCACGTTCCGTCCTTTTTTGGTACTAATAAAGCTGGCACAGCACACGGACTCAAACTTTCCGACACACGTCCCTGCTCAAGCAACTCTTCCACCTGTCTCCTCAATTCTTCATGTTCCTTCGGACTCATCCGATATTGTGGTCGATGGGGTAATGCTGCTCCCGGAACAAGATCAATTTGATGTTGAATGTCTCTCAGTGGCGGTAACTCCTTAGGCAGCTCTTCTGGAAATACATCTTCAAATTCTTTCAAAACTGGCTTCACTTCTTCTGGAATTTCAACCTCTTCGTTACACTCTCGTCCAATCAACAAGTACACTTCAGGTTCTTCTTCGACTTCCTTGACAAACTCCTTCAAAGTTAACAGAGTTTTCAATTCTTCAATTTCCACCAGCTTGCTTTCTTTCGGTTGCTGCTTCTTGGGAACTAAAGTGATTTTGGTACCTTCAAACATGAAACTTAGCTATTAGCACGACCATCATGTTGTACTGCTCTATCAAACTGCCATGGTCTGCCCAACAACAGATGACACACATCCATGTCCACTACATCGCGCCAAATTTCGTCCTTGTATTTCTTCCCAATCGAAAATTTAACACAAGCTCTCCGTCCAACTTTCACCTCACCACCCTTCCTTAACCAAGCTAACTTGTACGGTTTAGGATGCTTCTCGGTTTTCAATTCCAACTTCTTCACAGCCTCTGTAGAGATAATATTATCGCAACTCGCAGCATCAATAACAAATTTACAAACTCTTCCAAGGATAGTACAAGTAGACTGAAATATGTTATTCCTCAACCAACTGTCTTCCTCCTCTTGCTTCGGTGTCAAACAACTTCTCCTCATCATCAGTGAATATCCTTCGTCTCCCGACAGCAAGTCTTCCTCTTCAACCGGTAATGAATTAGAACACTTCAACCGGTAATGAATTAGAACACTCTGCCTCTTCATCCTCTTCTTCAACCTCAGCTATCATAGTTCTCTTCTTCGGCTTCGGACACTCGTTGCTTTTATGACCCATCTCCTGAAAATTGTAACATTTAAATCCACTGTTAACCTTCGCCTTCTCAGTCTCCTTTACTATGGGTTTACTGACAGGTTTAGAAACATTAGAACTTCCGCTAACACCCTTCACTTGATTATTAGAATTAGTAAACACACCGCCTCCACGCCTTCCCTGTTTTTCCTAAGCCAACGCTTTTTGATGTGCCTCTGCCACAGATCTTGGATCAAACATATTAACCATATCCTAGATCTGCATCCTCAATCCTCCAACAAATCTAGCAATCAGCTGTTCCTCTGTCTCCATAATGTCATTTCTGGCAATGAGTTGGTAAAATTCATCTACATAGTCATTGACAGTCTTCGTCCCCTGTCTTAGATTCTGCAATCTCTGGTACATTAGTGACTGATAGTTGTATGGTAAAAATGTAGCTCTCATCAATTTCTTCATTTTCTCCCAATCTACAATCTTCGACTTTCCCATCCTTTCTCTCGTAAGTTTAGTTTGCTGCCACCACGCCAAAGCTCTCCCCCTCAACCTAGTAGCAACCAACTTCACTCGACGATTCTTCGGAACCTCCTTGAAATCAAAGATTTCCTCCACATTTGACAACCAGTCTAAAAATTCTTCAGCAACTATCCCACCTTTAAATTCTGGAATCTCCATCTTCATTCTCGATTCCCATCGACGATCATCATCTACATCTCGATTCTGACGTCGTGTTTGCTCTCTATCTCGATAATGAACACTTCCCCTATTACCATCAAACTCCTCATCAAAATCTGTAGTATATCGATGTCGATCACGACCTCCAACATCTCTACTACCACTCCTTTTATCAACATTCCTATCACGATTGTCAATACTTCTATGATCTTCTCTTCTCTCCCGATCTGAATGTATCGAAGCTCTACTTCTCCCATGGTTCGATTCAGGTGAAACTCTTCTTCTACTTTGATTCATTTCAAGCATCATTCTCTCTAAGCGACCAATTCCTTCATTCAACTTCTCAGTGAAGCTCTCGTTGATTCGTTGCTCCATTTCATCGGCCTCTTCTCTTCCATACAAAGCATTAATATTGCGATGACGTTGAGCTCGTCTCGGTGGCATGATTGAACTTCACAAATAATTCAACAAATCTCCAAACTTCAACAAATCAAAACTTCAACACGAAATCAAACAAGTCACGGCTCCTTAGCTCAGCTTCAAACTTCAAAACAACTTCACAAGGCTCGGCTACTTCTCACAAGTATACACGGCCTAACTTCAACAAATGATACCAAAATTGATGCTTCAACTCTTGGCTCACACTTTAAATTCAAACATTTGGCTCCAAGACCCGATTTAGCTATGATTGGCTAAAACAAGCTCTGATACCAAAACTGACGCAGCGGATTAACAGAAAATTGATATAACGATGAAAATGTAGCAATCGATGGATTGAGTATACTGTAATGCCCAAATTCGTTGATCCGAAGATACCGAATTGTAGCTATCTCTGACTCGTTGATCCGAAGATACCGGGAAAGAAATATACGATTCTTCGATGTTGATCTTGCGTACAAGATTCCGTGAATCGGCTTCACAAACGAAGATTCGAACGCACTCGAATGACGTAGGTGGAGATAGGAGATTACACTCAACTACCGATTTAAATTGAAAGCACAAAGCTAACAAAAGAGAATTTTATTCAAAAATCAACAACAATTACAATGACATTACATCCCTATTTATAGGGTTTATGACACAACACAAATGACTTAAGAAATTACAACACAAACATTACACACTTCTTGTTATCTCGGCTTCGACTCAACTAAGACGACTCAACTTCTTCACGCGACTCATCAATGTCTCGGTAACGACTCAATGGAGCTTCGGTAATTAAGAAATGGCCACGACTTATGGATAAATCGGTAACAAGCTTCGCGACTTATGAAATAAGTCGTTCGCGACTTATCAAAACTCGACAGCGACTCACTAATGTCACGCGAGTTAAGGATTAGAGTACGCACAAAACTCGCGACCTACTGGAAATTGGGGAAAACGACTTAATGTTGTTCGCGTTTAGGTTTAGGTCGGATGATGGATAAGTCGTAGATCGTGGAGGGGTTAGGTCTTGAGTCGCGGTGTTGATTTAAATTGGAAATGGAAGTGGAGGTGGGTCGTAGGTCATGGAGGGGATGAGTCGTAGGTCGGCCACAATTATGAGTCGTAGGTCGTGGACTTAGAGTAGAGGCCGGCAAAGGAATGAGTCATGAGTCGGTGGGAGGCATGGCGGCTTCGAACGAGGTAACCACTTCATCAAAAGTCTTGTTCTATAACTAGTTGACATGATGAGGTTTAATAGATATCTTGATTAAATAAATATTGATCATCCAAAGATGTCAGTTTTATTTAATTAAATATATTTATTACTTACTTATGTTTCGGTATTTAATTATGTTAAGTATAAGATAGTTTCTACCCAAAGGAGTGCTATATTATACTATTATATACATATCTGAATCGCGTTAGCTATGAGCTTATAGTTATTTCAATTTTTTTTAATTTGCAGTAGTTCCCATGAATACACATGCTTCATCTGTTATATTGTTCACTGGTGTTAATTTTTCTGAATGGAGAGAACAAGTCAATTTCCATTTAGGTGTTCAGGATCTTGACTTGGCACTTCTTGAGGATAAACCTGTTGCTCTTACAGCAGCTAGTACTGAGATAGAAAAATCACACCATGAAGCATGGGAACGTAGTAACAGATTGAGCCTCATGTTTATTAAGATGACTGTTGCTAACAACATCAAGTCAACAATTCCGCAAACAGAAAGTGCTAAGGAATATATGCAGTTTGTGGAAGAGCGTTTTCGTTCAGCTGATAAGTCACTTGCTGGTACTCTTATGGCAGAAC